>OY728127.1:805619138-806819138 GCA_963277665.1 Viscum album
TGAAAAGAAAAAAGTTTGGAAACTTGTTGATAGACCCAAAGAAATTTTTACCATAGGCACTAAGGGGTGTTTAGAAATAAATTAGATGAAGCTAGTAACATAGTTAGAAACAAAGCTAGATTGGTTTCACAAGGCTATAGTCAAGAAGAAGGAATTGACTATGAAGAGACATTTTCACTAGTAGATAGACTTAAATCCATTAGAATCTTGCTTGCATATACAGCACATCTGAATTTTAAACTATATCAAATGGATTCCAAGAGTGCATTCCTAAATGGGTATATAGCTGAGGATTTCTTTGTTGAACAACCCCCTGGTTTCACAAATCTTCACTCTCCAAATCCATTTTTTAAACTATAAAAAGATTTGTATAGTTTAAAACAGTATCCAAGAGCTTGGTATGATAGATTAAGTACTTTTACTATTTCTAAAGGTTTTAAAAAAGGTATAGATGATCCTAATATTTTTATAAAACGAATTTTCAATAATGTTTTAGTAGTTTAAATTTATATAGACGACATTATTTTTGGATCTTAAAAAAATTCTTTATGTATTGAGTTTTCTAAAATAATGCAAAATGAATTTTAAATAAGTTTAATGGGTGAACTAAAATTCTTTATTGGATTTAAAATCCTTAAAAATAAATATGGTATTATTTTAAATCAAATAAAATATACTAAATATATTCTAAAACATTTTGGTTTGGACAGCACTAAAAGTAGTGATACTCCAATGAGTACAACTTGTAAGTTGGATCTTAATAAAGATAGAAAATCTATTGATCAAACCACTTACAAAGGAATTATTGGAATCTCACTCTACTTAACTGTTAGCTGAACTGATATTATGTTTAGTGTATGTATGTGTGCTTGTTTTCAAGCAAACCCTAAAGAGTCTCATTTAAATTTTGTTAAAAGGATTTTCAAATACCTCAAACATACACCCAATCTAGGACTATTCTATCCTAGAGGAAAATCATTTGAGTTAGTAAGCTATTCTGATGCTGATTTTGGTGGTTGTAAGTTAGATAGAAAAATTACTTCTGGAACATGTCACATTTTAGGAAAGTCTCTAGTGTTGTGGTGTATTAAGAAAAAAAAATTCATCACATTATCTATTTCCAAATATGAATACATAGTTGATGGTAGTTTTTGTGCACAAATTTTGTGGATGAAACACACATTACTATCAAAGAATCCAGTTTCACACTCCAGTACAAAACATATTGATGTAAGGCATCAATTTTTGAGAGACCATTATAAAAAAGGTGATATCACTTTGGAATTCATTGGAACTGAATATAATATTGCTGATATATTCACTAAACTATTGAATTCTGAAAGGATAAATTACATCATACATGAATTAGGGATGATAACTTTTAATTGAAAGGTATACGGTATTGAACTTACTATTTCATGTTTTACAGTTTCATAAGTTATTGTGTCACACTTACTATTTCATAGTTTACGGTTTCAAAATTCACAGTTTCACAAGTTACTATCTCATACTTACCGTTTCACTCTTAAGGTCTCATATGTTATGTCTTTATAATTACTATTTTACTTTTACAGTTTCACAAGGCACCATCTTACACTTTCTGTCTCAACATTATGGTCGCACCGTTTGTTTTCACACCATAATAATGACACTGTGATGACATGTTCCAGTCTCACAATAAAGAACTATATGTTTTTATTATTTATTTATTTCCCACATCGTTGTATCCAATATTTTACTTTACCATACTTTTTTTACAATGTTTGGACTTTCTAAATGATAAAAAACCCAATATTTTTCACTTGTCTCTTCACTCAAGCTTTCCTCTCTCAAAACTGAATACCTTGCCTTCCAAATATCCTACTATCCTTTAAATCTTTCTCCTTCTCAAACCTGATGTTTTATTACCAGAATAAAGAGACCATCTTCATTGAATCCTAAGAAGCAAAGGTCTCACAAGAAAGCAAGAAAGGTTCCACGAATAACACCTGAAGGACCACTAAATCCTGGTCTTGTTAACAGAATATTCATGCCTAAAAAGGAAGTATGTCCTAAGTGGCTACTTTCAAGTAATTAGTTGCTCTTGAAAGTTTTGACTGAACAAGGCTGGTTGGATTGGTTCACTAAGGAAAACCGACCCATCTATTCTAAGTTTATCTCTCAATTTTATCAGTATCTTAAGTTCTCTAATGAATCAGAAGATAATTTGGATGTGAGAACTTGGATAAAGGAACAAAGGTGCACTTTTTCATCCAGGATATGGTTTGCTTATCTTGTAATACCACATAAAGGAATATGTGAGTATAATTAGTGAGTACCTCCTCCTACCAGTGATATTTTCATCTTAGAAGAAGCTTTGGGAAGTCTAACTGGTAATAGGAATAAAAGAAGTCCAATTGCAGCAGAGATAGATAGAAAAACAAAGATACTATTCAAATTCATTTAGAACCTTATTTTCCCTAGGAATGGATATTTCTCAACCTTGAAGCATCAAGATATTTTTCTATTACATCTCATGAAGAATGGACACAAAATAAACTTATGTGTAAGTACATCATTCTTCACATTAGTTATTTGATCAAGACTACTTCAAAATCAACCTCACTATTTTATGCAAGATTTATTTCTAATATGTTGGTTTCTAAAGGAGTAGTCAAGCCTAATAATGAATTCATTGAGGACTATGAGTTCTGTATCTCTAAATATATATTCATAAGAGTGAAAATCAATTGGAATCCTTGGAAATAGTCTTGGGTGGAATACAATGATAGGTTGTATGAAAAGTTAAATCCCATTGAAAATCCCTCAAGACCTAAGGATAAGCATGACCCAGTCCTAGAATCTGATGAGCTTGTGGAATACTCAAGTCAAGAAGAAGAGGATGCAGAATCTAAATCTGTGGACAGAACTACCTTATAAGAAGAGAAAATTGGATTTCCTGAACATCAAGTTGATTATAAACAAGTTTGTGAAAAAATAATTGATGAATGTTGTGTTGATAAAGAATGACCCACTGCTATTCTGGAAGAGAAATATGTTCCTGAGGAACATCTAGGAGAACCTATTATTGAGAAAGGTCTTGTAGTTGAGGAAAGTTATGAAGAACAATTTGAGATAGAATTAATTCTTTTAGCTAAAGAAATAATGGACCAATCCTTTCGGTAAGCTAGAACAGATATGGGTGAGATTGAATTTGATGCAAGTCTATAAATATAGAAAGATACTGAGTCTCTCTCTCTTAGATATGATGCAAAAATTGAGGGGGAGAAAAACCCCATTCTGGAAACTACTCAAGTTTAAAGCTCTGTTGAGACAAGTCCTATGGACAATGTGTATAAATTCCCTAGCTATTTTGATGTCTCAGACTCTCAAGTGGATTCAATGAGAAGAATCAATCTTAAAAAAGCTTTTCAATTGAAATATTTTTCTCTACCAGAAGTGATTCCTACTAACAATCCCAAAGATATTGTGTTTTATGAACCAGAGATTGCACAAGAAGCTCCAAGATCTGTAATCCATGAGGACTTAAAGGTGTTTGGTAAAAATATGTTAGCTGTATTTGAGAATATTTTGAAAGCTCAAAATCTTCCTGTAACTTTTCTAAGTTAATAGGATTCTAGTATGCTTTTAGAGAAAATTATATGGAAAACTCAACCTCATATGTTGCATGAAATTAAATAAGTAATAATTGAAAATTGGTAGCTAAATGAGGAAGTAAAATCTTTAAAGTATTTGGTGGAGGAACTAAAGAAAGAGTTTGAAACTAATGAACCCCTTGTTTCTCGATTCAGTACAAAAGATGCTGACAAGATAGCTAAAAAGGTTGCACCACTGATCCGACCAAATTTGGTCTCTATTATTCAGAAAATAATAGCAAACAATGACAAGTTAGCAGAATAAATTTGAAAATTGTCATCCTTAATTGATGTGTTTCCTAGTATTTTCAAGGAATCTGTTGAAACTATTGTCACAAGTCTTCCTGCACCCTCTGCAACCATCTCGACTCCTTTATCCTCGTCCAAGCCTGATCAATCATCTCATTTCTCAGAAAGTGCAATTCTAAGAAAGGTTATTCAAGAAGAGCTTAAATCCTTGAAAAGTCCCTCTGTTCAGGAAAGCCTCTCTAAAATTTTTCAAAACAGTGAACATGTCCATGACATGGTTTGACTGTACTCTAAGGAAGCTTCTACAACCTATCATGAGATTAAAAAGAAGGTGGATTTATACTTCAAAAGTATTTATACAAATCATGAATTGACAAGTTATTTCAAGTATCTTATATATAATTTTAAAATTCCTCTTGTGACTCAATAATTTAAGGACCAAGTGTAGAAAATGAAATATTTCACACCTACCTTGGAGAATTTTATTGAGAATAAAGATGATTTTGAAAAGGCTATGCAATATTGAGGTGAATTAATTACTGATTTCATCAATTTTATGAATCCCTATCTTCATGTGCAAAGCACTACTATAGTGGTTCCTGTAGTTTCTCTCTTGAGGCCTGGTTCCACCTATTATTCACCATCTACCTTTTCTCTTACTACCATGTCTATCTATCATTATTGAGCAATATTTGCCTTAGTCTTCAACCAAACCCACTCTTGCACCTTATTTTTTTGAAGGTGTGCCTCTTCCTTCTCCCACCATTGGATCACTCTCAGCTACCAACTGATCTTCTGCTCTTGTGGCTCCTCCTTCTGATTCTACCAAGGGAAAAGATAAGTCTACTGCCTCTGAAGAGAAGTGAAGGGTATCTATTTGATATTAATGTTCTCTATTTTTTTTTTCCTATGTCTGTACTGGATTCTATCTTATTTTTCAATGGAATGTGTCTTATTGTTATTTGAGTTTGGCCTTACACTTATTCATTTCTTATTTTTTGCATCTTATTTTCTTTTTGATATTCCCAAAAGGGGGAGAAATAAGAAGGCCTTATTCACTTTTTAGATATTTCATACATGCCATGATTTGTGATCATCAAAAAGGGGGAGATTGTTGGAATCCTTCTATTTGATCATGTTTTAATTCTCACAAATCATGACAATCATGAAAATTATGTTAATCATGTTTAAATCATGTTTGGAGTTTGTTGGTCTCCTTAGGATTCCATGCTTACTAGTTCTAATTCAGAATCTCAAAAATTATGATTAATCTTATTCTATTATGTTTTATTATACCAATAACTAAGTTTAATCCATTCTGGAATATTACTGCTTAATACTTTTTACATATATTTGGATAAGTCTGAGAAACTGTAAGTCTGCCACTAGTTCTGAATTTTGGCAAAGTCTCGGACACCGTAAACCAGACATCGTAACCCAGACACTGTGACCCAGACACCATGACCCAGACACTGTGACCTAGACATCATAACCCAGACACCGTCACCCAGACATCGTGACCTAGACACCGTGACCCAGACACCGTGACCCAAACATCGTACTCCTGACACCGTGACTCAAATACCATTCAAAGTTTCAACAAAAAGACTAGACACCGCTACCAAAGACACTATAATCCTAACACTTAATATGTGCTACCAATTATATATTTCAACGTATCTGTGACACCATGACTATCTCACCGATCAAAGGAAAAGGAGAAGACAATGTTTCCAAGTGATACTATTTCAATAAAAATTGTGACACTGTTCTTTAATCTATTTTTTCATTTTCAATTTAATTTCTAACAGTTATATTTGAGTCATTTAATGGTATTGACATTATTAATATCTCTTTGTAGACATGTCACCTGATAGTACGAGGTGTAGAATACATGCATCATGTCGGCTCCAACATGTACACCCTTAATTAAAAGGAAGATAAGTGTGGCTCAATAGAATTCATAAGAGAGTGTTGGAAAAGAGAACTCATGCATGCAACAATATGCTACTAAAGAACACACAAAGTACTCTCGATCCTTGAAGTATGGAGTGTTGTAGATCAAAGCCTCAAACATCTTCGCAGTACCAACTCAAAGAAGAACACGATCTACATAGCTCACTTCATTGAACTGAAAACCATAGCAACAGACTTGTGATACTCTATTTTCACAATAGAACTCAAAAATCACATCTGTGACATCCTACAAGTCCATAGCTGCATAGAATAACACTCAGATCACTTCTAAACCCTTATCATCATATTTTCTCTATTGTGTATTGCATTTACTACTTTTCAAGAAGTGTGTGTATCTATATTAAAACCCAAACTATATCTTGCATTAATATATAGGATACAAGATAACCTCTCTCCAATATTGTTCTACTCTTTTCTTCACCCATTCATAACTATGGAAGAGGTCCTATATGACTTGGTTGTTCATTTTTTCCCACATAGAACTGTGGCAGAGGTCATATAACCTGGACAGCCTGTGTACTGTCGCTTTACCCCAATCCAAGGTGTGGATCAATCTCTTATCTATATAGACTGCTTGGTGGTAGGTGATCCCCAAGTGGAGTGGATTAGGTCTCGGCTTGAGACTGAACCACTTGTTTTATCCGTTGTGTCTTTTAATTTATCTTTTCTCTAATTTACTTTATATTTCAGAAAACTATATTTTACTTTGATAGTTAGTCTTGGATAGAAGTTATAACTATTTTACCTTATTAGAATAGCTTCAAAAGTTTTATCAATAACTCACTTTGATATTACTGAGAATTAATCAATCTTCTAAGAAGTTATTTGAACAATCAAACTATTATAACTATATTACCTTGATTAGCTGGCATGTATTCATTTTTATTGGGGAATCATTTTAAGTGAAATTTTTAACAGAATTTTTTATAGATACTCAATCCACCAACCCTCTTGAGTACTCTACTCCAACTAACAATTACTATTTATTATTAATTATTAATAATTATTACTATTTTATTACTATTTATTTCTATTTATTACTATTTATTCTTATTTATTACTATTTATTCTTAATTATTCCTATTTATTCCTATTTATTCCTATTTATTCCTATTTATTCCTATTTATTCCTATTTATTTCTATTTGTTGCTAATTATTTCTAATTATTCCTATTTGTTACTATTTATACTATTTATTACTATTTATTATTATTTATTCCTAGTTATTTCTATTTATTACTATTTATTATTATTTATTCCTAGTTATTACTATTTATTACTAATTATTCCAATTTATTACTAATTATTACTAATTATTACTAATTATTACTAATTATTACTAATTACGTCTAATTATTACAATTTATGAAAATTTATTACAATTTATTACAATTTATTACAATTTATTACAATTTATTACAATTTATTACAATTTATTACAATTTATTCCTATTTATTCCTATTTATTCCTATTTATTACTAATTATTTCTAATTATTGCTAATTATTACTAATTATTTCTAATTATTTCTAATTATTGATAATTATTGCTAATTATTACAATTTATTTCTAATTATTAAAATTTATTACTAATTATTACTAATTATTACTATTTATTACTATTTATTACTATTTATTACTATTTACTTCTATTTATTTCTATTTATTTCTATTTATTTCTATTTATTACTAATTATTACTAATTATTACTAATTATTACTAATTATTACTATTTATTACTATTTATTTCTATTTATTACTAATTATTACTAATTATTACTAATTTGTTACTATTTATTACTATTTATTACCATTTATTACTATTTATTCCTATTTATTCCTATTTATTCCTATTTATTCCTATTTATTCCTATTTATTCCTATCTATTCCTATTTATTCCTATTTATTTCTATTTATTCATGTTTATTCCTATTCATTCCTATTTATTTCTATTTATTCCTAATTATTCCTAATTATTGCTAATTATTCCTAATTATTCCTAATTATTACTAATTATTACTAATTATTCCTAATTATTACTAATTATTACTATTTATTACAATTTATTACTATTTATTCCTATTTATTCCTATTTATTCCTATTTATTGTTATTTATTCCTATTTATTCTTATTTATTACTAATTATTCCTAATTATTACTAATTATTACTAATTATTATTAATTGTTACAATTTATTACTAATTTTTACTATTTATTACTAATTATTAAAATTTATTTCTAATTATTAAAATTTATTAATAATTATTACTAATTATTACAATTTATTACAATTTATTAGTAATTATTGCAATTTATTACAATTTATTGGTAATTATTAGAATTTATTACAATTTATTAGTAATTAGTACAATTTATTAGTAATTACTGCAATTTATTACAATTTATTAGTAATTACTACAATTTATTACAATGTATTAGTAATTATTACAATTTATTACAATTTATTAGTAATTATTATAATTTATTACTAATTATTACAATTTATTTCTAATTATTAAAATTTATTACTAATTATTAATAATTATTACTAATTATTACTAATTATTTCTATTTAACACTATTTATTACTAATTATTATTAATTATTACTAATTATTAGAGTTTATTTCTAATTAACAATTAGATATAACTATTAATAAAAAAATAATAAAAAACAAATATGTATTTCTAATTTAATTAATTTACATCTAATTAACAAAAATTATAAATAACATAAAATAAAATAAATTGACTAAACAATAAAAAAAATAGATAAATACCTTAAAACTAAAGATTTCAGAGTATTAAAGTCACAAATAACACTCTGATTTGAAAGTTTAAACTATGAAAAAATTTAGAAGAAAATTTTTCTGTGGAGATAGAGAGAGAAGTTGAGTAAAGAGTGAATTGAGAGGGAAAATGGATGAGCGTATATATAGGTTAGATTATTTGCGACGGGGGTATTTGTGATGGGTTACCCGTCGCAAATAGTGGTATTTGCGACGAGCCTCGTCGCAAATACCTTTGCCCGCATTAATTGCAGCGGGCTGTTAAAAAGGCATTTGCGACGGGCCCCATTGCAAATACCACCTGTTGACAAAGTATTTGCAACGAGGCAAGTGACCCGTCGCAAATACTAAATATAGTCATCGGCTATTTGCGACGGGAATAGGGACCCATCACAAATAGTATTACCTGCGGTTTGGCACGTATTGCGCGCCAAACCTTTTGCGACGGGCGGTAAGACCTCATCGCAAATAACCATTATTTGTGACGGGGTAAATGACTCGTTGCAAATAACCCCTTTCGATGGGTTATTTGCGACGGGCCCTTGACCCGTCACAAATATCCATTTTTTTCGTAGTGTAAATCTTATGATGATCATAGGAGGAGGCTCTTAGAGTTCGATGTTGGGGACCATGTATTCTTGAAGGTTTCCCCTCGATGTGGGTAGCGGAGGTTTGTCAGAGAGAGTAAGCTTTCTTCCAGGTTTGTTGGGCCTTTTGAGGTGTTGGGGCGAGTTGGAGAAGTGGCATACCAATTGGCATTTCCACCACAGTTGGAGAGGATCCAAAACATCTTCCACATCTCTCAACTTCATTGGTATCTTCATGATGACTCTCATGTCATTGACTGGGGAGAGTTGGATATCGAGGATGATGCGACGTTTGTGGAGTGGCCAGTAGAGATACAGGATCTCCAAGAGAAGGCGTTGTGTGGATGGACCATTCCTTTGGTTCATGCGTTGTGGAGGCATGGTGTCCAGGAGGAGAGTACTTGGGAGTGAGATACACAGATGTGTACCGAGTACCAAGAATTGTTTTGAGTTTTTCTTTTCTCAGTTTTTCTTTGTAATGTGATGTTTAGATCCCTTTTGTTTTATGAGATGAGATATTTTCCTTGGTTTGTGATGTGTGTGGTGTGATGTGTGGTAAAGTCCTGACATATGAAAAGGGGAGGACCTGATTCCTAATCGAGACACATTAATTGTGATTCAATTAAACCCATGCAGTTGAGTCAGTGTCACCCAGAGCAGATAGTATCATGACATGGAGAACAAAATTCCTTGTTTCGTGTGTTCGGGATGGTGTGGTTTGTTGGTTGTGCAGTGGTTGTGTGAGAGGAGACAGTTTTTTGTTTTGGTTTCATGGTGATGGGGTTGTGCGAGATGTTTGTGGTCATTTGGTTTGGTGTTTTTGGTTGGTGGTGACGTTTGAGGTATGATGAGACTCTTGAGAGTTATCTCATGGGGTGGTTGTTTGAACCCATTTTCTTCTAGGCTCAGCTTTGGATTCTCAAGGGCGAGAATTGTTTGAGAGGTATCTGATGTAATAGTTTGTGCCCTCCCAGTCTATTACTTTTCCTGTTTTTGAGTGTTGGAAGTGTTTGGGGGGGGCTCTGGGGGTTTTTGGTGGAAGCTGGAGGTGCAACAGAACTGTTGCAGGAGTTACGCATCGTGTAAGTGGATTATATGATGTGAAAGTTGGTTTAATGGTTTTTCTAGGGATAGTTCACAACGTGTGGGTTTTTTAGGTTAAATAATAAAAAGGCAATGTGTTTTTCAATGAAACTAAACACCAGGGATTACACGATGTGAAAGGGGATTACACATCATGTAAACCCCCGATCTAGTGTAGTCTTAAAATTATTTTCCAACCAAACCCTCATTTATTCAGTCATGGTTTCTTCTTCCTCTCATTTTTGGAAAACCCTAGGTGCCCTGAGGTGTTCTTCTATCCCTTCTCCTCCCTCTTTGATATTTTGATCCCGATGGTTGATCATTGACGATCTGTGGTTGATCTATGGTAAGTTATTCTCCCTTTCTTGGTTGGTTTTCTTCCATTCTTCTCCCAGGGATCCGTTGTGGTGCTATTTCTTTGGTTTGGGGTGTGTTTTGGTTGTTTTTTTACCACCCTTTGGTGCGGTGTAGGGAAATCAGCAAGTTTCTTGTGAAACGGTGGTTTTTCGGTGGTTTCTTATTTTCTATACGGTGCGCAGCAAGTTGAAAAAACTTTTTGAGGTAGGGATTCCCTCGTTTATCTTTATTTGTGTATTATGTGGGAGGGGTTTACTTTTGTTATCTATAGATTATGGTTGTGTTGTCTTAATCAAAGATAAATGATTGGATAATTGAAACTGAAGGGGTAAAGGGGTTTGATCTTCCTGTTTTTACAACTTTGATACTATTGTGATATTGTGGTTTGTTCGGGATTGATTCCCTGCTGAAAATTGTGGCCATTAGGGGCTTTGTTTTCACTAGATATATGTGTTGTGATTGCTGCTTTGGTTGTGATTTTTTTAAAATCACCCTAAATATAAATTGTTTAATTACTTATACTTGGATAACGAAATGGTTACCCCAGGATTATGGTTTGTTTGATAAATCCCCTAAAATAAAGTGGAATGTGATAAAGGCCCCTTTATAAATATGAAAAAGGCACTTGATGTGTTGTGATGTGTGGTCGTGCTTTTGGGATGGTGATGTGTGGTTGTAATGGGTTGTGGGGTTATATGTGGTTGTTTGTTTGTGCTTTTGGGGTGGCAAGGAGGTGGTTTGTTGTCCATGATTTTTGGGCGGTGAGGTGACCGTATGATGGGGATGTTTAGTTGTTTGTGATATTTGGTTTCATTTTTCTAGATGCCATGGTAGTGGTGGAATAAATAAATAAATGTTTGATAATGTTTGATATGGTGTGGGTTGGTTTAGTTAATGGGATGGAAATTTGTTAATGGAAATTTAATGATGGGTTGTGTGATTAAATGTGGTTGATTCTAAATAATAAAATGAATGGGTGTTAAACATGGAGGAAATGTGAATCCTCTTTAGTTTATCAGGGCTCTTCACCTTCTGAAATGAATGTGGTTGATACAAATAAATGCATTTAGAGGTGGAAACAAAGGAAACAATATTGTGTTTTGGTTGTTTGTTTGAGAACACATTGGTTGGGATTGAGTGTTTGATACTATATATGTATATACTTGTATATTCTTGTGATTTCAATACGCACCCCTCCCACATTGAGCACTATATGCTGAACACCCGCATAGTCACGTGGGGGTGTCTTTCCCAATATCCCAGTGGGAGGATGGATGGTTGGTCACCCACTCTTCCCTACTCCTTCCAGGCGAGGTAGTATTTCACAGGCTGTGATGGCTGGAGTACTGTTAGTGCATTATATGGTGGTTGTGATGTGGTATCCTATGAGTCTTCAGGATGAGATGTGATGTAGTATCCTAGGTGTCTTTGAGATGATATGTGATGTACTTTCCCAAGTGTCTTTGGGATGATATGTGTTGTGTTGTGAGGCTCAGGTGTGTGTGGGCAGGATGTGTTGTGAGGCCCAGGTGTGTGTAGATGGAATGTGTTGTGAGGCCCATGTTTATGCAGGTAAGATGTGTTGTGAGGCCCAGCTGTGTGCGGGCGGGATTTGATGTTGGATATTCAAAAGAGGTGGGAGAGCCAGAACGTTTTCCGTTGGGGTGTGAGCATCTAATTAATGGGAAATTGGTTTTTGGTACCCTATCATTGATGTTATTTACTTTATATTGTATTAATAAGCTTGTGTTATTTGGTGACCATGCCTTGGTGGGGTTCGGATGGTTAGAATAACTTTTTAGGTGTTGTTTGGTTCTGTTTTTTTCTCATAGGTGCATTAGTATGCTTCTTTCACATGTTCATGAGAGACTTTGGTTTTTCTACTGAGTATAATTGTATGATCACCCTACATATATAAAACTATTTTTAGTATTCCATGAGGATTACATGGACCGTGCTGGGGATTACTAGCTTAGACCTTTGGATAGTAGTTGTGTCACTACCTTAGATATTCTTTTGGGTATTTACTTTGGAGACGTTTATTGTATCTATTTCATTTATACATTCATTGTGTGACATCAGTGTGGGAAGTCAGGGAACATGTGTTTTTTGTGTTCATCCCCACTTAGAACTTTCCATTAGTGTGGATCTATAGGAAACTTGTAGCAATTTTTTAGGATGGCACGCCCATATCGAAGTGGTGCAGGATCTGTAGCTTCTAAGGGGATGTCAACCCAATCAAAACTGTCCAGGACAGTGGGTTCTTGGATTGGAGGTCATGGAAGTAGAGCTAGATCTTCTTTGAGGCAGATTCAGTTTAGGGAAAATCTATAGGCCAGTGGTCATTCTCAGTCATAGGAAGCGATGCGACAACTTTATGTCATGGAACGAGCACCAATGGAATCGGATGCAGGGCCTGCAATAGTTTGAGGTACCATTATTATTGTAACATCATTAGTTATTTTCTTTTTTGATATTGGTACCTCTGTTTCTTTTATTTTTTCCTGTATTTTGGATGTTTTGTAATTATTAATCGAGCTTATGCCATATGTGATGGATTTAGTAACGCTGCTTAGTAAGAAGTGAGAGCAGGGTTCCATGTGTCCATCTTGTGTACTCACCATGTTAGGGATCAAGTTGGAATGGTATTTTCTTGTTTTGAAGATAGAAATATTTGATGTGATACTTTTTATATATTGGATGGTGTTTTTTCAGGTTCCCATCGATTTTTATAGGCAATGAGTGAGTTTTGTGGCACATGATGGAAGTACCCAAGTTTTTCATGGTGAATGGGATCCTCAGTCGGGAGGTGTTGGACCTCTACTTCCAGAATTGGGTAGTCTTGTTTATCAGATCATGTTTATCATGTTAGAGTACGATGATGGTTCTACTAAGGGTGGATTACCTCCTGTGGTAGATGAGTTCCTTGAGGTTTTCCAAAGGATTTCTTGGTTTTTCCTCTAGAGCGGGATGTGGAGGTTTCCATTGATTTGGTGACGAGAACACAATTGATATCTATTCCATCACAATGTATGGACCCCACTGAGTTGAGGGAATTAAATTTATTATTGGAAGATTTTGAATCCAAATGATTCATTCATCCAAGTGTCTCACCTTGGGTCACCCCAGTTTTGTTTGTGAAAAAGGTCGATGGATCTCTCCAGTTGTGTATTAATTACTGGAAGATGAATAAGGTAAAAATCAAGAAAAAAATACCCTTTGCCTCAAATTGATGACCTTTTTAATCATCTTAAGGGGGCAAGGTGGTTTTCCAAAATTGACTTTCATTTTGGGTATCACCAAGTTAGATTTAGAGAGGTGGATGTTCCTAAAATAGCCTTCTGAAGCAGGTACAACCATTTTGAGTACATGGTCATGCCTTTCAGATTTGAAAAATGATCCAGTGGTCTTTATGGTTATCATTAATAGGGTGTTCCACCAGTATCTCAATTCCTTTATTGCAGTATTTTGGATGACATCATGGTCAATTCCGGGACTGAGGAGGAGCATGAGTATCATTTGAGGATTGTGCTAAGCACCCTTTAGGATCATCGTCTCTATATGAAGTTTTCTAAGTTCACCTTCTAGATCAGGGAGGTGAAGTTTCTAGGTCATGTGATCTCAGAACGATGGGTTTTGATGGACCCTAAGAAGATTGGTGCAATGATTTCATGGGGGCAGCAGAATAATGTTTTTGAAATCAAAATCTTTTTAGGCCTGGAAAGGTATTACAAGTAGTTGTTTTGGGATTTATCTCGGCTTGCTTTTTCCATGACAGCACTTACCCAAAAAGGGGTGAAGTTTGAATGTAACCTAGAGTGTCAAGCATAATTTGAGGATCTTAAGTGGTGGTTGAACACAATCCTTGTTTTTATCTTTCTATAATCTAGAAAGGTATATTTGGTCTATTGTGATGCCTTAGGTATGGGTCTTGGGTGTGTGTTGATACAGGATGACTATGTGGTGGCTTATGGATCACACTAACTCTGAACACATGAAAAGAATTACCCAACCCATGACCTAGAGTTACTAGTGGTGATGCATGCCTTAAAGACATGGTACCATTATCTTTTTGGGGAGAAGTTTGTAGTTTATTTGGATCATAAGAGTTTAGCCTAAATTTTCTTCTAGAAAGATCTGAATTTAAGAAAATTTCATTAGTTTGGGTGCCTTCAGGGGTTTGATTTTGATATTTTATATTCCCTAGAAAAAGGAAATGTAGTGGAAGATTCTTTGAGTGAGAGAGTGCTAGTGCAGGCATTGAAAGATTCTAGTGATGAGTGTACTTTGATGGGTCTCTTTGTTCGTATGCACTTGGAGACCAAGGAGCATGGTGGAGGTGTATTATTAGCCAGTGTTCACATGATACCTTCCCTTATTGATTTGATTTAACAAGTGAAACCAAGTAATGATTTATTCCATCATTTTATGCAGTTTATAAATGGTGGGGAAGTTCCTTGTGAATGGTCGTTCTCTCCTAGAGGATTTTTTTGCATCAAGGGTCACTTCAGGGTGTCGTTTTTAATAAGGAAGGTGGTGATGAAGGATAGCCACCAATCCAAGTGGTCCATTTATCCTAGGGCCACCAAGATTTTTTATGATGTGTGTTGGAAGTTCTGGTGGCCAGTTATATGGAAGAATATAGTTGACTTTGTGTCGTAGTGTTATACATGTCAGTAGGTTAAAGAATAGCACTAAAGGCCCTCTAGTTTGTTTCAGTCACTACCTATTCCTACATGA
Organism: Viscum album; assembly: GCA_963277665.1. Taxonomy (NCBI): domain Eukaryota; kingdom Viridiplantae; phylum Streptophyta; class Magnoliopsida; order Santalales; family Viscaceae; genus Viscum; species Viscum album. The sequence goes on from OY728127.1 coordinate 805,634,557, forward strand.
AAGTGGGATGAGATTGCCATGAATTTTATTTTTGGATTACCTCTTACACCTTTGGTAATTAATTCCATTTGGGTAGTGATTGATCATCTGACTAAATTATCCCATTTCATTCCAATCAGGGATTCAGTCAAAGTGGATGAGTTGGGTCGGTTGTATGTTCAAGACTGACCATCTATTTGAGGATGGTATGTCGTACTCAACTTGACCTATTTGAGGATGGTTGTGAGGATTCATGGTGTGTTATCGACAATTGTTTCTAACAGGGACCCTCATTTTACCTCACATTTTTTTAATACCTTCAAAAGGTGATGGGTTTATAGGTCAAGTTGAGTACGACATACCATCCTCAAATAGATGGTCAGATGGAGCGGGCGAACCAGATTTTGGAAGACATGATTTGGGCATGTTTTTTGGACTTCATAGTCTCATGGGATAGAAATTTGGGATTGGTTGAGTTTTCATATAACAATAGTTACCAATACTCGATTTTAATGGCTTCTTATGAGGTGATTTATGGTCATCCATGTCAGTTTCCTTTATGTTGGGATGAGGTGGGTGAGATCTTTTCATTGGGACTGAGCCTTATGTAAGAAACTTTTGAAAAATTTAAGTTGATAAATCAATGTTTTTTGATATCTTATAGTCACTATAAGTCTTATAATGATCAGGGGCGTCGAGATTTGGAGTTTTCTGTGGGTTACTAGGTGTTTCTAAAAGTGGCACCTCACTTGGGTCATCGTCGTTTGGGTAAACAAGGAAAGTTAACATCGATTTATGTCAGACATTTTGAGATTACTGAGTATATTTTTAAGGTGGCATATATGTTGTATTTTCCTTCTCATTTGACATCAATTCATGATAATTTCCATGTCTCTCAGATGAAAAATTATAACCCATATTTTTCCCATGTGTTGAATTGGGAAGAGTTGGAGTTGGAGCCTAATTTTTCTGTGTTTGAGCAGCCAGTATAGATTATGGATTCTCAGAAGAAAGTGATTCATGGGAAGTCTATTACATTGGTCTAAGTTATTTGGAATCATGGTGGTGGTTATCATGAAACCTTAGAGTGGAAGAGTTGGGTTGAGGAGTAGTATCCTTTTTTTTCTTAGATTAGTATTTGGAGTGAATTTACTAGGATGGAAAGTTTTCATGGTGAGGAGAATTGACACATCCATGATTTTTTTTCAAGGTATTACTGTATTTATTTCTAGTCTTATTATTATCCCTTTGTTTCCCTAGGATTTTTTGGTGAAAATGGAAATTTTGAGCTTGGAAGTAGGTGGCGCACGATTTGGGAAATCGTATGCCCTCACCCAGGAAACTAGGAAACCAATTTCATTTTTGGAAAGTGGAGACCACACAGTTGTCACATGGTTTGGAAGGTCATGTGGGCTAATCATGTAGCATGTTCCTCCTGGATAGTGAGGGACACATAGTTTCCTCATAGTTTGGAAAACTATACAGGATAATCTTGAAACATGTCCAGGTCATTAAAAATTGGAAAATTACTCTTTTTCCCTCTTTTGATTTATCCATAAATCATCACTAATCTGAATCCTATGGAATTTCTAGCCATGGGAGCCTCCTCAAAACCTTCTTGGAGCCTTTGAGCATCAATATTTGGGTGGTTTTAGCCTTGTAAATTCAAAGAATCTTCAAGTAAGTATCTTTTCTTTTGATTTATCCTTTCTTATAGGGTTTCACTTCCCTCTTTCTTGAGTTATTCTTTTCCAGTGGGTTATTTGACCTAATGAGGGTCTAATATTGATATGTTGGGTGAAATCATGATGTTTTTTGTTTGATATTTCCATTATAGGGTCTTTTGGTGGTGAAGTTGTTATTTTCCACCAGTTTCTGGAAGTTTCCAAGTGTGAGGTAGGTGGTTCCATGCTTTTACATTATTATATGATATTGAATTGCTTTCTTGGTTGTTTAAATGTGTTCTATGGATTTTTTTTTTTTGGTTTGAAATATGTTTTGAAAAGTATTTGAGATGAATATGTGATGAAAGTTAGTTTTCTAAAGGAATTTGGTCATGTTTCATGTGTGCCTTGTTATGGTGATTCTTGAATGTTTTTTATGCCTTGTTTGAAAGGTGTGAATTTTTTTTCCAAGAGATTTAAAGGTGTGAATGTGTTTAAATTTGTTTTTCCAAGATAAATGAGTTTTTGTTTCATGTTGGATTCATTTTTGTGACCCTTAAATGTATTTTTTAATTGTGAAAGCGATGTGAAGCATGTTATAAAATGTATTTGGTGTGAGTATGAATTTAAAAGGGTATTTTCCCATGGAAATCGTTGGATTTCATATGTGTTGTTCTTGTTGTGTTTCCAAATGGGTTTCATGAAGTGTGAAAGTGGTGAGAGATATATTTTCAAATGATTTTAGTGTGCGTGTGAAATGGAAAGTGGTTTTTTTTATGGAAAATAGTGGTTTCCATGTAATATTTCATCATTAGATCAATGTGAATTGTGAAATCGGTGATTTTATTGTGTGCTTTTTATACTTGGAATGTGTATGTGAAAGTGATGATTTATGTGATATGTTAAATTGAATTTGATAAAAAAAAAATTGGAATCGAGGGTATCTAGGTGGGAGAACTAGAACTAGTATGCTAGTTGACTCAGTATTTTCATGGCTCGGATTCATTTAAAAGGATTGACGCTACAACGATAACTAAAAATATGATATGATCGGAGACCACTAGAACTTGGGATGGGATCCTCTCTAGTGGATCATTCTTGAGAATGCTGTTGGTATTGGATTATTATTTGGGGACCACTGGAAATTGGGATGAGATCCTCTCTAGTGGCTTGTGCATGGGAACACTATTGGTATTGGTTGGAGGATTTTGATCACCGAGGTACGAGGTTCTTAGGGTCCCACTTATGCTAGTTACCCATAGGGATTTCCCATGGTTCTCTTTTGTGACATGATGCTTGTGTGATGTGGTGCTAGTCATCATTATATGGTAGACCTTGTGTACATTTTTATTTCAAGCAAGCTTATTTGAGAAAAAGGGTTTTTCCTAAAAAGTGTTTATTGGGAAAGTTTTCCTTAAAATATTTTCTTAGAAATGTTTCAAATATTCTCAAGGAAATGTGCATGTTGATTTTTCTTCTAATGTTATAGAATGTAATCTTTTATTTTGGGTGGAATCCTACTAGACTTTGGATCACACCCTACATACACCTTTAGATGTATGTGGACTTTTTTATGTATGACCCAAGTAAAGGAAAGATGTTTCATGGTGGTAATGGTGGATCTGGTTGCTAGTGTTCCACTTCTTGTAGGTGTTGGTGGTGGTGGCTTGAGGGTGATGAATCTCTTATTGTATAGAGGTTTTTGGGATGTTTTTTTTGTCCCCATTATATTGAGGTAATTTTGGGTTTTGTCTAAATTTGTAAAATCTTGGATCTGAAAATTTTTGTACCCCGTTTGGTTATGATTAGCAGTTATGTGATTCTTATTCTTTTTGGTTGTTTATGGTTATATAAATGGGTGAAATTTTTCCCAAAGTATATTATTGATACCCAAACACTAGTTTCCAGCATGTGGGAATCAGGAACGTCCTTCAGTCCATGCCACATATCGGGTTGGGTGTCAGTTTGGATGGCACTCCGACTTGGTCTGTGACACTTTTATGAGCACTTTATAAAAATCACTAATAAAGGTCAGTTTTATCAATGCTAAAATACAAAGCGTTGATAAAAATAACCTTTATCAATGTTAAAAAAGATATGATAAAATGTTTCTTTATCAATGCTAAAATTTTAGCACTGATATAGACTGGTTTTATTAGTGTTTTTTTAGTACTGATAAAGGGGAATCTTTATTGGAACTAAAAAAACTCTGATAAAGATCTAAATAAATAAATATATTTCTTAGTTGAATATATTTATTATAATTATATAAATATGTTTATATAATTATATATTTTTTATATTATTATATATATTTATATAATTATAAATATAATAAATATATTTATTATTTAAATATATTTATTATTAGTTTATAAATATTTTATATAATTATAAATATTTTATATAATTATAATATTTTATATAATTATAAATATATTTATATGATTATATATATATATATAATTATAGTAAATATATTTATTATTTAAATATATTTATTATTTAAATATATTTATTATAATTTTATAATTATTTATATATTTATTTATTTCTAATTATAATTATAAAAAAAATTATACAATTATAAATATATTTATATAATAATATCTCATAGCCCGCACTACTTTGGTATATTTATATAATTACATATACTTATATCAATATATAAATATATATAATTATAAATATAATAACTATACTTATTATTTAAATATATTTATTATAATTTTATAATTATTTAAATATATATATATATTTATAATTATAATTATAAATAAATATATTTAAAAGCTTTATATATAATTTTAAATATATTAAATATATTTAGTATTTAAATATATTTATTATAATTTTATAATTATTTAAATATGTATTTATTTATTTATAATTATAATTACAAGGAAGATTCAGGTATCGAGCATAATCGGCTCTAAAAATTTATTAATGAAAATAAAAGAGCAAGAACATAAGCCACCAACCGTGTGGCACATAGAGAATCACCAAACAAAAAGCGACAAGAAAACGCCACCCGAAATCTCATGATCTGTAAACCTAATATTTAGACCCAAAGACACACATACTAAAGACTCAAAGTTCCACACCTGTACCAACTCACCAAAAATCCAAAAGGTTGGCCCAAAAGCCCATAAGATTACCGAAAGTTACCATGCTAACAACACCTCCTGAGGTCGTCCCTCTAGAGGTCATCTCACCACCTCAAGTCTCAAGAAAATTGCACCCCTTAAATCATCGCAGCCTCCAAGGTCATCATGAGCTGCCGCTTTCATCACCAGTTATCTCCCCTACATTTTCCATCCAAGGTCTTCGTCGGACAACCCTCATATCTCATTGTCTTTGCCCTATATCATTGGTTGACTCTCTACCACCTAGATCCAATCCCACACTAGACATCCCCAAGATCAATTTGCTTCACTGACTCACCAGCATCCCTACCACCCGAGGCCGAACTTGCTGGCCTACTCCCTACTTCTCATATTCACTACCAGGCTACACTTTGCCCCTAAGGTTGCTCCATACTAAGGAAAATGCACACATCCCATGATCGAAAACTCTATCGTCATCCACTGTATTAGTGTCATCAGCCACTATAGTAATGTTTCCAACCCTCAAGATCTTCTCTAGCTTATCATCAGCCTTAACTTCTAATCCCATCAATGAAAATATGCCTCTATCACCATCCAAGTTAGGCATGGTTCTTCACTGTTCTCCCACAGACACGCCAGATCCAACCAGATCTCATCGCCATCGGGATCACATACCTGTTATTGTCATGCTCCCTGCTTCTCGGGGTTTGTTATCATCGGCATACCCATACCGATCATGAGAATATATGAAGGAGGGTCTGTCATCAGAGCTGCATCTCCTTCTCTAGCTGCCACTATCAAAATGATGATGTCAGCCACACACTGTCATCCACTAGCATTGCCTCCACCAGGATCCCACAACCACAATGCCAGTACGCTACCCTCATCGTTGTCGATAAGAATCTAAACATTATCTCTACCAATATCCAATTACACCATTATCTCCATCCAACACTCAAGGAAGACTATCATCTCAGGCTTTGTAACCACAACCCACGTCTCCATATGTCCCTATGTTCCACCATCAGCAACCTCATAGATGGATTCCACCGCCAAGTGCTATGAAAACCTTCATAAGCATTGAAGGGGGTGAAGAATCTGTGAATTCATTGATGATTTTGTATTTGTTGTCAACCTTTAAATGTAAAAATTGCAGAGCAAGTCTTTAGTTCCAAAGACTTGTGTAAATATGAATGCGCATTGTTTACTGCATTTATTTGAAGAGTAAGAATAAGATTCCATGAAAAAAAAATTATTTTTCATGAGAAATATTTTCATTTTGTTTATGATATAATTTTTTAGTGTGGACTTTGGCATGTTGGTTTTCCATTACAATTGAAGAAGGTTGTATGTCATATATTACTTAAATTTTTTCTAAGTATATATATTTGGTTCTTTATTAAAAAATTAGCCAACCCATGAGGTATCTCTAGCCAACTCAACCCCTTCCATATATAGGACCATGAGGGCCAACCACAGATAAGGGGAGGTAGCCCAATCCAACCCACAAACAGCATGAAGGGGCGTTTTTAATCCCAAGGTGCATGACCGAGAGAGTGCATAGCATGGTACAAGAGCCCACAAGAAGATGGGTGCAGAATCATGCTCGCAAGAACCGGTACGGGGTGGTACCAGAGGAGGGTGAAGAGATTTTTGGATGGTTGTTGTCTCAGATTGTATTATAAGGGAGTGACCGTGAGTGGTGCATTTCGATGTGGGAACCCTTTTTATCTAGTTACTATATCTCTGAAAGAAAAAAAAATTGTGTGATCTATTCATATTTTATTTGGTTCATCTGATTCTCTTAGTCAAGTTCCTCTATTTAAAAAAACATAATGAACATGTATTATATGGTCTAATCTATCCAGACCATTCGATAAACATCATGTTTTCTTCAACCTTGGTTGTGCCCAAGTTTTCCGATTCTTCAAAGCTCAGTGGTGACATCATCTGAAGCTCTATCCATGTTCTATGATCATAATTTAAGCATCCTGATAATTGGATTATGATCAAAATAAAATGCTGATTTGTTTTCATGTTTTTAACGATGTACAAACTGAGCCTTTATGATGTGCGGAAGATTTTTTTTTATAAAGTTATTTTATTGTGTCATGAAGGAAAGACTGAATCTCAAGCTATGATATTCGAACATAATCTGAGTATTTTGATGGTCCAAATCTAATCGAAATATCATGTAGCTGCATTTTCATGAAATAATGAAGATCAAAACATTGATATACAGTGATTTCTGACAACTATTTTTATCTATGACATTGATGGTTTTCGATAATAATACGCTCTTAAGAAAAAAACTAAATGAGCCTCATTGATTATAGAAGCATCTGAGATTATTATAATTGTCTATAAATACCCAAGGATGGGTTCATTTTATGTGTGTAGTTATCTATCATTCGAGAGAATTTGTGAGAGCTATAGAGAGATACAGAGAACCACAAAATGAGTGTTTTGTGAAGATAGGTTTAACACTCTTTATGTTTGTGTGAAGGATATATGTTTTTCACAAGTTCTTGACATGTTCATTTCATACTCAAGGTGCTACATGAAGAAGCTTTGTTTCACAAAGCCATACAGGATGCACTATATCCTTAAGTGAATTCTCTTGGTTTGCACGAACATGTTTGAGATATCACATGATAGTGTTTACACACAAAATATCTCATTATGAAGACCTTTCATGCATTGATCCTATATCATTGGGGTTTTCATGAAATAAGTTTGAGCATCCATTTATATGTGCAAGGAATGTGAAAAGTTTTTATGCATATCATTTGTGCAAAGAACTTTCATTTGAATATGAAAAGTATAGGCTATGCATGTGATGCAAAGTACAGTGTGTGCATGTGATGCAAAGTACAGTGTGTTCATTAGACATTGAATCAAAAGTGAGCATTTAAAATAATAGAAATATCATACGATTTGTCACAAGTATATCCAGAAGAATCAGTAGTTTAAATCAGTTGCACTAGACAATGGTGAGTTGCAATCCATTGACATTTATCTATAGGGATTCTGAAATCAGTGAGAAAGTGAAGTATCATCTTATTATAGTTTCTTGAAGAGAAAGATTATTTTTGTATTGCAGGAGCATCTTGGGGTCTTTCTCATAGTGGTTGTTTTCTATTTGCAAACTGGTGTGAATCGGAATAATATTTTATCGAGATACATTGCATCAAGAATTGGTTGATACCTACCCTTCTTGGTTTCAAGGTGATACTTGTCCATTCCACTTGTAATTTTTGATTTATTTTTAGTGGATAATCTATGGATCGAATCAACCTAACCACAACAAATATGTGGTCACCCTACTTGGGGGGAGAACCTTGTAAAAATATGTTGTGTTTTTGGGATCAAACTCTAACAATTATTCATAGGTTTATTTCAAATAAAATAAATTATAAAACTTAATTACCACTGATTCAACCCCCCACCCCTAGTGATACATCACTTTCCTAGATAATTCAAGTGGTATCAGAGTCGGTTGCCTCTAAAGGATCTTTTTAATGAAGTGATGGAGAATTTTAATCCATTCAATAGCAGGGGTGTTCCAATTTTTGATGGTAAGAAATTATTTGGCTGGAAGAACTGAATAATTATTTTCTTACTATCACAAGGGTTGGAGGTTTTTGATGCAATGACTATTGGTTTTCCTCCTTTATAAAAATATTCCCCCATGACTTTCAGTGACAAAAGAAATGTGGAGGTTGATGGATAGTCTAGAAATTAAATTTTATCATCCTTGTCTGATAAAGTATTTACTAAATTGATGGGACTTAAAACAACCAAGAAGATGTGGGATAAACTTTAAAACATTTATGAAGTAAATTTCAATATCAAAGAAGCCAAGTTGAAAATTTGTAGGATTAAATTTTAAGATATCATAATTACAGAAGATGAGACTATGGATGATTATTTTACCATAGTTAATGAAGTTTTTGACCATACCAAGGGGTTTGGAGAAAATATGGAGGATTCAAATATTTTTAAGAAGTTAATGAGAACCTTTCCAATTAGATTTTACTCAAAGATTTCAGATTTATAATAAAAATAAGATATGTCTCTTGATGATTTGCACAATACTCTACTCAACTATGACATGAGGAAGGCTCCGGTTTTCATGAAAAAGGATAAGGAAGACTTTTCATTCAAGGGAATAAGTAGACTAAATCTCAAAGAAGAAGAAAATGAAGACTCTATTGAATCTGAATATGAAGAGGTAAAGGATGATGAGTATAATAAAATCATGTCACTTGTCTCAAGATACATCAAAAAATGGAAAGGGTAAGTATAAAGGAAAACTTCTACTAAAATGATTCAATTGTGGAGGAATGGGGCATTTTACAGTCAATTTTCCAAATAAGAAAAGTGTTGAATATGAGAGTGATGATCAAGATTAAAGATCTTAGAAAAAATAAATGGGGAAAATATTCAAAAGAATCTATAAAATCTACTGAGAATAATAAAAAAATCAAAGGAAAAGAAGAATCTTGTTGAGTAAAGAAGATAAAGAATGCTTCTCCTCGGATAGTCTTTCTGAAGAATAGGTTCCAGATAAACTTAGAAATTTTATGGCTCAAATTTGGAAATATGATGAAACTTCAAGTGGGGATAAAGAATACGATGAAGTTTCATACATGGTACATATGTTGAAATCATAACTAGAAGCTTTCCTATAGAAAAATAAAAAACACAATAAAGAATTCAGATTGTTGTTGAAGCAGATTAAAAGGGAAGATGCTTACATTTATGAGATCTGTAATATAAAGTTGAAATTTTCATAGTAAGGAAAAATATTGAATTTTATTTCTAATAAATTGACTTTAAAGGATAAATAATTGGATAAGATGCAGATAGATTTTCTCAAAGATAAAAATTCTCTAAATAATATCAATGAGGATTTTAACAAATCTGTATAATTTAAAGCTAAAACATCTCAAACATCTGATAATTTTTTTTCAAAGAAACAGGCCACATATCCTTCTTCTTAAAAACAATGTAAATATATTATTTCTAACAATACAGGTTATATTGAAAACAATGGAAAATTTTAGGCTGCTAAGAACAATGAGAAACATTTCTCTACAACAAAGAAAGATTTCAAAACTTTTGAGGAAGTTATTATCTCAAGACAGAGGAAAGATTAGTATGCGGTAATTCAAAACAATAGTATCCTGTATAAAATCTTCAATAGTAGGGTAGATATAGATTTAATGGGTATTTTTTGTTCTGTGTAATTTTAGGGAACAAAGCTTATTATTTTTGGTACAACATGTCACTTCATTGGAGCAAGTATGAATCTAGTGGGAGAAATCCTGAAAAGATAAAAAGAAAACCAATCAAGAAAAAAGAAATCAAGAAGAATACAATAAATCTATCCGTTCATAACAGATTTGATTTTTTATAAGAAATTTTTGGAATATGTGATCAATAGGTTCATATTTATGATAAATGTATGGTTTTTCTTCTTAGTCATATTTCTAAAAATAAAAAGGGTAAAAATTTTGAGGAAGCCAAGATACAAGAAAAATCTCTTGTTGTTGAAGTTTCTTTGAAGGCCAGCAAAAGAGACAAACCATGGATTCTTGATAGTGTTTATTCCTCTTACATGATAGGTGATACAAAAATCTTTAAGAACATTGAAGAACAAAATGTAGGAGAAGTTACTTTTGGAAATTAAAGTAATTTTAAAATCAAAGGTGTTTTTACTGTTGAGATTGAAGACCATAAACTCAAATCCAAAGATGTTCTTTTTGTTGAAGGGATTAAACACAATCTGTTAAGTGTGAAAAAAAAATTGATGATGGTAAAGAAGTTATTTTCAAAAAGGATTCTTTCATCATCAAAAATTTAGGATAGAAGAGTTATCATCAAGGGTTAAAGAATGAGTGTTAATCTATTCCAAATTGGTGATCCTACAAAATCTTGTTATTTGAGTGCAAAATAAGAAAACAATTTATGGAATAGAAGACTTGGCCATCTTAGTCAAAAAAAATGATTAATATTTTAAGGAATAATGTGGTAATAGATATTCCTATTATAAAAAGAGAAAGAGAATATGTATGTGAATCCTTTCAAAAGGGTAAGCTTGTGTAGACTACTCATAGAAGAGTTGAGATTCAGTCTGTTAAACCTCAAGAGCTTATTCACTTAAAACTTTGTGGACCAATGAGACATAATTCTACCAGTGGTCAACTCTAATTTATAACTTTCATTGATTATTTCACCTGGAGGAATAATTTTATATTTATTAAGCACAATTCAGAAGCAATTGAAATGATCAAGTTTTATAGAAGACAATCATAGAAAGAGTTGGGAATATATATCAAAAAATTGAGAACAGATAAGGGTGGGGAGTTTACTAGTGATTATTTTGAATCATATATTTCAAATAATGTAATTAAACATCAATATAGTACTCATTATACTCCTCAAAAAATGGAATCGTGGAGAGAAAGAACAGAAGTCTAGTTGAAATGGGCAGAATAAGGCTAGAAAAATATAAACTTTCAAACTTCTACTAGAGAGAAGCAGTGTGTATAGATGTGCATATACAGAATAGATGTTTACTAATACCACATTCCAATATGACTCTGTATGATATTTGGGGAAATAATAATCCAAATGTGAAATATTTTAAAGTTTTTGGTAGTCCATGTTTCATAAAAATCAAGAATAAAAATCTAGGAAAATTTTAGGAGAAAGTTGAAGAAGGGATATTTATGGGTTATCTTTCAAATGGAAGAGGATATAGATGTTGGAATAAAAATTTTCACAAGTTGGTAGGCTGTTGTAATGTGAATATTGTTGAAAATAAATTCAATTCGAACACAAATAATGTAGTAGATTATGAAAACATTGAAGTTTACAAAACACAAATTTCTAGAGGATAAAATGAAGAGAATATTGTATATGAATCAGAGATAGTATATGTTGACTCAGATCAAACCAGTGATGAGGTTGAATTTTCTAGAATAGAAAAAACAAATCATCAAAAATTTAAAAAACATGTTGATTTAGAAAATATTATTGGAAATCAAAAAGCTCCAGTACATAATAGAATAAGATTGAGAATTAAAAATAAAACTCTCATTTTTCAAATTGAACCAAAGTCAATTGGAGAATCTATTGAACATGGGGAATGGAAAAATTCTATGAATGAAGAGCTAAATCATATTGATAAAAATAGAATCTAGGATCTTGTTCCTATAACTGAAGGAAAGAATATAATAGGGAAAAAATGGGTGTTTAGAAATAAACTTAATGAGAAAGGTGAAGTCTCAAAAAATAAATCTAGAATAATATGTAAGGGTTATTCATAGCTGGAAGGTGTAGATTTTGAGGAAACATTTGCACCTGTGGAAATAATGGAGGCTATTAGAATGTTTCTTACAGTTACAGCTCATAAACACTATAAATTTTATCAGATAGATGTAAATTATGCATTATTGAATGGATATCTTGAAGAATAAGTTTTCATTTAGAAACTTGAAGGCTTTATACTTGATAATGATGCAACTAAAGTGTACAAGTTAAAGAAATCCTTGTATGGGCTGAAACAAGCTCCTTGAGCTTGGTATTCTAAACTGGATAGTTTCTTGAAGCAATTGAAATTTTCTAAAGGAAAATTTGATAGAAACTTATATATAAAGGAGTTGAAAATAGGTACACTTATTGTTTTTGTGTATGTTTATGACATAATTTTTGTAGGTGATAAGAAATATTCATGTGAAGAATTTTCTAATCAAATGAATATGTACTTTGAAATGTCAATTCTAAGAGAGATGAATTTATTTCTAGTACTATAAGTTCTTTAAAAGAAATGATATATATTTATTTCACAACAATAATATTCTAAAGAGTTATTGAATAAATTTTTCATGGAATAGTCAAATTAAGTCTCCACACCTATCATAGTTGGTGTAAGAATCAGTAAATATGAACTGGGACAGAGTGTTAAATAGAAAGATTTCAGAAAATTAATTGGTATCTTGCTATATCATACAATATTAATGTTAGAGTTGGTGTCCTAGAACCAACTATTTGTACTTTGATTACATGGATATTTAATGTATTTCATATTGTGCATTGTTCTGCATGACTATGATGTAATAATGTTCTAGAGTATTTATTGCATTGATAAGGTCATGGAAGTTCCCCGCTATGATGAGAACCTTGAAATGATATAAAAATATTCTTAAATATAATTTTGTAGTTGGATGATATACTATTATGGGACACATAGAATACAGACCATCAGGTGAGAGTACTCATAATCAGATGAGGCTTCCTCTCATGAAGTTTGCACTTGGTAATCTCTAAGACATGAGATTATGAGAACAAACCTGCCAGTAGGAATTCTGCATGTTTTGGTGTCATTAGATATTCCTATCTACAAGTGTGTGTAATTATCCTTAGACTTTGTGATTATCATTAATATGTTTCATGACTCGCGCACTTTGATTTACTGACGAAAACCGCCATGGAGACGGTCGGCAGGAAGTAGGGTATGTTGGGTGCATCACGAGTGGCATGTTATTAATGGATAATTCGAGGAAGAATTTTTCCCTTCCATCTATGGAAGTTGATAGCTTATACCTTTGATTGAAAAGGAACCATCACATGAAATTCCATGTACATGGTGTAATGATGAGTTTATTTTAGGTATTCAAAGAACGACGTATCAAGCACAAAGGATGATGACACTATCATAAAACCTGCTTGATGAGATATTGTGAAAAAGGGATTATATTAAACAGTGAACATTTGTATGTGGATGTCGTTGTTGTGACTTTAAGTTCTTTCTCTTGGGTGCCTTGACCCATTGCTAGATAGTACTCTTGGACTTTAGGCAAGCTCACCTAATGCCAACAAGAAATAATCCTAGAGGGTCACACACTAAGTTTTTTTTGTGGTATTGGTTAAATTATATTGGAATTTAATTAATAAATATTATTATCAAGATAGTGGAATAATTTTATTCACGTTAAAATGATTGCATAAATTAAATAAATATGTATTCACTAGATTTTAGGTAAAATATATTTATTTATTTTATTAAACATTTAATAAATATTTATTTACTAGTTTGTAAATAAAATATTTATTTAAGAGAATAAATTATTTATTTATTCGGGTGTTCAATAAATGGAAGTGGAGTTCGAGTGGACCAAGGCTGGTCCGGTAGTAAAATAATTATTTTCAAGACAATAAATAATTATTTAACTAGTTGGCACAAATTAAAATAACGCTTCTATTATTTTGTGATGCAGAATTTTATTTATAATTCTGTTTTGCGCAAGTTGGCACACCATAAATAATGATGTGGTATTATTATTAAAAGCCTGGGTTTTCTCTAAGTTCATGAATTTATTTAATTTCTTATATGAAATTAAATATTGTAACTGAAATTCCATGTATATAAATAGACAAGTACACTTATTGTGCCATACAACCCACCACGTGCCTGGTGAATTGAGAATTGTTGAGCCAAACAATTTCTCTCTTGAATCCTCTTCTCTCCCCTTTCAAGAACGAGAGACGTTATTCAAGACCGAAGAACAAGCGATCAAGAACGACCGACACAAGACACTCTCTTCACCGTGCTAACACCTGGAGAATGAGTAGTGTTGATCGGAGGCCATCAGAGCATGTGTGGATCACCACTAGAGGGATTCTAGTTTGGATCCTTATAAGCACCACAAGATAATCTGGAAGGTTAATTCTGAATGATCAACATCATCAACAAAGAAAATACCAAATATCCAGGTAATATTTTCTTTATGAAATTAATTAAATTAATTATAAACATGATGTGAAAGATACTCTCTAAAGGTTTTGGGCCTCTTCCTTATTTATCTAAATATTTGATTATATTCCATGGAGACTGGCGTTCATCATCGTATTGATCCCGGAATAATCATTGATCATGGTAAAAATCAAAGTTGGGTGTTATCCCAGCCACGCTTCCACTGTGCCTGAAACCTACAAGTTATATCGGAGGGGTTACATCATAGTTTATAATTATTTAAATATTTCATTGATGATTTACACATTTAATAATTTAGTTGTTTCAATTCAAGTTAATTGTTCCACAAATCTGAATCTCAAGATCTATTCCTCCTCTTTTGTTTCTCGTTCACCTTACAAAAACGATCTTTTCTATTAATTTTGATTAAAATAAAACAGAGGATATCATCCGGAGGTGCCAAAGGTTCCTAGCCGTACAGCACCAGAACACATGGCGTGTATTCGGTAGTACACGATGTGTAGTCAAGGTTCAATGCATCGGGTCTGTTCTGCCAAACCAAGTCGTGTCATTGGAGTTTGTCTCAGTCTTAATGACTCTGTGTGTTGATTAGGAATAGGTGTCATGTGGTTTCCAGATTACACACAGTGTGGATTAATGGACATGGCGTGTAGTCCCTTCGGGTTAGGGTTTGACCATGTACCCCGTACACAGCTTTCCTGGATGGAGACTGTGTAATGAGGAACTGCATGATGTGTGGCCCACTGGACACGTCATATACTCCGAAGATTTCCGAAGTACACTCACACATCATTTCCTCAGGTGTGTACTTTAGAAGGATGGTGAACAATAGTACACGTTGTGTAGTTGGAACTACATATCGTGTACTCATCCAAATTACGAAGATTTATTAAAATTTATTATTATATTATACCAACCCTTGATACGTGTACCATCATGTAGGCGTAAAGCTGAGGCACAATGTGTGGTAGGTGTTTTATATATATGTGTGTTTAATTTAACATTTGTGTAATGTTCATTTCTACTCATTGGGTAGTTATGAATAGGAATTCATCAGGTTTCCTCCAAGGTACAAGTTACATACAAAGATAATTTTAAATGAATTTATATGTTTAAAATTATGATGGATTAGAATCTCAAGGAAATTCAGAAAAGGTTTTAAGATAAAAGGATTGATTAATTAAATATGATAATTAATTTATTCGAGCGTGATTTATCTTAAACAATAATGATTAAATAATTGAATGCTAGTTTTATTTATGCATAAATATTGTTGCATGTATGGATGATCAGGAGCTAGACCAAGACCTTTTTATGTGGATGGTTTCTTTTAATTTATTTATTTGAATTAAATTTTTTGGCATGTGAGCCTTCTCCTCATTAATGTGTAGGGTCTGCGTGCCCAAGGTTTATTTTATGTAAAACCCCTTTTTACCCCTCACCTACATGTGAGTTAAAAAAGGTATATGTAATGGATGGAACTCCCAATATAGTAGAGGCGCTTCAACATAGAGCCGAGACGAAACCAATCCCAGGAGATACAGAGGTGGACAGGTGGAAGCTATAAACACAAACCCAAAAAGTTCAAGGTGTTTATCCCCTAGGTCAGGGTAAGTTTATCAACCGCTAGATAAACTAACCATTATAAAATATCATGATCATGATATTTAATTTATTTTATTTCTGTCAGTTGTATGGTTTATCATTATGGATGTGTTGTCACGATCACATAATTAAGGAATTAAATAAGCATGAGAGATGGAACTAAAATAAACTATACTTATGTGTAAATATTATCAAGACATGGTTAATCACTTAAGTAATTTCCACTTAATATTAACAATCATGTGATAATGATAATAGACAATTCATGCATAAGAAATAAAAATCTCTCAAATAAAATATTAAGTCAGACCAAGCTTTCCGTTACTTGATTAAGGGAAAAACTCAATAAAACTATGTGTTTGACCAACCCTTGTTGGGACACTTACTTTTATACAGGAATACCTTATGAAAGGTTTCGGGTTGAATTAACCATATTACATCAAGAGGAGTATCCCTTGATAGACTTGGTGTAATATTTGATTCAATTGTTGAGGAAATCCAAAGTCATGATTTCAGGATTGGGGAGTCCACTCAACAGATCAAGGAGCTGAAAGCCCACAGTTGGCAAAGACCTTCCTACCTAAATACCTTCTAATATCTTGACCAACCCTTATTGGGGTTATGTAAAGGGGAATATGGATCCTTTCCACTAGAATTTCATGGAAACTAGACATTCTGAGTTCAATGGAGAGGGCCATTGGGACTTGATAAAATAGTGGGAGACTTAATAAAATTTATTATTTCTCATAAAATTTAATCAAGAAAGTACTAATGATCTGCTCTTTTAATTGTAGAATAAAAATGAAAATCTCGTCAACCACACTATCCTTATGATCAATTCTAGATAAAGACAACATCCTCACCAGCAGTAACTTCCAGGAATGGTTTAGACACCTTTGGGTTATCCTACGCCATGAATGGAAGTCTTACGTGCTGGAGTTAGCATTACCTGATCTGCCTGCCAAAGAGGTGAGTGATGAGGATTTTCTGGTCTATGAGAAACATATAAATGACACGATCGACATTCAATGTTTGATGTTATCATCATTGTCTAGTGAGCTCATGAAGTCTCATGAAAACATGGATGCTTATAGAATGATATAGCACCTCCTTGGTCTTTACCATGAGAGAGAAAGACAGGAAAGGTTTGATATCTATAAGGCACTCTTTCAGAGTAAGCTTGGAGAAGGTGCCCCATTTGGGCCTCATGTAGTCAAGCCCATTGGCTACATTGAGCTCCTGGAGGTTCTAGGGTTTAAACTCCCCAAATAACTGGGCACCAATCTCATTCTCTCATTACTCCCTCAGAGCTTCTCTAACTTTGTTGTTAATTTCAATATGAACAACATTGATAAGTCTCTATCTAATCTTCTTATCCTCATTCACCAAGTGGACAAAGATATGAAGTGAAAAAAGCCTTCTATACTTATGGTGAATAAGAGGAAATGGTAGACAAAGAGCTTTAATCCCAAAGCTTCTTTACAGAATTCCAAGAAAAGGAAGATCAAAGGAGAGGCAAGGGAACATGAGGCTGTTTGTTTCGCATGTGGCAAGAAGGGACACTAGAATAAGAACTGCACCTATCCTAAGAAGCAAGGGGAATCTTCAGGTTTGTTTGTTATCGAATAAAATCTATCTGTTTTTACAAATTGGGTATTAGATACATCTTTTGGTGCTCACATATTTATCCAAATACAGGAACCAATTATATTTAGGAAGATTGATCGAGGGGAGGTAGATCTACAAGCAGCCAACGAAGCCAGACTTGTTGTTGTAGCTATTGGGGACTACCACCTCACGTTGCCAACTGGGATGATCTTGGTGTTAAAGGGTTGTTTTTATGTTCCTTCTGTAGCCAAAAACATAATTTCTATATCCAGACTAGATATAGATGGATTTTTTTCAAGTTTGGAAATTAATGTTGCTTCTTTTATAAAGATATCATTTTTTTGGTAGGGAACATTTATATAATGGTCTTTATGTGTTGGATTACACAAACCAAGTAATGGCAATTGATGACAAAGATACTTCACATGAATCATACCGCACCCAAATTTGGCATCATCGGTTAGGTCATATAAACGAAAAATGCTTGACAAAGTTACATCAGGATGGATATTTAGATTCTTTTGAACTAAACCCACTTGGAGTATGTCATGCATGTTTAAAATTCAAAATGACCAAAGCCCCATTTGGTGGGAAAGGTGAAAGGAATAAATAGGTTCTTGAATTGGTTCATACTAATGTGTGTGGACCACTTCCAATTGAAGCAAGGGGTGGGTACTCATACTTCATAACTTTTACTAATGATTTTAGTAGATATGGATATATATACTTAATGAGGTATAAGTCGGATTCCTTTGATAAGTTCAAGAAATACAATAATGAAGTTGAGAACCAGCTTGGTAAGAAGATTAAGAAACTCCACTCAGACCGAGGTGGGGAATATCTTAATCAAGACTTCATTTATTACTTATGGGAGTTTGGGAACCTATCCCAAATCAATCCTCCTTACACACCTCAATGGAATGGTGTAATAGAAAGGAGGAACCGTACCTTGTTGTACATGGTGAAATCAATGATGAGTCATGCAAGTCTTATATTGTCCTTTTGGGGGTATGCGTTACAAACAGCGGCACACATACTAAACCAAGTACCAACTAAATAAATAAATGGTATTCCATATGAGTTTTGGAGTGGAAGAAAATCCATGTTATCGAATTTACATGTGTAGGGTAGAGAAGCGTTTTTTAAGGCCTCTTCGGGTAACAAACTCGTACCCTGAGGCACAAAGTGTACCTTTATAGGATACCCCAAGGAAACAAGGGGATATTACCTATATAACCCCTTATAAAAAAAGGTTATAGTGGAAAGACATTCCATATTCCTTGAGAGGGAGCACATCACCAAAAGAGATAGTGGGAGCGATATAGACTTCGATGAAGTCGAGGCTCAAGGTACACAAGATTTGGTATAGGAACAGATTCCACAAAGTCCCATGGGAGAATAATCTGTTCCAGAGTCACAAGTATTACATAGGAGTACAAGTGAGATTAGAGAACCGGAACAGTACAGTTTTCTAGTTACCGAGGATGGTGACTCATTATTAGTTGATAATAATTATCCTCTAACCTACAAGGAATCAGTAAGTGGTACAGACGTTGCCAAGAGGAAAGAATCCATGAATTCTGAAATGGATTCTATGTACCAAAACAAAGTCTGGATTTTGGTAGATCCTCCAGTTGATATAAATTCTGCTAGTTAAAAATGGGTATTCAAGAAGAAACTGGACATGGAAGGACAAGTCGGTACCTATAAGGCACGATTGGTTGCAAAAGGGTTTAAACAGCATCAAGGAATTGACTACGATGAAACCTTTTCACCAGTTTCAATGATAAAATCCATCAGAATTCTACTTTCCATTGTTTCTTACCATGACTATGAGATTTGTAAAATGGATGTCAAAACAGAATTCCTTAATAGGAACCTTTAAGAAGATGTCTACATGACACAACCTAAAGGGTTTGTGACTCCAAAGGATTCCAATAAGTTATGCAAGTTTCATAAATCCATTTATGGATTAAAGAAATCACCCAGGTCATGGAACATTCATTTTGATGAAGCCATAACAGAATTTGGTTTTATCAAGAATGAATGTGAGCCTTGTTTCTACAAACAGTTTAGTGGGAGTGTAGTTTTTTTCCTAATAGTATATGTTGATGACATATTACTTATTGAAAATGAGATACCATTCTTACAGTCTGTTAAGACATGGTTGAATCAATGCTTCTCTATGAAGGAATTGGGAGAGGTAGTATATATTCTTGGGATCAAGATCCATCGTGATAGATCCAAGAGATCTCTAGGCCTAAGTCAAAGTACATACATTGATAAGATATTGAAAAGATTCAGTATGGAACAATACAAGAGGGGGTTGTTTCCAGTGTCACATGGCATTCATCTTTCCAAGAAAATGTATCCTCAGACACATGTGGAAAGAAATATAATGGAAAGGACTCCATACACATCAGTGATTGGGTCAGTCATGTATGACATGTTATGTACTAGGCTAGATGTCGCCTATAAATTGAGTACAATAGGAAGATATCAAGCTGACTCAGGTGACTATCATTGGATGGAAGTTAAGACTATCCTAAAGTATATGAGGAGTACTAAGGATATATTCCTGGTTTATGGAGGAGATAAAGAACTAGTCATCAGAGTATATGCATATGATAGTTTCCAGATTGATCAAGATGACATGAAGTCAAAAACAAGATACATCTTCACTATGAATGGAGGTGTAGTGAGCTAGAAGAGCTCAAAGTAGAGTGTGGTTGCAGATTCTACAGCAGAGTCTGAGTATATCGTAGCTTCTAAGGTAGATAAAGAAGCAATTTGGATGTGAAGCTTCATCCAGGAGCTAGATGTGATACCTAGCAGTAAATATCCCATCACATTGTACTATGATAATACTTCAGTGGTGGATCTAGAAAAAGAGCCAAGGTCACATCAGTAGATGAAGCACATACTTCGGAAGTGTCATCTCTTAAGGGATTTTTCTCAGAGAGGTGAAGTTGCAGTGAGTAGTATTTCCATAGAAGACAACATGGAGGACCCCTTGACTAAAGCTTTGACTTGGTAGAAACATGATCATCATGTGAGGTCTATGATGTTATTAATATTTTCATGACTTATTATATACTCCCTTTACTGATTTTATATGAAATGTGCATAATTTTTGTGAAATATTAATGTTTTAATACTAAGTATAATTTTTGAGCATTTTTAGAAGTAGTCCAATTGAGTCAATTTACTATTTTATTTATAAATCTCACCCTAATGATCCAAATTGTGTGGTTATTGTTTTTTAAGATTCCTAATTCAATATCCAACATTTCATTATAAGGGATAATGGGCCAATTCTTCCATTTGAAGGCCATATAGACCACACAAGAAGGTCTACAGAATCTATGAAGAAACTGGACCAGCCATGAAGATTTAATTTATGGGCTCAATCAGGAAGTCCAAATTAATTTATTCTCCTCCAATGTTTGGGGGATAATGTAAGGATTCTTGGATAAAAATTTAAAGGCCCAAGTCAAAATAAAAATGGCTCAAATGATTCATTTAGACTCAGCCCACCATTCTGGCCGAGAATTAAAATCAGTACAGTATTCATGACATGTCTCCTGATATAGTCATCAAATAAAGTTGAGATTTTTTATTGTGAAATAGGATATATATGCGGCCAACTTTTTTTAAGAAATAATTTGTATTTGAAGGCATATTCCTATTCCAAAATCCATTCACATTTTGGCCATCAAAAAATCATGGATAGAAATGTACAGTTTAACATTGTTTATTGAAACCACCATAACTTTGGCTCCATAAGTCAAAATGCATCCAAATTTTAAGAGTAGTCGGAAAAAATTATTATATTAAACTTTTAAGAAGGATATATCTCTAGATTCGTCTTTCTAGATGTCCAAATAGTTGATCCAAGTGGAGGTACAGATTGGGAATGCAAACAGTCCACTTCCTTGGGCTATAAATACATCCCCCTCCTCTCCTTCAAAGGGGTTGGTATTTCATAAGAGAGGAGAAAATATTGGCATGACCAAAGCCTTTCCAAGGGCTTGGGAGGACCTACCATACTCATGTTTTCACTTGAGATATCTTTCATCCTCTCTTTGTTCCCTTTTACTTTTGTGTTCTTCATTATTGTAATCTTGTAAGTCTTTTTTAGTAATTCTGTTTTAATGCAAGTTTCTTCTTAAATATCTCTTATTATCATCCACATTATGTATTTTAATATTAATTTTCTTAAAATATTTTAAATACAGTTTAATCCCCTTCCCTTCTTTTACTTCCTCATTCAATCGAAAGTCTGTTTTTAATTCTCATTGTCGTTTGTGCGTGTGTTAGACGCACCACTCTTTTCTTAAAAATTTATTTTTATTCTCTTATTAATTTATAATCATAATAATTATAACCAGATTATTAATAATTTCAATGGATGGCTAAATCTCTCATTGGGGTGAGTTATAATTTAGGGATATTAAGAGATTGAGATTTTTTGCTCGAAGAGTATTCTTTAATTTAACATTGTGTATGTTGGACTTAACATGTCATGGATTAATGACTTATTTTTTTTAATGTATGGTTTCCATGGATTATTGGAACCATAAATACACTACCATAAACAATCTTTGATTGAGATTATAACCCTAAGTTAATTTAAGGCTTGGATTAAAGCCTTAACACTTAGGAATTCCAATCAAGGTTATCTTGTTAAGTGGGTGTTAATTTAAATGCAATATAAAGCAAAGATCAAGGAAATTACAAGCTTAACTACCTAATGATGAAATCACCCCAATATTTATTAAATTGTTAAATCAATCAATCATTTCAATTAAGCTCTGCAAAAAAACCTCCCTAATCAAAATACAATCAACTAAAAACAATCAATTGTTTAAAAAGTATCATATTCGAGGATTCAACCCAAGTGCTGCTATACACATTAGACGAGCATTGGAACTTTGAAAGGTCAATAGGGGACAATCGACCATGTGTTTCAAATTGCATTATTTCCAAGGATGGTGCTTTATGTATTCATTAGTTTCTAGTTATTGTAAAAAACCAAAAAAACAAATTTTAAAAAAAAATTGAAAAAAAAACACAAAGAAAATCCTGTCTTCTCATAAAAATCATGAACAAAAAAACACATAGAAAAATACATCTTCTTATTTCTTCCAACATCTCTCTGAATGCCCTATAGCCTCCCAAACAATCCCTCAGATTTTTTTGACCCTGAAATTGATCGAAATCTTCTCTAACTTAGGAGGAACATTAGGGATAATCAAATAATTCAAGAACCAGTCCTTGTCCAACCAGTTGAATTAGAAATGGCCAATCTTAGGGAACAAACACTTAAAGAACTTGTTTCCCCTAATATAAATTACCAACCTCTTGGTATTCAATATCCAAACATAGAGGATAACTTTGAACTCAAATCAGGTTTGATTCATCTTCTCCCTCATTTCCACGGGCTAGCCGGTGAGGATCCACATCTTCATCTTAAAGAGTTATAAGTGGTGTGCTCTACCATGAAGCCTCAAGGGGTTTCTGAGGAACAAATCAAACTCTAATCATTCCCTTTCTCCCTAGATGACACTGCTAAGTCATGGATCTACTACCTTCCTCCCAGTTCCATAACCACGTGGAATGACATGAAGCGAATCTTCTTAGAGAAATTCTTTCCTGCATCTCGTACTGCTTCTATCCGAAAGGAAATAAGTAGTATCTGTCAGTTCCCAAGTGAATCACTCCATGAATACTGGGAGAGTTTCAAAAATCTTGTTGCAGCCTGCCCACATCACCAAATCCCTGACCAACTCTTGATCCAATACTTCTATGAGGGGTTATTGGATATTGATAGAACTCTCATTAATGTCGCAAGTGGCGGTGCTCTTGTTGATAAAAATCCTGCAGCTTCAAGTGATCTTATAAGAAACATGGCTGCAAACACACAACAATTACATACTTGAGCTCATGCTCAAGTAAAACAAGTCTAAGACAATCAATCCATTGAGCCGAACAAGATGACCGAGTGTATGAGTGAACTTACAGGTCTTGTGCGACAACTAGTTGTGGCATCCAAAGCCCCAACCTCATCTTCTCCATAATAAATGTTTCCTGGACCTGTCAAAAACTATGGAATCTACAACTCACCAGCTCATCCAACTGACACATGTCCACAACTTCAAGAGGATCAATCTGATTCATCTAGACCAATGGAGCTCAATGCAGCATATGCTCAGTGGAACCCCAACCCTCAACAATCAGGTTAGTTCGTTAGAAACTTCAACCAACCTCACTCTGAGCCCTTATCTTCTTCCTATAACCAAGGCCTGAGGTATGGTAATCCCATCCCTCAACCCCCTCAATTCCCTCCTCAAAACCCAAACCAGTTTCAATATGGTCAAGTTGTTGGTAACTTCCAACAACCTTATCCTTTTATTCCTCAACCTCAAAGGAACAATCCTCCTCCAGGCTTCCATTATCCCAGTGAGCCTTCCCAATTCCCAAACCAATACAATCGCTTTCCCAAGAACCAAAATCAAGGAAATCCCAATCCGGTACAAGCCTCTTCTTCTAAGAAACCATGGGAAAGTGCAGTTGAAGATCTTGCCTCTTTCACCCGTTCCATCCTTAAAAACATTGAAACCCAAATTGGTCAAATTGCATCCCACCTTAGTCAGCAGCAACTATCCAATTATTCCCAACTTCCAGCTCAACCATTACCCAACCCCAAGGGTAATGTAAGTGAAATTTCACTTAGATCAGGGAAGCAAATTTCTATGGCTCAAGATAAGTCCTCCAACCCTCCTTTGAATGTTGACCTAGAAAATGAAAATAAAAAGAAACTTGAAAAGAAACCTGAAGCCATTCAATCGCCTCCTTCTATTCCACTTAGGAATCCAATTCCTTTTCCTTAAGTCATTTCTAAGACAAATAAGTCCTTTGAACCTGATCCTGAAATGCTTGACATGTTTAGACGTGTTGAAGTCAACATTCCCCTCTTAGATGCCATAAAACAAATCCCTAAGTATGCTAAGTTTATTAAGGAGTTGTGTACCCATAATAGGCAACTTAAGACCTTTGAAAATGTTTCCACCCAGCAGTCAATTCCCATAAAGTGAAAAGATCCAGGGACCTTTACAGTTCCATGCCAAATTGGAAGTTCCAACTTTGATGATGCACTCATAGACCTTAGAGCCTCAATTAATGTCATGCCCAAATTCATCTTCTCCAACCTTGTTCTAGGTCCCTTACATCCAACGGGTGTTTTCATTCAATAGGACAATCGAAGCACAACCAGTCCTGAGGGAATAATTGAGTATGTCCTTGTCCAAGTCAATGATCTTATCTTCCCAGCCGATTTCTATGTCCTTGACAAGGAAGGTGAGACGACCTCTTCTCGATATCCCCTAATTATAGGAATACCATTCCTCATGACTGCTAGAACCAAGATTGATGTCCATTCAGGCATCTTATCCATCGAATTTGGTGACCAACTGGTCAAGTTCAACATTTTCCAAGCCATGAGATACCCATCTGAGGATCACTCTGCATTCTCAATCCATGCTTCTAAGGACAATTCTAAGAGTCAATTGAACCCCATTTCATCATGTTCATCATGTTCTAATGATAAATGACCTTATGAAATCTGCACCATGATTAACCAAGTCATAAATGGTGAAGTTTATGTAGACCTTTCATTCATAGACTCTATCAATCTAGAGGATCTTGAAAACTCTATTGAATCCCACATCAACTCTGATCTCTACTGCTTCACCTTGGACAGTATTAAGGAAAATGAATCTGAAGCAATTGAAGTCCCTTACTCCCTTACTGAGTTGTCTAACCCACAAATGAAAGATGAGACTGATCTAAAACCTCTTCCTGAACACCTGAAATATGAATTCATTTTCCATGATCACTCTTATCCTGTCATTATCTCTTTTTCACTTACTGAAACTAAGGAGTCCAAACTTGTTCAAGTGTTAGAGGAAAACAAAAAGGCCTTAGGTTGGACCCTAGATGACATACTAGGAATCAACCCTACTCTTTTCATGCATCACATCCATCTTGAGGAATCATCCAAACCAATTAGACAACCACAAAGAAGACTCAATTCACTCATACTTGAGGTAGTTAGGGAAGAGATCACCAAGATTCTTCAAGCTGGTATTATCTACCCAATTTCTGATAGTAAATGGGTTAGTCCAATTCAATTTATACCTAACAAGGGTGGGATAACTGTTGTCACAAATGAACATGGTGAAGTAGTCACAACTTGAGTGAAGAAAAAATGGTGTGTGTGCATTGACTATCGGAAATTGAATGTTGAAACACGAAAAGATAACTACCCTATTCCATTCCTTGATAAAATGCTGGAACGATTAGCCAGAAATTCACACTATTACTTTCTTGATGGATACACATGTTACTTCCAAATCCCAATCACACCTCAGAACCAAGAAAAGAATACTTTCACTTGCCCCTTTGGAACATATGCATATAGGAGAATGCCTTTTGGCCTTTTCAATTCTCCTACAACATTACAAAGGTGTATGATGAGTATCTTTTCTGAATTCATTGAACACTGCATGGAAGTATTCATAGATAACTTTACCATTTATGGTGAGTCATTTGAATCGTGTTTGAATTCACTCTCTCTAGTCCTTCAAAAGTGTGTCAAGTGTAACCTTGTGTTAAATTTTGAAAAATGTAACTTCATGGTTGAAAATGGGATTATTCTAGGGAACATAGTTTCAAAAGAGGGTATTGAAGTTGATCTTGCCAAAATTGAAGTGATCCAATCACTTCCTAAACCCACTTCTGTTCGAGACATCCATTCATTCCTTGGTCATGATGATTTCTATAGTCGATTCGTCCATAACTTCAGTAGGATTTCCCTCCCACTCACTCAATTTCTCCAAAATTATGTCACTTTCCATTTTGATGAGTTTTGCAAGAGAGCCTTCATTGAACTCAAAACTGCTCTTACATCTGCCCCGATAATCCAACCCTCAGATTGGTCCTTACCCTTTGAGTTGATGTGTGATGCTTTTGATAGAGCTTTTGGGGCTGTTCTTGGTCAAAGAAGAGAAAAAATTCCTCATTTAATCTATTATTCCTCAAAAAAATTGGATGAAACTCAATCTCACTACACTGTCACTGAAAAAGAACTTTTAGCAGTGGTTTTTGCCTTAGATAAATTCTGACCCTATCTCTTAGGTGCCAAATTCATCATCTTCACAGACCATTCTTCTATAAAGTTATTACTCAAGAAAATTTATTCCAAAATGAGGCTAATAAGATGGATCCTAATGCTCCAAGAGTTTAACCTTGAAATCAAAGATAGACCAAGAAAAGAAAACCTTGTGTCTCATCTACCAGTTGAAATCCAACATAAGTCATTTTGGGATTTGAAAACTTGTAATTTTGATTTTGAGAAATCTGGTGAAGAAATATTGTTGTAATTGGATGAATTAGAGGAGCTTCGACTTGATTCTTATGAGAATTATAATCTCTACAAAGAAAAATCCAAGGCACTCCATGACAAACACATCCTGTGAAAGGTATTTCATGACGGTGAAAATGTAATTCTTTTTAACTCTCGATTTTGACTTCACCCAGGTAATCTTAATTATCGTTGGGAAGGTCCTTTTTTTATTACTAATGTTTACCCATTTGGTGTAGTGCAAGTCCAAGACCCCTCTTCCAAAAGGACATTCACAGTTAATGGGCATCGATTAAAGCATCACCATGAGAGGAAGCACAATCTTGGATCAACATCGACTTCCACTGGATCCCCAACTTCTATAGTTGACCCACCACTGGATGGAGATGTCAACCCACCAAATCCAAACCAGGGGTACCTATTTTCCTTTAACTCTCTCTCTATTCCTTTCTCTACCTATTTCTTCTTCATCCTCTATCTTTCATTTTTTACCACTTTCTTTATCAACCCCTTTATTTTTCTCTTTCTCTTTTGTGTGGGTGTGTCTTTATTAAAAACTAAAAAAAAACCTAAAAAACTAAAAAACAAAAAAAAAAGAATCATAACAAAAAAATACAAAAAATCAAGATTCATGCTTACTCCCCATCGAGTTTTGAAATTTTTTCCAACCTTTTTGGGGAGTCAACAAACAAGTTTTCATCTCAAAAATTTTGTATTTTCATCATGACTTTGGATAAAGAATTTTGTGTCAAAACCAACAAATTTTGAATGCTCAATTTTTGATTTGGAAAATGATTTTCCCCAACCGTGAGAACCAACATTAGCTTTCATGCCAAGGCTACCTATGGCCATCTTTTCAAAATTTCTTTTTTTACCCCCATTTGTGAGTCTTGAGTTTGTGTACCTTCGAGCTTAATTTCCTACTTTAGTGTGCCTTAATATGATCGAGGAATTTTCCAAACCACATGAGAATTATAATAGCCAAATAGCCTCCCATTAACCATACATTAATCCTCCTTTTGAAAACCCCTTAGATCCTATGAAAACCTTTTCTTTGATAGCCACATTACAAGCCCAATACCTTATCCCACCCAATATCAACATGGATTTTCATTGCATAATTTTTTGAAATTTAAGTGTGGGGGGGATGGATTTCATTGTTTGGGTACCCTTTTATTGATTTTCAAAGAGTTGTCATATGCTTGAGGGAAAGCATCCATTTTAGTGTGGGGGAGAGGTTTTCCTTTAATGGGGTTTGGTAATGTATATATTCTTATGAAATATTGTTCAAATTTTATTGACAAGTGTTCAAAAAAAAAATCAAAAAAAATTGGGTTGCGTCTTGGGTAGGTCAAAAATCACTATTTCTCAGCCTTTGATCTTGTTATAACTATTACAATTAGTGTAGTGAGGAGATCAATCATGGGTTGGGATATGATTGTGATATATGTTTCAAGTTCAACTTTCGAAAAAAGAAAAGAAAAGAAAAAAATGAACACTTATGTCATTGGGAGAAGTTTTGTGTTTTGTAAATAATCCATCTTCTCATTCCCTTCATATTTCCTTTCACTTTTGTGTCTTATTTCACATTTTCATTCCCTCATAAATATGTGTTCCCATTTCCTTCCATGTTTTATTTCAAAAAAAATGCATTGATTTTTTCATGTTAGTATTTTACCCCCTTTTCCTATCTTTTGGATATCATCTTCCTACCGTCCTATAGTCACAGAAAAAACCCTAAAAATACCTATTGATTCTTGCGAAATTTAGGACAGGGAATGGAATCTGAGATCTCTTATAAACTCTAATATTTTCACTTTTTTTTGGTGAATGAGTGAAACTCCATAAATTAATTTTATCATCTTGAGAGGAGTAAGTTTTGTGTGCCACCATTTTCCATTTCTAAATTTGAGCATGAAAAAAATGAATTGTTTTTGGAACATTTTTTCTGTAACAATTTTTGGTGGAATTCAATATGGATGAGTAATATTTTCTAAACCTCCCCTGATTGGGGAAAACAAAATTTTAATATTTTTTGGTGAGTGAAAATGATTTTGTCATGCTTTTATATTTGTTGCACATGAGGACATGAACAAGACTAAGTGTGGGGGATTTGATGTTATTAATATTTTCATGACTTATTATATACTTCCTTTACTTATTTTATATGAAATGTGCATAATTTGTGTGAAATATTAATGTTTTAATACTGAGTATAATTTTTGAGCATTTTTAGAAGTAGTCCAATTGAGTCAGTTTACTATTTTATTTATAACTCTCCCCCTACTGATCTAAATTGTTTGGTTCTTGTTTTATAGGATTCCCAATTCAATATTCAACATTTCATTATAAGTGATCAAGGGACAATTCTTCCATTTGAAGGCCCATATGGACCACACAAGAAGGCCTACAGAATCTGTGAAGAAATTGGACCAGCCATGAAGATTTAATTTATGGGATCAATAAGGATGTTAAAATTCCATTATTCTCCTCCAACGTTCGGGAGACAATGTAAGGAGTCTTGGATAAAAAATTCAAGTCCCAACTCAAAATAAAAGGGTCTCAAATGATTCATTTAAACTCAGCCCACCATTCTGGTTGGGAATTAAAATCAGTATAGTATTCACGACATGTATCCTGATATAGTTATAGAATCAAGATGTGATTTTTCAGTGTGAAATGGGAGATATATTCGGACGAATTTTTTTAAGAAATCATTCAGATTTGAAGGCATATTCCTATTCCAAAATCCATTCACATTTTGGCCATCGCAAAAGCATGGATAGAAATTGACAGTTTAACATTGTTTATTGAAACCTCCATAAATTTGGCTCCATAGACCCAAATGCCTCCAAATTTTAAGATTAGTCTGAAAAAATTATTATATACAACTTTTAAGAAGTATATATATTGATATTAGGCTTTCTGGATGTCCAAATCATCGAGCCAAGTGGAGGTACAGATTGGGAATGCAAACAGTCAACTTCCTTGGGCTATAAATGCATCCCTCTCCTATCCTTCAAAGGGTTTGGAATTTCAGAAGATAGGAGCACATATTGACATGACCAAATCCTTTTCAAGGTTTTGTTAGGACCTTCCATACTCAAGTTTTCACTTGAGAGATCTTTCCTCCTCTCTTTGTTCCCTTTTACTTTTGTGTTCTTCATTATTGTAATTTTTTAAGTCTTTTTTTGTAATTCTATTTTAATGCAAGTTTATTCTTCAATATATCTTATTCTAATCCACCTTCTATAGTTTAATATTAATGTTTTTAAAGTATTTTAAATATAGTCGAATCCACTTCCCTTCTTTTGCTTCCTCATTCAATCGAAAGTCTGTTTTTAATTATCATTATCGTTTCTGTGTGTGTTCAACGCACCACTCTTTTCTTACCCCTTTATTTTTCTTCTCTTATTAATTTATCATCATAATAATTATAACCAGATTATTAATCATTTCAATGGATGAATAAATCTCTCATTGGGGTGAGTTATAATTTAGGGATGTTAAACGATTGAGAGTTTTTGCTCAAAGAGTATTCTTTAATTTAACATTGTGTATGTTGGACTTAACATTTTATGGATTAATGAATTGTTTTGTTTAATGTGTGGTTTCCATAGATTATTGGAACCATAAATACACTAGCATCAACAAGCTCTGATTGGTATTAGAACCCTAAGTTAAGTTAAGGCTTGGATTAAAGCCTTAACACTTAGGAATTCCAATCAAGGTTATCTCGTGAAGTGGGTGTTAATTTAAATGTAATATAAAGCAAAGCTCAAGGAAATCACAAGCTTAACTACCTAATGATGAACTCACCTCAATCTTTATTAAATTGTTAAATCAATCAATAATTTCAATTAAACTCTGCAAACAAACCCCCTAATCAAAATACAATCAACTAAAAACAATCGACTATTTAAAAAGTATCATCGCCGAGAATTCGACCCGAGTGCTGTTATACGCATTAGCAGAGCATTGAAACTTTGACCGGTCGATTGGCGACAGCCAGTCGCACGTTTTAGTCTAGAAAATTGAAAGTTATAGGCAGCTGGATCTAGTCCAAGTGGGAGTTTTTTAGAGTCGGTTTCCTAGAACCAACTATTTGTACTTTGATTACATGAATATTTAATGTATTACATATTGTTCATTATTCTGCGTGACTATGATGTAATAATGTCCTAGAGTATTTATTTCATTGATAAGGTCATGGAAGTTCCCTGCTATGATGAGAACCTTGAAATGCTATAAAAATATTCTTAAATATAATTCTGTGATTGGATGATATACTATGATGGGACACATAGCATACAAACTGTCAGGTGTGAGTACTCGTAAGCAGATGAGACTTCCTCTCATGAAGTTTGCACTTGGTAATCTCCAAGAGAGGATATTATGAGAACAGACCTACTAGTAGGAATTCCGCATGTTTTAGTTTCATCGGATATTCCTATCTGCGAGCGTGTGTAATGATCCTTAGACTTTAAGATTATCATTAATATGTGTCACGACTCGCGCACTTTGATTTACTGACGAAAATCGTCATGGAGATAGTTGGCGGGAAGTAGGCTACATTGGGTGTGTCACAAGTGGCATGTTATTATTAGATAAGTCAAGGAAAAATTTGTCCCTTCCATTTATAGAAGTTGATATATCGGCCCTTTGATTGAAATAGAACTGTTGCATGAAATTCCATGGTCATAGTGTAACGACGAGTTTATTTCAGGTAGTCAAAGAATGATGTATCAAGCACAAAGGTTGATGACACTATCATGAAACCTACTTAATGATATATTGTGAAAAAAGTATTATATTACATAGTGAGTGTTCATATGTGGATGTCGATGTTTTGACTTTAAGTTCTTTCTCTTGGGTGCCTTGACCCGTTGCTAGACAGTTTTCTTGAACTTTAGGCAAGTCCACCTAATGCCAACAAGAAAGAATCCTAGAGGATCACACACTAAGTGTTTTTGGTGGTCTTGGTTAAATTCTATTTGAATTTAATTAATAAATATTATTCTCAAGATAGTGGAATAATTTTATTCAAGTTAAAATGATTGCATAAATTAAATAAATATTTATTCACCGGATTGTGGGTAAAATATATTTATTTGTTTTATTTACCATTTAATAAATATTTATTTAATAGTTTGTAAATAAAAAAAATATTTAAGAGAATAAATTATTTATTTATTCGGGTGTTCAATAAATGGAAGTGGATTTCAAGGGGACCAAGGTCGGTCCGGTAGTAAAATAATTATTTTCAAGATGATAAATAATTATTTAACTAGTTGGCACAAATTAAAATAATGCTGCTATTATTTTCTGATGCGGAATTTTATTTATAATTCCATTTTGTTCATGTTGGAGCACCATAAATAATGATGCGGTATTATTATTAAAAGCATGGGTTTTCTCTAAGTTCATGAATGTATTTAATTTCTACTATGAAATTAAATATTGTAACTGAAATTCCATGTATATAAATAGACAAGTACGCCTATTGTGTTATACACCACACCACACGCCTAGTGAATTGTGAATTGTTGAGCCAAACAATTTCTCTCTCAAATCCTCTTCTCTCTCCTCTCAAGAACGAGAGACGTTCTTCAATACCGAAGAACAAGCGATCAAGAATGACCGACACAAGACACTCGCTTCGCCGCACTAGCACATGGAGAATGAGCGGTGTCGATTGGAGGTCATCAGAGTACATGTGGATCACCGCTAGAATGATTCTAGTTTGGATCCTTGCAAGTGCAAAAAGATAATCCAGAAGGGTAATTCCAAACCATCAACATCATCAATGAAGAAAATACAGAAGATCCAGGTATTATTTTCTTTATGAAATTAATTAAATTAATTATAAACATGATGTGCAAGATCCTATCAAAAGGTTTTGGGCCGCTTCCTTCTTTATCTAAATCTTTGATTATATTCCATGGAGACTGGCATTCATCGTCATATTGATCCCAAAATAATCATTGATTATGGTAAAAATCAAATTTGGGTGTTATCCCAACCATGCTTCCGCTGCGCCCGAAACCTACAATCAAGACCAGATATTGTATATGCAGTAACGTTGTGTGCTAGATGTCAAAGTGATCCAAAATAATCACACATGATTGCTGCTAAAATAATTCCTAGGTACATCAAAGGAACATCAAATTATGGTTTGATGTATAAAAGAAGTGAAGATTTTAAATTATTAGGATTTACTGATGCTGATTGGGATAGAGATTGCAATAATCGTAAATCAATATCAGGAGGGACTTTCTTTCTGGGAGAAAGTTGTGTAAGTTGGCACAGTAAAAAACAGAATTATGTGACTTTAAGTACAGCTAAAGCCAATTATGTTTATGCTACTAATACTTGTACTTAATTGTTATGGATGACAGTATAGCTTGAATATTTAAAGGTGAATGTTGAAAGACCATTAAAAATTGCTTGTGATAATCAGAGTGAAATTAATCTCTCAAATAATCCAGTGCAACACTCTAGATCAAAACATATTGATATTAAATATCATTTTATCAAATATAAAGTTGCCAATGGAGATGTTAAATTGGATTACATTTCTACAAAAGATCAGATAGATGATATATTCACTAAATCTATGCCAAGAGAAAGTTATGAGGAATTAAGGTTGAAACTTCATGTTCAGCCTTCCCCTCTCATTTAGAGAGTGTTGGGGATGTCCCCACTTTGCTTTGGATTCTGATGTCAAGGGGGAGAAGAATATGTAATTCTCTTCTTATCTTTTGTGAATTTGGAGCCACTACCACAAAACGGGGCAAGGCCAGTGCCACCCTTTATCAGCGCTAATGAAAAAGCGCTGATAAAGGTACCCCCTTTAACAGCGCTTTTTTAGCGCTGTTAAATGGTACCCCTTTATCAGCGCTTTTTTTAGTAGCGCTGATAAAGGGGGGTCTTTACCAGCGCTTTTTTTAAAAGCGCTGATAAAGGGTCTACTTCCAAAAAAATCATTAAAAAAATATATTAATATTTAATTATATAGATATAGTTATATTGATATAAATATAATATATATAGTTTAAATATAATTTTAAATATATTTTAGATAAGTATAAATATACAGTTACACTTAATATATGAAATATTTAGTGAAAATGGCTTATAAAAAAATTAAAAAAATATTTTTTAATTAATATTTTGCTAATTATTATGGAGTAATAGTCATTTAATAACAATTTGAAGACTAAAAAAATTAAAAAAAATTGAAAAAAGATCCAAAATATGTTGAAAACGCAACTCAAACTTCAAACAGCCATAACTTTTGATCCGGGTGTCCGTTTGAGCTCTACCACATATCAAATCGAAGCATGCGACGAGCTCTACACCCCTATAACTTGGGGGGCTTAATCAAGGTTTTTTCGAGGCCAAAAGAGGCCCAGAAGGCCTCCAAAACTAAGTTTTTAGTCGGGATACCCTGATTTTTTAACATTTTGTGGATTTTCAGCCTCGTTTAAGGGGGTATTATTGGCTTTTTTTGGTGGAGACTGAATTTATTATAAGGTATTATATTCATATTGATATTATGTCTTTGAAATTTTATCGTTTTTTATAATGCACTGCTATTTATAATCAAATATATAACAATATATACATATTTTTTATATATTCACACGTAAAATTTTAATTATAAATATAAATAATAAAATATATTTACATATAAAATATATTAGCTTTATCTAAATAATAACTAATATCCATTTTATTTAAAATACAAATATATAAATATTTATATACCTATATATTAATCTAACTATATATATATATTAATATAACTATATATATATATTGATATAACTATAAATATATATATTAATATCACTATAAATATATATATTAATATAACTATATATATATATTAATATAACTATATATTACTATATGAATAAATATAACTAAATATATATATAAATAAATAGATATGTCATTAATTGGAGAACAAATCAATATGGAAGAGTGGTAAAGGCTTTAGGCGCGCAAGGGGGAGGTCTCGAGATCAAATCTTGGTGGAGGCAAGGGCGTGCGCATGGAGGTGGATTTGGGGGGCTAGCACTGATAAAGGGGGTGGGTGTAACGCTGATATAAGGTGGAGGGGTTGCGTGCGGGCGCTGGAGGGGCTGGAAAGCGCTGTTAAAAGGGGGGCTCAAGCGCTATAAAAGCCCCCCGATTGGCAGGATTTTTTTAATTTTATTTTTATTTTTTTAAATTTTTTTAAACTTTTTTAATTTTTTTTTTTTTTTTACTTTTATCAGCGCTAAAAGAAAGCGCTGATAAAGGACCCTTTTATCAGCGCTTCTTTTTAGCGCTGATAAAAGACCCCTTTTATCAGCGCTTTTTTTTAGCGCTGATAAAGGGGACCCCCTTTATCCCGGCTTTAACAGCGCTGTTAAAGGCCATTTTTAGCGGTGATAAAAGGGGTATTTGTAGTAGTGGGCTGAGGTTTAATGTGAAATGGGGGGTGAGTACAAGATTTGTGGGGGAGAGCATTTGAGTTTTTGATGTCTTCTAAAGAGAATTGATATTGTTTGACAACAAATCCAAAGGGGTGGATTGAAGAATCTATGAATTCATTGACGATTTTGTATTTTTTGTCAACCTTTAAATGTGATGATTGTAGAGCTGGTCTTTAGTCCCAAAGACTTATACAAATATGAATGCACATTGTTTCTGGTAGTTTTATGTCATGGCTTGCATTATAAGGGATCGACCATGAGTGGTGTGTTTTGATGTGGGAACCCTTTTTATCGGGTTAGTGTAGCTCTGAAAGAAACAGTCATGTGATCTGTTCATATTTTATTTGGGTCATCCGATTCTCTCAGTCGAGTTCCGCTGTTTACAAAATCGGAATGAACATGTATCGTCTGATCTAATCTATATAGATCATTTGATCAGCATCGTGTTGTCTCCAACCTCGACTGCACCCAAGTGTCCTGTTCTTCAAAGCTCCATGGTGACGTCATCTGAAGCTTCATCCATGTTCTCTGATCCTCGTTTAAGAATCCTGAGAATCGGAGTATGATCGAAATAAAATGTTGATTTGTTTGCATGTTTTTAACGATGAACAAACCGAGACTTTATTCTTTTTTCAGTGATGTATTTTCTTGTGTCGCAAAGGAAAGATAGAAGCTCGAGCCATGATCTTTGAACATCATCTGAGTATTCTGAAGATCCAAATCTAATCGAAATATCATGCAACTGTATTTTCCTGAAATAATGAAGAAAAAAATGTTGATATATAGTGAGTTCCGAAAATTGTTTTTATCCGTCACGGTTATGGTTTGCGAT
Organism: Viscum album; assembly: GCA_963277665.1. Lineage (NCBI taxonomy): Eukaryota > Viridiplantae > Streptophyta > Magnoliopsida > Santalales > Viscaceae > Viscum > Viscum album. Next base: position 805,671,046 of record OY728127.1, read on the forward strand.
AACAGTACGCTCTTAAGCAAAAAACCGAATGAGCCCCATTGATTCTAGAAGCTTTTGAGATGATGAGCATTGTCTATAAATACCCGAGGATGGGTTCATTTGTTGTGGGTGGTTATCTCTCATTCGAGAGAATTTTTGAGAGCTTGAGAGAGATACGTAGAACCACGAAACAAGTGTTTTGTGAAGAGAGGTTCAACACGATTTCTGTTTGCATGAAGAAGATCTGTTTTCTGCGAGTTCTTGACCTGTGCATTACACACTCAAGGTGCTACGTGAAGAAACTTTGTTTCGAAAAGCCATTTGGGAAGCACTATATCCTTAAGTGCATTATTCTGGTTTGTGAGAATGTGTTTGAGATATCATGTGATAGTGTTTACACACACAGTATCTCATTAAGAAGACCTTACATGCATTTAGCCTATATCATTTGGGTTTGAACGTAAGAAGTTGAGCATCCAGTTATGTGCACAATGAATGTGAAAAGTGTGTATGCATATCATTTATGTGAAGAACTTTTATTTGGATATGAAAAGTACAGTGTGTGTATGTGATGCAAAGTACAGTGTGTGCATGTGATACAAAGTACGGTGTATTCACAGACATTGAATCAATAATGAACATTTACAAGAAGAGAAAAATCATGCATACTTTGATTTTTGAGTATGATTTGTCACAAGTATATCCATAAGAAGCAGTAGTTTGAATCAGTTGCACTAGATAGTGGTGAGTTACAGTTCATTGACATTCAGCTATAGGGATTCTGAAATCTGTGAGCAAGTGCAGCATCATCTTATTACAGTGGCTCGAAGAGAAAGATTATTTTTGTATTGTAGGAGCAGCTTGAAGTTTTTATCAGAGTGGTTGTGTTCTGTTTATAAACTGGTGTGAATCAGTATAATCTTTTTTCAGGATACATTGTATCACACTACTACAAAAACGGGCAAGCAAAGCGCCACCTTTATCAGCGCTAATCAAAAAGCGCTGATAAAGGATAATCTTTATCAGCGCTATTTAAAAGCGATGATAAAGTCCAGATTTATCAGCGCTTTTCTAGCGTTGATAAATGATTGTTTTTAACAGCGTTTTTCTAGCGCTGTTAAAACCTGTCTCCGATTTTATTAAAAGGAGGCATACAGTCTCCTCTTTTTTATCGTGCCCTAAGCTCTCGCAGTACTGTACCCTTGCGATTGCTTCCCTCCCCCTGATCTTCCCTTTGCCGGACCTCCGCCATTTCTCCTTATCCTCGACCCTCTTCCGCGGATCTTCCTCCCTTCCGAACCCTACTCCTCCTCTTCAACGGTTGGCGGCTCCTCCCATGCACCCCCACTCCGGCGGTCGCGTCTTCCAGGCAGCACCGAAGGCTCCCTCACCTTGAGTTTTCCTTGGACTTTCGATTTCTTCACCCAAGGTCAGTGGATGCCCTAAATATTGTTTTGCAGTGTAGGTTGATCTTTAGGTTTTTCATGCGGTTGTCATTTATTGGCATTTCTTGTTCACAGTGAGTTGGAAAACCTTCTTTGAGGTTTGGAATTCCTTCATTTCTCACTTTTTTGTTTCATGCAGGAGGGGTTTACTCTTGTCTATCATTGGGGATGGTTTGCACTAGCCTAATTAAGATAAATTAATAAGTTAATTTAAATTCAAGGGGCAGGGTTAATGATTCTTGTACTTTTACAGCTTTGATATAATTGTGATGTTGTGTTTGTACGGACTGAATACCCCGCTAAAAATCATGGATATTGGGCGCCCTTTCTTTCACTGTATTTGTTGTCATATGGAAGCCTTTTTTCATGTTGTTGTGATATCACCCCAAAATGGAAATTGGATAACCACTTATATTTGGCTAATGAAATGTTTTCCCCTGGATTTATGGAATGTGTGATAACACTCTTAAAGTAAAGTGAAATGTGCTAAAAGTCCCTTTGTTAAATCTATAAAATGGTCTTTGATGTGTTGTGATGTGTGGTCATGCTAGTGGGGGTCACGATAATTGTTTTTGATGTGGTGTGGGATGATGTATGGTTTTTTCCCCATGCTTTTGGTTTGGAGAGGTGATGGTTTGTTTTTCCATGCTTTTTGGGTAGTGAGGGGATGATTCATTTCGTTTTTCTTTTTGGGTGGCAAGGTGATGGATTGTTTGGCCATGCTTTTGGGGTGGTGAGGTAATGATTTGTTTGGTCATTCTTTTGGGGCGGTGAGGCGATGATTCGATGGGAATGATGAGCTACGTTTTATGTATGGTTTCTTTGTGCTAGAAGCCTAGGTAGTGAAGTAATAATTATTTAATAATTATAGAAATGGTTGGATTTTGGTTTGGATAATGGGATTGGTTGGAAATTATAAATGTGTCTTGTGGATTTAACCCCTTTCCAAGATCCACCAAAACTCATCCATAATCAAGAATATGACTTTATATTATAGGGAACATATATCTTAAACATGGATTTAACCCCTTTCCAAGATCCAACGAGACTCATCCAAGATGTTTAATGTTTATTATAAATGAGGTGACTAGTAGGAGTGGTTAAAAGGATGTTTAATGTTTTGTTGCAGGGTGGTGGGTGCTAGAACTATTGGTAAGGGGGCTGGAAAGTGTGTTCATTTTGATGGGGGTTTATCCTGGTTCTGTTGATTTCCAAATCTTTATTGAAAATGGTTAGGCTATATTAGTATCTATTTTTATAAATAAGTGGTTCTCTGCTACTTTGTATTTGGAAGTATTGTTTTGTGTATTTGAATCATAAATAATAATATTTCAGATTCAAATAGGATGGAGATGAATAAAGATTGGATGGATGCTAATCGTTTGACAATAGAGTATGAGAACGGAGTGAAAGAGTTCATCAACTTTGCAAATTATCATGCAAAGGATCCTTCTCAAATCCTTTGTCCATGTTTACATTGTTGTTATTCTAGACTAATTACTCCAGAGGAGTTGGAAGAACATTTGATATGTCATGGAATAGATCGGAGTTATAAATGTTGGAATAAACACGGGGGAAAAACGAATGTAGCTATTGGATGGAATAAAACTGTATTTTATGGATCATCAGATATGATTACAAATATGGATAATGAAGAAGACCGTATAGAGGATGTGATTACAGATGTCAATGGTGATGAAGATCGTATTGAGGAAATGACAAGGACAGTTGAACATGAACTCTGTGATTGCCCAAAATTGTTTGAGAAGTTAAAGAGTTGTGCAAAGACGTCATTGTATGCTGGTTGCACTAAATATACTGCATTGTCAGATGTACTGAAGTTATATAAATTGAAAGCAGGCAACGGATGGAGTGATGTCAGTTTCACGGAACTACTTGCTCTTTTCAATGAAATGCTTCCAGAAGATAATGAGCTCCCAAGCCGAACATATGAAGCTAAACAAATGCTACGCTTGATGGGTATGATTTCTGAAAGAATACATGCTTGCCCAAAAGACTGTATATTGTTTCGCAAGGAGAAAAAATCACTTACAGAATGCCCAAAGTGTGGTGCGTCTCGATACAAGAAAGATGAACGCAGTCCTACGAAAGTTGTATGGTACTTTCCAATCATTCCAAGGTTTAGGCGTCTATATGGAAGTGAATAAACTGCATGACAATTGTCGTGGCATGCAGATAAAAGAAATAAAGATGGAAAATTACGTCACCCGACCGACTCTCCTCAATGGAAGAGAATTGATCATGAGTATCCTGAATTTGGAAATGAGACGAGAAACCTGCGTCTTGTGTTATCTACCGATGGAGTGAATCCTTTTGGTTTTCAAACCAGCACTCATAGTACTTGGCCTGTTATGTTGGTAAATTATAACTTTCCACCCTGGTTATGCATGAAATGGAAATTCATTATGTTATCTTTGCTTATATCAGGACCAAAACAACCAGGTAACGATATTGATGTATATTTGGCTCCCTTGATCGAGGATTTGAAGTTACTGTGGGATTCAAGTGTTATGTTGTATGATGCTTATGAAAAAGAATACTTCACGTTGAGAGCGATGTTGTATGGGACGATAAATGATTTCCCTGCTTATGGAAATTTGTCAGGCTATAGCATTAAAGGAACTCAAGGGTGTCCTGTGTGCGAAGAAGATACATAATCAATTAGGTTGAAACATTCATTGAAATCTGTGTTTCTAGGACATCGTAGATTTCTACCCCGTCGACATAAGTACCGATCTTGGACGGCATCATTCAATGGAAGTTCAGAACAACTCAAAACACCATCTCCACTAACAGGTGATCATCTGTTTGAGAAAGTAAAAGACGTGAACACTGTTTTTGGTAAACCATTTTCGAAAAACCTTACGAAAATCGGTTGGAAAAAGAGATCATTTTTTTTTTGAATTACCATACTGGAAATGTCTGTACGTCAGACATTTTCTTGATGTGATGCATGTGGAAAAAAATGTATGTGACAGTGTTATCAGAACATTGATAAATGCGCCTGACAAAACAAAGGATGGAATTAAGGCAAGGTTGGACATGGTTGACATGGGAATAAGAGAAGAGTTGGCTCCCGTGAAGGGTGAAAATCGAATGTTTCTTCCTCCAGCTGCGTACACTCTTTCCAGGGATGAGAGATATTAGTTTTGAAACTTCTTCAATGATGTAAAGGTTCCAGAGGGATATTCATCAAATATCAAAAACATTGTGTCATTGAATGATTTGAAGTTAAAAGGTTTGAAATCACATGACTGCCATGTTTTGATGCAAGATTTAATTCCTATAGCTTTATGTTGCATTTTGCCCAAGAATGTTCGGCATACATTAACCAAACTTTGTTTCTTCTTCAAAGCTATATGCAGCAAAGTTTTAGACCCAATGAAATTGCCAGCTATGGAAAGAGAAATTGTCATCATATTATGTGAATTAGAAATGTTCTTCCTGCAAACATTCTTTGATATGATGGTTCATTTGATGGTTCATTTGGTGAGAGAGGTTCGACTTTGTGGTCTTGTGCACTATAGATGGATGTACCCCATTGAACGGTATATGAATATTTTGAAAGGGTATGTCAAAAATCAAAGTCGGTCAGAGGGTTGTATTGTGGAGTGATATATTGTTGAGGAAGCCATTGAATTCTGTACCGAATACCTATCTGATGTGGAAAGCATTGGTCTACCAAAATCTCGTCACACTGGACGCATTGAGGGTGAGGGAATTTCTGGAAGAGATGTTGTGACAATCAATATTACAGATCGGGAGCAGGTCCACCTTTATGTTTTGTATAACAGTTGGGAGGTTTCTCCATATATTGAAACCCACAAAGAAATTTTGAGACAGTTGAATCCATCAAGGGCTGAAAATGGATATCAAATACACATAATCACCAGTTTATAGGATGGTTTCGAGACCATATTTTTAAGGAGTTAGATGAAAATCCGAATTCAATTTCAGAACGACTTCAATGGATAGCTGTCGGACCAAGCGTGTATGTATTATCTTACAATGGTTATGTAATTAATGGTTATACATTCTATACAGATAAACATGATGAAGATAGTACCATGAAAAATAGTGGAGTAACACTTGTGGATGAAGCGATGCATGTTTCTGGTAGTAAGGATAGAAATCCAATTTATGCGAATATGTCATACTTCGGCATTATCAAAAGAATATGGGAGTTGGATTATACGACATTCTAATTGCCGATTTTTCAATTCAACTGGGTTGATAATAACAGTGGTGTTAAAATAGATGAATTGGGATTTGTGAAAGTTGATTTCAGTAAAGAAGGGTACAAAGACGGACAATTTATAATGGCATCACAAGCGGTACAAGTATTTTATGTGCCAGACCCCGCAAACCGAAAGTGGTCGATTGTTCTGTTATCGTCCAAAACTACTGAAGGGTCCGATGAAAATTCAATTGAGGATGATCCTTTCAGTGGGACGTCACAATCATTTCGCAGCGGTCCCAATGAAGACAACGTTTTTTATGTTAGAGGAGACCACAATGAAGGGATTTGGATTATCGATAGAGGTGTCAAATCCCTTCAGCCTTTGAAAAAAAAAGAGAGAGTTCAATAAACAAGTTATATTTTGTTTGTAATATAGATCTTGTTATCTCATGTTATTATCTTATCATTATTTAATTTATGTAATCCAAATTAAGTGTTAAAACTTTTTGCAGATAATGACTTCTGCACATTCTGGTGCTCCTAACCTCGAGGCTGAACAAGCCTCTCAAGCTGTTGTTGCTGCTTCTGCTGCTGCTGCTTCTACTGCTGCTGCTTCTGTTGCTGTTGCTTCTGCTGCTGGTGCTTCTGAACAAGCCTCTCAAGCCTCTCAAGCCTCTCAAGCCTCTCAAGCCTCTCAACCTCAACCTATTGTTGTTGGTGGTGCTGCTGCTATTTGTGCTCCTCTTGTTGAGGTCCAATAACCATCTGAACATACTGATGCTAGGATTTTAGATGAAAACATTGATGATTCTGATATAGATGAAATGGTTGGGGATAAAGGAGCGGCATCGCAGAAAAAACAGGTGCGTCGTAGTTTAACAGTGTTGGCTAATGTTTTGAAGGAAAAGAGAAAAGGAATCAGATTTGATGTTGGATGGAATGCACGGGGCCAACACGTTAACCCCAACAAGGCAATGTTTAGCAGTTACATTGGAATTGTCACTCAGCAACACGTGTCGATTGACATAGCTTCATGGCACCATGTTGTGTCCGGCCTGAAGGCTGTGATTTGGGAAGAAATTACGGTAACATTTTGATTTCATTTCTTTAATTTACTAGAAAATAAAATAATGAAACAGTGTCTTACTCTTCACAATCCATTGCAGAGTGCATTTATAGTAGATGATTCACACAAGAATTATGCACTAAGGCTTGCGGGAAGGTGTCATCAAGGTTTTCGCACTCTTCTTACAAAATATCATCTGAAAGATTCCAAGGGTAAAATAAACCCGCACCCACCCATTGTCTACACTCACTAGATATCCCAAGAATCATGGGATTCATTTGTTGGTCATCGTGGGGATAAAAAGTTTCAGGTACATTGTGACTGATAATATGTTGTTTGAGGATATACATGTATTCATCACTTTGATTGTCAATATTTCATTTATGAAACAGCAACTCAGTACTGCAAACAAGGAACGCGCATCAAAACCGACGTACCCTTATCGTAAAGCAAGGATGGGGTATGCCTCACTAGAAAAGAAAATGGTGCGTATTTTAAATTTACAGTGATATTGTTATGTGTCAAGAAAAAACTTTATAAAAATCTTTCTCTATTTATATGTAGATTGATGCCTCTGAAACCAAACACACATCCATCCCTCGTCATGTGCTATGGAAGGAGTCACGTGTGGATAAGGAAGGGAATCTAGTTGATGAAAACACACAAAAAGTGTGGGAAATATGTGTAAGTATGACACAATAAAATGTTTTGTTTTAAATTGATATTACATAATAATAATTACTTATTTTCTTATATCCGACAGTCACAGGATTCAGGTACTCCTGCAGCTGGTGCAGACATATTAGCGATAGCTTTGAAGCGACCAGAACAATACGGTCGCGTCAGAGCTGGGGGGTTTGGGGTGACACCCCGAGTATATTATGAGAAAAAAACAAGAGGATGAAAAAAATGAAGAAATGACAGCAATGAAAAATAGACTAGAAACTCTTGAAGAACAGTTTCAATGGCAGAGAGAGTTTCTAGCAACTTTAATTGGTGAGAATCCAAGAGAAGAGACAACTCAGGAACAAGAGTGAGTTGCCATTCCAGTTCGCCAATACAATTTTCACTCGCTTGATGAAACAGAGGAAAGATCTTTAAATGTAGCGTCAATTGCCAAATCATTGGAACAATTTCCTACATTGGATGTTCTAAATTCCAGATTTAACATCCCATCTTGTTCATCAAATGGATTGGTGAACTTCCAATCTATCATGGAAGTTGCCGCATACATGCAACTAATGATTGGAGATTTTACTGGTTCATGCATGATATGAAGGTATTTTGGATATTTTTCTGGTTTTTTGTCCAAAGTCCAAATAAATGTGGTTCATCATTCTTGCATGTTGATGGTGCATTTCATCTGTTAAAATGGACAAATGACCCATTGGAGAAAGAATGTTTTATTTAATAATAATTACAATTTTTCTACAAACATTTACATACAAGAATGTTTCATCTTTTTATCCCCATGAAATCAAAAACTGACATACGGGAAACCGACCAAACACCTTAGGATTGCGTTGAAACTTTAGTAAAACGATTCATGGGTCATATGTGACGTGTACGAGTTAACCCCACCTCAATCCGAGGCACGGTGTGACCGGTATCACTCCAAGTGTATGTATTTTGTTTAAAATGGACAATATTTTACGCACATACGCCAAACTGATCTAATGGCTTCTGATTGTGTTGATACTTTTGTACAACGATCCATGACTCATGTGTGAAGTTTTCGAGTCAACCCCGCATCAATCTGAGGCCCGGTGTGGCCGACACCACTCACAGTGTCACTGTTTTGTTAAAAATGGACTTAATTTTAAGTGAAATCAACAACTGACATACGGAAAACTGACCAAACGCATTGGGATTCTGTTGAAACTTAAGGAAAACGATACATGGGTCAAATTTGACGTCTACGAGTCAACCCCTCCTCAATACGAGGCGCAGTGTGACCGGTATCACTCCAAGTGTATGTATTTTGTTCAAAATGGACAATATTTTACGTACATACGCCAAACCGATCTAACGGCTTCTGAATGTGTTGATAAATTTTCACAATGATCCATGACTCATGTGTGAAGTGTATGAGTCAACCTTGCATAAATCCGAGGCCCTGTGTGGCCGAAACCACTCACAGTGTCTCTGTTTTGTTAAAAATGGACTTAATTTTAAGTGAAATCAACAACTGACATACGGCAAACCAACCAAACGCTTTCGGATTCTGTTGAAACTTAAGTAAAACGATCCATGGGTCAAATTTGACATGTAAGAGTCAACCCCAACTCAATCTGAGGCCCGGTGTGGCCGAAACCACTCAAAGTGCCTCTATTTTGTTCAAAATGGATTTATTTTTAAGTGAAATCAACAACTGACATACAGGAAACCCACCAAACGCCTTCGGATTGTGTTGAAACTTTAGTAAAACGATTCATGGGTCATATTTGGCGTGTATGAGTCAACCCGGCCTCAATATGAGGCGCGGTGTGGCCGGTATCACTCCAAGTGTATGTATTTTGTTTAAAATGGACAATATTTTACATACATACGCCAAACCAACCAAACACATTCGGTTTCTATTTAAACTTAAGGAAAACGATCCATGAGTCAAATTTGACGTGTACGAGTCAACCCCACCTCAATCTGAGGCCCGGTGTGGCTAACACCACTCAAAGTGCCTCTATTTTTGTTAAAAATGGACTTAATTTTAAGTGAAATCAACAACTGACATACGACAAACTGATCAAACGCATTTGGATTATGTTGAAACTTAATTACAACGATCCATGGGTCAAATGAGACATTTATGAGTCAACCCCGCCTCAATCCGAGGTGCGGTGTGACTGGTATCACTCCAAGTGTATGTATTTTGTTCAAAATGGACTTATTTTTAAGTGAAATCAACAACTGACATACGGGAAACCAACCATAAGCCTTTGGATTGTGTTTAAACTTTAGGAAAACGATCCATGGGTCATATGTGACATGTATGAGTCAACCTCGCCTCAATCCGAGGCGCTGTGTGACCGGTATCACTCCAAGTGTATGTATTTTGTTCAAAATGGACTTATTTTTAAGTGAAATCAACAACTGACATACGGGAAACCAAACAAACGCTTTAAGATTGTGTTGACACTTTAGTAAAACGATCCATGGGTCATATTTGATGTGTAAGAGTCAACCCCGCCTCAATCCGAGGTGCGGTGTGACCGGTATCACTCCAAGTGTATGTATTTTGTTCAAAATGGACTTATTTTTAAGTGGAATCAACAACTGACATACGGGAAACTGACCAAACACTTTTGGATTATGTTTACACTTTAGTAAAATGATCCATGGGTCATATGTAACATGTATGAGTCAACACCGCCTCAATCTAAGGTACGGTGTGACCGGTATCACTCCAAGTGTATGTATTTTGTTTAAAATGGACAATATTTTACATACATACGCCAAACCGACCAAACACATTCGGTTTCTATTGAAACTTAAGGACAACGAACCATGAGTCAAATGTGACGTGTACGAGTCAACCCCGCCTCAATCCGAGACTCGGTGTGGCCGACACCACTCAAAGTGCCTCTGTTTTTGTTAAAAATGGACTTAATTTTAAGTGAAATCAACAACTGACATACGGAAAACTGACCAAACACATTTGGATTCTGTTGAAACTTTATAAAAACGATCCATGGGTCAAATTTGACATGTACGAGTCAACTTCGCCTCAATCCGAGGCCCGGTGTGGCCGACACCACTCAAAGTGCCTCTGTTTTGTTCAAAATTGACTTATTTTTAAGTGAAATCAACAACTGACATACGGGAAACCGACCAAACGCCTTCGGATTGTGTTGACACTTTAGGATAATGATTCATGGGTCATATGTGACGTGTACGAGTCAACCCCGCCTCAACTATCATATACGCATACTCAGCTTCAAATTCATGGGTGCAAGTACAAGGCACAGATGAAGATAAACAATTTCCAAAACAAGTTGACCAACATGTATCATCCTCGATGGAAGTAAGATAGAAATTCACATGGACATTCTTAAAGATATGATTTTGATGTATATAGTGACAGGGTGGTGGATGTTCATTGTTGATGTTGTTCGTCTACGGGACTTTCACCTTCTCTTCTCCTCTCGCTGTGTTTAAACATCATGCAATAGCCTTATATCATGTGGGGTTCTAGTGGTTCTTTCCCGATGATGGAGGTGTTAAACATCAGATGGTGGTGTTTGTGAGCTAAAGCGTATAGTGGGGAGCACCATAGAAATTAAGTGGTCGGTTGATGACATGATCGGCGTTTTGAATTAGATAGTCTTGGGTAAAATCCATCTTAAGTGTTTAGATCGGTTGAGTACATTGAGATGAAGGTTGTGGTTGTGGTTGGGTTGTGTTATGGGTGTTTGGGGCAATGTAAGTATTTAATGGTTGGGTTGTGATCGTTTGATGACATGTTTGTGGTTGATATACTGGTTTTTCTGCAGGTCTGTTCGGCTGGCTGTATTGATGCAGATTTTTTATCTGCAGCAGGTAGGGATTTAACAGCGCTTTTTTAGCGTTGTTAAAGGTGTCCTTTAACAGCGCTTTTTTAGCACTGTTAAAGCCCCCCCCCCCCTTATCAGCGCTTTTCTAGCACTGTTAAAGCCCGATTTTAGCGCTGATATTGCCCGTTTTTGTAGTAGTGTCAGGAATTTGTTAATACCTACCCTTCTTGGTTTCAGGGTGATACCTGACCATCCCACTTGTAATTTGTGAATGATTTTTAGTGGAGAAACTGTGGCTTGGATCAACCCGACCACAACATGGACGTAGTCACCCTAATTGGGGGAAAACCTTGTAAAAATATTTTGTGTTGTTGGGGTCAAACTCTAATAAGTCATCATAGGTTTATTTTAAAGAAAAGAAATTATAAAAATTAAGTATCCCTAATTCAACCCCCCCCCCCACTCTTAGTGGTACATCACTTTCCTGGATACTTCATGGGGGAAATCTCCTCTACACATCGTCATCTATACGAAATCCTTCGCTGAGGAGACCACCACTTCTTCTTCCTTCAACCAGAGGAACAACATGAGAGTTTTGTTCGATCTAAGAGGTCAAACCAATGACTCTTATCATAACCATGAAATTAGCAGAACGGGCACCACCGCATAGAGAAAACATTTCATATGAATGTTTCGTCATAATAATAGGTACTCTAACATGTTTAACATATATAGCAACTCAATCATGTCCAAAAATAAATTTATGATCATATCTAGTGTCAATTATACTCACGCATATCAATATATATATAAAGTATTTATATATATAATTATAAATATAATAAATATATTTATTATTTTTAATAATTTATTATAATTTTATCATTATATATATATATATATATATTTACAATATTATAAATATTTTTTTAAACATTGTATATATATATTTGAATTATTAAAAAATATATATTAACATATAATATTTATACTAATTATAAACATGCATTTTTTTAATTAATGTATATAAGTAAACATTATTTTTGAATATAAATATAATAATTATATATATATATATTAATAATATTTTTTATTAAAAACTTTTATCAGTACTAATAATAGTGCTGATAAATATAACCTTTATCAGTGCTAAAGAAAGCACTAATAAAGGATACACCTTTATCAGCACTTTGTTTAACATTGATAAATGTGGCCTTTATCACCGCTTTTAGAAAGCATTGATAAATGTGAGGCTTTTATCAGTGCTTTATGTTTAGAGCTGATAAAAGTATGTGCATCCCTTATGCCGATTTGTGGTAGTGTTTAGAATCATGAATGACTCAATTCATAATGCAACTTTGGAAAAATTGTTATCCTTGAGTGGTCATGTCATTCATTGAGATTTAACCACGAGGTTGTGGGATTTTTTACCATCGAATATTTGTTCTTAAAATTTTCATGCAAATAATGATAGAGGGATACGAGAGTTTTGTCATGGTATTGTGTGAAGATATTATTATCCACTTTGATTGTCTCACCAGGACTATATCCAAATTCATTTTGACATCCATTGTAGAGACTCAGTTTTTTCCGTGTAATACTTTGAAATATCTCTATATATATTTTTAGAGCTAGGCACTGAGTTGGCATTCAATTATGAAGCCTAGTGTGCTCGGAATTAATTTTATAAATATATTTAATATATTTAATATTGAGAATGTGCATCTTCTTAAAGAAAATAGGATAACTCTTAAATGGTAGCTAGGATTGGAAATTTGAGACCACGGTTGAGCCCGGAGTGCAGTATTTACACTAGGCATGACATAAAATGGGTCGGCGCGGGACATTTGGACTCCTCAATCGTTGGAGGTATGTTAAGTAGATTAATTAATTAAATTATTTTCAATGCAGTGAAATATTCTATAAGATTACTCCCTGGGTGAATTCTCTAGGGTTAACCGCATAAACCCTGGGAGAATTACAGATCTCTCTCTTCCTTTTTCATTGGAGAATCTCATCAGACAACGATAAAACACCAGATTGGAGATTTAGTGAACACAATGACTTCCTTCAATCATTGGTGGGAATGTTCTTTGATGACGAACGATCAAAATCTCTAGGTATTACTTTTCAATTGGTGATTTACTCCCTTTGATTAAATTGATTGAGTGGATCCACCCTTGTTCAAGGATATGCACTAATTGTGGGTGATTGCATGCATCTTCATATAGAAAATTATTTATTTTCAATACATTTCTAACTCTGGATGCCTGTTCTTGATCATTGGCCAAGGACTCTTGGCCAAAGATGTTTAAACTTTTGTTATTGTGATTTCCCCCCTTGTTTCTTTGAATTCTTCATTTGTTGGACCCTGAGGTCCTGGTTCGACAATTGCAGGGTGGTATCGAGCCCGATCGGACCCTCAGATTCATAGTGGTTTTGTGAATGAGAAGAAAATCGATGATCTTATCACAAATTTGGAATGTTTGTGAGTTGTGGGAGTTTGTTTCAGTGTTTCGTGATTAAGAAATCGAAGGTTGGAGGTGCGGTGGCATACGGTTCGTGCGACGAACCCCTGATGACGAGTGAAGGACAATTTCTGGTGAATGATGACCAGAATCCTTGATCCACAGCCAGATCCACAAGTTTCAGATGGATATAGAGCTAGATCTAAAGTGGCGAGGCTTGATTCAAGGCGCCATAATCATATCTGGAAATCTGGTGAAAAAACCAACAACACGCCGTGTTCAAGGATAAACACATGTCATGTAGCCCCCCTCAGTGGCAGAAACTAGGGTTTTGGAAAAGACAAGGATGAAACAACATGTAACCCTTCTACACATCGTGTATCCCTTCCCTCGATGGACAAGCCATGTGACAGATCACGTGAATAGGAACCCATGTGGAAGTACATGGCCAGGTACACAGTTGTGTACCCGAGTACATAGACATGGCCAGGTCACACAAGTGGCACCCCGTGTGAGGAAACACACCATGTACAGAGTACACAGACATAAGGTTGGTACATAGACACAGGGTCCGATACATGGACATGACCAGTAGAACATGACTCAGTCTTGGTTTTCCTGGACACACCATGTAGTCCACCTACACGGTGTGTACTACTACATGGGATGGGATTAATTGTTGGAGTTGGTGTCCTAAGACCAACTTTTTGTACTTTTATTACATGAATATTCAATGTATTTAATTTTAATAAAACTTATTATAACATATTGTTTGTTTTTATGCATGGCTCTGATGTAATAATGTCTTATAGTATACGTTGCATTGATAAGGTCATAACAGTTCCCTGCTGTGATGAGAACATTGATGTGATGTGATGATATTCTAAAATAATATAGCGGTTGGATAACATAATATGATGGGACACACTGTACATAGACTACTAGGTGTGAGTACTCGTAAGCATATGAGGATTCTTCTCATGAAGTTTTCACTTGGTAATCTCCAAGACGGGAGATTATGATAACAGACCCACCTGTAGGAATTATGCATGTTTTGGTGTCATCGGGTATTCCTACCTACGAGTGTGTGTGATGATCCTTAAACTTTAAGATTATTATTAATGAATGTTACAACTCACATACTTATATGTATTTTTTAAACCATGATGATAACAATTCATGGTGAAGTTAGATACATTGGGTGCATCATGAGTGACATGTCATTAATGAATAAGTTGAGGAAGGATTTTTCCCTTCCATCTTTATGAGAGCTGACATCTCATCCCTTTGATTGGAATAGAATCGTCGCATTAAATTCCATGGCCATGGTGTAATGACGTGTTTATTTCAGATAGTTAAAGAAAGACATATCGATCGTATAGGTTGGTAACACAGATGTGAAACCTACTTGATTAGATATTATGATAAAGGGATTATATTACATAGTGAGTGTTTGTGTGTGATTTTTGACGTTTCGACATTAAGTTTATTCTCTTGTGTTCCTTGACTCGTTGAAAAACAGTAATCTTAGACTTTAGGCAGACCTACCTAATACCAACCAGAATGAATCCTAGATTGTCACGACCCGACCTCGGGGCCTGTGCCGTGACTACCCCAAGCCCGCCTTCCATAGGCCAGGGGCTGGCGACTAGCACCAAGGCGTAAAATCCCGGTAAACAGGGAAGGCATTGCCTTTATGAGTAACAACCACCACAGAGTCAGCAAGCGGAAAGTAACTACAAAGTGCAGAAAAGTAAAGGGGGCCGGAAATACAAGCCCAACTGTAAAGTACAACTGAAAAGGTAAAGAACAGCAACTGAAGAAAAGACGGCGGCCTCGTGTCGTCCACTGGCAATCCCACCTGAAGGGTGGGTACAGATAGCCTCCAGGCTCCTCGGGTCCCACGTCCGCTCTGAGCACGTCCCGCCCAGTGGTCCGCCTCCAGGTACCGTCCTGCTCCACGCCCCAACCGAGATCAGCGCTGTCCGTCGTCTGCATCCAACACAACAAGGTGCGGGCATAGCCCGTGCAGGGGTGAGTATAACTACTCAGTAAGGACCCCGAGACCCCCGAAGGTCTCCCGAAATCCACAAAGGATATAGCACAAAAGAAAGATGCAATCACGAAGTAACATCTGACTCGACTTAGGTATATGCCCATACATATACCTAAGTCCCCAATTCTAGCTCTGCTCACGAGCTCAAGAACAACTCAATCCACAAAGGAAAGCAAGACTCAATCCACAAAGGAGAGTAAACAGTAAATCCACAAAGGATAGTTCAACACAATCCACAAAGGAGAGTAACATAAGATTCAGCTCAACCAGGTATACTTTTTCAGATGACGTCAAAGATGATCACTGATCCATCTAAGTCGTCGGACCCACAAAGGATCGATAGGTACTAACCCCCGCAAAAGACCCACGTAGGATCGGGCTCACACAGAACCTGTAGGCAGTGGCTCACACAGAACCGGTAGTAAGGACCCACATAGGATCGGGCTCACACAGAACCTGTAGCACTGATCCACGTAGGATCGCTGAGTGCAGTAGTCGACGCAGTCCACTGAGGATCTCTGCATAGTCGTCGCCGCAGTCCACGAAGGATCTCTGCTCTGCCGTCGTCGCAGTCCACGGAGGATCTCTGCTCTGCCATCGTCGCAGTCCACGGAGGATCTCTGCTCTGCCGTCGTCGCAGTCCACGGAGGATCTCTGCTCTGTCGTCGAAGTCACAGCCAGCGCTAGGGTTCCCGCACATAGCGAGCTCGTTTAGGAGGGTCCGCTCCACGAGCCGAGAGGCTGATACATCAACTGACACGTAGTCCGAAGTTGATGTATCCAAAAGTTCCGTATCGACAACAGGATCTCAACGCAACAGACGGCGCGTCAATCGGACGCCCGGTCTGAGAGTTATTGGCATTTTCGTCCCAGGGGCCCGGTTGGTTTTTAGGGCAAAACCAACCCGACCGTACTCCGCCTGTGTCCGATCCTCGGGCGGAGTATGCCAAAAGTTCCGTCTCACTTAGAGGAAACTACCACAGCTGACGGTACGTCGTTCGGACGTCCGTAACTCAAGTTATGAACGTTTCCGCTCCGAGGGCCCGGTTGGTTTCGTGTACGAACCAACCCGGCCGAACCCAAAGTCTTCCGAAACCTTGATTATAATATACCGAAACGACCGTATCGATCCAAGGATCGCGTAGCCGCTGACGGTTCGTCAATCGGAGGTCCCAGGCCCAAGATATGGGCAAAAGACCGAAGAAGGCCCGAAACGGGGGTTCTGGGCCTGGGGCGACCCGGCCCGAACCCCCCCCCCCCCCCCTTGGGTCGGCCGAACCGGGTCGGCCCGACCCGGCCCGACCCGGCTAGTCCGGGTCCGGTCCGGCCTGGGCGCGGCCCGGCCGGCTCGGCTTCGGCCGAGCGGCCAAATGAACTGCCGCGGGTTTGACCCGCGGCTTGGTGGGAAACGCGGCCCCGCGGGGGGCCGCCTGTCACGCGGACGCGGCCGGGCCGCCGCGTCCCTCCCCGGTTCCGCGCGGCCGCGGAACCGGCCACCGCCGCCGCGGCTTCAGCCGCGGCGGAACTCCTCCACGGCGGCGCGCCGGGCGCCGCCGCCGCCTTCCGCGGGCCGCCGGAGTTGCTCCGGTGGCCCGTTTTGCCTCCCGTCTGCGCCGTTGCTCCTCCCGGGGGCCGATCTTCACTGCGGAATCAACGGATCGCCCTTGCCGCACGGTTCGTCGTCGTCCGCCAAATCCGCACAACAAAAGATCGGCGGAGGGTTGTCGGGTCTTGTTCGTCAGACCCGCACCCTCCGCGTTAGTCATAAACTCAACGGGGGAAAAGGAAAAACCAATCAACAATTTTAAATAAATTAAAATTGTTCCGTGATCGGGTTCTTTATTTCAAAAGAATAAACACTGGAAAGAATCATCAAGGAAATAAACCCCTACCTCGCAGCTGTCGTTGCCGAACGAGGGATCATCGCGGGATTGCTCGTCGCGGAAGAAGGGAGATCGTCGCGTCATCGCGGTATCCGGCGTCGCGTCGCCAATCTCCGGATCAAGATCAAACGGATTTAATTAACTTAAATCCGTTATTATTGAAATTAAAAAGGGAGAAATAAACGATTCGTTTCTCACCTTAATTGCCGAACGAGGATCGGTCGCGGAAGAAGAGGCGTCGTCGAAGAACGTCGCGGGTAGAGCTCGTCGACGTCGCAGATCACGGTGTGCGTCGTCGAATTCCGGTTCCGGCGTTCTTCGCGTTCTTCACGTTCTTCGCGTTCTTCGCGTTCTTCGCGTTCTTCGCGAGGAGGGGAGATGAAGAAACAAAGGTCCTCTCAAATCCTTTCAAAGGATTTTTAGGTTGGTCTTATTTTATAAACATGCCAACAAACGCAAAAGCGTAAGTAACGACCCATCAGTTCGTTGAATTAATTCAACGAGCGAAACAGCCCATTTAATTCACGAAATAAACCACTCAATTAAATGGTCTGTTAAGAATTTAAGAAAACGCGTCGGTTGACTTTTCAGTTACTTTGACGGGTTTTCGCGGGTGCGTTACTTAGCGAAAGAAACGGCGGGGCTCGTGCGGGCCCCACCTCACAAATATCCTACCAAGGGGGTAGGATATTTCTGGATAGCATCCTATCCAGTTCAACTCAGATCAAGCCGCCTTTAAGTGGCTTCAAGTGGCTTCCAAGCAACTTAAGTGAAATAAAATAAAGTTGTCGCACAAATTTTATTTTATTTCTGACTTAAAGCCCCAAAATTTAAAAACCACGTCTGAGAAAACGCAACTCCGGAAGAGGCGTTTCTAAGCAAAAACCGGCGCTACGATTTCATCGGTGCCCTCAGAATTCGATTCCGGGCACCGGTTCAAAAGATAGAAAAACCCGCTCGTCCGTTCACTGAACGTACCCGAGCCAAACTTCGGAAATTGATTCCGGGCACACCGGGCCTCGGAATCAGGTGCCGTCTGAAGCTGCGCTCTTGTAAAATTCCAAAGAAAATTAAGAAAAAAAATTTCCTTGAAATTTGCGGGTCTTTACATTACTCCCACCTCAGGGCTTTACGTCCCCGTAAAGATACATCAAAAACTAGGGGAACAAATGGGGGTACTGAGCACGCATCTGAGCCTCCCGCTCCCAAGTGCTCTCTTGGAGGTTCCCGTGCTGCCATCTGACGCGCACAAGAGGAATCGACCACCCACGTAGGACCCGCTCCTGTCGATCCTCGATCTCCACTGGGACCTCTGCAAAAGTCGCCCCATCGTCCACGTCCAGCTCCCCAAAGTCGATGATGTGCGTCGGGTCGTGCACGTATCTCCTCAGCTGAGACACGTGGAAGACGTCGTGCACCCGGTGCAACTGAGGTGGTAGAGCCAGGCGATAAGCCACCTCTCCTATCCTGCTGAGGACCTGGAAAGGCCCGATGAAGCGTGGAGACAACTTGCCGCCTCGGCCAAATCTCCGTAAACCACGTCGAGGTGAGACACGCAAAAAGACGTGGTCGCCATCCTCGAACTCCAGTGGCCTCCGCCTCCTGTCAGCATATGACTTCTGCCGGCTCTGAGCTGTCCTCATCCTCTCCTGGATGATCTGGACCTTTTCTGTCGTGGCTCGGACCATCTCTGGTCCCACGAGTGCTGACTCCCCAGGGTCTGTCCAGCACAACGGTGATCTGCAGGGTCTGTCGTACAACGCCTCGTATGGTGCCATCCCGATGGTGGAGTGGTAGCTGTTGTTGTACGCGAACTCCACCAAGGGTAGGTGGTCCTCCCAGCTGCGACCAAAGTCGAGAACACATGCACGGAGCATGTCCTCGAGTGTCTGTATGGTTCTCTCAGTCTGACCATCCGTCTGAGGGTGGAAGGCTGTGCTCAGATGGAGCCGCGTCCCGAACGCCTCCTGCAACCCCTTCCAAAGCCGGGAAGTGAAACGAGCATCTCGATCGGAGACGATAGATGATGGCACCCCGTGAAGCCGTACGATCTCCTGGACGTAAAGACGTCCCAAGCTCTCCACTGATCCCTGCTCTCTGATGGGTAAGAAGTGTGCCGACTTGGTGAGTCGGTCGACAATCACCCAAATGGAGTCGTGACCTCTGGAAGTGCGTGGAAGTCCAGTCACGAAGTCCATAGATATGCCGTCCCACTTCCACTCCGGGACCTCCAAGGGCTGTACCAAGCCTGCTGGTACCTGATGCTCTGCCTTCACCTGCTGGCAGGTGAGGCATCGTGAAACGAACTCTACCACAGCTTTCTTCATGCCCGGCCACCAGTGCTGTCGCCTGAGATCCTGGTACATCTTCGCCACTCCGGGATGCACCGCCAAGGGAGAAGTGTGAAACTCTCTCAGCACCTCCTCTCGTAAAGCGACTGGTACGAAGGTACGTCCTCTGAAAAGGATGTCGTGCTCTGCTCCAAGGGAGAAGCCATCAGGCGCCTGACCTGAGGATATCAGTGCATGCCGGGTCTCACAGTCAGCGTCCCCACGCTGAGCCTCTCTGACCCGCTGTAGGAGTGGAGGAGAGACTGTGAGAGACTGAAGAAAGCTGCTCCGTCTCTATCCACGAAGGATATCTGTAAGGAGGCTAGCTGCTCCGTCGCCTCCTCAAGTAGCTGAATGCCCGTCCTCCTGCTGAGGGCATCGGCTACCACGTTCCCCTTCCCAGGAGTATAGACTATCTCAAAGTCATAGTCCTGGAGGAACTCAAGCCATCTCCACTGTCTCAGGTTCAGGTCCTTCTGAGAGAAGATATACCTGAGACTCTAGTGGTCAGAAAAGACTGTGAAGCGCTCGCCCATCAGATAGTGCCGCCAAGTCTTCAGAGCGAAGACCACTGCTGCTAACTCCAGGTCATGAGTGGCGTAGTTCTGCTCATGCGGCCTCAACTGACGTGATCCGTAGGCGATCACGGCCCGCTCCTGCATCAGGACGCACCCGAGTCCAGTCCCTGATGCATCGCAGTAAACTACGTATCCAACTCCCTCCTCAGGCAACCTCAAGATAGGTGCGCTGGTCAATCTCTATCTCAGCTCCTGGAAGCTCTGCTGACATCTGTCTGACCACACAAAGGGTTTACCCTTCTTTTTCAAGGCTGAGAGTGGGGCCGCAACTCTGGAGAAGTCCGGCACAAATCTCCGATAGTATCCGGCTAGGCCCAAGAAGCTCCGCACCTCCGTCACGCTCTTGGGTGGCTCCCAAGCTAGCACTGCCTCGATCTTCGCGGGGTCCACTGCAACTCCCACCTCAGAAATGACGTGCCCCAAGAAATGGACCTCACGTAACCAGAACTGGCATTTTGAGAGCTTGCCATAAAGCTGGTGCTCTCGGAGTGTGTCTAGCACAACTCGCAGGTGGTAGGCATGCTCCTCCTCAGTCGTCGAGTATACCAAAATGTCGTCAATGAAGACCACGACAAATCGGTCGAGGTATGGCTGGAAGATCCTGTTCATGAGGCTCATGAACACTGCTGGAGCATTGGTTACGCCGAACGGCATAACCAAGAACTCATAATGGCCATACCGACACCTGAAGGTCGTCTTCTGCACGTCCTCGTCTCGAACTCTGAGCTGATGATAGCCTGACCGGAGGTCTATCTTCGAGAACCACCGCGCTCCCTTGAGCTGATCGAAGAGGTCATCAATCCGTGGCAGCGGATACTTGTTCCTCACTGTCACCTGGTTCAGGCGACGATAGTCGACACACAGTCGCAAGCTCCCGTCCGCCTTCTTGGCGAACAAAATCGGGGAAACCCAGGGTGAAACACTGGGTCGGATAAACCCCTTGCTCTGCAAGTCCTCCAACTGCACCCGCAGCTCCCGAAGCTCGGCGGGGGCCATCCGATATGCTGGAGTAGATATCGGGGCTGTCCCGGGGTACAAGTCGATGTAAAAGTCTACCTCTCTACGAGGAGGTAGCCCTGGAACGTCGTCGGGAAAGACGTCCACGTACTGGTCCACCACTGCAGGAAAAACTGGACTCCGCACGTCCACTGCTCCTAGGATGAGGCTAGCCAACTGATGAGAGATGGGCTGCACTCTCCTCCGCGGAAGTCCATCCTGTGCTGCAAAGGTTCCCTTCTCGCCGGTGAAGGTAAACCTGCTCCCGTCGGTGCGAACACATCGCACCTTGCGCCTAAAACAGTCGATCTGGGCATGAACCGTGGATAGCCAATCCATGCCCAAGATGACGTCGTAAGGCCTCGACGCCGCTACAAGGAGATCCCAGCCGAAGCTCTCGCCTCCTAGAGTAAGCTCACACTGCCGGCACTAGTGCGTAATCGTCGAGTCTGCTCCCGTAGGAGTCTCTAGCCGTAAGGATCGAGCCAACGGCTCAGTCGGAATCTCCGAGCTCCGAACAAGGGCAGAGGCTATGAAAGAGTGACTCGCTCCTGTGTCTATAAGTACTGCAGCAAGGGTGGAATAGACACAGATCGTACCTCAAATCATCTTTGGCATGTCGGGGTCGTAGGCCTCCACTGCCTGGAGCTGGGCCTGTCCCTGCCCGCCAGCTCCCTGTGGTCGAGGTGGCCCTCCTGGTGGTGGTGGGGGTAGAGCCTGGAAGCGTCGCCCACCACCCGCTGCTCGGCCAGCTCCTCTGCCTCGTCCGCCTCCTCCCTGCGGACCGCCACGGTCGACCCTCTGCCTCTGCCTGGGTGGCCCCTCCACCGTTTGCTGCTCCTCTGGTCGGCGAGTCGGGCAGTCACGAGCCATGTGACCCTGCCCGCCGCAGGAGTAGCACAGCCTGCCTCTCGGAAGGCTGGCACTCCGCTGTGTGCCCCGCACCGCTGAGCCGGTGTCCTGAGGCCGTCTGCGTGGGGGTCTGGTCTGCCTGGACCCGAGAGTCATCCGTCGGCTACCTGCTGCCGAAGACTCAGCTACCTGCCGCCCTGCGCTAGGTCTCGCCGCTGAAGAAGGCTCTGCCAGGAAGCTCTCGATCAGGAGGGCTCGCTCCAGCACTCCCGCCTGGGTCGGAATGCTGAGGGAGACCAGCGACGCCCGAATCTCCTGTCGCAAGCCCTGCTCGAAGGTCCGGGCCCGGAAGAAGGGGTCCCGTACCATGTCAGTCGAGTAGCGAGATAGGTCAGTGAACCTTGCCGCGTACTGAGCGACCGTCATGCTGCCCTGGCGCAGCTGGAGAAGCTCCTGGATGCGCACCGCTCGGAGGGTGGCCGGGACGAACTCAGAGCGGAAGAGGCTCTCGAAGTCCGTCCAGAGCAAGGATGCCTCATCGTGAACCTGGAGCATCAAGCTCCACCATCGTCCTGCCGCCGCCTGCCGGAGGCTCGCCGTGAGAATCACCATGAGATCCGCTGGTGTCCTCACTAGCCTAAAGATCCGTACCACCGCCTCTAGCCAGTCCTCGGTGGCCTGGGGGTCCGCCTCACCGCGAAACCTGGGCGGTCGCTGGCTCTGAAACTCATGCAGTGCCCTAAGGTGACGTGCATCGTCAGTGTCTGGTACTGGTAGCATCGGTGGCTCGGCGGGTAAAGCTACCGCCGGTGCCACTGCTGGCAAAGGACCCTGCACCGAGGCCTCATCGCTCGGTGGGCTGCCGTCGCGCCCTACACTCGGAACCCTAGCTGGCTGTCGTCGCGGGGCCATCCTGAAAAGGAGAACAAGAGAACCACAGTCAGAACAGTATACCTGGTGAGCTGGCACAAGTAATCACAAGGAAAACTTGAGACTTTCATAAAGCAGATCAGTATACCCGGTGAGCTGACACAAGTAATCACAAAGAAAACTTGAAACACACACGCAATCAATGTTTTCATGCATTAAGTCGGAAATCAGGAGTCAGGGTCCTGGTGTACGGATACGTCGGCCGCCGCACCAACACTGGGCTCCCTGAACTGATAACCACACTCAATACACTAAACACTATTGCTTCATATAGAAAGAAAAGTCGATCAGAGTCTGCGGTAGAACCGACCACCTCTGATACCAATTTGTCACGACCCGACCTCGGGGCCTGTGCCGTGACTACCCCAAGCCCGCCTTCCATAGGCCAGGGGCTGGCGACTAGCACCAAGGCGTAAAATCCCGGTAAACAGGGAAGGCATTGCCTTTATGAGTAACAACCACCACAGAGTCAGCAAGCGGAAAGTAACTACAAAGTGCAGAAAAGTAAAGGGGGCCGGAAATACAAGCCCAACTGTAAAGTACAACTGAAAAGGTAAAGAACAGCAACTGAAGAAAAGACGGTGGCCTCGTGTCGTCCACTGGCAATCCCACCTGAAGGGTGGGTACAGATAGCCTCCAGGCTCCTCGGGTCCCACGTCCGCTCCGAGCACGTCCCGCCCAGTGGTCCGCCTCCAGGTACCGTCCTGCTCCACGCCCCAACCGAGATCAGCGTTGTCCGTCGTCTGCATCCAACACAACAAGGTGCGGGCATAGCCCGTGCAGGGGTGAGTATAACTACTCAGTAAGGACCCCGAGACCCCCGAAGGTCTCCCGAAATCCGCAAAGGATATAGCACAAAAGAAAGATGCAATCACGAAGTAACATCTGACTCGACTTAGGTATATGCCCATACATATACCTAAGTCCCCAATTCTAGCTCTGCTCACGAGCTCAAGAACAACTCAATCCACAAAGGAAAGCAAGACTCAATCCACAAAGGAGGGTAAACAGTAAATCCACAAAGGATAGTTCAACACAATCCACAAAGGAGAGTAACATAAGATTCAGCTCAACCAGGTATACTTTTTCAGATGACGTCAAAGATGATCACTGATCCATCTAAGTCGTCGGACCCATGAAGGATCGATAGGTACTAACCCCCGCAAAAGACCCACGTAGGATCGGGCTCACACAGAACCTGTAGGCAGTGGCTCACACAGAACCGGTAGTAAGGACCCACATAGGATCGGGCTCACACAGAACCTGTAGCACTGATCCACGTAGGATCGCTGAGTGCAGTAGTCGACGCAGTCCACTGAGGATCTCTGCACAGTCGTCGCCGCAGTCCACGAAGGATCTCTGCTATGCCGTCGTCGCAGTCCACGGAGGATCTCTGCTCTGCCATCGTCGCAGTCCACGGAGGATCTCTGCTCTGCCGTCGTCGCAGTCCACGGAGGATCTCCGCTCTGTCGTCGAAGTCACAGCCAGCGCTAGGGTTCCCGCACATAGCGAGCTCGTTTAGGAGGGTCCGCTCCACGAGCCGAGAGGCTGATACATCAACTGACACGTAGTCCGAAGTTGATGTATCCAAAAGTTCCGTATCGACAACAGGATCTCAACGCAACAGACGGCGCGTCAATCGGACGCCCGGTCTGAGAGTTATTGGCATTTTCGTCCCAGGGGCCCGGTTGGTTTTTAGGGAAAAACCAACCCGACCGTACTCCGCCTGTGTCCGATCCTCGGGCGGAGTATGCCAAAAGTTCCGTCTCACTTAGAGGAAACTACCACAGCTGACGGTACGTCGTTCGGACGTCCGTAGCTCAAGTTATGAACGTTTCCGCTCCGAGGGCCCGGTTGGTTTCGTGTACGAACCAACCCGGCCGAACCCAAAGTCTTCTGAAACCTTGAGTATAATATACCGAAACGACCGTATCGATCCAAGGATCGCGTAGCCGCTGACGGTTCGTCAATCGGAGGTCTCAGGCCCAAGATATGGGCAAAAGACCGAAGAAGGCCCGAAAACGGGGGTTCTGGGCCCGGGGCGACCCGGCCCGAACCCCCCCCCTTGGGTCGGCCGAACCGGGTCGGCCCGAACCGGGTCGGCCCGACCTGGCCCGACCCGGATAGGCCGGGTCCGGTCCGGCCTGGGCGCGGCCCGGCCGACCGGACCGGCCGGCTCGGCTTCGGCCGAGCGGCCAAATGAACTGCCGCGGGTTTGACCCGCGGCTTGGTGGGAAACGCGGCCCCGCGGGGGGCCGCCTGTCACGCGGACGCGGCCGGGCCGCCGCGTCCCTCCCCGGTTCCGCGCGGCCGCGGAACCGGCCGCCGCCGCCGCGGCTTCAGCCACGGCGGAACTCCTCCACGGCGGCGCGCCGGGCGCCGCCGCCGCCTTCCGCGGGCCGCCGGAGTTGCTCCGGTGGCCCGTTTTGCCTCCCGTCTGCGCCATTGCTCCTCCCGGGGGCCGATCTTCACTGCGGAATCAACGGATCGCCCTTGCCGCACGGTTCGTCGTCGTCCGCCAAATCCGCACAACAAAAGATCGGCGGAGGGTTGCCGGGTCTTGTTCGTCAGACCCGCACCCTCCGCGTTAGTCATAAACTCAACGGGGGAAAAAGAAAAACCAATCAACAATTTTAAATAAATTAAAATTGTTCCGTGATCGGGTTCTTTATTTCAAAAGAATAAACACTGGAAAGAATCATCAAGGAAATAAACCCCTACCTCGCAGCTGTCGTTGCCGAACGAGGGATCGTCGCGGGATTGCTCGTCGCGGAAGAAGGGGGATCGTCGCGTCGTCGCGGTATCCGGCGTCGCGTCGCCAATCTCCGGATCAAGATCAAACAGATTTAATTAACTTAAATCCGTTATTATTGAAATTAAAAAGGGAGAAATAAACGATTCGTTTCTCACCTTAATTGCCGAACGAGGATCGGCCGCGGAAGAAGAGGCGTCGTCGAAGAACGTCGCGGGTAGAGCTCGTCGACGTCGCAGATCACGGTGTGCGTCGTCGAATTCCGGTTCCGGCGTTCTTCGCGTTCTTCGCGTTCTTCGCGTTCTTCGCGAGGAGGGGAGATGAAGAAACAAAGGTCCTCTCAAATCCTTTCAAAGGATTTTTAGGTTGGTCTTATTTTATAAACATGCCAACAAACGCAAAAGCGTAAGTAACGACCCATCAGTTCGTTGAATTAATTCAACGAGCGAAACAGCCCATTTAATTCACGAAATAAACCGCTCAATTAAATGGTCTGTTAAGAATTTAAGAAAACGCGTCGGTTGACTTTTCAGTTACTTTGACGGGTTTTCGCGGGTGCGTTACTTAGCGAAAGAAACGGCGGGGCTCGTGCGGGCCCCACCTCACAAATATCCTACCAAGGGGGTAGGATATTTCTGGATAGCATCCTATCCAGTTCAACTCAGATCAAGCCGCCTTTAAGTGGCTTCAAGTGGCTTCCAAGCAGCTTAAGTGAAATAAAATAAAGTTGTCGCACAAATTTTATTTTATTTCTGACTTAAAGCCCCAAAATTTAAAAACCACGTCTGAGCAAACGCAACTCCGGAAGAGGCGTTTCTAAGAAAAAACTGGCGCTACGATTTCATCGGTGTCCTCAGAATTCGATTCCGGGCACCGGTTCAAAAGATAGAAAAACCCGCTCGTCCGTTCACTGAACGTACCCGAGCCAATCTTCGGAAATTGATTCCGGGCACACCGGGCCTCGGAATCAGGTGCCGTCTGAAGCTGCGCTCTTGTAAAATTCCAAAGAAAATTAAGAAAAAAAATTTCCTTGAAATTTGCGGGTCTTTACATAGATGGTCAAACACTATGTGTTTTCATTGATCTCAATTAAATTATCTTTGAGTTTAATTATTGGAATAAATATTATTCTAAAGTCCGAGGAATAATTTTATTCAAGTTATATTGATCACATAAATTAAATAAATATTTATTGATCGGCTTGTGAATAAAATATTTATTTTATTAACTGAATATTTTAATAAATATTTATTTGCCATATTGTGAATAAAATATTTATTCTGTTATTCAATAAATACTAGAGGAGTTTGAACAAACCAAGACCAAGTCCAGTGACAAATATTAATTAACAAAACTATTACATAATATCTTTTAGTGTGCAAGTTGGTGCACACCACAAAATAGTAATAATATAATTATTATTATGTGGAATAAAGGTTATTAAAGGTAATAAGTGTTATTTAATGGCCAGTATGAAATTAAATAATATTTTAACTTAAATCCAAACTCTATAAATAGACGGTTGTGTCTATTGTGTAAATCATCCAAAAATTGAGAATAAATAATTGTTGTGCACAACGAATTATCTATCAACTCCTCCTCTCTCCCTCTCAAAAACGAGAAGTACAAGAGATATTTCTTCAAGAATAAAGAACAAGTGATCAAGAATGAATAATGAAATACATTTGACTCACTGTCCTAGCACCCGAATATCAAGTGGTGTTGCTTGGAGATCATAGAAGCATGTGTGGACCACCGCTAGAGGGATTCTATCCTTTGATCCTTGCATTACAACAAAGGTAATCCAAAAGGTTCTTTATAGATAATCAAAATTCACCGATGAATAAATTTCCTAAGCCCGGGTATTTATTTCTTCAAATATTAAATAAATTTATTATAAATTTGATGTGAAATATCCTCGCTCTTGGTTTTAGGAAATGACTATTAAAATAAATTTTAATATATCACCCACCTCTACACGCTTTCGTTGTACCTAGAACCATCAAGTGGTATCAGAGCGGTCACGTTTAAATTTATAATTATTTATTTGAATGTTGATATATGTGAAATTGTAGTTAGATTTTAATTTCATGTTATTCATTCTTTAATCCAATTTTAATTAATATATTATCGATATATTAATCTTGCTTGTTCAATGTTTCATTTTCTTATAGGTTTAAGAACAAATAAAGAATAATCAGAGATGCCATCGAGAAGTTCCAAATCATTGGCTGGTAAAACTAGGTTACATGGCATGCGGGTAGAGCACATGCCATATATCCATGCACATTTTATCTAGATGCGCTAAGCAATTAATTACACGCACTTCTTTTATTGCACATCGCGTGTTGATCGGGTCAACCTAGAATAATGAAAATAGATACAGGGTGTGTAGTTGGCATCTACACACCATGTAGTTTGTCCAAGTTAACACGCCAAATCCCCATGCATGTGACTTGGATATACAACAAATGAGGTACATGGCATATAGCTATATGTACACACTTTATAGTCTCCCATTAATGGAAAAAATTAAAATTACATTAAATTTGAAAATTTAAGCAGTAAAACCTTATTTTATTGATTGACACATCATTGTGTGTTTGATAATTTAATAATGTTTTTAAAGAATTTTAAATGCTCAATTAATTTATTGTAATTAATTTGCCATTATTGATTCTTCCATTTATTTTCCAGGAATGTCATTAATGATGGATATATCCAAATAAGATCGGATGATCATTAAGATTAAAGAGAATTAATTAATTAATTAATTAATTAATTAATGTAAGCGTTCTTATCTTAAATAATAAAATAAAGAATAAATAAATGAATGATAGCTGTTTAATTTTGTGTATTAATTGCATATATGACTGTTTATGAGCTTGACCAAGACCTGTGTATGTGCTGGATGTTTTAATTTAATTTATTGCATTAGTTTGAAATTATTTAATATTAAATTAAATGATGGTTAGCGAGTCATCTCTCCCTCCATTATCATATAGGACCTACATGTCCAAGGATATTTATATAACCTCCTTTAACCAATCCTGTGGTTCCCCTCATCTGTGTATGAGTAATAAATATTTTTAATTAATAGAGCATCCTAAGGCGCATGGAGTCATTTCAAGACGAAACCATAATGATTCCGACCTAGGTGATACATGGGTGGACTTATGGAAAGACCAACAATAGGAGTTATTTCCCCTAGGTCGAAGGTTGATTTAATGTTTTCTCATTAAATAAATTGTTAGATAAATCTCATGAATGGGTAATTTAATTAATTATGTATTTATGTCTATGAAATTATTTATTTTATGGATGCAAGTCCATGATCACATAAATAAATGAATTAATCTAAAAAGATAAAGATTAAATAAATGAATTGTGCGTAAATGTTTAATCTTACATGGTTAAGTAATTAAGTAAAATCCACTTAATATTAACAAGAAATGAAAAGGATAAAACAAGATAAAATTTATGCATAATAAATTAAAATCCTTCAATGAAATATTAAGTCAGACTAAACCTTTCATTACTTGATTGGGGATTAAATGATAGAACGATGTGTAGTACATGGACAAATTATGGACACTAACTTTTATCAAGGAGTTCTCATGAGATTTTTGGGTTGACTAAACTGAAATTATATTGAGTTTAACAACCAACTTCTTTTCAATACAAATTTGGAGTCAAGTGTTGAGGAAATCCAAGTTAGGATTTTGGGATAGGGGAATCCACTCAACGGATCAAGGAGCTGCAAGTCCACAGTAGGAAAGACCGCCTACCTAATTACTTTATTATGGTTTTTGTGGCCAAAGTCAGGATCATTAAGAAAAGTAATGTGGATCCTTTCCACTAGATTGTTAAAGCAGCTAGACATTCTGAGTTCAATGGTGAGGGCTATCGAGACTTGATAAAATAATGGGATATTTAATAAATAAATAAATAAAAACATTTAATTTATTATATCTCACTAATTTTGTAATCAAGAAAAGTACTAATAATATGTTCTTTTTTAATTATAGAATAAAATGAAAAGTTCATAATACACACTATCCCTACGATCAATATTGGAGAAAGATAACCACCTAACTGAAAATAACTTCCATGAGTGGTTTAGATGCCTTCGGGTTGTACTACACCATGAATGTAAATCTTACATGCTAGAATACTCAAAGCCCAATTTGTGTGCTAAAGAGGTGAGTGATAAATAGTTCCTTATCTATGAAAAACATTTGAGTGATGCGGTCAATGTTTGATGCTTGATGGTTTCATCAATGTCTAGTGAACTAATGAAGTCTCACAAAAACATGGATGTATATAGCATGCTTGATCACCTCTATGGTCTTTACCGTGAGAGATCTAGATAGGAACGGTTTGAGATTTCTAAGGTTCTCTTTCATAGAAAGCTTGGAGAGTGTGCCCAAGTTGGGCCTCACGTAGTCAATCTCATTAGCTATATTGAGCGCTTAGAGGTTCTAGGGTTTAAAATCCTTGAAGAACTGGGCACCAACCTCATTCTGGCATCACTCCCTGAGAGCTTCTCTAGTTTTGTTGTTAATTTTAATATGAACAACATTTAGAAGATTCTACCAAATCTTTTTACTCTTATTTTCCAAGTAAATAAGGATAAAAGGCATGAAAACCCTTCCATAATTATGGTGAATAAACAGAATGGTAAAGCAAAGATATTTAATCCCAAATATTCTTCACACCCTTCCAAGAAGAGAAAGATCAAGGGGCGAGCAAGGGAACATGATATTTTCTGTTTCGCATGTGGCAAGAAGGGCCACTGAAAGAAAAATTATACCCAGCCAAAGAATCAAAGGGAATCTTATGGTGAGTTTGTTATCAAGTTCAATTTATCTATTTCTAAAAATTAGGCATTAGATACAGGTTTTGGTGCTCACATATGTATTCAAATATAGGAACCAAGTAGATTCAAAAAGATTTACTGAGGATAGGTATATCTTCTAGCATCCAACAAAGCTAAACTTATTGTTGTAGCTATCGGGGACTACCACCTCACGTTGTCGACTGGAATGATCTTGGTTTTAAGGGGTTGTTATCATGTTCCTTCAATTACCAAAAACATTATTTTTGTATCCATACTTGATATGGATGGATTTATTTTCAAATTTGGGAATAAATGTTTCTTCTTTTATAAAGATAACATTTTTTATCATAAGACACGTTTAAATAATGGTTCTTTTGTGTTGGATTATATGAAGCAAATAATTCAATCGATAATGAATTTACTTCACATGACTCATACCACATAAAACTTTGGCATCACTGGCTAGCTCATGTAAATGAAAATCACTTGACTAAATTACATCAAGATGGATATTTAGATTCTTTTGAACTAAAATCACTTAGTGTATGACACACATCTTTACAAGGAAAAATGACCAAAACCCAATTTAGTGGGAAATGTGAAAGGGCTAAAGATATTCTTTAATTAGTTCACACCAATGTGTGTATACCATTTCCTATTGAATCAAGGGGTGGGTGCTCATACTTCATAACTTTTACTAACAATTTTAGTAGATATGGATATGTCTACTTAATGAGGTATAAGTTGGATTATTTTGAAAAATTTAAGGAATACAATAATGAATTTGAGAACTAGTTTGGTAAGAAGAGTAAGAAACTTTTCTCAGACCGTAGTGGAGAATATCTTAATCAAGAATTCATTGATTATCTATGGGTATTCGGGATTTTATCTCAACTCACTCCTCCTTATATGTCTTAGTGGAATGTTGTAAGTGAAAGGAGGAACCAAACCTTGTTGGATATAGTGATATCAATGATGAGACACGTGAGTCTTCCATTATCCTTTTGGGAATACACATTACAAACAGTAGCACATGTACTAAACTGAGTTCCAACTAAAGCAACAGACGGTATACCGTACCAATTATGGAATGGAAAGAAACCTGTGTTGTCTTACTTATATGTGTGGGGTTGCGAAGCATTTGTTAAGGCCTCTTCAGGAAACAAGATTGCACCCTGAGGCACAAAGTGTGTCTTTATAGGATATCCCAAAGAAACAAATGGATACCACCTATATAATCCTTCAGACAAAATGGTTGTGGTTAACAGACGTCCCACATTTCTTGAGGAGGATCTTATATCTAAATGAGATTGTGGGAGCAAGATAGAAATCGATGAAGTTCAGACTCAAGATACACAAGATTTGGCATAGGAATAGATTCCACAAAGCCCTGTGGAATAAGAAATTGTTCTAGAGACACAATTACTACGTAAGAGTACTAGAGATATTAGAGAACCAGAATGGTGTGATTTTATAGTCACCAAGGATGGTGACTCATTATTGTTAATAATAATTATCCTATAACCTATAAGGAAGCATTAAGTGGAATAGATGTTGCCAAGTGGCAATAATCCATGAATTCTAAAATAGATTCCATATACCAAAATCAAGTTTGGATTTTGGTAGACCTTTTAGTAGATATAAAACCCATTGGTTACAAATGAGTATTCAAGAAAAACTAGACATGGATGGAAAAGTCAGTACCTATAAGATGCGATTGGTTGCAAAAGGTTTTAAATATTATCAAGACATTGACTATGATGAAACCTTTTCACCTGTTGCAATGTTGAAATCCATTAGAATTATACTTTCCATTATGGATTTCCATGATTATGAGATTTGTAAAATGAACGTCAAAATATACTTGCTTAATGGGAACCTTCAGGAAGATGTCTATATGACACATCCCGAAGGGTTTGTGACTCCAAAGGATTCCAACAAGGTATACAAGTTACAAAGATCCATTTATGGATTAAAGTAATCATTTAGGTCATGGGACATTTATTTTGATGAGGCGATAATATAATTTGGTTTCATAAAGAACAAATGTGAGTCGTGTGTCTATAAACGATTTATTGGGAGTGCAGTCATTTTCTTAATAGTATATGTTGATGAAATATTACTCATTGGAAATGAAATACCAGTCTTATAGTCTCTTAATGAATGGGTGAATAAATTATTCTTTATAAAGGAATTGGGTGAGGTAGTATATATTCTTAGGATCAAGATCCACTGTGATAGATCTCAGAGGTTTCTTGGCCGAAGTCAAAGTACATACATTGACAAGATATTGAAGAGATTCAGTATGGAATAATCCAAGAGGGGATTGTTTCCAGCATCACATGGTATTCATCTTTCTAGGAAAACATGTCCTTAGAAAACATAAGGAAAGAAACAGAATGATAAGGATTTCATACGCATCAGTGATTGGGTTAGTCATGTTTGTTATGATATGTAATAGGTTAAATTTCACCTACGCATTAAGTGTGGTAAAAATATATCAAGATGATCCAGGTTACCTCCATTAGATGGAAATCAATACTATCCTTAAGTATCTAAGGCATAATAAGTATATGTTCTTGGTTTATGGAGGACTTGAGGAACTAGTCATCAGAGGTTATGCAGATGTTAGTTTCCAAAATGATCAAGATGACATGAAGTCACAAATAAGATACATATTCACATTGAATGGAGGTTATATGAGCTAGAAGATCTCAAAGAAGGCTACAGTTTCAGATTCTATAGTAGAGTCTGAGTATATTGAGGTTTCTGAGGCATCTAAAGAAACAGTATGGATGCATAACTTCATCTAAGAGCTTTATGTGGTACCTAGAAGTAAAGATCCTATAACAATATATTGTGATAATATTATAGTGGTGAATCTTTCAAAATATCTAAGTCCACATCAGAAAATGGAGAAAATACTTAGGAAGTATCATCTATTGAGGGATTTTTCTTAGAGAGGTGAATTTGCAGTTAGCAGTATTTCCAAGGAAGACAATGTGGCAGATCCCTTGACTAAAACCTTAACTCAGTAGAAACATGACTATCATGTGAGGTCTAGAGGACTGAAGTTCATTGGAAGTTGTCTCTAGTCCAAGTTGGAGTTTATTAGAGTTGGTGTCCTAGGACCAACTGTTTGCACTTTGATTACATGAATATCTAATTTATTGAATATTAATAAAACTTCTTATTACATATTGTTTGTTTTTCTTCATGAATCTAATGTAATAATATCCTAGAGTTTATGTCACATTGATAAGGTCATAATAGTTCCCCATTATGATTAGAACCTTGATATTCTATGATGGTATTCTCAAATAATGTTCTACGATTGGGATAACGTACTATAATGGACACATAGTACATAGACTGTCAGGTGAAAGTACTTGTAAGCATATGAGACTTCTTCTCATGAAGTTCACACTTGGTAATCTCTAATATAGGAGATTATGTGAACAGTCCTTCCGGTAGTAATTCTGCATGTCTTGGTGTCATCAAATATTCCTATCTAAGAGTGTGTGTGATGGTCTTTAGACTTTAAGATTATTATTAATTCATGTTACAACTTGTGTACATATATCTATTTCATAAACTATGATGATAACATTTCATGGTGAATTTTGATAAATTGGGTGCATCATGAGTGATAGTTCATTAATGAATAAGTCGAGGAAGGATTTTTCCCTTCCATCTTTATGGAAGATAATATCTCAGCCCTTTTATTGGAATAAAATTTTCGCACTAAATTCCATGGACATGGTGTAACACCATGTTTATTTTATATATTCAAAGAAAGACATATGGAGAATATAGGTTGGTGACATGGATGTGCAACCTGCATGATGAGATATTATGAAAAAGGGATTATATTACACAGTGAGCATTTGTATGTGTTTGTCGATGTTGTGACATTAAGTTCTTTCTCTTGGGTTCCTTGACCTGTTACTAGATAATAATCTTGGACTTTAGGTAAGCCCGCCTAATGCCAATGAGAAAGAATCCCAGAGGGTCACACACTAAGTTTTTCTATTGATTTTTATTAAATTCTATTTGAGTTTAATTAATGGAATAAATATTATTCTCAAGTCTGAGGAATAATTTTATTTAAGTTATATTGATCACATAAATTAAATAAATATTTATTCATCGGCTTGTGAATAAAATATTTATTTTATTAATTGAATATTTTAATAAATATTTATTCTCTAAATTATGAATAAAATTTTATATGAATAAAATATTATTTGGTTATTCAATAAATGTTAGAGGAATTCTAACGGACCAAGACCAAGTCTAGTGACAAATATTAATTAACAAAACCATTACATAATATTTTTTATTGCGCAAGTTGGAACACACCACAAAAATGGTGATAATATAATTATTATTATGTGGAATGGGGTTTATTAAAGGTAATAAATGTTATTTAATTTTTAGTATGAAATTAAATAATATTTTAACTTAAATCCTAATTCTATGAATAAATGAGTATGTCTATTATGTAGATCATCCAAAAATTGAGAATAGAGAATTGTTGTGCACAAAAAACTCTCTCTCAACTCCTTCTCTTTCCCTCTCAAGAATGAGAAGTGAAAGAGATATTTCTTCAAGACTGAAGAACAAGAAATCAAGAATAAACAACATGAGATATTCATCTCACCGCACTGGCACCTAGATATTGAGTGGTGTTGCTCAGTGATTATAGGAGCACATGTGGATCATCTCTAGAGGGGTTCTATATTTGGATCTTCACAGTGCAATGAAGGTAATCTGAAAGGGTCTCTTTATATGATCAACATTCGCCAAAAAAATTCCTAAGCCCATATATTTTTTTCTACAAATATTAAATAAATTAATTATAAATTTGACGATCATGATCCTCACCCTTAGTTTTGATCATTGATTATTAAAAGAAATTTTTATATATCACCCACCTCTGCACACTTATGCTACCCCCGAAACCATCATCCATGTGCCATACAGGGACACAGCCAAGTGGTGTAGTGGGGCCACACGCCGTGTGGGTCCCCACACATGTCGCGTACCCCTTGGACTCATTGGAGAAAACTTCAAGGTTCTCTATCTCCTTAATTTTAACTTGTATTTTGGCCTACGAGTAGCCAATCATAAGTTTTTTTTCATATAAAAAATGATAATTCCCTCAGTTGTGGATTTTGAGAAATTATTTGAAATGTTTTGAACATATTTTTTGGTTATGCAATGCTCGATGATGGCTATAATCGTGCAAGATCACCAAATATTACCGAGTAAACCCTCTATCAGGGCTGGACATTAGATTCCTCGACGATTTCTGAGTAGACCCTCCAGCAGGGATGGGTAGTGGAGTCTTTAATACCTTTCGAGTGAAACCCCCCATCAGCATGGGTGCGAGTCCTCTGTGGCTAGAGTGGAAACCCTTTGTCACACTATGGCATGGATCCTCGACTACTAGAGTGGAACCCCCCATCTACATAGGCGCGGGCCCTCTATAACTTCTTACTGAGTAGAACCCCCTATCAGATAGGGCATGGGTCCTCGATGATTAGATTGGAACCCCTTTGTCACACCAGGATGGGGGTCCTTAATCTATAGAGTGGAACCCCCCATCAATATGGGCGCGGGTCCTCTACCTACCGAGTGAAACCCCCTATCAGATAGGGCTCAGGTCCTTATGACACTAGAGTAGAACCCCCCATAAGCATGGGCAAGGTTCCTCTATGGATACTTACAAAGTGGAACCCCCTTATGTACTAGGGTGCGGGTTCTTTACTTTGAGTTTGTTCCCACTTGGATGTGTGGCACAGTGATGAGTCGTGGTTGGACTAGGATGGATACTTCTGGGCAGACATGTGAGATGTTGGGAATCGTTGATGGACTTTTAGAAATGTTGGATACTCTTCTTCTTGGTATGAGTTGTGAGATAGAGATCCCATTGCTCTCTCATTTTAGATTCTTTTGATTAAGCACATATATATACTTTCTTCAGTATCCACACATTGTATTTGGATACTCTCCTTCCATAAGAGGTTAATACGCATGGGGTATGACACATTATTTCTGTTTTTAGTTTCTCATGGTTGGATGAGTATACTCTCTTAATATAGGTGGAAAAGACTCGATAGGTATTTTATCTACTCACTGTGTTGATCCCCTTGTGCTTGGATGATCTTACATCTACTCTTGGTTTTGGTTGAGCTATTCACTTTGACCATATCTTGCATCTATTATATTTCTACTTCCTATTGTATCTCTTAATACTCCCCCTTCAGCTTTCGGGACATCCTACTGGGTATGTATATACTCACCCCTGCATGGGCTTTTCTCACACATGTTGTGTCTTATGAAGATGACAGATATGTCAACTATGACTATAGAGGAGCTTAGAGATACCAAGTGCTTTGGACCATGTACGGTGGCCGTAGCTTGGAGATCTTGATTAGGGATATCTCAACAGTTTATTTTTTCAGTTTTTTCAGGTTGGGACGTATTTCCGATTGGGAGTTTATTTTTTCCCTTTGCTTTCCATTTTGCACTGTCGTACTCTTGTACACCGTCGAGGTTATGCATGCTTGGTTTACTTTATAGTTTTTCTGCATATTTTACTCTTTCCCTCTGCATCTTTTCATCGAGACGGTTGTGTGTGTGTGTGTATAGGTATTTAGGAAAAGGTATCCCTGAGTTAGTTATGTCTTCAGTGCTTGTCACCACCCCCTGGCCTATGGAGGCGGGCTTGGGGTAGTTACGACTTGAGCCCTGACTTGAGTCGGGTTGTGACATCCATAATCCATGAGTGATGTTTTTCTCTAATAATGTAGAGAGAGAAAAAACCCATATTTTACAATATTCATCATGGAAAATATAACTTATTCAATAAACCAAATCTCTCTAAGAAAAGGTCATGCAGATAACATGTTTGAAAAATTGAAAGTGTAATGTCCATTGAAGATGAAAAATGATGATCAATCGCCATGCTAACATAAAAGAGAGACCAAAAGAGATAGAATTATAAATTCAAAATTTAGCTCATCATTATCATCCCATTCCATATCTATATGATTAATTATTCATATCATTGTTTAGATTTCAAGTATAATCAAACTATGAAAACCATTTAGTGATAAATAGAGGGTAATGATTGAAATGATTTTGAGAAACAAAGTTCACATAAATCAATAAGAATTATTAAATTCACTAATAATATTTATTTATTACTTGAATAATTTATTTTTGACATGATTTTAGTGGAATGTTGTTTTTTATTAATGGGCTGTTAATTTAAGAGATCACAACTATTGATACTAAGAATCTATTAGGGGCAACAACAAACTGAATATTCATGAAATTTGGAATAACTAAACCCCAACCTGTTTAATTTTTCAAAACATGAACTCATTTATAACTCATTTATTTTTGAAACTCGTTAAACTAATTATACCATGTTATACTTTGAAATGCTTGTTTAACTAGACCGACTCTATATTTTCAAAATTTAAAAAAAAACATTTATAAATCAAAAACAAATGAATATCAAATTAAATAAATATATTTCACAATTTTACCATCATTTTAAAACATGTACTTAATGAATCAATAATAATTAATTTGACCATATTCAATTTGAGAATTCATTTACAAATCTAATATAAACAAATTTAAAATAAATAAATAAATTATATAACTTTACTATTATCTAACAATATGAAGTTAATAAAATAATAATAATTAATCTAATAAAGTTTGATTATCCTAAGATATTACCATAACATTATCCTAATAGTGATCAAGTTTTAAATTAATTATCAACTTTTAAAATAATTATCAACTTTTATATGGGTTTAATGGGAGTTTTTTATATGTTTTTTTGAAAAAAAATATTTATTTAAATAATATTAGGTTAAAAAATTGAAATGTAATGCATAAAGGCAGCATTGTAGATGCCGCCTTTCAGGAAAAAAAATACTTATTTTAAATATACATGTTTGTATATATAAAATTTAAATTTAAATTTTTGTTTTGTTTTGCTTATATATATATAATAAAATAAAAAAATTCAATAGAGTTTATCTACTATTTAATATCCAGTATCACTATCATTAAAGTAGTTTGGAATTCTGACAGAAACCCTTACCCATGGCTCTCTTTTATAAGATGGTTTACCCTAAAACTCATTCTGGATTTCCGATGTGGGATTGAGGTTCTCCCTTTCTTGCACAAAAATTAATAATATATAATTATTAATCATTTTAATCGATTAATAATAAATATTAATGACTAATAAATAATAATTAATAATTAATGTTTACTACTAAATATTAATAAAAAACTAATTTATATTAATAATATTTTAAACAATATTAATTAATACTATTAATTAATATTTAATAAAATTATTAAACAACTAATTAATTTCTAAATAGTTAATAATAAATAATAGGCTTTAATTAATCAAAAATTAAATAATATATAATTAAGAAAAAATAATATTAATAATAACTTAATAATAAATAATAAATACATATTGTATAATAATAATAATTATTAATTAGTAACTAAAGAATAATTTTAAATATTTATTAGTAATTAATGTTTATTAGAAATTAATATTGTTAAATAGTAAATATTATTATTTAGTAATTAATATTAATTACAATCAAATTATTAAATTAAAAAATAATAATTTAATAATAATCAATTAGTCATTACTATTTTAATAATTTAATCATTATTAATATTATTTAGTAACTAAATAATATTTTTAAATATTTATTAGTAATTTTATAATAATAATTATTAATAATTATTAATTAAATTAATTAGTTAATTTTTTCTTAATATTATTAGTAAGTAATTATATATTTTATAATTACTAATTAATTAATGACTAATAATTATATCATTGTTTTTAATAATTAGTTACTAGATAATAATTTTAAATATTTATTAGTAATTTAAATTAGTTAGTAATTAATATTTATTAGAAATTAATATTATTAAATATTAAATAATATTATTTAATTGATATTTATTAGTAATTAATTATTTTTATTCATTAGTAATTATTATTTATTATTAATTAGTTACTAATTGTTAATAAAAATATATTATTAATTCTGCATAGGAAATGAAGGACTTGGATCCCACATTGGAAATCCAGAATGATTTCCTGAGAAAACCCCCTTATAAAAGGGAGCCCTCAAAGAGATTTTATGTGAGAATTTTAGGCTTCTTTATTGGCAATAATATTGGTTATGAAATAGCAGTTAAATTATGCTGAAAATTTTTATTATATATATATATAACAAAACAAAACAAAATAAATATAAAAATAAAAAAATTAAATGTACAAATAGGTATATTTAAAATAAGTAATTCTTTTTTTCATTTGAGCAAAGGTGCCAAGGCCCTTGCCACCTTTGGCCTGACTGAAAATAGGTTAAAGGTGGAATGGGTCTTTCCATCTTTACCCATTAGTTTTAAAAATATTTTAAACTTAACATTAATTAAATAAATATTAAAAAAACTATATTAAAAAAAACTCATTTAATGGAAAATGATATTTTTTTATTAGTTTTTAAAGTTAATGTTTTATGAGATCGGAGAGCCACTTTTTATCACCTCATATTCCCTCTATTATAGGATGATCTAGTGATGTGAAGAGATCTTAACACGTGTTCATTTGTATCGGTGGCAACATCGCGTTATGATGATTTTTTGGAAGGGATTTTCGTCTTTTTGAAAACAAGGCATGTGAAATGTGGCATCACGCGACAGGTATTTGGCATTTTCATAGGGTTTCATCACGCGATCTCTGAAGGATTGCGGGAAAGGTGTGAGGGATTGTGGCATTTTCAGTGGGTTTCACCAAGATTGTGCGATAGTTTGGCCTTTTTAGTGGGTTTGGTCACATTGGGTTACGTCGCACTAGGTTTCATCATGGCACGGTTTAGAATTTTCCTTCATTGGGTTTCATCGGTAGACCTCTGAAGGATTGTGTGCAAGGTGTGAGGGATTGCGACATTTTCAGTGGGTTTCACTTGTGATGGTTTGACATTTTTAGTGGGTTTTTTTGTAGTGCAAATCATCAGAGTCACAACACAATTTGGAGTTTTCATTTTGGTTCTACTTATAATGGATATGGATAAAGGTATTGTAGATTATATTTGAAGTATTTTTACTAATAGTTTTTTGGTAAATCTAGAATTAGTTTGTATCCATGACTATATGTTGAATCATGTGAAGGTATTGGATATTATATTTGAAATTTGTTTACTAATAATTTTGTGGTAAATCTGGTATTAGTTTCTATCCAAAACCTTATGTTAAACCTTATAGTAGATGTTTTACTGGAATAAGTATATAGTTTTTTTTCATTATAAAAGTTCCACTGGTTCTTCCAATGGAAGTTCTAAACTTCCCCTAGAAGTTCCACTAGAAATTTCACTGGATCTTCCACTGAAGCTTCCACTGGAACCTACAGTGGAAAAAAATTAAATTTCAAATTGTTTATACAATTTCAAAGGGTAAATTAAAACGTTTTTAAAAAAAATTATGTAACAATTGAAATTCATATATTTTTTAATTATATTTAATAAAAATATATTTATAAAAAGTTCCACTGGAAGTCCACTTTTATTATTTTCCCAATTATGTAATTTTTATTTTCAGGTTTTTTCAAATAGTTTATACATTTGAAAATGTTAAATTAAATCATCTTTATAAAAATTAAGTATTTTATAAGAATATATTTATTAAAGTTTAATTTTTATTAATATATTCATTAGTTTTAGAAATATACAATTTTGTTGTAGTGTGGAAGTTCCACTAAAACTTCCACTAGAACTTCCACTGGAAAATATATTTAATATATCTTATAATTTTTTTATTTATAATTTCATACAGATAATTTTATTTTATATATATGTAAATAATTATTTTCCTAATTATATAATATTTAGTTATTTTTATCACAATCCCACTTCTTCAATATGGGAGAAGGAGAGATAATGACCCCTGAGTCCTACCATTAGTAGGCACTAGGGTGGCGACCAGCACCAAGGGTGTAAAATCTCACAAAATGAAATGCATTACCCTTTTTATAAGAAACAAGATCGGGAGATAAGAATGGTTCTTCCCAAAACAACTCCAAGAAATATATATATAAAGTAAAAATCAAAATCCATCCCATATGCATGTTTATAAATGAAACTACTGAAAATACAACAAAACTCCAAAGGTAAGTACCAAAAAAAAGCTAAGCATTGTAGGGACACAGCAACAATCCAAACGTCTGATCTAGTAAGGTCCAGCACGGTCCACGTAATTCTATTGGAAACCTAAAAATGGTTTTATATACGTAGGGTGAGCATACAAGTATACTCACTAGTAAAATCCAAATTCTCTCGTGCACAAGTGGGGGAAGCATACTAATGCCCCTGTGGGAAAAAAGAAGATCCTAAAAAGCACCTTACAAGGTATATTATCCACCCCAGCCTCACCAAGGCACACTCACTAAGTAACACAAGTCAAGTAAAGTAATATAATAAGCACATCGATATTTGGTTACCCCGCACCACTTCCCCACTAGTTAACCGATCATCCCTAACAGCGAACATCCTGACACTACCACACTCTTCCACAAGCCCCACTATCACAACCTACCCACACACACCTGGCGCACATACTACATCTCGCCTGCAAACACCTGGTCCACAACCACATTCCACCCACAAACACCTATGCCACAACCACAACATCATCCTGCTCGAAAACACCTAGGCCTCATCCCAAAGACACTTGTGAATAAAAACACATCTCATCCCAAAGACACCTAGAAAGCACACCTCGCTTGCAGAAACCAGGGCCTCACAATGGCATCACAACCATCCCAAAGATTCTTGGGCTACCAATACCTAGAAGAGGGAGCATAGAAGATCCAATAACCATCCATACATCCCCCCACTGGGATGTTGGGAAAGACACCCTCCCCCGTGAAATGGGGGTGTTCAACACATAGTGCTCAACTAGGGTGGGGTGCACATATAAATCACATGGAACTATAAGTATATATATATATATACCAAACACTCAACCCAACCTATGGGTTTTCAAAACAACCAACCATCCCTAACAAAACCACCTTTGTTGTTACCTCTAATGCATAACTACACAAACAGTTGTAAACCCAGTTCATAACCCCAACCAATTCCTTTAACCAATTATAATTCTTTATTTAACAATTAATTTACTTATTCCATCCCTACCCAGGTAGGTAACAACCACAACACACCACCAGTTATAGCATAACCCACACACTTTGCACTTCTTCTCTATCTAACAATATCAACCACTTGTCGTTACTACATCACACCACAACCATCCCCGGCAGTCCCGTTGTATACCCATCACAGTCACAAACATACCTTTCCCCTAAACACAACCATCAGCGACCTCACTGAACACACACCACACCCAGAAAATATAACACAACCTAGATGCAGTCTCACTGCTCAACAAGTTCATCCATTCCACAAACATCTAATCACTCAACCTGAGATTCCATTACCCAACTTGTATGACCCCATACACACATCCACGATCCCAACCACAACAAAACACAATCAAAACAAGACACAAGGCCGAACAGAACCACACACAGTACACATCCACACCAAACAGGCATGGTTTATTCAGATTTAGCATCACTCATTCTTTAATTCCACTTTCATTATCCAAGGGTGATCACATAACAAGTTCAATCCTGGGGCACCCATTTATTTAACTGGGTATATGTGATTAATCAGATTTCAAAATTTACAGTAGTAATTCAAAATACATACAAGTGCGCAAATAGATACCACCAATGACCATGATTTTCAGAATGATACAACCCATACAATTCACAACATGGATCAAAGATAATAGATAAAACAAACAATCCTCATCATCATCTTCCCACCCCTCATTTATTACTAAGGTAACAAAACTCGTTATCTTAACAGATCTTTCTATCTTCATAACATCCTTAATTAAAAGTTGGGTTCGACTGTAATCACAAGGTGAAACCATTACAACCACCTCACATTATACAGAGAAGAAGAGAGATAAAGGAATAATTCTCTACCTTGAAGAATATATGATCAGCACCTCCTCCTTACACCAAATAGGGGGTCACGCAAGTAGTAGGAAAGACTCCAAAAAAATCAACGAACTGCTAAATCACAGATGCATGACTCCTTAGGGAAGAAAGGCTCTAGTTACACTAAGAGAAAATAGAAACACACGGGGAAGATAAGGTCTCGGTTTAGAAGATCCAGATCCTATATCAATGGAAGGGAGATGGTTTCAAAGTACTTAACATTCAAATTATGGTCAAGACCATGAATCTTGTTTGTTTCAAAGTTTATGGGGTGTTAGGATATTAAAGATATAATTATTATCCTCATAGATAGTGGAAAAAACTTAGGAAATGATCAAGGAAGGGCTTAGAATCAATTTACGTCAAATAAAATGTAAGAGGGGTGAAACTAGAAAAACTCCAAAAAGCTAGAAATGACTCACTGTTGGGTGAGTCACAGACATGAGTCACTGATGGATGAGTCACCATTAGGTGAATCATCGTTGAAAAAGTTACCAACATGACCCACCGACATGACCCATCGACGCCACTCATCGACGCCACCTAGCGACGCCACTCACCAACGCCACCTACCGTCACCACCTATCGTCGCCACCTACTGACGCCACCCACCGGCGTCACTCACTGAATCCACTCACTGATTCCACTCA
The DNA here is from genome assembly GCA_963277665.1 of Viscum album. Lineage (NCBI taxonomy): Eukaryota > Viridiplantae > Streptophyta > Magnoliopsida > Santalales > Viscaceae > Viscum > Viscum album. Next base: position 805,715,700 of record OY728127.1, read on the forward strand.
CCAATGCCATTCACTAATGCCACTCATTGATTCCACTCACCGATTCCCAACTAACCGATGCCTGACCTATTGACTCTCGACCTACTAATGCTTGACCTACCATCGACACCTGACCTACCGTTGGAAAAATAGATTTTTGGAAAACTCTTGAAATGAGTCACTAAGACTCCTCAAAACATGTCAAACACAGGATTTCACAAAAGAATAAACCGAATAGGTTCAGTCCATTACATCATATACCTCTCAAACTATTCTCGCCCTCGAGAATTTAAACCAAACCTATAAGGAGGGGTACGAACAACCACCCCGTAAGATACCTCTCAAGGATAAACCACTCTGTGCTGCTTGAAAGATGAAGTGAAACCTTGACATCCAAGAACACCTCTCCCGACATCCACTAAATCAACTGTCCACACCGTCCCAACACATGAATTAGGTAAATTACATCTTCCATGTCAAGATACTATCCTCTCTGGGAAGCATTTACTCACCCGTATAGGTTCAATAGCATGTCAATTAATCTATCTCGATTAGGAATTGGGTCCTCTCTATTTTGCATGTTAGGACTTAGTCATGCATTAGAGAACAAGGGAACAACTAATCTTATAGAAAACAAGGTTAAATCATTACATCATAAAGAAAAGAACATGAGAAAAATTCAAAACAACTCTGGGTACTGGGGATGCTTCTATATATTCCTTTCCCAAGTACTCTCCTTGAGGCCACCATGCCTCCACAACACATGAACCAAGGGAATGGTCTGTCCATGAAGAAACTTCTATTAATGATCTTGGATCTCCACTAACCACTCCACGAACATTGAATCGTCCTCGATATCCAACTCTCCCCAGTTGACAACATGGGATTCATCATGAAGACACTGACGAAGTTGGGAGATGTGGAAGGAATTGTGGATCCTCTATAACCATGGTGGAAATACCAGCTAGTATACCACCTCGCCAACTCATCCCAACACCTTGAAGGGTCTGATGAACCTGGGAGAAAGCTTACTCCCCCTATCGAACCTTCGCTTCCCATGTTGAGGGGAAACCCTCAATAACATGTGGTCTCTATCCTTGAACTCCAAAGGCCTCCTTCGGCGATCATCATATGACTTCTACCAGTCCTGGGTTGCCTTTATCCTCTCACAAACGAGCTGAAATTTCTCTATCGTGCTCTGAACTACCTCCGGACCAAGAATAGTTATCTCCCCAACCTTTTTCCAGCATAATGGTGAATGATGCAGTCTTCCATACAAGGATTCAAACTGTGTCATGCCAATGGTAGAGTGATAGATATTGTTGTATTTAAACTTTACCAAGGTAAAGTTTCGTACCCATGATCCTCTAAAGTCCAGAACACATGACCATAACATATCCTCTAATGTTTGGATGGTCCGCTCTATCTATCCATCTGTCTGTGGGTGGAAAGCAGTGATGAGATGTAACTGAGTGACAAAAGAATATTGCAATCCCCTCTAGACTCGTGAATTAAACTGTGTGTCCTGATATGATATGATGGATCTCAGAACCCTAGGTATCCACACCATCTCATCCACATACCTCCTCACCAAGGAATCTATTGCACTCAACTCCTTAATTGATAAGAAGTGATCTGATTTCATTAGCTGATCCACCACTACCCAAATTGTATCACAGCCACCTTGAGCCTTGGGTAACCCTGTGATTAAATCCATTGAGATTTCATCCCACTTCCACTTGGGGACATCTAAGGTCTGCAAAAAACCACCAAGAACATGGTTCTTAGCCTTCACCTACTGGTACACTAGGCACTTTTCCACAAACTCCACCACCGACCGCTTCACCCTGGGCCACCAAAATGGTACCCTCAAGTCATGGTACATCTTGGAAACTCTCAGGTGTACTACTAAGGTAGATCTATAAAACTCATAGAGGAATCCCTCATGAATCTCCACTGGAACAAATAACTTCCCAAAAAACAACATCTGATTCTGACCATCCTCCGACCATCCCTCTAGAGCATCACCCCGGTCAACGCGATTACGCATCACCTCTACCTCTGAGTCTCCCCACTGAGACTCGTCCACCTGCCACATCAGAGATTACTACACTATCATCTAAAATAGACACCCTCTACCAATATCCATTCCTACATCTAAGTGCAGGGAGGACAACTCCTTCATTGCCTTCCAAGCATCTGCAGATTCTCGTACTACCTCCCTCTGTGAATTCCTGCTCAAGGTAGCAACCACCATGTTCCCTTTTCCTAAGGATTAAGAGATATAGAATTCATAATCCTAGAGAAACTCTATCCAACTACACTATCACAATTTAGATCTCGTTGGGAAAAGATATAACTCAAGCTCTTGTGGTTTGTGAAGACCAAAAAGCGCTCCCTGATGAGGTAATGCTGCCACAACTTCAGCACAAACACGACCGCTGCTAGCTCCAGATCATGGGTGGCATAGTTACATTCATGGGGACACAACTTCCTAGACCCATAAGAGATCACCCCTCACTATTACATCAGCACACATCCCAATCCCTAATGATATGAATCACAAAATACTTCGAACATCGACCCTTATTATAGCAACCGGGGCACTGGAACACTGACCAAATTCCTCCTTCAGATAGCTAAAAGCTACTTGAGACTGCTCACTCCACACAAAGGCCTGGTATTTCCTTGTCAAATCCATCAATGGAGCTGAAACTCAAGAGAATTCAGGTAAAAATCGCTAGTAATAGCCTTCCAGACCGAGAAAACTATGAACCTCCACCACATTCTTGGGCGCTTCCTAAGAAACAACTGCCTCTACCTTCGATGGGTCCACTGTTATACCCCGCTGAGACACCACATGTCCAAATAAGTACACCTCTCATGTCTAGAACTTTCACTTGGACAACTTCCCATAGTGTTGGTGGTGTCAAAGAACTTCTAGGATAGTCTTGAGATGCTCGATATTCTCCTCCTATGACTTCGAGTAGATCAGGATGTCATCAATGAATATAACAATGAATCGGTCTAAGAACTCATGGAAAATGGTGTTCATGAGTCCCATGAATATGTCAGGTGCATTCATAACACTAAATGGCATAACCATGAACTTGAAATGCCTATACCTAAACCTTAAAGCATTCTTTAGGATGCCACCCTCCTTCATCCTCAACTAGTGATATCCAAAACGCAGATCGATCTTAGAGAACCAAATTACTCTCCTCATCTAGTAAAAAATATCATCTTCCCTAAAGAGAGGGTAACGGTTCATGACCGTCACCTGATTAAACCTATGGTAGTCTATGTACAACCTCAAACCAACATCCTCCTTATTTACAAACAAGACTGGAGCACCCTATAGTGATACACTGGGTCTAATGAAGCCCTTATTCATTAGGTTGTCAATCCAAATCTGTAGCTCCTACAACTCAGAAGGTTCCATCAGATAGGGATCCATCAAAACCGGACTAGCATCGAGCTGTAAGTCTATCCCAAACTCAACATCACATCAAGGGGGTAGAGTCATAAACTCCTCAGAGAACATGTCCAATAATTCCCCAAAAACCCAGGTAAACTTTACCATATCAGCATCCATCGATCCTACTAACAGTTTGGCCAACAAGGAAAGAAGAGGCTCCACATGCTGACTGCCCACCTGACAACTCTACTCGCCGAAAAAAGCCACACGTTGTCCATCCACATCTGAAAACACAACCCTCCTCCGAAATCATTTGATGATAGTATGCATATAAAACAATTATTTGATGCTAAGGATAACATCATATGGCTGCATCTGTATCAGAAATAGATCCCCATAAGAATGATATGGCCCCATCATCAGTCTACATCCCCAGTAAACATAAAAAAAATGGTCTAACCTCCGACTGATGTACTTAACATCAGGGGCATAGAAATACTCTATATTTATAGTTTTAGAGAATGGGCTAGATCATGTGCAACGAAGGAGTGCAAAGCACCCAAATAAAACAAAGCACAATCAAGAGTACTGAACAAACTCATTGTGCCTCGAATGATCTCTGGCCCCGCTACAGCATGTAACTGACCACACCTAGATCCTCTACCCCTCTGCTGATGACCACCTCCCCGACCATGCCTAGGTCAAGGTCCCTAAGGAACACATCGAGGTCAGACCACACCTACTTCCTCTTCCCTTAGTGGAGCTGGAGCCTACTGTCTGTGCTGCTGAAATGCCTTAACTGACAACTACTATTGAGGTGGGCATTGAACCTGACCTCATCCACCATATTGTGATCAAACTGGGCACTAAATATGAAGGTTCCCATAGCCTCTATAAGAAAAACACCTCAGTTACAATCCCATGGGAAAATCATGAGGACCAAAAGGTCAAAACTGAAACTGCTGAGGTTGACTTCCCACTGGTCAAAACCTTGAAGGCCCTGATGACTAAGACCTGTTTCTGGAATCCTTTCCCTTCGAAGGGCTATACTGGCTCCCCTCCTATGGTATACCTCCTTGATATTTCATCCTCTCAACCACTTCCTCCTTCATCTAAACCTCTAAGTATGTCTATAAGGTGAAGGGAGTAACTATGTACTGGAGAGAATGGAGAAGTGCCTCCTCTAAGCGTATCACCTGAGACTCCTTATCCGGAAATAGATTTGGAGAAAAGTGAAGTAGATCCTTGAACTTGATCCCCAGCTCCAATATCGACATACTCCCCAGCTGGAGGGAGAGTAACTTTTACCACTTCTCAGTCTTCATTGTCAAAGAAAAGAATTCCACCCATAACTCCTTCTCAAAGTCATCCCACAAAACATCAATATCCTTCCTCTCCCCTAGGTAAAGTGTCCACCACTGACGTGAAACTCCCCACATCTGGATCCCTTCTAGAGGAACCCATTACTTCATTGGATCCCAGATCAAGCTAAAAGTGATCATAATCTCCTCAAGAAAGCTCTCTGTCTCTACATCTGAAACGTTTCCCCCGTACTTTCCTAGAGTCTGCCACTAGAAATCATGAAGCTTATTCTACCACTGATCATCTTCCTATACTCAATCAACCCTCCATCAATCGATCAGGTCAGCATGTTGAGCCTCCACTGCTTATACCACACGTAGATGATGATTGGGTGCCATATTTGAAAAGGTAAATAAGGAACCCCTAAGCCCGAGTAGTATGGAATTTTATTTAAGATTCATTTTAATTCATTAATTATCCCAAACATCCCAAGAAACCCAAATTTAAACAAGAACACAAGTCATTATGATGCATATACCTTTCCTAGGGTATCTACCCTACAAACAGTGTAGCCTCACTTGGTCTCTTAGTAGACTTAGAGTCCTTACATCGAATCATGGGGGGGCTATAATCTCATGTCCTAGCCGATCTTCCCTGGCCTATGTCATAAACTAAGATAACCTAAAATCATTTCCCTACCAACCCATGAAATCCTCACTGTTCCTAACTCTAAACTACATCATATCTCTCAACCATCAGCTCTGATACCATTCTGTCACGACCCCCTTCTTCAACATGGGAGAAGGAGAGATAATGACTCCCAAATCCCGCCTTCAATAGGCCCCGGGGTGGTGACCATCACCAAGGGTGTAGAATCTCACAAAATGGAAGGCATTACCCTTTTTATAGGAAACAAGATCAGGAGATAATAATGGTTCTTCCCAAAAAAACTCCAAGAAATATATATATAAAGTAAAAAACAAAATCCATCCCACATGCATGTTTTTAAATAAAACTGTGAAAATTCAACAAAACTCCAAAGGTAAGTACAAAAAAGACAAAGTTAAGAAGTGACATGGAAATAGTACAAACATTCAAGATAGTAAGGTCCATCACAGTCCACGTAATCCTCCTAGAAACCTGAAAATAGTTTTATATACATAGGGTGAGATTACAAGTATACTCAGTAGGAAAAGCCAAAGTCTCTCGTGCACAAGTGGGGGAAGCATACTAATATCCCTATGGGAAAACAACAGAACCTAAAATCACCTGACAAGGTATAATATCCACCCCAATATCACCAAGGAACACTCACCAAGTAATGAAAGTCAAATAAAGTAATTTAATAAGCACATCAATATTTGGGTACCCCACATCACTTCCCCACTGGTTAACTACTCATCCCTAATAGTGAACATCCTGACACTACCACACTCTTCCACAAGCCCCACTATCACAACATGCCCGCACACACCTAGGACACATAACACATCCCACCTGAAAACACCTGGGCCACAGCTACATTCCGCCCACAAACACCTAGGCCACAACCACAACCTCATCCTTCCTGAAAACACTTGGGAATCATCCTAAAGACACCTGGGAAGAAAAACACATCTCATCCCAAAGACACATGGAAAGAACACCTCACTCACAGACACTTGAGCCTCACAACTACACCACAACCAGCCTAAAGAGTCTTGGGATACTAATGCCTAGAAGAGGGAGCAGATAAGAGCCAATAACCATCCATTCATCCTCCCACCATGATGTTTGGAAAGACACCCTCCCCTATGAAATGGGGGTGTTCGGCACATAGTTCTCAACTAGGGTGGGGTACGAATAGAAATCACAAGGAACTACAAGTATATATATAGGTACCAAACACTCAGCCTAACCTATGGGTTTTCAAAACAACTAACCAGCCCCCACAAAACCACCTTTGCTGCAAAATCTAATGAATAACTACACAAACAGTTGTAAATATATTTTATAACCCCATCCAATTCCTTTAAACAAATATAATTATTTATTTAACAATTAATTTACTTATTCCATCCCTACCCGGGAAGCTAACAACCACAACACACCACCAGTTACAATATAACCCACACACTTTGCACTTCTTCTCTATCTAATGCACATACCAACCACTTTTCATTACCAAATCACACCACAACCATCCCTAGAATCCCTGATGCATACCCATCATATCCACAAACATCAATTTCCCCCAAACACAACCATCAGTGGCCCCGCTGCACACACACCACACCCAACAAACATAACACAACCCAGATGTAGTCCCACTGCTCAACAAGTTTATCATTCCACAAACATCCAATCACTCAACCTGAGATTCCATTACACCACCTATACCACCCCATACACACAACCATGCTCCTAGCCACAACACCACATGATCATCACAAGTCACAAAGCCTAACAAAACCATACACAACACACAGCCACACCAAACAGGTAAGGTGTATTCAGATTTAGAAGTACTCATTCTTTAATTCCACTTTCATTATTCAGGTGTGATCACAGAACAAGTTCAATCCTAGGGAATCTATTTATTTAACTAGGTATACATGATTAATAAGATTTCCATATTTACAATTGTAATTCACAATCTATATAGGTGTGCAAACAGAGACCACCAACGACTATGATTTTCATAAGGATGTAACCCATAAAATTTATAACATGGATCAAAGATAACATATAAAACAAATGATGATCATCATCATCTTCCCAACCCTTATTTATTACTAAGGTAACAAAACTCGTTATCATAACAGGTACATCTATCTTCATAACAACCTTAATTAAAATTGGGTTCAACCATAATCACAAGGTGACACATTACACCCACCCCACATGATACAAAGAAGAAGAGAGACGAAGGTAGAATTACCTACCTTGAAGAACAGACGATCGGCACTTCCTCCTTGTGCCAAATAGGGGGTCATGCAAGTAGCAGGAAAGACTCCAAAAAAACTCAACAGGATGCTACAACATGAATGTGTGACTCCTTGGGGAAGAAAGGCTTTGGGCGCAATAAGAAAAAATGGAAACACATGGGGAAGAGAAGGTCTCATCTTAGAAGAGCTAGATCATATATCAACGAAAGGGAGACTGTTTCAAAGTAATTAAAATTTGGATCATGGTCAAGACCATATGGCTTAGCTGTTTCAAATTTTAGGGGGTGTTAGGATATTAAAGACATATTTATTATCCTTGGATATGGTGGAAATGACTTCAGAAACATTCAAGGAAGGTTTTAGAATCAATTTATGTAAAATAAAATCTAAGAGGGGTGAAACTGGAAAAACTTTAGAAAGATGGAGATGAATCACTATTGGGTGAGTCACTAATGCGAGTCACCGATGGCTGAGTCACTATCGAGTGACTCACCATTGAACAAGTCATTGATGCAAGCACCAATGTGACCCACTGACACCACTCACTAATGCCACTCACCAACGCCACTCACTGATGCCACTCACTGATGCCACTACCGTCGCCACCTACCAATACCACCTACCGATATCACTAACCGACACCACTCACCTACCAACACCGCTCACCGACTCCATTCACTTACCGTCGTCTGACCTATCGACACCCAACCTACCAATGCCTACCTACTGATGCCTGACCTACCATTGGAAAACTAGATTTTTGGAAAACTCTTAAAATGAGTCATTGAGACTCCTTAGAACACCTCCAAACATAGGATTTCATAAAGGAATGGACCAAAGAGGTTATGGACATTACAATATTTTTTGTCATATAGTTACTAAATTTTCAAACGAATTAAATCCTATTATAAAATTAATGTAATTTTCTTGAACTTGAGTTTATTTTCTTGTAGGTTGTTCCAATGCTGATGATGATGATGTTGTAGTAGCTTATATTAAACTAGTTATAGGGATGATGTTTAAATCACTTGATGATGCACAATGTTTTTAAGTCATGTATGAGGGAGTAAATGGGTTCAGTGTATGCCGACAATACTCTAATAAAAAAAGAAATGATAAATCAATTATCACATCAATCCTTTATGCATGTAGTAAAGATGGTCATGGGAAGGTTTAAAAACATGATAGCATGGTGAAATTTCCTCAAGCTGAGACATGTATAGGTTGCCTTTCTAGAATGGGGTTAGTTTATTATCTTCTAGGAAATATGCATGTACTGTATTTTTTGAAGGGAATAATAATCCCTTGCATAGACCTAAATCAATTCATATGATGAGGTCCCAAAGAAAAATAATAGAATCACAAGCATTTGAGTTAGATGTGAATGCTTCAGTAGGTATTAAACCAAATGATTTCTTCTCCTTGGCAACAGCTATTGCAGGGGGTTGAGATGTTATTGGGTACACGCGTGTTGATTAGTTTAATTTTTTAAGTTCTAAATGGGAAAGGGAATTGCTTCATAGTGATGCATGTTGCATGTTAGAGTATCTGTAAATACAAAGTCAGGACAATCCATCATTTTTGTATACTATGCAGTTTGACATGAATAGGAAAAGTAGTAATATTTTATGGGTTGATCCAAAAATAAATATAGATTATAAATTGTTTGGATATGTTGTTATTTTTTACACCACTTTCAGTATTAATAAAGAGTACATGCCCTTAGGTGTCTTCGTGGAGTTCAATCATAATCATAAGATTGTCATTTTTGGGGAAGCTTTGTTATATGATGAAACCACAACTTTGTTTTCTTGGTTGTTTCAAAAAAAAACTTATAAGTTCATCACATGAAGTAACCTCAAACTATATTTACTGATTAGGATGAAATAATAGGAAAATCCATTTTTGAAGTTTTAGTGGGAACTCGATATTGTCTTTATTTATGTCATTTGATGAAAAATGACATTAAACATTTTGGTAATTGGATGAAATAGGGATCTAGTTTTCTAACTATATTTAAAGGTGTATATTCTAATACCGTGATGCACATAAATGTGATCATGAGTGGGCTTCCCTTATATCAGATTATGGGGATGGCAAATCGTAGTGGTTAGATGATGTATTTGTACTGTAAGAAAAGTGGGTACATTGATTTTTGAAAGATGCTTTAACATTGGGTATTCACAACACTCAATTAATTGAAAGTTTTAATAGATTTATTAAGGATTTCATTCCTCACAAGTAAAGTGTTGTTGATTTATGTAAGTAGTTTGAGTGATTGTTTGAAAAAAAAAATATTGTGAAACAAAGGTAGAATTTGAGATGCAGGAAAAGTTGCCTCATAATCTTTACCCTTACCATGCATTGGTGTGCCAGGTTTCTACTAGATATACACCCAAGTTATTTGATTTATTTCAACATGAATATCAAATGAATGGTGCTTGTTTTCTGATATCATGTATTTAAATTAGAGTTCAATTCATTCATGTTATTAGAATGGTTGACTGTGAAGATCAATTTTGTGTATCATATGAAGCTTCCAATGAAGTTTTTGAATTTTCTTTTTGATATTTTGAGTTGGTTGGGTATCTTTATTTTTATGTTTTAAAAATTTATGATTGTATTGATTTGAGATCAAAACCTGAAAAATATACGTTGGGGAGGTGGAACCAATTGGCTATAAATATTGTGATGTTCGAAGGAGATTCTATTGAAGTAAATTCTGATAGAAAATTAGTCATATAAAAACATCAAAAAGATTTATCATGAATGAGAATGAAGTTGATTACCGTTGCTTGTGAGACAAATGTGATTTATGACATTACCTTCTCTAATTTCAGTAATTTTGAAAAGGAGTTTACTACCATAAATACATCATCAGATAGAGTTACTAGTCATGATATTTCAGACATGGTTTTAAGAAAGGATTATTTTAAAAGGAAACCAAATAGGAAAGGTGGATATAGAATGAAAAGCTTTTAAGATAATTGCTACAGAAAGGGGACACCCTTGAATAAAAATAAGAGTAAGTCTACTGGTTGATGACAATTTGATTTCATTTTTTGATACATTTCATTTATAAGAGAAGTATTCTAATTTTAGTATCTAAATAGGGATGTAGATACTCAATTACAAGAGGGGGTTAATTGTAAGTTTAAAAACATTTGTTTTTAACCTTAAGAAAACTTTATTTAACAAAGTTAAACAAACTAGATTCACAAAACCCTCTTCTATCTTTAACAAAGAGATAGGAAGGGCCCAAGGTCCGATTATAAAGATTTTGTAATGAAATAAGCACACAAGTATACTTAATAAATATTCTACCTTAAAGCGTATTGAATCTTAAATTAGATTTACAACAAAAGAGAAAGTATAAAAAACACTTTTTATTTGTTACAAATGCAGCAGAAATTAAAGTATATGTAAAGAATACAAATCTTTTAACCCAAAGATTAAGGTATCCAAAACACCTTGGATAAAGTTCCCTTGATTTATATAATCAAGAAAGTCTAGCTTACCCACACCAAGGTAATCCCTTGATACGAAGATCGGTATTTGTTTTGATATCCCTACAAGCCCTTGATATGTAAGGTGATTGGAACCTCTGTCTTCCTAGCCTTGGAATCCCTCGATCGTAATCACCAATGATTAGTGTCACACAAAGTAGAACAAATCTTATTGAATATCTTAATTATGTTGAACAATTTGTTCACAACTTAATATCTTCAAGACTTTAGCACAAAGAAAATTTGGCAGAGCTCTCGTGGAGTATCAATTCTCCCAAAGTTTGAATGTGTGTTGAGCTCATCCAAATGACCTGGTATTTATAGGTGATTTCTCCAACGGTTGAATTTTCTTCCAACGGTCATATTTTTCCTGAAATTTCAAAGGGACCTATATAGCCGGTACTTATAATGGTCATATTGTAATAGGTTAGATGATGTCATTTAGCATAAGGAAAAATATCATAAGAAACATTAGCTTTGCATTAATATGTAAGAATTTGAATGTAAGTGTATGGAAATACAATAACTCTAAGAAAGTTATAAAATCATATCCTTAAAAAAAAGAGAAACATGTATAAGAAACTATGAAAATTGGATCTGAAAAAATATTGAGAATCAAAATCTAATAAATTTAAGAATTGGATGTTAAGGAAGTATGTGAATTTGATTCGAAAAATATGATGATTTAGAGTCTAAGAAACACATTGATTTGGATTTAAAAAATTTGAGTGAATCATAATCTAAGAAACATGTTGATTAAAATTAAAAATTTTAAATGAATCGGAATCTAAGAAACACACTGATTCAGATTCAAAATTTTAAGTGAATCAGAATCTAAGAAATAAGCTGATTCAGATTTGAAATTTTAAGCGAATCAGAATCTAAGAAAGTGTGTGATTCAGATTTAAAAATTATGAAGAATCATAACTTTAAAAATAGAGTGAATCGAATTTTATTTTTCGAGTGATTCAGTATCTAAGAAACGAGGTGATTCAGATTCAAAATTCTAAGCAATTTAGAATTTAAGAAACATTGTGATTCAGATTCTAAAAATCTGTGTAAATCTAATTATATACGTAAGAATCTAGTTTTCATTATTTATAGAATCTAATTGGTCTTGATCAAAACTATGTTATACTTAGCTCAAAAAGAATCACAAAATTTAATTATGAGTATAAGTCTAACAGACATAAAGTTCCTTAAAGAAATAAATTATTGTTAAGGAAAAAGTGTATGTGATTTCTAAAACATAAAGGAATAAAAAATTCATAAGGAAACTTTTGACTCAGCAATCTCCCCAATTTTAGAAAGCAGAAATAATGTTTTAGAGAAAGAATATTAAGATTGAAAAGTTTCATTTTTGAACTTAAAATAAATACTTATCTCCCCCTGAGTTTATGAATTAAAGTGAATATGACTAACTCTCCCTTAGGTTATGAAATCCCCCTAAAGATTGTATTCTCGGATTTTTAAATTTTTATTCATTTCTTAATGAAATAACTCCCCCTTTCTTAAGGATGTATTATTTAAGAAAACTCCTCCTTAGATTAATATTCTTTTTAGAACATATTCTTCCCCTTTGTGATTTTTAAAAAGAAATGGAGGGAAGTATGATGTACCTAAAAAAGATAGGAAACAAACTATAAGAAAAAAAGGAACTAAAAAACTTTATATTCAAAGGGTTTTTTAAAAAAGATAAGTGTTACAAGAGAATCAATTCTTCTTTGGCATTAGATTCTTTACTAAGGATTTCAACTTCTTTAACTCCTTGTGATCATCTTGATACTTCCTGAGGAGTTCTTCCTGATTCTGATTCTTCTTCTCAAGATTCTAGATCTTTTCTTACTGGCTTTGAATATTCTCTTCCTAAGATTTAAAAATTTATCCATAAGTCTTGAGTTTCTCAACAAACTCATCTCTTATTATCTTTAACCTTTTTATTTCTAATCCATATAAGTTCATCTTTTCATTCAAGTCTTTGTCTTCTTGATTCTGAATGGCTTGCTCTTCCTTCAACTTCTCTAAAAAAATGCTTGAAATATTTTTAAACGAGGCTTAAAATTATTTGAAAGCTCCCTTAATTGTCTCGAACATGCTATCAAAATCTTTAAGATTGATATTGATATGTCTTGAACACTTTGTTATCTCTTTGTATGACTTCCTATGAGAATCATAATTCATCACAAAGTATTTGAATTCGGCTTCAAGCGTTATCAACTTCTCCATGAAAAGAGTTAAATATTCTAGTTTCTAATTCACCAATTCTTGGATAAGCTAGCATCTTGACTCAATGTTGGGGAAATATGGAATTGAGTTCACTAAATTCTTTAGCGACTGCACAAAAAATATTCTCCTAAGGAAGATGAAGTCCTTTCTGATTCTAAGGCAACCTGCTTAGATGTACCAACATCTATTTCCTTCCCTTTAAATTTCTTAGAATCCAATTTTTCATACTTCTGAATGACTTGCCTATCATCAGGAACTTGAATGATGTTATCATCATCATAATCATCATCATCATCTTTACTATCAACACCATATTGGACAACATCACCATCTTTACCAGAATCATCACCATAAACATTCACATCTTTACCAACATCATCATCATCAGATGAAATTTTATTCACTTTGGTATCAACAACATTTTATTCCTATTTATCAGATTTTTAAACTAATTTTTCTTTTGAATCAAGATTTTAAGAGGAGGCTTGGGACGTTCTCATTGAAAACTTGTCTGAATGACTCTACCTTTTATTTTCTCCAATTTGTTGAATCTCGTCATTAATTTCTTTCTCTTCATTGTTAATTCTTATTCTTCTTCTTCTTGAGACTTTTCTTGAATAGTTATAACTGAATCTGGAACAATTTCCTTTCCTTTTACTGATGGGTTTGCCTCTATTGTTAATGGTTGTAAAGGTTGAGGAACTTTAGTTTCTTGTAATAAAGATTATGGAACTTGAATCTATTCCAAGGCTCTCTTTGTTTCTTTCAACAAGGACTGAATTATCTCTACTTCGTATAATTTTTTCTTTTGCTTCTTTTCCTTAGCCTGCCTCTCAAGCTCTTCAGAAACTTGAATTTTTAGTGCCTTAGCTTCTGCAGGGTTTATCCCAATCACTAGACCTCCTTGTTTTATTTTCTCTATATATTCTCTCCAATTAGATATTACTTCATCAGGGCATGACTTTTGTTTATTTGACTTTGGAGGTTCGGAAGCTTGAGCTAATTTTTGTGGTTCTATGACCTAAGATTTTCTTTTCTTTGGTTCTGATTTTTAACTCTCACTAATTTGGATTTCCTTTCCTACTATATAAAAAACTCATTTGAATTATTACTGAAATAATATTTCATTATCTTAAGAGTGTCATCACTTAAGAGAAGAATCTTGTGCTTCTTTGGCTTTCAATGGCAAGGAAAATTGCAGAAGTCTAAACATTTTTCTATAAGTTTTGATAAAATTGTTGGAAACGTAAAAAATTATGACTTAATTAAATTGTCCTTTATCTTATAGATCGATAGGAATATGAACTTGACCAAGTTCATTTTCCTTAAATTAACTATAAAATCTGTCATAAAGATGCCAGTTATCTTCAGGGTGTCCTTTTATCCTTTCCTTGAGATTAGAAAACTTTGCATCCATAAATCCACGATCCTGTGGTTTTTTGAAAGATGAGAAATCTTGGGCATCTTAACTTCCTAAATGCCTAAGCAATATATGAACTTTTCCTTAACAAAAGAGCCTTCTATATCGAGAAGATTATGATAGGGATAAAAGGCTTCACCACCATATGGTATTTCAATGATGTCTATAGCTTTATTAAGGGACATAGAATATGTCTTTCCATAACTCTTAAACTGAACTTTATCTCTCCCTCCTTCATTAAATAATTCAATTGACTGATAGAATTCTATTAACAAGTCAGCATACACCAGATCTTTTTGTTCCTTATTCTTGGCAATATAAACATTTTCCCATACTTAAAAAATTATGATATTTCTAATCAAAAATCATATCTAAGAAAGAAATTTGGCTCGACTAACCTTTCTCTAAAAATCATCCAATCTTTGAGTTCCTTGTTCGCAGGCATTGAAGTATGAGATGAAATCAACTGAGACATTTGGAACTTAAGGAAGATATTCGAAAACAGAACATAGGCTTTGAAGGGTAGCAGCGCTTCAGCGAGAAACTCTATGGAAATCGATGTGGGACGCGGGAGGTGTCCCCTTTATATAGACCTTTCAATGAAGATTCATATTCCAAGCATGATCAAATGGTTGATATTGATCTGATCTGATCTGACAGTTGATATTAAGATAAAGAAGGTTTTAAGATTCTGATATTTTGAGGTTTTAAGGAAATAAAATGGATTCAATAAAAGATTAATTTGATAAGAATTTTCTTAAAAAAAAATTGAAATACCAATATACAAAAATGTAATTAAGAAGAAATAAGTAAGAAAAAGTAACTTTCGGAGTTTTTAGAAGATTTTTCAGTATTAAATAAGATTAATCTAAGAAACCTTAGGTTCCTAAAAGTTTTATTAGAGTCCAAAAAAAATTTATAGGTTCTGAAAAATTTTGTTAGGTTCTGAAAATAAATTTTATTAGGTTCCAATTTTTTTTAAGGAAATCAAGTGTACTCCCCCTATGAAAAGGATTATCTTAATGTTAGGAGATAGTTTAAAAAAAGGTGGATATGAATGATTACCTTACAATTATTATTCCTAACTTTTTTAATGTATTCAAATCTATCGGAAGGTAATGGTTTTGTAAAAATACCAGCAATTTATTCTTGCGTTCTAATAAATTGTAAAATAATATCCCCTTTAGAATTAACTCCAGAATTTATTTTCCACCTTTCATCTTGATAATATTTTCAAAGAAGTTCTTGTTACTAGTCGTGTTCCTGGAACATCCACTATCCATGTACCATATTTGGTTGTTGGTACTTACTTTGTTTTCTTGAAAATAAAACAGTTAGGCTTTTGGAATCCAAACTTTCTTGGATCCAGAATTGTTAGAAAGTAAAATATTTGGAATCCACATTTTCTTAGAGAAATGTGCTTTATGAAATCTTAAGTATTGAATTTTATTTAAAGAATAATTTTTCTCCCGATGTACACCACTTTTACACTTAGTGAAAAAAGGGGCGTTCTTAGGAATAAAATAATTGTGGATAAAAACGGGTTTTGAATGAGAGTACCTCATTCCAGAACTATTCCTTAGAGGACGTATTTGTGAATATATCTTATCAAAATTCTCTTTTCTAGAGGTGAAATTTGATAAGAGTTTATTTAAGTAAAATATTTCATATTTTAGTCTAATGACTAAATTCTTATCCTCGTAGTCATTAGTTTTAGAATTGAGTTTATTCTCTAAAACATTTTTCTCAGAAATAGCTTTTTCAAAATATTTAGAAAGTTTATCCTTTTCTGAATTTACTTCCTTAAGGTTTTTAGAAATAGAAACAATTTCAAAATCTTTTTCATCAAGATCTTTAGAAAGATATAATACTTATTTTATTAAAACATTGATTCTAGCATTTTCCTTGTCAAGTTTCTTTTTAATATTACAGTTTTCACTTTTAAGTAACTTGGAAAACCTAGAAACTTCTTCAAAAGAAGGTAAAGAATTATCTTCTGTTGAGTAATATTCTTCATATAAAGACTTAGAATTTTCTTTATCAGGATAATTTTCATTTAAATATATATTAGTTAAGGATTCATCACTATGTACCTTATCCATGAAATATTTATGCTCAAAAGGTATTCTGTAAAGAAGTTCAATATTCTTCTATCACGATGATTCAATATATGAGGATTCATCAGATGAATCTCCACCACTTTCAATCCAAGAATCATTTTCCTTCAAGACTTTATTTCCCTTATAATTATAATACTTCTTCTTATTCCTCTCATAATGTCTTTCTTTTCTATCCTTTCTTTTCAGCAAGGGACAATCAGGTCAGATATTCCCTATTTTCTTTCATTCATAACAAGTCACTTCAAAATCTTTCATGTCATTCCTATCCTTTTTATTATACATGTATTAGAAATCTTTCTTACTAACAATCTTGTTCATACTTCGAGAAATATTGGCTAACTCATTCTATGGTTGATCAGATTCACTAGATTCTTATTGAATAACAACTTTCTTAGACTTTGTTGACTTAATAACTTTCTCAGGAGTCTTGGATTTCGTCTGATTTGAAGTGGTAGTAAAAGAGACACTTCCATTATTTTTCTTTGAGTTTTCATCTCTCTTCAATCTATTCCCATGTTGTAAGAGAGTTCCAAATAATTCATCAAGAGTAATGGTAAAAACTTTCCTTGTCTCATCAATAACAGTTCTCTTCGATTCCCATTTTTTAGGCATGATATATATAATCTTGTCCATAATGTTGTACCTCTCGTTCCCCTCGTGGTTTGATTTTCATGATCACAATCACCCTCTTGTTTTTCTAATATTGTTTCAAGTGTTTTTGGATGATAGGAATGATTTAAGATTTCCAAGGAATTGGGCCAAGAAGGCCAAGAAGGCAAAAAGCCAAAAGTGGACTAAAATTCAGTCCACCGGCCAACCGGTGGCTTCACCACCGGCCGGCCGCTGGACCTTTGACAGAAGGCTCTCCACTGTCCAGGGCACCGGCCAACCGGTGGCCTCAGCACCGGCCGGCCGGTAGAGCCCAGACCGAGAGTCCAGCCACTGCCTCAGCACCGGCCAACCGGTGGCCTCAGCACCGGCCAGCCGGTGGCACCCAGATGAATAGTGGTTGCTACTACCTTTGCACTGGCCAACCGGTGGCCTCAGCACCGGCCAGCCGGTGGTGCCTGAGCCCAAAGCCTTCTCCATTTTGCACACACCAGCCAACCGGTGGCTCTGTACCGGTCAGCCGGTGGATCCAGTCAAACTAGCCGTTGGGCTTTTGACCAGTCTGTCCACTTGCCCTCCAACGGCTCCGAAAGCCTCTCCAACGGCTCCAAAGGCCTCCAACGGCCATATGAGGGTTCCCCCTCTATAAATAAAGGACCTTGAACCCCGGAAGAAAAAGAAACAATAGTGGAACCATAATCAAGCCCCCGGACACATTGTTGATCATTTGGCGAACCTCCGGCGGACTTCCTCCAAGGAACCCCACTTGCTCCATATCAATTCCACATCCAAGGAGCATCACCAAAGAAGCTTGGGAGTGCACGTCTTCAACTCCAATCAACCATTGGCGCCCAAGGCTTCTCCAAATACGGTTTTTATTGTTTTATTTATTTTGAGCTTAAATTTGGGTTTGTGCCTACAAACCCCCAACTCTTTCTCTCATCCTCTCTCTTGGGTTTTCACACCACCTTCAAGGTGTGAAGAGGTTGGTCAAGCCTTACCTTGAAAAAGGCTTGAGACATAGGTGAGCTAGCCTTCACCTGTAAGAAGGCTAGTGGGTTCTTACTCAACCATTAAAAGTAAGTGGGTTCTTGCATAACCATTAAAAGCAAGCTGTAATAGGTGAGCTAGCCTTCACCTGTAAAAAGGCTAGTGGGTTTCTTGCTACAACCATTGAAAATCAAGCGGTAGAATCTCTCAACGGTTGAGTTGGGAGCGGAGACGTAGGCCGGGTTTTTGGCCGAACTCCGTTATCAATTTTGTGTCTTGCCTCATTTATTTCCGCTGCACTTTAACTTTGATTTTAATTTGTTAATCATTTTTTAAAAAGGCAATTCACCCCCCCTCTTTCCATCACTACTTTTTTTTCTCCGCCTAACAATTGGTATCAGAGGCAAAATTTGAGTAATACCTTAACCGGTTTCAAATTCAAGATCCTTTTGTGATGGCTTCAACTTCTTTCGCCCCCGAAGGATATTCTTTGGGTCGTGCTCCATTCTTTGATGGAACCGACTATTCTTTTTGGAAAACCTGCATGACCACATTTCTTAAAAGCGTTGGTTATCCTATTTTTAAAATTGTCATGCATGGTTATTCACTTTCTTCTTCCAATGAGTCCAAATGGACCCCCGAAGACATTGCAAATTTTGAGCTTGATGGCAAAGCCATGAATGCTCTTCATTGTGGGCTAGACCGTAATGAATTTTATCGTATTTCTACTTGCTCATCTTCTCATGATATCTGGAATCTTTTAGAAGTAACCCATGAAGGTACTAAAGGCGATGACAAGCCCGATTGCCCTCTCAAAAAGAAAAAGGCCAAGCAAAAGAAGAAGAAGGCATTCAAGGCCACTTGGAGTGATAGCTCCACATCCTCCTCCTCATCCTCCTCAAGCGACAACGGTAATAAATGCCTAATGGCATGTAATGAGGTAACATCTTCCGACTCCTCATCCTCAATTAATTCCAATTCTTTTAATCATATGTCTTATGAGGATCTCCAACACGCTAGAGATCAATTGGAGGAAGGTTTCCACGAACTTTCTTCCAAATTTGTTTCTTTAAAAAAGAATTTAAAAAAACTCTCTTCCGAAAAAGAACAACTTCTCAAAGAGAAGGAAGAGTTGACCCTCAAAATCCAAAATCTTCCCTATGTTGATTCCATGGAATCAACCATCAAAGATCTAAGGGAGACTCTAGCCAAGTTCACCCAAGGGGAACAAAATTTGAACAATTTGCTAGGTTCCCAACGTGTATCTAGAACCACCCAAGGGCTTGGTTATTCCAAGCAAGCTTCCTCTTCCCATGAACCTACTATTTTTGTAAGGGGGAGCTCTCAATTTAAATTTTGTAATTATTGCAAAAAATTCGGGCACTTAATTTATGAGTGCAATTGCAAAAATGCCCGGTATGGCCGCCCCAAAAGTATTTTCTTTAACGATGAATTTTATAGGAGAAGACCCGCCACTAGACAAGTGTGGATTGAAAAATCCCTCTTAGCGAGTCTCTCCGGGCCAAAATTTGTCTCGGTTTCAAAAACCTCTCCCCGGTGATTTGTTGTTTTTATTTAGGGGGAGTTAGGATCGTTTAAGCCCTTTTGATTTCAAAATTTTCGATTCAAAATTTCAATTTCAAAATTTTCGATTCAAACCTTCAATTTCAACACTTGGTTTCAATTTTCTTTTCAAAACTTTCAATTCAAACTGTTATTCAATTTTTGATTCAAAACTTTCAATTCAAAATTTCAAAAATTTCATTGGTTTAAAATCTCCATCTTGTTTTTCAAACTTGTTTCCCTCAATCAAGTTTTATGCCCCGTGCTATTTTGATAATCACAAAGGGGGAGAAATTCTTGATTGATTGGGGGAAAAATCTTTTAAAGCATGCTTTTCATTTCATTTTCTACATTGCTTGTTTTGGTGATTGTGATCATCAAAATAGGGGGAGATTGTTGTACCTCTCGTTCCCCTCGTGGTTTGATTTTCATGATCACAATCACCCTCTTGTTTTTCTAATATTGTTTCAAGTGTTTTTGGATGATAGGAATGATTTAAGATTGCCAAGGAATTGGGCCAAGAAGGCCAAGAAGGCAAAAAGCCAAAAGTGGACTAAAATTCAGTCCACCGGCCAACCGGTGGCTTCACCACCGGCCAGCCGGTGGACCTTTGACAGAAGGCTCTCCACTGTCCAGGGAACCGGCCAACCGGTGGCCTTAGCACCGGCCGGCCGGTAGAGCCCAGACCGAGAGTCCAGCCACTGCCTCAGCACCGGCCAACCGGTGGCCTCAGCACCGGCCAGCCGGTGGCACCCAGATGAATAGTGGTTGCTACTGCCTTTGCACCGGCCAACCGGTGGCCTCAGCACCGGCCAGCCGGTGGTGCCTGAGCCCAAAGCCTTCTCCATTTTGCATACACCGGCCAACCGGTGGCTCTGTACCGGTCAGCCGGTGGAGCCAGTCAAACTAGCCGTTGGGCTTTTGACCAGCCTGTCCACTTGCCCTCCAACGGCTCCGAAAGCCTCTCCAACGGCTCCAAAGGCCTCCAACGGCCATATGAGGGTTCCCCCTCTATAAATAAAGGACCTTGAACCCCCGGAAGAAAAAGAAACAATAGTGGAACCATAATCAAGCCCCCGGACACATTGTTGATCATTTGGCGAACCTCCGGCGGACTTCCTCCAAGGAACCCCACTTGCTCCATATCAATTCCACATCCAAGGAGCATCACCAAAGAAGCTTGGGAGTGCACGTCTTCAACTCCAATCAACCATTGGCGCCCAAGGCTTCTCCAAATACGGTTTTTATTGTTTTATTTATTTTGAGCTTAAATTTGGGTTTGTGCCTACAAACCCCCAACTCTTTCTCTCATCCTCTCTCTTGGGTTTTCACACCACCTTCAAGGTGTGAAGAGGTTGGTCAAGCCTTACCTTGAAAAAGGCTTGAGACATAGGTGAGCTAGCCTTCACCTGTAAGAAGGCTAGTGGGTTCTTACTCAACCATTAAAAGTAAGTGGGTTCTTGCATAACCATTAAAAGCAAGCTGTAATAGGTGAGCTAGCCTTCACCTGTAAAAAGGCTAGTGGGTTTCTTGCTAAAACCATTGAAAAGCAAGCGGTAGAATCTCTCAACGGTTGAGTTGGGAGCGGAGACGTAGGCCGGGTTTTTGGCCGAACTCCGTTATCAATTTTGTGTCTTGCCTCATTTATTTCCGCTGCACTTTAACTTTGATTTTAATTTGTTAATCATTTTTTAAAAAGGCAATTCACCCCCCCTCTTTCCATCACTCCTTTTTTTTCTCCGCCTAACACATAAGAATCTCATATTCTAATATTTTTTCTCCCATAGACTGTAAGATGTTCACTATAGTCATAAATCTCTGTTGAACTTTAACAATAGGTTCTCCATAGGGAAAAACAAAATCATGATAGTCAGCTCTCAGCATAGCTCTTCTAGTCTCAATAACTTTAGAAGTACCAAAATGTGTAACTTCCAATTTCTTTGATATACTACTAGCTGCTTCATAAGATGATATCTGACTGTATATGTTCCTATTAATTGAACAAAGTAAAGTATTTTTTACCTTATAGTTTAGTTGTTATTCTTGCTTCTCTTGGTTTGTAAAGGTTCTGAATTCATTGTCAGGAAATTTATAATCTTCAGCAAGCATAACAAAATTATCCACACTAGTATTGATAACAAATTTCTCCATTCTATATCTCTAATATTCATAATAATTTCCATCAAAGATAGGTGGTATTGTAGGATTAATATTGTCTATGGATCCAATGTTCATTCCTTCCATCTTACAAAAATTTCTTTTTCCACAGTATAGGTTAGTGTAGAAAATATGCATAAACAAAAAGTTTATAAAGAAAATTAAGAACAAATTAAAGAATTGAAGAATGAGTAAGTATAAGTTTCCTTAGAAACAAATTGTAAGTATAATAAAAACAGATACTATGTTTTTATACCAAATGTAGGTATCTTTATTTCAGATACGTGGCTTTAATACCAATTTTAGGATCTAAATAGGGATGTAGATACTCAATTATAATATGGGGGTGAATTATAAGTTTAATTTTTTTCATTTTTAACCTTAAGGAAACTTTTTTTAATAAATTTAAACAAACTAGATTAAAAAAACCCTCTTCTATCTTTAACAAATATATTGGAAGGTCCCAAGGTCTGATTATAAAGATGTTGTAATGAAATAAGTACACATGTATACTTAAGAAATATTCTACCTTAAATCATATAGAATCATAAATCAGAGTTACAACAGAAGATAAAGTATAAGAAACGCTTTATATTTGTTACAAATGAAGTGGAATTTAAAGTATATGTAAAGACCACAACTCTTTTAACCCAAAGAGTAGGGTATCAAAACACCTTGGATAAAGTTCCCTTGATTTATACTTACAAGAAAGTCAGTCTTACCCACATCAATGTAATCTCTCAATACGAAGATAGATATCTGTCTTGTTATCCCCGCAAGCCCTCAATCTGTAAGGTGATCGGTGCCTATGTCTTCCTAGCCCCGGAAGCCCTCGATTGTAATCACCAATGATCATTGTTTCACGAAGCATAACAAATCTTATTGAATATATTAAGTATTTTGAACAAGTTATTCACAACTTAATCTCTTCAAGGTTTTCACACAAAGAAAATTTTAGGAGATCTCATAGAGTATCAATTCTCTCAAAGTGTAAATGTTTGTTGAGATCATCCAAATGACCTGGTATTTATAGGCGATTTCTCCAATGGTTGAATTTTCCTCCAATGGTCATATTTTTCCTAAAATTTCAGAGGGACTTGTATAACTAACACTTAAAATAGTCATATTGTGATAGATTAGACGATGTCATTTAGCATAAGGAAAAATATCATAAGAAACATTTGCTTTGCAGTAATATGTAAGAATTTGAATGTAAGTGTAAGGAAATATAGTAACTCTAAGAAAGTTATAAAATCGGATCCTTAAAAAAAATATAATCATGTATTAGAAACTATGAAAATAGGATCTGAAAAAATATTGAGAATCATAATCTAATAAAGTTAAGAATTGGATGCTAAGGAAATATGTGAATCAGATTCGAAAAATATAACAATTCAGAGTCTAAGAAACACAGTGATTCAGATTTAAAAATTTCAAGCTAATCATAATCTAAGAAACACGCTGATTCAGATTTGAAATTTTAAGTGAATCAGGATCTAAGAAACATGCCAATTCAGATTCAAAATTTTAAGCGAATCAAAATCTAAGAAAGTGTGTGATTCATATTCAAAAATTATGATGAATCGTAACTTTAGAAATAGAGTGAATCATATTTAATTTTTCAAGCGATTTGGTATCTAATAAATGAGGTGATTTGAATTCAAAATTTTGAGCAATTTGGAATTTAAGAAATAGTGTGATTCAGATTCTAAAAATCTTTGTGAATCTGATTATATACGTAAGAATATGGTTTTCATTGTTTATAGAATCTAATCGATCTTGATGAAAACTATGTTAGACTTAGCTAGAAAGAAACACAAAATTCATTTATGAGTATAAGTATAACAAATATAAAGTTCCTTAAAGAAGTAATTTATCATTAAGGAAAAAGTGTTTGTGATTTCCAAAACATAAAGGAATGAAAAAGTCATAAGGAAACTTTTGACTCAACACTAATGGTAATGTGGTATCTAATATCATTTTTCTTTGCATGTAGGGAATTTTAGAGCAAGAAATATCATATTTTGGTGTTGCAGCTATAAAAAATAGTTTTAAATGTAATTTTTTAGCAGTATTCTTTTCTATAAGTGTTGTAATTATGTTGTTTCTCTGTTATAGGAAGACTTGTCAACAAATTTGGAACTTCATATTTGGAGGTAGACTAGCATAGCATTGGAAGAGGCTGAGAAGTGTGGACAACATTGGATGATAGTTGTTTTTTAGGTTTAATTGTAACCATGTATAGGATATTCGAAATTTTAATGACTGCATTAAAGCATTTATAGGCTACAAGAATTCATGGTATACTTTTGATTGTAATGGATTGGGATACTAATTGATGAAACTATAAATGTGCTGAATTCAAATATATTTTTATTTGAGGTCACTAGCCTTCTGTCTTCCCTTTTTCAATTAATTTAACATTCTTCTAAATAAAATTTCATTAATTATAGTTTCTTGTGTATGTTTTCTGATTATTCAATGTTCGTCTTAATGTTAAAACATAATTTAATAACAAGTTTGATATAAAATAAGGGAAACTGAGCTTGGGGATAATTTTTAAGAGGTTTATTTTTTTAAGTAATTGTGGCTTCAAATAAGGGAAACTACAAATGTGATACATTATTGACATCCCCCAAACTACTTCCAAACAACCCATTGCAATAACCAAAACCAAATAATTACCCTCAGAAGCATAAACTCATAATATTCCCTTGAACATTATATAAAATCAAAATAATACCTATATAAAACAAATATAACATCAATATCAGTATTTAAATATCAATATTACATTTGGTAAATCATCAATACAACACTAGTACAAAAAACTATTTTTAACGTCTCCCTTTTAACATCGGTTATTTAGAATTGAAGTGAAAATATTGGAAATTTTCTTTTAAACGTCGGTTATATAAGTACCGACATGGAAAAGAAATGTTCACAGGTTTTTCGCATCGGTTCTTATATAACCAGTGTTAAAAACCACTTTTTCTAGTTTTTAACATTGGTTATTTAAAACTGATGTTAAAAATTGATTTTTTACGTCGGTTATTTATTAACCAGTGTGAAAAATCAATGTACACATATTCATAATGTTGGTTGTTAAATAATCAACATTATAAAACATTTTTTTATCTTTATAACATCGGTTATTAAATAACTGATGTTATAAACCTTTTAAAATTTTATGAATTTGCAATGGAATCATTTCAAGGTCTTTTATTCTCGCAATAACAACCTTCATTTATCTAACATGGAAGACCTAAGCTATTCATTTCTTTGATCTAGAGGACTTCAATATATCATTATGATCTTCATAAAACCTCACGATTTTTCGGCCTCATTGTTCTGCATTGAATATAGATCTGGTCATCTCTCTAGTAAGCCTCACACATTGTCATTTATCTCTTTTTAGTCATTCCTTAGTGTTGAATCCCTAACCCTTTTTTTATTCAGTGGAGTCCATTCTCACATTACCATCTTCATACACCCTCAAGTTTCATCAGCGTTATCATTATTCATTTAAATAGAGATTTGTTCGTCTCCAACTAGCTCGCCCGAAGGTATATAGTCATAATATCTATTGGGAATTGTTTATATTTCAACATGATATTGATCAAGTAATTTTGGTACATTGATTTCTTGAGTAATTTCATGATCAAATTATTTTATGAATTCTTATTTTGAATCATTTCAGTGTTATTCGATCATGTGAAAGAAAACTAGGTTAATGTGGACCAATAGTTGGTTCTTTGATTACAGTATCTCATTTATTACCACTGATAACTAGTTTTCCTTAATTATAGTTTCATTGAAAAAGTATGGATATGTTTTTTTCCTATAATTAATTATTGATCATGTCATTTTCTGATTAGTGTTATATAATTAGTATTTTCTTATCAATTTTATAATTAATTTAAGCATAAGAAGAAAGGTCGTCTCGATCTTTAGATCTTTCTTCATTAAGGATGTTTATCATTCTAAATCGATCGATGTAGTGTCGTTACATTGTGAGGACCCAAATTAAATCCCCTCTAGTGATTATCCACACATGTTCCTTAAATATCTGAACAATGATGAAGATTCATTGGGTGCTAGAACAACTGATTGATTGTATTATGTTATATACCTTTAATCACTTCACATTCCTTTGAGCTTGAAGGTGACTATTCATACATCATATATTTAGTGGAAAATTACTTTATCTACATTCATTTTGTATAATTACTATTATATATGAATGTCCATGATTTTATAAATAACAACCCATTAAGTAATCATAATTCTCCTAAAAACCTTATCATATATTATATAATTAATTATAATCACTCTGATATTTGTCTATGTTATGATTAGTGGTTTACATCCTATTTAGTATTGTATTATAGAATATTTATATTGTTTGAATTATTGAGAATGTTTCCCTCCATCTATTTAGTTTCTTATTACACAGCAACCTACATTTTTCCTATTAAGTATTTTATAATATATAATATTATGGTTTATTACGTTGAGAAAGCTTTATTTGGATTTTGAAAATTATTCACAATAATGGGTAATAATTGTTTTCTATCCATGATGGTTTGAAGTTTTTGTTTTTTAAAATGTTCTAGTAAGGGAAACAAGTTTTTTTATTCAATTTAAAGAAATAATTAATTAAAACTTTGATTTAAATGGGTGTTTTTTATTTTAAATGTGATGGATATTTTTAAATAGTTCCCTTTTTCTAAAGCAAAACATTGAGGATGTTTTTAATTAAATTAAAATGTGAAATGATTTTATTTTGTAAAATAAATTATTTAAAAAAAAAACTATTGTGACATATTGTTTTAAAAGTAATTTTATTTTAATGAAGTTTTTTTAAATATAAATATTATGTAGTGGTATTTGGGATTATAAATGCAAAGGGTGATGAATTTTGATTTATAAATTATATTTAAACTTATATTCAATTAATGTATAGAATTTATAATTATAATTTTCAAATATTCTTATATTTGTTTTTAAAATTTCAAAGTTTTGTTAGTTTCAAATTATGACATCTTTGATATAAATTTAAACCTGGTTTGACTTGATTAACTTATTCTCACTTTTATCACCACTATATTCTTTTGACAATATTTTTTTTATTTGTTATAGGTAATAATGAGCCGAAGTTGGATTACAGCACTTCGAATAAGTGATGAATATGAGGAAGGTGTTGATGCTTTTTTGGAATTTTTTATAAGAAATGTTCCAAACAACGACATGTTTTTTGTCCATGCATGAAATGTTTAAATATGAAGAAGTTTAAAAGTAGAGAGATCAAAGATCATTTAATTTTTTTTGGTTTTAATCTAAGTTACAGCCCTTGTATTTTTCATGGTGAAACTAGGCATAATTTTAGATTTATTGACGATGTTGCTTTGCAAGATTATAACTTTGATGAAATTAAAGAAATGATTCATGATATTGAAGTAGAGGAAATTTAGAAAGAACTGACAATTGAGTGTCTATATGGTGATGTTGAAAAACCATTGTATCCTGGTTGTATGGAATTTATGGTTTTATCATCTTTGTTAAGATTGATTAACTTGAAGGTGAAATATGGTTGAAGTGACACAAGTTTTACTGATTTGCTACAATTGTTGAAATATATTCTTCTTAAAGACAATGATCTTCCTGATTCACATTATAAAGCAAAGAAAATACTATTCCCTATGGGATTAGGCTACAAAAAAATACATTCCCACTAGAATGACTATGTGCTATATAGAAAGGAATATGAATTTCTATCAAAGTTTCCTAAATGTGGGACATCACAGTATAAGTTGAAAGAAGAAATACATGATGATTTAGCAGTTACAGATACCCCTTCCAAGGAATTTTGGTATCTTCCTATAATTCATTGTTTGAACGTTTATTTTCAAATTCACATAATGAAAAAAGGTCAAGATGGAATGCAGATGAGTGAATATGTGATGGAAAATTACGACATCCAGTTGATTGTCCACAGTGGAAGAAAAATGATCAGTAATTTCCTATATTCAGAAATGAAGTTAGAAATATCAAACTTGGACTATGAACGAATGGAATGAATCTATATCAAATCCTGAGTAGTACACATAGTTCATGGCCTATTTTATTGGTAATTTACAACTTATATCCTGAATTTTGTATAAAGCGCAAATATGTCATGTTGAGTTTAATGATCTCTAAACCAAAACAACCCATAAATGATATTGATGTTTTCTTTTCACCATTAATATATGGTTTGAAACTCTTATGGGAGGATGGTATTAGGGTATATGATTCTTATAAAATGGAATATCTTCAACTGTATGCAATGATTATGTTCACTATAAATGACTTCCCAGCATATGGAAATTTGTCTGGATACAGTGTTAAGGGGTATAAATCATGTCTAATTTACGAACAATAGACTTCATATTATCAATTGCGTCATGGGAGAAAAATAGTATACATGGGTCATCGAAAGTTTTTGTCTATGGATCGCTCTTATAGAAGATTAAAAAAGGAATTAAATGACTCACAAGAACTTGATATTTCTCTAAAACCTTTATCCACTGATCAGTATTTTAAGAGGGTGAAAAACCTTGATGTGAAATGTCACGACCCATCCTCGGGGCCCGTGTCGTGACTACCCCAAGCCCGCCTTCCATAGGCCAGGGGCTGGCGACTAGCACCAAAGGCGTAAATCCCTATAACTGGGAAGGCATTGCCTTTATAAAAGCAAACAAACACCACAGAGTACAAGTGGAAGTAAAACACTAAGTACAAAAGAAAGTGCTGAAAAGTAAATGGGGCAGAATACAAACCCAACTAAAAGTACAGCTACAACTAAACAAAAGTACAACAGAAAAAGACAACAGCTAGAAGAACGGAAGCGGCTCTTGGGTCATCCTCCTCGGATCCTACCTGAAGGGTAGGTACAGATGGCGCATCTTTTGGATCGTCCACCACGGATCCTACCTGAAGGGTAGGTACAGATAGCCTCCACAACGCTCTCGCCCGTCAACCTCCTCTGTGTGTCGTATCGTCATGAAGTCCACCTCCGGATACTGACTCATCGTGTGGTCTACCTCCGGGTACTGACTCGTCCTCGAACACTCGGCCTCTGTCAGCACTGCCCGTCGTCTGCAACCAACACAACGAGGTGCGGGCATAGCCCGTGCAGGGGTAAGTATAACGATACTCAGTAGGGACCTCGAGACCCTCAAGGTCTCACTAAAACCAACATGGATAACCACAAAGAAGATCTCAACAGATAACCTCTACTTAGGTATATGCCCATACATATACCTAAGTTATCAAGTAACTCATCTCAATCATGAGGAAACACAAAGATTATGAAATCAATGGATAACCACTACCTAGGTATATGCCCATACATACACCTAAGTTATCAAGTGACCCATCTCAATCATGAGGTAAACACAAAGGTCGTAGACTCAGCTCAAACCAGGATTTTCATTATCGAAACCGTAACTGCTGAAGAGCCTCGTCTCTGGAGTGTACGGTGGTCCTGTCACGACTCCGAGGTACTGCTCACTAACCTAAGATTGTTGAGGTACTCCTCCTGTTGAGTACAACCAAGCGCTTCCCACCATGGTTCTTCCGCTACAACCAAGCGCTCCCCCTCATAGCCTCTAGAGGTACTCCTTCTGTTGAGTACCGTGGGTCTACCGCTACAACCAAGCGCTCCTCCGTCGTGGGTCTGCCGCTACAACCAAGTGCTCCCCCTCATAGCCTCCAGAGGTACTCCTTCTGTTGAGTACCGCGGGTCTAACACTACAACCAAGCGCTCCTTCGTCGTGGGTCTTCCGCTACAACCAAGCACTCCCCACTGGGCTATCTGAAACACACTGAGTCGATCGGTCAAGTAGTCGTCAGGTCTCAGCCGGCTACATGGTCTCCGTACTCTGCACGCTCGTCTCCAGGAGGGTCCACTCCACAAGCTACGGGTCGATACTCCAAGTATCACAAAGTCCCACTAAGAAGTATCTCAAAGGACCGCCTCGTCATAGGGGTCTCAACGCAGCAGACGGCGCGTCAATCGGACACCCGGTCTGTGAGTTATTAGCCTTTTCGTCCCAGGGGCCCGGTTGGTTTCGTGTACGAACCAACCCGAACGTATCTCAACTATACCCCGAACTCACATAGGGTATACTCATAGGGACCGTTTCTCAACGTGATCACCAACGCCACTGACGGTTCGTCAAACGAACGTCCGGTCTGAAAGTTATCAACTTTTCCGTTCCAGGAGCCCGGTTGGATTTCGGGTACAATCCAATCTGTCCACTATCCAACTGCGTTCAAACCACGGGAGAATAATTCCAAAAGTTCCGTCTCATCAAGAGGAATCCAACAAAGTCGACAGCACGTCAATCGGACGTCCAGAGCTCGAGATATAAGCGTTTCCGCTCTAAGGGCCCGGTTGGTTTCGTGTTCGAACCAACCCGGACGTACCCAAAGTTCTCCGAAACCTTGAGTGTAATATATCGAAACGCCCGTATCGATCCAAGGATCGCATCGCAACTGACGGTGCGTCGATCGGAGGTCCGTGGCCCAAGATATGGACATTTGAACGGAAACTGCCTGAAAATAGGGGGTTCGGGCCCGGTCCGACCCGGCCCGAGACCCCCTGGGTCAGCCCGAACCGGGTCCGGGTCCAGCCCGCTTGGGCATGGCCCGGCCCGGATGGCGCGGCCCGGCCCGGCCTGGGCGCGGCC
This sequence comes from Viscum album, assembly GCA_963277665.1. NCBI lineage: Eukaryota > Viridiplantae > Streptophyta > Magnoliopsida > Santalales > Viscaceae > Viscum > Viscum album. The sequence goes on from OY728127.1 coordinate 805,746,652, forward strand.
CGGCCCGGCCTGGCGCTGGCACGACGCCCGCGTGGCCAGCGGGTGCGGGGGTTACAAACCCCCGCGGTCGAAGCAACCGGCGCGGCTTTGAGCCACTCCACTCCACCTCTGAAATGGATAATTCGTTCCGGTTCGGCCCACCGCTGCGGCTCAGCCGCGGTGGTTCCGTTTCGACGGCGTGCCGCCGCCGCCGCCTTCCGCGGACCACCGGACGCGCTCCGGTGGTCCGTTTTGCTCACCGCTTCCACCAACGGTCCTCCCGGGACCCGACCTTCACTACGGAGGCTTCAAATTGACTTTGCGGCCCCGTTTGTCGTCGCCCATAAATCCGCGCACAACGATCAAATAATCAAAACGCGGCCTCTTCGTGGTTTTCCAGCGTGGTGCGACGACGCCGCGACTTGTTTGACTTCAACGGCGTGGCGCGACGACACTGCGCTTCTTCTCCCTTTCTCATAGTTTATGCGCGGTGCAACAGCATCGCACCGCCTTTCATGTGCCGCAACAAATTCGAACAAACAAGGGGGGAGGAGGTTCGGCCATGTTCGTGCGGTCTGACCTCCTCCCGTTATTACGATAACAGGCGGCCCAAATGAAACCAAGAATGACGACAGATGAGATCACGATCAACAATAAATAAACCCCTACCTGATGTAATCGTTGAACAAAGGTTCGTCGCGGAATTGAACATCGTGGAAGAAGGCGTCGCAGAAGGAGAGGGTCATTGGCGTCGCGGTACACGGCGTCGCGTCGTCGATCTCCGAGGAAGGTGTATCTCGTCGTCGTCCTTCGTCGGAGGTCGGCGTTCTTCGTTGGTGACGGTGCGTTCTTCGCGTTCTTCAAGGAGGAAGAACGTCCTTCAGAACATAGAGATTTCCTCCCCAAATCCTTTCGCACCATCAACTATCCTCTCACGAAATAAGACTTAGTCTTATTTAATTAACACACAAGCCAAAGGAATTCATTTGAAAAATTCAAACAAATCCAAGAATTAATTACTTGAAAAACCTACTCAATTAATGAGTTGACTTTATTTAAAAAAGGGGGGGTTTCTTTTTGAGAGTTACAAAATTAAGAGGTGAAAAGTTATGAACGTTGGTGGAAGGTGAGGGGTTGGGCTCGTGAGGTCCCCACCCCACCTTAATCCTCTCAAAGGTAGTTATCAACAAGTGGGTCCCACCCCTAACTCCCTTACATAGGTTATAACCACATAAGAGAGAGGAAAAGTGTTGTGACACAACACTTAATCCACTTAACAAGAAAAGAAAATATAATTGTAAAACAATTATATTATTATCCCTCACTTTATTTAAACAACTCATCCTGAGAAAACGCAACTCCAAAAAGTGGTCTTCTTAAGCAATTACCGGCGCTGCGAGTTCATCGGTGCCCTCAGATTTCGATTTCGAGCACCGATTCAAAAGTTAGGTAAACCCGCTCATTCGTTCACTGAACGTACCCGAGCTAAACTTTGGAAAATGATTCTGGGCACACCGAGCCTCGGAATCAGGTGCCATCAGAAACTTCATTCTTGTAAAAACCCAAAGAAAATTAAGAAAAAAATTTCCTTGAAATTTCCGGGTCTTTACATGAAATTTGGAAAGACACATAAATCTGGTAATGATAGAAATATTTGGAAGAAATATTCAATATTTTTTGAGCTACCATATTGGAGACATCATGGGGTGAAACATAACATTGATTTCATGCACATGTAGAAGAATATATGTGATAGATTGATTGGAACATTGTTAGATATTAAAGGAGAGACTAAAGATGGGTTGAATGCAAGATTAGACTTACTGTTAATGGGAATACATTTGGAGTTAGCTCCCACTCCTAATGGAAGGTGAACATTTCTTCCCCCAGCTTGTCATACATTATCCAAGAGGGATAAAATTAGCTTTTTTCAGTGTCTTCATGATATCAAAGTGTCATAGGGTTATTCTTCAAATATAAAAAAATTTGTGTCTTTAAAGGATTTGAATTTGACAAGTATGAAATCTCATGATTTTCACGTCATGATGCCACAAATTCTACTTGTTTCATATGTGGAATATTTATCATCTGTGTCAGAAAGACTATCATGAAGGTGTGTTATTTTTTCAATTCAATTTATAATAAGGTTATTGATCTGAATGCTTTGAACATTTTGGAAAATGAAGAAATTTCTATACTTTTTCAATTGTAAATGTATTTTCTTCCATATTTTATTGATATAATGGTGAATTTAATGGTTCATTTGGTTCGAGAAATAAATTTTTGTAGACCTGTATATCTACATTGGATGTATTATTTAAAAGTTATATAAAGATATTGAAGGGGTATGTTAAGAATCCATATCGACCTGAAGCCTCCATTATTGAAAAGTATATTTCTGAGGAGGTTGTGGAGTTTTGCACAAGCTACTTGTCTACAATAGAGCACATTGATTTGCCTCCATCTTTCCATAAATGAGTTAATTATGGGGGAAAGGGGATTCATGGCTTAAAAGTCAAATCTTTGTCAGGTGAATAGATAAATAAGGTACATTTATACATATTGAATAACATAGATAATGCTCAACCATATATAACATTTCATATTAATGTGTTGAAATAATGTTATCCAAAGAAGAAAGATATGTAGATTTTGAATGAACATAAAAAAAATTCCATGGTTTAAAGAGACCATTCTTGGTAGATCAGATGCATTAAAAACATTAAAATGGTTAGTGGGTGGTCCAATTTTAAATTTAATAACATGGTTTGGGTATGACATTAATGGTTATACATTTCATATAAAAGATCAAGACAACATAAGTGTAGTTCAGAATAGTAGTGTATTGGTGTTCGCAAAAGCAATGCATTTTTTGAGTTCTAAAGACAAAAACCCAATTTATGCATCAAGTGAATATTATGAAGTTATTGAAGAAATATAGGAGGTTGATTACATTAAATTTAAATTTCTAGTGCTTAACTATAAATGGTTTATCGATAATAATAATTTCAGACACGATGAATTTGGAATGACACTTGTTAATATGAATAGATTGGAATACATGGCTGATCCTTTTATAATAGAAACACATGAAAAAAAATCTATGTTCTTGATCAATATGATATGCAGTGGCCTATTGTTTTACAAGAAAAAAACAATATGTTGGTGATGATAAACTTTAAGAAGATGTTTATTTATGTGAGATCCCTACTTCCATGGAAATATTAACAGATAATAATGATTAGCACGTCATAGATATGGTTTGTGCCATAAGTAACAATCATGATGAAGGAATTTGGGAAAACATTCCTTTAGTACATTCCTAATATTACAGGTAACATATATTTATTTCACATTTACTTTTATAAATTTCATAAAATTTTAGATATGTTAATTTTATTTTCTTTATTAAAGCATATATTAAAACCAATAAGTTAAAATGTTTGTTTATATTAGTTTAGTTTTGTTTATTTTACCATGTTTACCCTTACGTAACTTATCTATTTATTGATTTTGTAGAAATACAATTATTTTAAATATAATATGTTAAATAAAAACAAAAAAGATTATAAGAGTATATTGAAAAATATTCATTTTTTTGTGTAAAAATGATTTATTAGGTTGAACCATTTTTAATATTCATACACCATTTTTGGATTTGTTTTCATTAATTTACATGACATTTCATGTATCATTACTATTGTTAGCATTTTAGTTAACTATAACAAATATGAATAATAATGTGTTAAGTTTAATTTAGTTTAATTTTGTGTTTCATAATTTTTCATTTTTTATTTACATTAATATTGTAATAGTTGAATATATATATTTGTGTATTAATTGTTTGTTGCTTAGATTTGTAGGATAATGATAGATCAATCAATCGATCAACCACATACTTCTAGAGATGAGCATAATCATACCTTTGGGGAGTAACGTTCACATGATCCTCTTGATGATCCCCATCCTTCTTTACAAAAGTCATATAATCCTAGAAATCCAAAGAAAAGTTTGAGGGTTAGTAAACACGATAACACACATTTACCAAAATTATCAATTACTCATAGTCAGGACCAGAGGATACTGGTAGACTTTAATTATAATGATATTCCAAGAGGTCTGAATTCAAAACAATTCAAGAGTTTTATATTAGTTCATGCTAAAAGAAAAGTTAGTATTTTGATGAATGATTGGAGAAGTATTTACAAAGTGACTCTATATCAATTGTGGGAGACCGTTTTGGTAAGATCATTTATTACTGTTTTACTAATCTTGAAATCTTTATAGTAATATATGTTTTTCCACTTCTTATCAGATGACATGTGATATACCTGACCCTAGAGGAGTCGAGAGGAAATTTTTATCATTTACTTCTAGGATATAGAGGGATTTCAAATCAACCCTCACATATGATTTCATTTTTGGGAATAGGTAACATCATAATCCATGTGATATATATCCTTTTATAGATGAAGACACATGGAAGCAATTTTTTGAAAGTAGAATACAAGAAGCATTTTTGGTAAGTGTAATGTAAATTTTTAGAAGTTTTTTTATATTAATGATCTTATTAATGATTTCTTATTCTTAATTTACAGCAATGGAGTAAATCTCATCAGGAGATCCAATATAAAAACGTATACCCTCATACTTTAGCTTGGGGGGTATACGTTATTGGAAGAAAAAATAATGGCTAAAAATTTTCAAAAACTGAGAGCTAAGTCTCCAAGCTCTAGAGAGGTTTCCCCTCCACCCCCCGGGTAGACATGAAAAATGGAAGAGAGATCGAATGAGAAAAATAGGATAATATCTTATGGAAGACTCGAGCATTGTAGCTGAGAGGATTGTAAGATGTTTACTTTATTTATTTATTTAATTAAATTCAATTATTTATATATTTCGAATCATTATAAAATTTTTCAAATAATTCATAAAGGATTCTCTTGAGGATAAGAGAACACAGGGGGTCTTTGTAACTGAGGGTAGGCAGGATATTTTATCTACACCATTGGGAAATCCTGAACACTCAGGTTGTGTATGAGGATACATGACGGGCATATTGGTGAGAAAAGAGTTTACACATTCTTTATCTTCTACAATGGGAAGTTTTTATAAAACAAATAGAATATTTAGAGGCTCAAGTTCAGAATATTAATGTGACGATGGAGGATAAGATCAGAGCATCGGTACAGTCCATGTTTACATGCAAAGACAGTTTCAGACTGTATCTCTCACTCCTCCACCTTCTCCAACAGCTCCCTCTCCTCCACCTCCGCCTACATACCCCACTCTTTATCCTACTCCTATACCCCCTCCTTCATAGCTTCCCAATTACTATGAGTTATATGTCAATGATCCTCAGTATCATATTGTTGCATATAGGATGATATTTTATATTGGAGATATCGTTCAGTAGATAGAGAGAGAGCATCATAGGATTACTATACAGGATATTATAGATATATCAGATAGAGCATCGTTACATATAGATGAGGTGATTATAGTTGGACAAAGTGTCATCCACTTTTTAGTTTGGTCATCTAAACTTATTCGACATATTACCATAGAGGTATGTGTATGTTTTATTTTTTATTTCATTTTAGTATTAAATATGTTTTAACATTTTAAAGTTTATATATTTATCTATTTTTTACAGGAATACTTTAAAGGTAAATATATATTGTATAGACAATAAAAAATACAGAGTAGTATGACTTCAGATACAAATTCTAGCAGTCTTGATAGATTTTTAACATTTTAAAATTTGTTATTGGATGTTTATGATATTCCAATTGAAGCTGATGTACATGGGCGTGCAACGACTCTGAGGCTTTTTAAAAATGATATCATGGAGCTTGTAGCTGGAGATCAATTGGGCATCAATACGATGCAAGTTTTTTCCATGTAAGTATCAACATAAATCTTTTCATACATTTAATTTATTGAAAATTTATACTTATATTTGTTTTTTATTAGGTATCTTTATACAATCTATAAGGAGTATGACAAGACAGATGTATATGTATATATGTACTCACAATTTATTTCACCTGCATCACGAACAATGATTGAAGGAGAAAGAACATATTATATTACTAAAATATTTCAAAAGAATATAATTATTAGATGCTAGATGTTTCTTTATCTTCAGGAGTACTAAAAATATATATCACAAAGTGTCATTTATCTTTTAACATAATAACCACTAACATTAAATTTTATTTTACATCAGTGACCATTGGATGTTAGGTGTTTTTTATCCAAGGGAGAATATACTTTACTAGTTATTCTCTATTCATGGTGAAGTGTGAGTAAATTTTAAGAATGTATTGGAACTGTAAGTTTGAATTTCTTAATAATTGTTTATATTATAATGAATTTTAAAATTATTTCATTCATATTATTTTCTAAATAGGGGATGAAATTTCTTTTAAGACGCCACAAAGAAAAGGTGCACCAGAATAAAATATGTACAAGAAAAGATGAATTTTCATTTATAATTAGTAAATTTTGGATATATTACTTAATAATGTTATTTTGAATTAAAAAACTCATTTTAACAACATTTTCATAAACAAGAAGGCATAAAATAATGTGGATATTATGTGTTGAGATTTATTTATGAAATAATTTCAACTAGGATAGTTATGAAGTTCCAGTAGGATAGATTTATTTATAAACATTTTTTTACTATTTCATTCATTTTATTCATAATACATGTTAAATGCTTTGATTATAATTTGTAGCTTTTTTATGAACCTCGGCCATATAATGCAAAGGAGCTCAAACACTTATAAGTTGAATGGGAAAATTATTTTACAAGTTTGGTTAGATTTTAGTTTGTTTATAGTATATATTGTAATTTTGAATGTTGTAATTACAATTGGGTAGTTGTTTTGTTGTTGTTGCTTCTTCCTTGTTTGTTATTTTGGTCAGTAGTGGAGAGGAGAGGAGGGTTGAAAACACATCATTTAAAAAAACCTTTTTCATGTCGGTTATTTTATAAATGACATGATAAATCCACTATCGATTGTATTTCACATCTATTTTTCTATAACCGATGTGAAAACTGGTTTTTCATATCAGTTATTTTATAAACGACATGCAAAATCTATTGAGAAAATGGGTTTTCATGTCAGTTTTTCTATAACCAACATGAAAAACCATTTTTTACGCCAGTTTTCACACCGATTATAGAATAGCCGATGTGGAAAACTGACATAAATGGGTTTATCACGTCGATTTTTGGATAAACAACGTGATAAACCAATTCGATATTTCTTTTACAATGTCTATGTTTTTAAGCAATGTTAAACACATATTTACAACGTATCCTTTAATAACAGTGTCTTATAACTGACATGAAAAGGCAAAAAAAGCAATGTGAAAAAGGGTTTTTTGCACTGGTAAAATGACATTGAAGCAGTAAAATATAAATATAGTATCCAATAGTATAATAGTGATGAAATATCCATCAACCAGCAACCTAAACAATTATGAATACACAATCACTAATAATGAAATATCTATACCAATAAAAAAACCACCATTAGTATCTATTTACAACCTAAAATAGAAAATATATGATCTAACATCTATGGAAGATCAAAAAATCATCATTGAAACAAAACTCCCCAATGAAATAATTCCATTCCACATACAACAATCAAAATCTACCACTGAAACAAAAACAAACATTACTAAACATTCATTTAACCAAAACCACCAAACCAAAAAACGTCTACCATACTGAGAAGGTTTTCTAATATTAATGATATAACCATATAAGAGTTAGATTCAATAATAATTTCTGAAATACCATGTCATGGAACAAAATTGAAATCAAACAAAATATTTCTAACCTCAACAGAAGCATGTCAATCATTAGAGAGAACCAGATTCATAAAAATAGACAATAACAAACTTATATCATCACATGACATAATTTCAAAGTCATTTCCATCACCACCCAAAATAAGAAACAACCATAAAACTAGGTTTTATAAATGTTTAACAACCTGACAAAATTCAAATCAAGTTTCTAATAATAGCCATAAAACTAGGTTGTATAAATGTTTAAGAACCCGATAACCTTTTCAATTCCAGTTTTATGTCGCAACCATAAAACCAGGATGTTTAAATGTTTATATCGATGTTAGCAACACTATTTCCAAGAGAAAACTCCTACTTCTAAATGATGGTTTTGTCCAGTTGTTTGTAGGGTCGATAAGGAAGCAATGTGCCATATAAAGATGCATGTCATCAATTTCATCTTATGCTAGCATCTTTTTATATTCTTGACTAGTTTCTAACTTCTTTATTAAATATGAAATAATTATTCCATAGTACAAGGTTGCATCCCCCTGATGAGGAGTCTCTTCCACTGGGAATGATAATGCGAGATCAGTGTTTTCCAAGTAATCGGGGCTCTATTTATTGATGATTTTTTTAATAAATGTTTTATATAAGTTGTACAAATTTTATTCAATCAGTTAGTTTATATTAAAATGGATTTCATGTCGAAGAGGATAACATTTACCATTTCTAAAGCATCCTTATGATAACAATCAAGTTCACCACCACTCGTCTGAGGCTGCATAGAGTTATAGTGGCTGAAATATTTTCTCTGAATATAAAAAACGAGCAATGTCCAATGCATATTCACTATGTTGATGGGGATAAAAAAAATTCAATTCAACTGTATTGCATCCTTTACTATTTTCTCTACCAAATATCTATCAAATTTTGGTGTTTCCCAGATATTATGCCCTGTAAAAATGAATAAAGTTAGACAAACTATTAATTAATATATTTACAACTTAAAGAATATAGAGAATAATACACTCACCATGGAAGTATTTGTAATAATCGTCGATTTATCTGGGAATATTCCAACTTTCTTCCCCATTTCACACTTCTTTTTTATAATCTGACCATAAGAATCTATAACCAGATATCAATAAAAAGGATTAGAGGACGTTACGCTAATTTAATATTAGTGTACAGTAAGCTCAGTTAACTTAAATATTCATCCTGATACTTGTCATGGTTTTTTTGAAAAGAGAGAAAATATAATCCATTGCTAATGAATATAATCTTTTCTCAGATTCTCAGGCATATTCACTACATAATAATAACAATAATTTATAAGAAAACATGTACAGTTCAGGGGAATTTAATAGAAAACTTTATATTCAGGGTGATCATTCCCTTTAGTCCTAACAACATACCAGGTCGGGTCCAAATGCATAATATTCTCAAGGTGCTCGTAGTCTTTTTTTTGGAGTTGTTAACTCTGTCTGGCCCATTTTGGTATAACTACTAGCCCAGCAATAGCCCTTTTATGTTGTGGTTTCTTTGAAACACTGGCTACTTCGATGGTTTTTTCCAGCTCAGCTGGATCTTCTACTGCTTTTTTTGAGCTGTTGCTACTCTTCTTCTTGTAGTTTGGGTTTCATACAGATATGTCGAATCCAATTTCTTTTGTTTTCTTGCTCTTGATTTCACATTTATAATCATTGATCAGGTTTGGCGAGTTTCTGTTTTCGGTTGTTCTGTTTGGCTGTTGTCAGGGAGAGGTGTGTTTTTTAGGAGCTTCTTGCACGCGATCTCCATCCTCCAAATCTCAACTTGATTGGTACCTTTGGTCTTGTTTTCCTCCATTAGAGAAGGGGTCATTTCTGGCTATTTTTCTTGGCTACTATCAGGTAGAGGTGTGGTTTTTTCAGTAGGTTCTTGCACGTGTTCTACCTCCTGCATCCTAGCTTCATTGGTACCTATTGTCCGGTTTTCCTCCTTTGCAGAAGGGGTCATTTCCTCTCCAGAAATGATAGTTTCTCTTCCACTCACTTCTTTGTTGGGGTTTTCAGTTACCAACAGCTTCAATTTTAGAATTTTTTTCAGCTTATTTCCTAACTATCGCTTCTATTTTCTGTAGTTTTCTTTTCAAGGCTTATTTTTTTCAAGACCTTTTATTTTTTTGTCCTTGTCATCCACCTTTTCCTGTTGGGAAACACCGCATCCCTTACTAGTTGTTGTCTCCTCAACAATTTATTTTTGTTTTTGTATCTATAATATTTTTGTTTTTATATACCCGTGGGTTGAGAAAATCATTAAATTTAGACTACAATTGGTAGACTTACCCCACTAGCTGCAAGTTGTTGAATCTTTAGTTTTTTGACAGCTACATCAAAATCTAACAAACTCCATTTTGTGAAAGGTGTATTGCCAGCTTGTTCATTTCTTTTCACTATTTTGCTTTCTTCACAATATCAATCCTACAACACTGACAACGCTATGAAGACTAACTTATACATAGAAGTGAGAATAAATATTAATCTATACCAATAATTCAATAATATCTCCAGTAATCTTTGCGCGCTACTTGTAAAATTCTTTAATAGATCTCATCAACTTTTGGTAGATTGCACGAGACCACCTTAGTGTTTTCATGCCTCTTAAACTATCCACAAAATTGATGAAACCTCGACTCAAGTAAGAACTTATAGTAAGAAAAAACACAATAGCACATGTGTATAAACATGGAAGTGTTGTTGTGTCAACATAACCGATTTCTTCATTTCCCATTATAGCTTCCAAAAGAGATGTTTTGATTTCATTTTGTGTCGATAATTTTACACCTGTTTGAAATATCCTTATATACAATGTTGCCTTGGTTGGCTTGAAAGAGTAGGAGTCCTCTATTTCAGTTTCACCTTCTATTATTCCAAATATCCTTTGGACATCAATTTCAGAGAAACGTCTTTCCACTCTACCAAATCGGAAAGCATTTGTTGACGGAACATAGTTATCCAATACATAAAAAATAGAACTATCATATTTCTTACAATTCGATGTTGATATAGTATTGGATAGAAACGCTTGAAACATATTCCAAAACAGACTATTTCGCAAAGCATTTGTATGATCTTCTTTTAATTGTGGTTTGATTTATTGTATAACTCTTTTAAATATGTCAGATTGGACCTAAAATGCACACTTGAAAATTGAAAGTAAGACTTTTCCCTGCGAATCACAAAACTTACAATAGGACTAGAAAGAATAGAACAATTACGTGATGAATCCTGTAAAAATTTCACTACAATATAGAAAATAAGGGATTTTTTTGGGGCATCCACAAATTACAGTATAGGTTTGAAAGGTAGAATAAGGCAAGAACTTCTAGTGGAAGCTCCACTGGAAGTCTTGTGGGAAGACAACGCGCCCTGCTGAAAAGGACTGGATGTTCCAGTGGGAGTTCTAGTGAAGGTTCCAGTGAAACATCCAGTGGGAGTTCTAGTGGAACATCCAGTGGAAGTTCCAGTGAAACCTTCAGTGAAACCTCCGGTGGAAGTTCCAGTGCAAAAGAACGACACAAAATTCACTTTTGAATCCTGTTAAAATTTAACTAAAAATGTTTTTTAGGAATTCCAGAAATTACACTACAGGTTTGGAAGGTAGAATATGACTGCAAGTTCTAGTGGAAGTTCCACTGGAACTTCCATCGAGAAATAACAACACAAATTTTTATTTAAGGCAGTTTTGTGCTGTAATTAGGTAGAATAGGTTTCAGTGGAAATTCCAGTGTGAAATAACGACACGAAATTCACTTTTGAAACCTGTAAAAATTTCACTACAAATATTTTTTTGGGGATTCCACAAGTTTGAAAGGTAGAATATGACTGGAAGTTCTACTGAAACTTCCAGTGGGAAAGAACAACACAATTTTTTCCTTAGGTAGCTTTGCACTGTAATTAGGTAGAATAATTTCCAATGGAACCTCCAGTGGAGGTTCCAATGGACGTTTCGGTGGAGGTTCCAGTGGAACCTCCATTGGAAGTTATAGTGGGGAACAATAAAACAATTCTCCTTCAACCCTGCAAAAATTATGGTACAATATATAACATGTTTGTTTGCGGATTCCACAAATTATAGTGGAACCTCAAATGTAACTCCCAATAAAACTTTCACGAGTAAAGTTGAAGGATAACTTCTTTTTCCTCTGTTTGTAAGAGTTGCAATGAATTCAAAATAGGGAAATTGCATATTTTCGAATTGGGAAATTACTGACATGCAACATTTACAGAAAACTGCTCATAATACAAATGTATTCAAAAAGAAATAGTAACAACAAAACATTTTGTTTTGCCTTAATGGAATATATATTTTCTAATACATATTTCAGTAGAAAATAGATAAGCCATGTCACCTTCTTCAGCCATTGGTGTCTGTTTTTGTACAAAAAAGCGTGTTGGGGATTGAGACTAAACACCATCGGAGTCAAGGTAGTTCCCAGAGAAGAAAAATCGCGCATTTGCGTTGGAGGGGACTTGGGGACAATGCGACACTGCGTTTAGTGGAGTCATCGTCACCGAAGTTGTTGGACTTGTTGAAGTTGCCGTTGAAGTTAGTTAGATTCATTGTTGTTGCTGCAGTGCCGAATTCGTGGTTGTCGCCACAATCGTCAGAGTCACCGCAATCAAAGCTCGATCTGTCTCATAGATTTGATTTGGCTCACAAAAGGGCAAATTAGTCTATGCATTAAAATGTGGGGAATGATCTAAAAAAATGGATTTGATGGATGTCATTTCATGAATTATTCCGAAATTGCATTGATTAATCATAAATATTCTATTTTCATTGAAATTTGGAAAATTTAATACATGTCCTCACCACACCGACCACGTGTTATCACCGCGGGTGGTCCACCCAATATCGCCCCCCTTTGCATTTTTCCGCTTATTTAGGCCGTGCGTACCAAACCGTCTCAGTAAACGCCTCTCCATAAATTAATCTCCGTTCTCCTGCTCTTTCGTCCATTTGATTTTTGAAGCTCATAAATCTTTTTCTCATACTTCGTGGTATGTCATTGTTTTCGACCCCAGTGTTGTCCGATCTGTTCTCGATCATTTGTATTTGATTAGATTTTTCGTGGAAGCCATAAATTTTCAATTTTCTTTTGCCGATTCCTATAATGTTTTCGATTACCGTCTTCTGCATGATGGATGGCGGCCCTGATTTTGTATGATTTTTTTTTGTGTATTGGAAAGCGATTTCGGCATGATGATTGAAAAGTTCAGGTTAAGATTTTCTATCATTTTTCCAACTACGTTATCTTCGATTGCTTTTTTTCTGGACGAGGTGATCTGATTTTATGGTCTGTTTCTCGTATGACGTGATTCACGTGGAAGACGGCGTTAACAAGTGTAGTTTGTTCTTTAATTTTGAAGTTGTTGATGATTCATTTTTTTTATTGTTTACGTTTTATTTTGAATTTTCAAACTGCTGAGAAATTGGCAGCGTTTATCTTTCGTTTCGTTTTCATGTGTGGATCCCCCCCTTCTACTACTTGCCATGTCATATGTTTTGCCATGTCATATGTTTTTGTATTGATTGTTATTCCGCTGTGATATTATTATTTATGCCCTCTTATTGATACCGCAGTCTCCCCACTCACAGTGTTCCTGCTAGTAAGCAATTTCTTGTATCTGGGGAGGCGCACATGAGTCTACGTAACACTCCGCCTCAGATCCAGTGATTCAGGCCGGGGTGTTACATGATGCATACCCGACATCTAATAATGAGAGTTGGAGAAACCGATTTCTATAATACTCATGTACCCAAAATGTTTTTCTTTGAGAACGTTTCTCAACCATAGATGCCAATCTAGAACAGTTTTAGAGGTCATACCTATAAGAGACCTCAAAATAATAAACATGATGCATGCCTCAATGTACAATAAGGACATATCTATGAGTGAGTATCATGTTTTATCTATTTTCATCAAGAGATTTTAATAAAAGTATTCCCACAAAATGATGACTTCATACATCATTACAGTTAGTGGGCTAAGATCCATATTTCATTAAGCAATGCGTTCGCTTTGACGTTCCTCTCTCCATTGAGGTATTTAGATATGCAAATGTGCCAATCATATCACCCATATGACTCAAATAGTTATGTGAACAACTTTTTGCCTAAATCCATTATTTTGATATAAACTCAATTCTCTCTATTCTTCCGGTATCTTAACTATTAGGGTTTCTCAACTAAGTGTCACCCAAAGCTCACAACAAGGTTTGGTTACCTAACTCTTACACCATCCATTTCCATCATGCCTTGAACAAGATAATCCATGAGCACCCTGCTTTGTTAGAGCTTGCCTGTTTGAATGATCTAGGTCTTGACATGTGTTTGCTTTAGAAGGAATCTAACATTTATTATTTGAGGTTTTTTTTAAAGTCTCACTAATTTAATATACATCGCATGCATATTAAATTCATAACTATTGCATCTTATGTAATTGCTATTATCTCATGTTTTATTCCTTTATGTATGCATGCTTTTAACGATTTAGTTTTGAAATCCCTATTCCATCCATCAAATTAATATGTTCAAATCTTATTAATGTTTAACTATTTTCACAAGTCACAGTTTGTGTTACCCAAAAATGGATGCCAAACATATTTACACATATTCAAATGCATCATGTTATTAAGGTATATGAAAATTTTTTCATGCAAAGGTTTAGAGTTATATGAAATTGATAATCCCCACATGAGTAATCCTGAAGCCATTGATAGTCAACCCCCACTTTTCTATGATAAGGCACAAGCCTTTAGGTTAGTGATAAGTCTGACCTAAAGTTCCTCTACTCAGGGATACTTTACTCGAGAGGTTTCAATTCCATCATAACTTTAATACTTAATATGTATAAACTATATTAAAAAACCAAATTCAAGCTAATAACTTTAATTACAAATTGAAGTCAAGATAAATAAAAAATAATTTTTTTTGTTGTCGTGTCCTAGCATGCAACGCATGACATGACAATTTTATAAGGAATTTACCACATAAATTAAAGCATGCACAATATTCACATCATATAAACATTTTATATTTAAAAGGAATAAATATATATTTTTATTTATTTTATCAAGATGAGATATTAATATGAACATTTCATATTTTATTTAGGCATGAAGATATCATATTTACAATGCCTAACACTAATTATTTATAAACAATCTATAAACTATAATCAAATAAGAGAAAATATTAAATTTCTACATTTTTTGCTTAAATCATGTATTACAGTTGCTACAGGGGATTATCAGTCATAGGTCGCGATAGAGAATCTTATATGTTGGTATCTTATGCCGACGCAGGTGCTCCATATGTAGATAATTTGATGTGGGTGCCGGTGTTCCTCACGCTACCTGTTGTGGTATACAACGGGACGCCTAGTTAATTTGATGGGGATTGCCCGCCTTTCCTTATGCAAGAGCTGTGTTGCAGCTAGCGATTGGGAAAGTGCTAACATGCAACACTTTACAAAGATGACCTAATGACTCTTATGCAGGGCCAAGTTGTAATCAATGATATCTCCTATATTGTCGTTACGATTTGACGCTACGTTTTCACATAGCCCGGATTTCAATCATAGCCTATGCACCTATATCGTAGCTTATGGTTCTAAACAAAACTGCGGGTTTTTAGTGTATTGTACCTTACGGCACACACCAATCGCACCTTCAGGCAGAGTGATATGATGGTTGATGTTCAACCATGTTCTATCATACATTACAATATGGCCCGTCGCAGATTACAATACGCATGTTCTTCATAAAATCAGTAAAAAGAACATGTTGATTCAAAGATACCAATGATGAGTTTTTAGGTTCATTACACGATCAACGCAGTGGAAGAAACCCATTCGTTTGCCTGATCTATCATCATCGAACCAACATGCGTATGAAGAACATAAATAAAAACAACTACCACCTTTGATGAAGACAAATGGAGCAACATGCTTGGAGAGAGCCTCGACTTAGGCCAGACAACGTCGCTTACCCCAACAGGAGGAACTCCACCCTTTATATAGGCTCCTTCATGCGATTAAGAAGGTCGAGGGTCAGCTGCCATCGCATGGCAGGCGACAAGCATTACCTATAAACCCATGCTCGTTGGGATTATGATTGTTTGAACATTTAAAACTATTTGTCATGCCGTAAATGAATCCAACTCGTAGTTTTGGAATATTGCACATAGGAGACTGACCTATGTGAAAATCTTGGTGAAAAGTACATGAAAATTGCGAGCGCTGAAAACGGGTAATTGGTAGCAGGCTCGAGACATCTTATATTATACCAATTTATGTATATGAAAGCGAGAAATTAATGAGTTGACCCTACAGGAAAAGTGCTTTCTCGAAGAGAGAAGATTGCATATAAAGAAAAGAATAAAGCATATCTCGTTGATGTCCACAAAAAGGCACACAAGACTGAGTGTAGTGGAGAAGTTGAAGTGTCTGAAGTTGAGGCTATGTGAGTTGTGTAAAATCTGCGTACCCGAGCTTTTAGTGTTGAGAAGAGGAGTGCTTGTAATCGAGGAAGTAATCATATGAAAATTTGTTTTTGCCCGAGCTTTGAGTTTGAAAGTAGAAGCAGATCTTCAATGGTTTTTGCATGTGTAGTGAGTTGAGCGGTCTGTGTTCTTTAGAACTTATTCACCAGGTAGATTCTGAAGTGGATGTTCTTGGAGTGAGTGAGCTATATTCTATGGATAAAATTGTGTTTGCTCAAGGAGGAAGATCTCTTGTTTGTTACTAAAGCAACCTACATCCAAAGAAGATTTATCTCATTTGGTGCTACTTATATTTCATTGTAACTGTAGGGAGACAATAGAACCTGCAGGAGCATTTCATTTGGTGGGAAGTATGGGTCTCATGATGACAACTGACCCAACCAATCATATTAATAAAAAGATATTAGTGGAAAATTTGTAGCAGGAGATAACAACCGATTGCAGCAATGAGTAGACTTTCACAGACCTTGTAAAAACTCTTAGTGTGCCTTGCTCTTTATTTCCTGCATTTATCATTCGAGGTTGAGTGTTATTATTAAAGTGAGAGAATCTGACCCCAACCGATCACAAAGGTTAGTCTCTAAAGTAATAGGAAATTGTAAAAGTTGGCCTACACTGATTCACCCCCCCTCAGTGTAGCCATTCGAGTCTCTGAAACTTTCAATTGGTATCAAAGCTTAAGTTTCAATCTGACAGATTCTCTCCGTGTGAAGGATGAGCAACATCAACTCTGTAAATAGTAGAGGTGTGCCCACATTTAATGGAAAGAATTTTCATGGTTGTAACAATAGAATGCTATATATTCCTTATCTTTGGGTCTTGAAGATATTGATGTAGCCACAGTGAGATTTCCACCCATTCAAAGGGGTGAGCAAATGACATTTGTTGATAAAAGGAATCTTGAGGTTGATGACAAAACCAGAATGCCTTCTTGATGCCTCTTTCCAGAAGGTGTAGGAACATGGGTGGGGACGAAGGCCAAGTTCGTTTGAGGCCACCTATTCAGTATACTTACCAGCGAAGGGAAGTCTGTAGGAAGGGGATTGGGGCGTGACTACTTATTGCCAGGGGCAGTGTTGTAATTAGACATTTAGTAGTCTGTTAGGTGTTGTTATATCGGGGGTGGGAGCCTGTACGTGGGGGCATTTGGTTATTAGTTTCTGGGAAGGCAAATTGGACTTGGGGGAGAGGAATTGCTTCGAGGAGGACCGTCTGAGCTTCTGTAAGAGCTCTAGTCTGATGTATGTTTAAGAGTGATTTTGGAATGGTAGATACATCTCTCCACTCCAATTCTCCCTTCTAGTTCGAAACACTTATAAAGTAGTGCTTTCATTGAGATGGCAACGCGATAGTTGGATAGGTTGTTTTCTTGGGAGAGAATTTTGAAGCAGGTATTTCTGCAAGTCGACTCGAAGGACGACAACTAGATCTCCACGTGTATGGAGATCAGGGTAGCGAGTGTGGAGATGACTATGACGAATTTGGAGATGTCAGTATTAGAGTTCACATCATCAATGTGGGAGATGAAAGCGACGGTGACTCAATTGTACAAGGCGCAAACAGAGAGTTTGTCAAGGGAGGAAAGGAGAAATTGGTTGTGGCGGAGGAAGGCAAGAGTGGGATGAAGGCGGATAGTAGGTGATGAAGTACGACAATCCACAACAATCATGGAAGACAGTTGCAAAAACGTCGGGAGCAACAAGCGAAAAGGATTCACAAAAGAAGAGTAAAAGGTAAAAAACAAAAAACTAGAAGATGATATGATACAAAGATTTACGTGGTTCGGGAAATGATTCTCACTATGATCGAGAGCAGAATTACTACACAGAAACCTTAGCTCGAATGAGCTCATAAAGGAAGACGATGCAACTGTTTCACTAACCACGCATAGTCAACACTGCTACAGTGTCCTGTCACACGCTGCTACAGTAAGTCCGTATTGCTACAGTGCCCTGTCGGTGTTGCCAGACAACTTTGCTTTGGTCAGAGTTGCTACAATTCCTAAAAAAATTGGGTCCTAGGGCCTTTGGCCCTCAAACCCCCTCGAGCAGGGGGGCCCCTGCAACCCCTAACGGCCTCACCGCAAAGGCTAAATTGTGAGAGTTGTGGTCTGATGTACATTCTGGACCCCTAGCCTTCAACCCAACTCCATCCAAAAGGATCGGGCAACACCATTCCAACAATGACAAGGGAACGCATCCTGCAAATATTGAAGGCATGCACGTGTTCTCTAAACAGGCGAAGGTGCCAACATTTTCTGGAGAGGATCGAGTATCTTGGGATCATGTGAGCTGATACTTATTTTTCGTTACATCAAACACAAGAAGAGCTCAAGGTGTCGCTCGCACAATTGTGCATGGAAGACATGGTTCAATATTGGATCATTTGGTTGAAGACTATTAAGATTGAACTTACATGGATGCAACTTAAGAAAGAATTGCTTGGAAGGTATGACACAATTGAAGAAGAAGATCTAATTATTTTTTTGAAAGGCTTACAACAAACAAGTACGATTGACATCTATATAGACGAGTTTGAGTGGGCAGCCTTATGCATGTCGGATTTCTTTGAAAAATGGTACATGGGCCTTTTCATAGGAGGGTTGAAACCGGAAATCAATAGTGGGGTAATGACTCATGAACTGCCAGGTAAGGCGAGGTTGTTGAGTCTTGTTAGGAGAGTGGAGAGGGAGTTGCCGGTGGAGGGAATAATAAAATATACGGAGGTGAGTAATGTGCCAAGTGGGCAGGGGCGGAGTTGGAGTACAAACACAGTGAAGTTCATTCCGACGGGAGAAATTACCGACCTGAACAAGGTGGGAAATGCTCCACGTTGGAGGGGAGTGAGGAACTTGTCCAAGGAGGAGTTCGAGGAATGAAAGTCGAAAGAGTTGTGTTACTCAATCCCAAACATCATTGTTTCGAGAAGGGCTGCAGGCTAATAGTGTGGGGATGCATTGAGGTGAAAGAGGCAAAAGTCGTTCCAACAGGAGAAATTACCAACTTGAACAAGGTGGGAAATGCTCTACGCTGGAGGGAAGTGAGGAACTTGTCCAAGGAGGAGTTCGAGGAATGAAAGTTGAAAGTGTTGTGTTACTCAATCCCGAACATCATTGTTTGGATAAGGGTTGCAGGCTAATGGTGTGGGGATGCATTGAGGCGAAAGAGGCAAAAGTCGTGGAGTCTGAAAACGTTGAGACAGAGGAAGGAGAAGTGGGAGATCTTTTTGAAATGGAAATGCTGGAACAACAACTTTTGAACGGGGGAAGACTGGGGACAACAGTTCCAAGTCAATTTTAATGAAGGGGAGCGTTGAGGGGGATCCCAATGACTGTTTTAATAGACAGCAGGGCCGACCATAACTCCATTCCTAACAGTTAATGGGACATTTTGCAGTGCATGAGACTTAGACCGAGCCCTTCAGCATTCATTTAGGCAATGGTCACCGTGTAATATCCAAGGGACTATGCAAGTCCTTAAAGGTTGAGCTGGGAACAATGGAATTCGAGGTTCATGCTTATATATTTGACACGTTTGAGCCGGATTTGGTCTTGGGAATCTCTTGGTTAGAGACCTTGGGCTATGTTACAACCTGTTAGAGGGAAATGACAATGGATTTGTTTGGGAGGGCGGGCATGTGGTACTGTAGGGGTTGAGAATTCCACAGAATGTCAGTGGGCAATGACCGAGAGGGCTGGTGCAATAGAGACGAAGATGAACCCCCACTAACAAGATCATTTACAGGAGGTGTTGCGGCGATATAACTTGGTTTTTGAGGCTCCCATAGGGTTGCCGCCAAAAAGAGAGAGACCATATCATTAAGCTGAAGGAATGGGTGAAACTTGTGAACATCAAAATTTACAAACATGCTTATCATATGAAAAATGTGATTGGGAAGCAAGTTCAGGAGTTGTTGGAGTTGTTGGAACTGAGATTTATCAAGCATAGCAACGGTCGCTATTCTAGTTCTATTATTATGGTAAAGAAAACAAATGGAGTTTGGCGTATGTGTGTAGACTACTGTGCTCTAAATAGGGTGACAGTGTCAGATAGATATCCCATACAAGTCATAGAGGAACCGATGGATGAATTGCACGACACAACCTACTTTACCAAGCTGGATTTGAAGTTGGGGTTCCATCAGGTACGAATGAGGGAAGGGGACATAAAAAAACGACATTTAAGACCCATGAGGGACATTATGAATATATAGTAATGTCGTTTGGACTGATGAACGTGCCATCTACCTTCTAAGCTACGATGAATGCGGTTTTTCGGGTTATGCCGAGGAAGAGAGTATTGGTATTTTTTGATGATATTCTACTCTATAACAGAGGATGGGAGGAACACATGACCAAGTTACAACAGCTGCTGCAATTATCGGGTGAGAATATGTCGGTTGTAAACAAAAAGAAATGTACCTTTGGGACACAGGCAGTGGAATACTTAGGACACATCATTTTAGCCAAATGAGTTTCAATGGATCCAAAAAAGGTTGTTGAGAAGTGGTGAGTTCCACCGTATGTTGAGGTGAGGGGATTTCTAAGCCTTAACGGATACTATCAAAAATTTATAAGGAATTACGGCAAGGATGCTAGGCCTGATTGCATTGACAAAAACGGGGGGTTTAAGTGAAATTTGGAGGCACATGCAACTTTTGAAGAGCTCAAGAACCGGATGACTACTGCTCCTATGCTTGGGATGCCAATTTTTTTTGAAGGCGTTTGTTGTCGAGTGTGACACTTCGAGAATGGGAATTAGGGCAGTTTTGGTATAGAGGGGCGACCACTTGCCAATACCGATCATCACAATTTAAAGCATATGTTGAGCTAGCGAGTCGTGTCGAGGGATCAACAATGTTTGCAGGCGAAGCTTCTGGGGTATGATTTTGAAGTTGTTTATAGACCTAGAAACTGAACAATGAGGCATACACTTTGTCGAGAGTTGAACCAGATGTGGAGAATAAGCGGATTGCTATATCTGAACCGTGGTGGGAGGACCTTCAAGTGGTTAAAGAGAGGTATTGCAAGATGTAAGTTTAATGGCTACCATTGTGGCGTTGCAGCAGGATGGAGACTCCAAACCAGTGTATACATGTTGGAATAGCTTACTGTTTTATAAAAACAGGTTGGTGTTGTCTAAGAAATCAGTACTAATACCCGAGAGTGGCGACCACTCTTCCCTAGAGTGGCGACCATTTGCTTACCATAGTAAAGCATTGTCCGATACAAACTTGACAAAATCTGTTTATGAAAAGGAGTTGACAACAATAGTGTTAACGGTTACAACATTGAAGACAATATTTGTTGGGGCGGCGCTTTGTGTTGTATACTGATCATCACAATTTAAAGCATATGTTGAGCCAGTGAGTCGTGTAGAGGGATCAACAATGTCGGTAGGCGAAGCTTCTGGGGTATGATTTTGAAGTTGTTTATAGACCTGGGAAACCGAACAATGCGGCGGACACTTTGTCGAGAGTTGAACCAGATGTGGAGAATAGGCAGATTGCTATATCTGAACCAAGGTGGGAGGATCTTCAAGTGGTTAAACAGAGGTATTGCAAGATGTAAGTTTAATGGCTACCATTGAGGCATTGCAGCAGGATGGAGACTCCAAACCGGTGTATACATGTTGGAATAACTTACTGTTTTATAAAAACGGGTTTGGTGGTGTCTAAGAAATGAGTACTAATACCCAAACTGCTGCAATATTACCACTCTTCACTAGTGGGGGGGGCATTGAGGTACTAATACCCAAGCGGCTTGCAAACGGGGTGTATTGGATTGGTACGACACACGAAGTATGAAGGTTTGTTCAAGCTTGTGAAGTGTGCCAAAAAAGCAAATATGAAACACCATGGTCCAACTGTTGCCTATACCTGAATTGGTGTGGAAGTGTCCATAGATTTTGTGTTCGGACCTCCAAAATCGCAGGGTTATGAGGTGGCGCTCTTGGTAGTAGACCGATCGAGTATGCTAATTTTTTCCCACTGAAGCACCCTTACACAACCAAAGTGTTTATGAAAGTAGTAAGGCTAAATGGTCTGCCGAGTGGCCATAGTCTCGGATTGAGAACCCCCATTTCACAATTTTGTTTTGGCGAGAACTTTTTAAGTTGCTAGGGACGACATTAAAGTGAGCTCGTCCTATCACCCACAAAGTGATAACCAAACTGAGGTAGTGAACAAATGTTTGGAGATATATCTAAGTTGCTTTTCTTTGGGCCAACCAAGGCGATGAGCAACATGGTTGTCATGGGCATAATTCAGCTATAATACCACCTATCACACTTCCAATGGGCGTACACCATTTGAAGTAGTTTACGGGCGCAAACCACCCAACTTGTTCAATATGCCAGAGGAGAAGCTTTAGTGGAGTCTGTGGCTAGCGCGTTGGTGGATCAAGACTAGGCCTTAAAACAACTCCGAGTCAACCTCCAAAGGGCACAATGACATATGAGGTAGGTGACTTGGTATGGGTCAAATTGAGACCCAGTAAACCTTATTGGGGTAAAATGATAAAGACCTTGCCAAATTGGGGACAACCTTGACAACACATCTATGAAGGCTCCCTCTAGAAGTCATTAGAAGAGAAGAGAGTACAGCTGGACACAACTATGGCTTAACAGACTCAAGCACAGCCCCTTCCCCTGCGAGTATAGACCTTCCACTCTCCTGCTTGGTCACGGGCTTTATCACTCGTTGAGAAACAAGCTTGTGCTCAAGCCTGAATGAAGGAAACTGGTTGCGGATGACGTAGTCATCTTTCCAAGTCGCATCCTCCTTGGATTGAGCCCGCCACTTGATTAAGGACTACGGTTGAGTTACATTCTACTGGAAATTGGAGCAGCTAGACAACACAACCTCTGGTTTGGCCAATTACCCTCATTTGGTGGCAAATCTGGTGGGAGTGGGCTGGATAGGAGGACCTTGCAACTTCTTTAATTGAGAGACATGAAACACTGGATGTATAGCAACTAGGGCTTAACCTACATTGGATATTACATCATTTTAGATGAATATTCAGCACATTACAAAAATACATGCCCGATAACCGTAATATTTTAGTGCCTTTGGAAACTTGGAACCCATTCTTCTGGTTTGGTGAAAGATTTTCAACATCTTCAGTAAAGATCTTTCCATTTAATACTTCTGTTTAAAACCTTTCTTCATAACCTGGTGAAGGAAAACATAATAAAAGAGTGAACTCAAATGCTCAGTAAAGGTAAACAATGTGATATGTAAGTATAATCATGAGCATAAGGGTATGAAAACATGATCGTAACGTTAGAAGATCATACCCTGCATATCAAAGATCATAATCAAGAGTCATAGCATAAAGATTGACAGTTCATAAGACATGAATCATAAAGTAATCAAGAGTATAAGCCATGAAAGCATAAAGTAGGAATAAGACATGAAATTGTGGCAGACATATAAAATGATTTCCATAGTAGTCAATGCTTACTGCCAAGACCATCTTAGTGGACAAAGTCCTTTACTGAATTGGGTTCACTCCGCGTTTCAACCTTGTATTACCGAACCGGGTTCACTTCCCGTTTCAGCCTTGTATTACTGAACCGGGTTCACTTCCCGTTCCAGCTCTATATGACTGAACCGGGTTCACTTCTCGTTCCAGTCTTGTATGACTGAATCGAGTCCACCCATTTCAGCCCTGTTGACTGAATCGAGTTCACTTCCCGTTTCAGCTTTGTATCACCGAACCGTGTTCACTCCTCGTTCCAGCCCTGTCACACTGAACCGACTTCACTCCTCGTTCCAGCTCTGTCATACTCATGAGATATAAATCTTTACTCAATGCACTGAAGGTATATATAGGTTTCACCCGTCACATAATAAAATCATACATACATGTGACACAAGATAATAAAACTTTCATCATATCATAACCCATAAAAAGAGATGAGTTTCATAAATATCATATCATAACCCATGAAATGAAATGGATATTATACACACTTCATCCTATGATTACATGTGGAAAAGAGACGGACTTCATAATAATTTCATCATAGACCCATGAAAAGAAGTGGGTTTCATAATCATTTTATTATAGTATAACCCGTGGAAGAGAAACGAGCTTCATAACAACTTGTCATCTTAATCATAAACCATTCAAAGAAAGAATAAGAATGATCTTCTTAGATCATAACCCTAATAAAGTATAAACTATATCAAAGGACATCATCTTATATGGAGAAGGATTTTGAAAGATCACTTGGACATAACTTTTCTTTGAAAAATCACTTTTTTAAAACATATAACATTTTCATAATCCTTTTCTTTGAAACCATTTTGAAAACATATAAAGGAATCATGAAAAATCATTTAAAACATTTTTTGAGGAAAATATCTTTTCCACCTAAAAACACTTTTTAAAACATAAAACATTTTGAAAACATTTTTCCTTTCAAAATAACCTAGAAAACATATAATGGAAGTTTTGAAAATCATTTGAAATACTTTTTAAAATCCAAAACTTTTTTGAAAACTTTTTCTTTGAAAACCACTCTAAACAACAAATTCCCAGAATATTATGCAAAGCATCTTCTTTTAAAAATGACCTTGTAAACTTTCAAATGAAGCTTCAAGGAAATGACGGCGGGTAAATTCATACATGCCAGACATTCCCTTTGCACCGTAAAAAGTTTAGAAAAGTGTCTTGATTGGAAAACGATGAAAAGATTCTTTTAAAACCCTTTTTATTAAAAAGGTAAAACATGGATACAAATGTCTTTTACACCTCATAATAAAACATTTTTGAAAACATTTTTAGAAAAATTGGTTTTGTGAATAAAACAAATTTTTGACCGAATGGATTTTCTTAAAAACACTTTCTTAATTATTTAAGTATCAAAAAGTTTAAAAATGGTACCAATACATGGGGATATCATGGATAATCAGAGTTGAAGAAAAGTCATGAGAGTTATTGAGATATGGATCATAAGATTTCATCAATGGAAGCAGAATCGTAAACAATCTATAAACGATGATAGGAAAACATGGGCTGAGAAAGAGGGGAGTTGATGCTGGACAATAGGGGTTGCTAAAGGGGAATCTGTTGTAATCGCATGGGGGCCCATGGGGAATATGCTGGGAGCCCTTGGGGCCCACAGCTGTTAGAGGAGGCTGTTATAGGGGGGCCAACGGAGGGGGGGATTTTGCTGGTTAGCTGGTGGCCTGCAGGCTTGGAGTTTCGGCCTGCGGGCTTGGGTGAGGGGCACTTGCTCGTTCGAAGTGTCTTTCTTCTATTACTCTTCTATTACTCTTCCTCTGTTGCAATTCTTTGGTTCTTTTCATACTTGAATATAAGTGTTGGTCTTTCGTTCTTATCAAATTGGTCCGACCTGCCGCTTCACCCCGCCCCCTGCCATGGAAACCCGCC
This sequence comes from Viscum album, assembly GCA_963277665.1. Lineage (NCBI taxonomy): Eukaryota > Viridiplantae > Streptophyta > Magnoliopsida > Santalales > Viscaceae > Viscum > Viscum album. The sequence continues at coordinate 805,772,399 of OY728127.1, forward strand.
ACCAAGCTCATCAGGATGGCCTCGACCAACGGGTGGGGATTCTTGAAACCCCTCTCAGAAACCTGGAATTGACATTGGCAGCGTTTTGCACAGAGCAGGCCGAGTTTCGGAAATTTATGGCCACTGAATTGACGGATCTCCGCCACCTCATCACTTCCGTGCTTTGCTACCCGGAGAAAGCATTGTTTCTTGCTGAGGACCTCCCGTCCTCTATTTTCAATCTGTCTGCCTTCCACACTGTCCTTTCCGATGCTGCTGGAAAATCCACTTGGGAGCCCGTAGCTGCCGCAGGAATGACCGCTCCCTCGGAGAATGAAGCGCCACCAATGAAAGAACCGCGGGAGTCGCGACCCAGTTTTGGGGGGTTCACAGGTACAACGTCACTGGAGGCGACCGCGGCTTGAAAACTGCTGGATTTCACTTAGTTCCTACAGACATGGGACAACCTAGCGCAAACAAGCTAACTTTCTCCCCTTCCGCCTACTGTGGTTGCGCGTGTTGTTGGATGGAGCTCACCAACACTTTCTCCTAACATGGAACATTTCTGGAAACATGAGCACCGTTTGGGCACAACTTCAAGCCCTTCGACCTTTCAACTTGTGTATTTCCCTACAGTCCCTCCATCTCGAATTGTTGGTGATTTGGAGCCAAACCAGGCAAAGGTTGCAACAACATTTAATTCCTATAGCTGTGATTAATCTCACATATCCCCCTATTGTTTCAATGCTTGTGGGAGTTACTAATGTTCAGCATGGGGCACTTGTGTTGGAAACCAGCCCCTACCACTACTGTTGCATGTTAACTAGGGGGCTTCTCCATCCAACAACTATGATACGACATAGAGATGACTTGACGACAATAGATGTCATGCTAGCCGGGAGGAGCATATTGCAGATTGCTTGGCATGACTATATGGGCAGTGCACCTTCTCACCACCTGCGGTTCCATGTAGCAAGGCTGGTCTGGGAAATTGCTTGGCCTGCTGGGTCCGTCACACTTGGGGGACACGTCTACCACCTTGAGGACAAGGTGGTTTTTCGGGAGGGTGGCAGTGATAAGAAAACATGGGCTGAGAAAGAGGAGGGGTGCTGTTAGACAATAGGGGCTGTCGCTGGGGAATCTGTTGTAGTTGCATGGAGGCATGGGGAATATGCTGGGATCCTGAAAGAATATTCTTGGGGCCCACAGCTGTTAGAGGAGGCTGTTATAGAGGGGCCCAACAAAGGAATATGCCGAGGAATAAAAGGGGAATATGCTGGGGGGTCCACAGGTAGTTGGGGCTGTTATAAATTGGCTGGGCTGGAGAGAGTGGAGGGGGGAGAACTCTGTTGTATTTTGGCCTGGGGCCAGGGACGGGTTGGGGTTTGCTCACCTGTAGAGTCTTTTCTGCTGTAAGTTCCTGTTTTCCTACTTATTTCTCACCGTTTCTTTCCTCCATTATTCTCTTTAATACACTAAAGTGCCACCGTTGGGCTGAGTTCTTATCATAAACTCTTGCCACTTTTAACTTTAAATCATAATCCCCCTGAGAGCATAACATTTCATGAAACTTGTAATATCATGAAAAGAAGATTTATGATATAACATGTCAAAGGGACCTTATATGCACCTTATAAAAGAAGATATGTGCATAACATAACATGTGTTTCAAAGAAGGCAAATTGAGACAAAATTACCTAACCAATTTGGTAACTTTCGAAACATAAACCCCATGAAAGAGATATCATGAAATGGATATGTAAATACCCATAAATTTAAGTATAAGGATCATAAAATACATTCATGGGCAGTATATATGCCACACAAAAGTAATGTACATGACATGTATCTCACAGATATAAAAAGTGGGATGAGAAAATCCTTACCTCAAGTCTTGACTTTCTTCATACACATTCAGACCTTATTATACGTCTATCATAGAACTATATTATTATATCTAATACCATATATGATTTGGTTATGACTTTATATTGCCTGTTTATTAACAACTCTATGTTAATGTTACGTTTTGGGTAATGTCCACTTTCTTTTTCGTATATGATTTGGCTTGTATTTCTTGATCCTCTTACTTAGACCACAATTTACTTATTTTCAGAATGTAAAACATGATATAAATATCATATATATTCAGTATATATGTATTTATAATAATCTATAAAATATAGAAATATGAAATGGAATACATCTTTCATGAAGACGGTAAGTCGTACGTACGCATGAACGTTATTTTTGTTTTATTGTCATATTGAAAGAAATTAAAATACATATATGTATATATATATAATATCATTGCAGTAGCATTAATATGTCATATATATCATATAAGTTCACTAAACTCATTCTTAATACATTCAATGTAAAATGAAAACGAATCACATCGCTTTGAGGAGGTGGTAGTCCACACGTTCACAAACGAAATTATTATATTTACAGAAAATGGAAAGTATGAAAGTATGTTTTATATAATAATTCCAGAAGCATAAAGACATCATAAATATCATATATCTCATATAAAAACAGATTGTCCATCATAATGTCTACCCATGAGAGGTGATAAAGGAAAAACAAACATCGTTTGGCGAGATGGTAGTCCGTCGTACACACGAACGGTAAGTTCGTTACTCATTAGATGTATGTGTGTATAAGTGTAGGTTGAACCCTTGGAATAACATCTCAGTATATTGAGGATACTGAGGTTATTATATAAGCATGGAATAAGAAGAGTTGAGGGGGTGAAGAATGAAAATAAAACAAAGTTTAAGGAATGATGTTACCTCTTCTTTGGGTAACGCCTCTTGGTTTGCACTAAAGAGCTTTATTGGTTGGTTTTTTAGGATAAAGGGAGGGATGTTGGGAGTTTATTTGAGCAGAGGTTGGATGAGACAAAGGGCTTGGGAGATGTGAATAAGTGGGAGGGGTAAGTGCCTTTTTATGGTGGAGTGATATTCTTATAAATCTTTGAAAAGGGAATTTCACTCACCTTTTTCCCATGTCAAACTGCTCCAATAATAGTCCAAATTCAAGCCAAGAGAGAATAGGGTCGAAATATGAACAACCAATGGCTTTTGGACAATTGTCTAGGTCATTTTGGGCCTTAAGTTTAAGACTTAGTCCTTCATTAAGCTAATTTTTCACTTAATTGATGTAATTAATTTTAATCACTTTCACTAATCTTTTTGGTCAAAAACTAAGTTGACTTTATTAGACATTATAAATTATACTGATTCCAAATATGAAATTCATTTTTCCAAATTCTAATCACAGAAGTTATAAAAATTAATTTAAAATTAATCCTGCAGACGGGACGACAATGCGGGTCTTTAAAGCGAAAAGATCCAAAATTTTGAAATGTTTTTATATCCAATTTAATTGTGAAATTGGTTCCAATGACCTACATTGGATTAAGTGATGTATAATTGATCTAATTATACTTTAAAACCAAATTAAAACATAATTTAACTATATAAATAAATTAGATGAAAAAACAGCTTTGTATTAAAATTCAGTGTTTTTCATTATTTATCAAAAAATGTTACTTAGAAAACTACAAAAAATTCACCCAAAGTAAATTTTGATATTCCGCTTTCAAAAATGAATTTTATTTTGTCAAATAAAAATTATAAAGGTGTCAAAAATCAGGTTTAAAATGTCATTAAAAAATTGCCTTTTAGAAAAATATATCTTTTTATTCATAAAATTGGATTTATTCTTATATTATACCTATCAAATCTATTGGATAACTATAAAAAATATTGATTCAATATATGATATATAAATTTTATTGAAAACATCAATCAAAAGCGGTTTGGTTAATTTATTGAGATAAAATTGTGTTTGTACATAGAAAAATTGTTTTCTTAAAAAAATAATTTCTTTATTTTCAAATAGTTCTTTCATTCACTTCTACTAATTGATAATCAAAGGATTCATTTTATATACATGTATAAATTATATTTTTACAATTTAGTTAATCTTATTCGTAAATTCCATTCCAACAGTTAGGTGGTAGCTATAATAATATTTTAATAATCATATTAATAGAATATTGTAGTTCGGTAAAAACTCGGCCTTGCGTGTAGCGCAAGCTATCGAAGAGACTCGATATTGTGTGTAATATAAGCCAAACATAGTGTTGCATGTACCGCAAGATAATCTAAGTGCTGCGTGCAGTGCAAGATTAACTTGGTGTTGCGTATAACGCAAGACAAACTTAATGCTTTTATAAAAAAATTATATTCAGTGTTGCGTGTTGAGCTGATACGCCATTGGACCGATCTGTTTGGGAACCGGAAAAGGTCCATAAAAATGGGGAGACGATTTCTGATTGAGCCGGTGACTGAGGGATTGTTGTTTATGAGGACACGTGGACAAATAAACCCGATCTCTAACCTGAAAGCAAACATGGCGACGATGACAGTCTGCCTGTAATTTTTTTGATTCCTAGGGGCGGCACAGATGAAATTTGAGTTTGTAAGGCGTCATGTCGGTCATAAAGTGCCTGTGCCACTATTGCTAGTTTAATCTTTGGTAAAAAGTTTAGCACCGTGGGTGGGGGGCGTCCGTAGACCATTTCAATGGGAATAGTATTGATAGGGGCATGCCAGTAGGACCACTGCTTAGGATGTTCGCTCACAAAACAGCGCAAATATGCTTTGAGTCATCTGTTGATGACTTACGTTTGGCCGTCCGTTTGCGGGTGATACGCCGAACTGTGTTTTAATTTGGTGCCTTGAAGCAGGAATAATTCAGTCCAGAAATGGCTGAGAAAACTGGGACCTGATCACTGATGACAGAAGTTGGAAAACCATGTAGTCGAACCACATCCCTCATGAAAACCTCAGTGACGCCCCGGGCTGTGTAAGGATGTTTTAGCAGCAAAAAAATGACTGAATTTGGAGAGTTGATCCACTACCACGAGAATGACATTTTTGCCTGTGATGTAGGCAGCCTAGAAATGAAATCCATTGACAAATCAATCCACACCGCTTAGGGTATATCCAACGGTTGTAAGAGATCAATGGTTGGTAAAATCCCATATGCCCCCCCCCCTTGTGGAGTCTGGTGGAATTCGGCTAACAGCCTGTGTACCCACGGTGAAGAACCGGGGAGGACCAGGCGTCCCTTATAACAGAGTATCCCACGGTCTAAAAAAATGGCGGGTAGGTTGCACTGCTAGCCTGGAGCGCTGAAATAATCTTTTGGAAGTGTGGATCCTCGGCCACCCCTACGAACAAGTCATGGTGGTCCTGCCAAACTGGAAACAAACAGTATATAAGCATAATTGTGGGGGTTCATCCCCAAGAGAAAGGGCATCCGCTGCTGAATTTTGGCGTCCGGGTTTGAACTTGGCATCGAATTGATACCCCAACATTTTGGATATCCAACATTGCTGGTCGGCCGTGGTGATATGCTGCTAAAGAAGGAATGAATTTGAGGCTTCGGTGATCTGAAAAAACTGTAAAAGGTTGGTCGAGTAAATAAGGACACCAATGTTGAACAGCCAAGGCCAAAGCCATGATTTCTTTTTCATAAGTTGACTTGGCTATGTTACTCGCTGTTAGGGCTTTACTAAAGGAAGTGACGGGCCTTTGGTTTTGCATGAGAACCGCGCCAATGCCCAGGCCAGAAGCATCCCATTCAATCTGAATTTTCTCAGAGAAATTGGGCAGAGCCAGGACATAGGCTGTTGTGGTGAGTTGTTTGAGAATGTGAAAAGCTTGTGAGGATTCTATAGTCCACTGGAAATTATCCTTTTTGGTAAGAGCTGTGAGTGGTTGAGCAATTTTGCCATAATTCCGGATGAATTTTCTGTAATAACCCGTGAGGCCTAAAAAATGACGGATCCCCTTCACTGTAGACGGACGGGACGAGTCCAACATTACTTTAATCTTGGTAGGGTCCTTGGAGACCACTGTTTGAGATATAACATGACCCAGGTAACCAACTGGCTGACTCCTTAACAAAAATATTCTCTTCGTATCCTCTCTCTTGAGCCCCTCCCCCTTCTTATAACATCTTTGCCTTGCCCCTCATGTGGCCTCCAATAGAATTATCCCTTTAGAATGTACAGGTGTGTCCAGCTGTACTCTCTTCTCCTGTAATGACGCATATGCCCCCTTCTAGAGGGAGCCTTCCTGGCTGTGCTGTCCAGGGCTGTCCCCAGCTTGGCAAGGTCTTTATCATAAGATCAGTGCCAAGCTGGCAGCTTGATATTTTGGGCCGTATGCAGTTGCTGGGAAGGTAGGAACCGTGGCCTACCGGTTGGATCTACTTGGAACTAGTAAAATACATCCAGTATTTTATGTATCCCAGTTGAAGGCCGCTGTTGGGAACCACCCCATGGAAGTAGAATTGCTAGAAAGTTTAATGGAAGAAGATGAATTTCTTGAAGAAGTTTTGACTGCCAAGAAACATGGACCGATCTGGCTGATCAGTAGATGAAGCAACATGGGAAGATGCCAACGCGCTGAAGGTCCAATATCCTAATTTCCACCTTGCGGACAAGGTGGTACTTCAAGGAGAAGGGACTGATAGGAACGCGGGTGAGGACCAAGGCCAAGTCCGGCCGAGGCCACCTATTCAGTAGGAAGGGGGCTGGGGTGCGACTACTTACTGTCAGGGGTAGTGTTGTAATGAGACATTTAGTAGTCTGTTAGAAGTTGATATATCGGGGTGGGAGCCGGTACGTGGGGACATCCAGTTATTAGTTTGTGGGAATGCATATTGCTTGGGCCCGAGGTTGAGGAATTGCTCCAAGGAGGACCGTCTGAGCTTCTGTAGGAGCTCTAGTATGTGTAAGAGTGGTTCTGGAATGGTAAGTCTCTCTCTCTCTCTCTCCATTCCAATTCTCTCTTCTAGTTCTAAACATCTATCAAATGAGATTACAATGCCAAACTATAAATTTAGAGAAGCAAGTTTGAAGATATAAAGAAGCCAAACACCTATCCATTGATGATTAATTCTCTAGAGTGAATGAGATAGTAAGCAACATTAGAGGTTTTGAAGAAAAGCCGGATGACTCCATTATTGTGAAGAAACTAATGGGGAATTTTCCTGAACGATTTGATCCAAAAAAAATTTCTCTTGAAGACAGGGAAAATCTCTCATTGGATGTGTTGCACAATATCCTCATTGCCTATCAAATGAGAAAGACACCTGTCTCTAAGAAGAAAGTGAAAGATAAAATGACTTTTGAAGCCATGAAGAAGCGGAAGCCTGAAGGAAGAAGAACTTGAACCTTCTGGTGAGTCTGATGATGATGATGACATGAATAATGACAGCAAGAGAATCATGTTTCTTATCTCCAAAAATTTCAGAAAAGGCAAGGGTAAATACGAGGAGAAACTGCCCTTGAAACGCTTCAGATGTGGAGGCATTAGACACTTTGTATTCTACTGGCCAAAAAAAGTGGTGAAGAAACATACATGGAACACATGCTCAGGTTTGAGTTAGAGGCTTTTCTTGAGCAGAATACCAAGTTGAAGTTAAAACCTTGAAGAAATCGGATGGGAAGAAAGTTGAAGCTAAATGAAGAATCTCTCAAAGGAGAGACTCATTGAAGAACTCAAGAAATTCAAGCTGAAAGCCGTTGGGCATGAAAGGATCAAGAAGGATCTTGAAGAAAAAATTATGTTGAAAGAAGAAGAAATGAGCAAGCTGGAATCAAAACTCCTTATGGTTGAACATGAGTTAAAAAGGGTGAAAAAAGACTTCAAAATATTTGTTGAAGTAAAGGCTCGATCATCTATTCTGGTGAAACCTGTACCTGGAATTACTCAAAAAGTTGAATATGTTTTGCCGAACAAGAGTTAAAAAAGGGTTTAAGTTGACATCAATTCTGGTTAAACCTGCACCTGGAATTACTCAAAAAGTTGAATCTGTTTTGCCTAACAGTGCAGGTTCTAAGTCAAATTTCAAGTCTGGGGCCGAAAAGATGATGAGAAACTCACTTCTACATTCAGTAAGGAGAGAAGAATGCAAGAAAAATAAACCTCATTGAAGAACAAGCAAAATCAGGGCGAGATCTGGGCAACAAAGGAAAGAATCTGGAGTGTAGTTTTCTGGACAGAATTTTGCTGTGTAGTTTTCTGGAAGAAGGCATGAATCAAGGGGGAGCAACTCTGAAGTGAAAAAAGAATGGATCTCTAAAGAAGACTGAACAAAATTTCTATAAGTCTCCGTACTCATAACAGGTTTTAAAGTTTGAGGTTATTTTATAATGAATAATAAAAACCACATCAGACCACAAGTCTGATGTGGGATGCAGACTCCAACACTTCCCCTCAAGCTAGGTGTATCTAGCTTGAATATATAAAGAAAAACAATCAACGGATGCTGCAAACACTCCCTCTCAAGCTAGACATACCCAGTTTGATTACAAAACATACAAAACATAAGAAAAGATAAACCGCCATGATTGTTGCTCCCCCTCGGGAAGGTGATGGATGATGGAAGAAGCCACTGAAAAGGATGTGTCAACAAGGCACTGAGAAAGCCCCATAGGCGGGGCCGGGCTACAGAGTGCCGGAAAATCTGCACTGGTGGGGCCAGTTGTCAGAGCGCCGAGAAAGCCGCACGAGCGGGCCGATTGTCGGACTGCCAGGAAAGCCACACGTGCGGGCCGGTCGGGAAATCTGCATAGGCGAGGTCGGGAAATCCGCATAGGCGGGGGCCACTCGTCGGGAGGCGGGGATTCTGCACGAGGAGGCTGGCATGGAGGTGGGGGCTGCCGCAGGAGGAGGCTGGCATAGAGGGAGCAACGGTGGAGGCGTCGTGGAGGCGTCGCTGGACTAGAAGGCCGACATAGAGGGAGCAACAGTGGAGGCGTCGCGCAGGCGTCCCTGGACTGGAAGGACAGAGGGCGACGCGCAGTAGGTGCTCGCGATGGGGGTTGTCCGACAGGGAGGAGAGGCAGAGGAGCCGTCACAAGGAAGAGAGGCCGACGACGGGATCCGGCCGGATCGGGCCAGCTTTGGGAGAGGGGAGGCCGCCTGGTCCGTCGAGCGTCGAGCGCACAGGAGCAGCGGGAAGACCGTCGCTGGGTCTGACGGTGAGAGGTCGGGATCTGACGCGATGAGGTGAGAGGCATTTGGGGTCGCCGACCGCCCGGTGTCGCGCAGGGAGCGGCGCGCGGGAGATGCCTCGCACGGGAAGGGGGTTGTCACGGGGATGAGACGTGTGATGAGGAAGGGTCGGGCCGACGATGGATGACCGACCGTGACGATCGGGACGAGGCGCAATGGTGGTGGAGGGAGTGGAAGCTATCGCGGACAGGGGATGCTTAGTAGGAGGCACCGTCGGATGGAGGACCGGTCATGGAGGGAGGGGCGACGGCGGATTAGGGCCCTGACCATGGAGGCTGCGCCCCCCACGGGGGAAAAAACGCTGGAAACCCTAGACGAGAGAAAAAAATAGGAGGGAGGAAGGGTTGGATTAAACCTGTTCTGATACCATGTAGAATGATAAAAGAGGTGAACCCAAAACCCAAGGTCCCTATTTAAAGGGAAGCCTTGAGGTTATTTTATAATGAATAATAAAGACCACATGCATCAATAAAATGGTGTGGCTGAGAGGCAAAACAGAAGCATTGTGGACATGGGAAGAACATTGCTAGCTGAAAACAAGTTTTTATATTTCTTTTGGAGAGAAGGTGTATGCACTGCTGTGAACATTCAGAATAGATGTTTATTGAGACCTGGAACACACAAGACTCAATATGAGATATGGCATCTTAAAAAGCCAACTGTTAAATGCTTCAAAGCATTTTGAAGCTCTTGTTACATGGAGATAAAGAACAAAAATCTGGGCAAGTTTGGTCTTGTTGTTGTTTTGGACCACTTTTTTTATTAAGGCTTGTTGCCCTTCTTGTAATGGTTTTCCTCTTTCCCATTTCTAAAAGAAGATCTTCCTTTGTTCAATAAAAGGGGGCTTGACCCTCAACCTTTAAAAAAAAAAAAATCTGGGCAAGTTTGAAGAAAGAGCTAGAGAAGGGATCTTTATGAGATATCTTTCAAAAATGACAGTGGATATAAATGCTTGAGCAAAAATCAACAAACGCTGGTAGAATGTTACAGATGTCAAATTCATAGAAAATCCGCTCATACCAAGTGAGTCTGTTGAGGTTGAAGTAGAAATTGAGATTGCTGAAGCTGGGAACATGTAGATTCCAGACAAACAGGTTACTGGAGAGGTTGGAAATGAGTAGGCTGTGGTTGATGTTGACTCAGATGTGACCAAGCAACAACTGAGAATCAGGGGCAGAGACATCAAAGGATGAAGAAAATGTTGATTCTGAGAATATTATCAGCCAACAAGATGCACCTGTCCAATCAAGAAGAAGGTTAAGGCTTGAGGACCAAACTGCTCTTATCTCTCAAGTTGAACCTAAAACCGTTTTTGAGGCAGTATAACATGCAGAATGAATTGCTGCTATGAATGATGAACCTGTTCAAATAGAGAAGAACTCCACTTGGGAGCTGGGGTCAAGGCCCGCAAACAAAAACATTATAGACACCAAGTGGGTTTTTAGAAATAAACTGAATGAGAAAGGTGAAGTCACAAAGAATAAAGCAAGGCTGGTTTGCAAGGGGTATTCTCAGAAGAAAGGAGCTGACTTTGAAGAAACCTTTGCACTAGTGGCAAGACCTGGGACCATAAGGATATTCCTGGCGGTGACAAATCACAAAAATTATAGAATTTATTAAATGGATGTGAAGTCTCCCTTAGCGGTGATCTTGAAGAAGAGGTTTTCATTGAACAACCTGAGGGCTTTCTTCTTAATAATGATGGAAGCATGGTGTGCCAACTTAAGAAGTCTTTATATGGCTTAAAGCAAGCCCCTTGAACCTGACATGTCAAGCTGGATGGATGCTCGAGAAGTATGGATTTTTCAAAAGGCGAAGTTGATAGTAATCTCTATGTGAAAGAGCTGTCCACGGGTACTCTCATTGTCATAGTGTATGTGGATGACATAATTTTTTCAGGTGATAAAGAGCATCTTTGTGAGGAATTTGGTGAGGAAATGAAGAGGCACTTTGAGATGTCTTTGTTGGCCGAGATGTCATAGAATTTTTTCAAACGGCAAAGTTGATAGTAATCTCTGTGTGAAAGAGTTGTCCAGTACTCTCATTGTCATAGTATATGTGGATGACATAATTTTTGCAGTTGATGAAGAGCATCTTTATGAGGAATTTGCTGAGGAAATGAAGTGGCGCTTTTGAGATGTCTTTGGGTGAGATGTCATATTTTTTGGGGTTACAAGTCTTACAAGGAGTTGATCATATTTTCTTATCTTGAGGAAAATACTTCAGGGAATTGTTGAAGAGGCTTGGAATGGAGGAATGCGAAGGGATTTCTACTTCTTTAGCTGTTGGCTCTGAACTGATAAAAGATGAGGCTGAAACTAAATCAAAGGGAAAACTGTAACAGCTTCCAGACTTGACATAGTATTTGTTGTGACCCTATGTACCGGATTTCAAAGTGATTCCAAAGAGTCTCACATGTTAACAGCCAAGAGAATCCTGAGATGCATTAGGAATACACTGAGCTACGGCCTTCTGTACAGAACTAGTCCAGATTTGACTTGCAGGGCTTTACAGTTGCTGACTGGGCTGGGGATTGTATTGACAGGAAGTGCACTTTAGTGGGCACATTCTTCCTTGGTGAAAGTTGTGTGGCATGACATAGCAAGAAGAAAAGTTCAGTGGGCATTAAGCACAGCTGAAGTTGAGTACATAGTAGCCACACATGCTTGTACGGATGCAAGTTCAACTAGCCGGCTTGAGTTTGTTGACACCAAGGAACAGGTTGTAGATATTTTCACCAATGCATTGCCAAAGGAGGGCTTCTCTGAATTAGGGCTGAAACTTCATGTTCAGCCTTCTCCTCTCACACCTAAATATGTGGGGAACACAACCCCCCCACACGATTTGAGATTGTGTTGTCAAATGGGGAGAAGAAAAGTAACACAACTCTTATTTGTCAAAGGACGAGAAGATTGTCAAAGGAGCAAAAAGTGGGAGCATTTGTGATGATTTGAGGGGGAGTTCATCTAAATCATTTGGCCGCAATTACTTGACATTGATGGATAAAATTCTCTAAAAAACATTGCCTTATCAGACAGTGTTGCAAGACACTTCTCATAAGAGAAAGACCATGATTTGATGATTCTTATGCGATTTGGTGATTTCTGAACAAATCTGTGTTTATTTGGAAGAGTTGAATGAGGTTGCCAACAAATTCAGAAGGGGGAGATTGAAGTGGCTATGAAGTTGTTGATGGTTTGCATTTGTTGTCAATCTTTATGAGAATCATTAGAGGATGTTGAGAGGCTGTTTGAAATGTTTTTGAATGACTGAGAAGGTCTCGGGATCAGCCATATTGGTTTAGAGTTCTGTTGAGTGAAGTCTGAACAACCTGTACAATGCATATGACTTTGGCTGGAGATCGTGTGACTTTGCCCAGCCCGTAAGTCTTGATGCCAGATCGTATGACTCTGCGTGTATGACTTCAGCAGCATCGGACTTCCACGTATGACTTTGAGAGCAAGGCGCGTATGACTTGAGGCAGTTCGTATGACTTCGTTTAAATTTCGCATGACTTCTCACATTTCACAAAACTTCAAAGTCATATGAAATGTATTCTGCTGAAAAAGTCTTTTGAGTTTGGGGCGTATGACTTTGTAATTTTGCATGACTGCAAAGTCATACGAAATAGTGTTTAACTACAGTGTATGACTTCTGCACTTAGAGAATTTTTGGTGAAGTCTGCTGATTGAAAAATCGAGCTACCAGAATATTTATTCTGAAGTTTTGAAATAAACCAGGTGATGCAAGAACTGTTCTTCAGTGGATAAAACATCACAAACCGATTGTGATTCAAGCATCATGAAGGTTCTATGTTCCTCACATCATGAAGAACAAGTACAAAGTCGAGAGCGACCTGCGGAGAGAGTGCCTGAATTTTGTTATCTATTTTCAAGAATAATGCAAATGGGCGAGTTGCGCCGCAACCAACTGCTTTATGCCGGAAGCAGGTAGAAGAAGATGAAAGCTGTGGAAACCAAGAACAAATCACTGCTGGGTATTTGTGGAAATCACAAATACATTTATTTCTGTGTTTTTCTGAGAAGTTGGAAGCTGTTGGTCTGGGAAGACAAAGTGCAGGAGGATAGTTTTGGAACATTGCACATGGGAGACTGACCTGCGTGAAAATCTTGGTGAAAAGTGCATGAAAAGTTGCGAGTGCTGAAAATGGGTAATTGATAATTATGTTGTTTTGTAGCTGGCTCGAGACATCTTATAACATACTAATTCAGGTATATGAAAATGAAATGAGAAATTAATGAGCTGATCGCACAAGAAAAGTGCTTTCTCCAAGAAAGAGAAGATTGCTGTGTGGAAATTTCAAGGCTGTGGAGAAATTGAGATAGAGAGAAGAATAAAACATATCTCATTGCTGCACACAAAAAAAAGGCGTGCGGGACCGAGTGAAGTAGAGAAGTAGAAGTGTCTGAAGGTGGGGCTGTGCTAGCTGTGTAAAATCTACATAACCAAGCTTTCAGAGTTGAGAAGAGGAGTGCCTGTAGTCGAGGAAGTAATCATCTGAAAATCTGTTTTTGCCCAAGCTTACCGTGCTGAGTCTGAAAGAAGAAGAATAAGCAGATCCTCAAAGGTTTCTGCATGCATTGAGTTGAGCAGTCCGAGTTTTTCATAGTTTATTCACCGGTAGATTCTGAAGCGACTGTTCTTGAAGTGAGTGAGCTGTATTCTCTGGATAAAATCACGCCGGCTCAAGGAGGATCTCTTGTTTGTTGCTGAAGCAACCTGCATCCAAAGGATATCTCTCTCATCTAGTGCTGCTTGTATTTCATTGCAACCGTGGGGAGACAGTAGAAGAATAAAACATATCTCATTGCTGTACACAAAAAAAGGCGCGCGAGACTGAGTGAAGTAGAGAAGAAGTGTAAGTGTATGAAGGTGAGACTGTGTGAGCTGTGTAAAATCTACATACCTAAGCTTTCAGAGTTGAGAAGAGGAGTGCCTGTAGCCGAGGAAGCAATCATCTGAAAATCTGTTTTTGCTGGAGCTGTTGCTGAGTTTGAAAGAAGAAGAATAAGCAGATCCTCAAAGGTTTCTGTATAGTGAGTTGAGCAGTCCGAGTTTTTCAGAGTTTATTCACTGGTAGATTCTGATGTGACTGTTCTTGAAGTGAGTGAGCCGTATTCTCTGTATAAAATCATGTTGGCTCAAGGAGGAAGATCTCTTGTTTGTTGTTGAAGCAACCTGCATCCAAAGGATATCTCTCTTATCTAGGTGCTGCTTGTATTTCATTGCAACTGTCGGGAGACAGTAGAACCTGCGGGAGTAGTGTATGTTCTGGGAAGCATGGGTCTCAGGATAACAATTGACCCAACCACTTATATTGATAAGAAGATATTAGTGGAAAATTTGTAGCATGGGATAAACTCTCACATTGAGGTCGGGCCTTCTAAAAACTTGTGTATGCCTTGCTCTTCTATTTGAGTCCCTGTGACTTTCATGCAGAAGGATGAAAGTTCAGACGCATGCACTCAGTCGCAACCACATTCTGGAGGATGGAGTGACACAGGAGGAAGGGCTGTTCCAGATGCGGCATGAAAGTTCCGGAGGAAGTGTATATGTCGTCGACAACTGATTTCTAATGATGGCAATGCGGAAGCAGACATTGCATAAGAATCACTCTGAAGGACTTGCGTAAGGTTTTCTTGGTGGTTTGCAAAAGACGTAAGATGGCTTGCAAGCGTAAGGAGAGCTTGCACTGTTCATCAGAAAGGCCAGTTGAGGCGGTGATGTTCAGCCGGTTGCCTTGACCGAACTGAGTGACCACTGCAAAGTTTGGAAGGTGGTGCGACTGACGGAACTTGCTGGTAGCTGCGGAGCACTTCTATAAAAGGATGGGCTGAGGTCATTTGTTTGGTGGTGAAAACCCGGGGTTGATCAAGAGACGATTCGGAAGGAGTCAGAGTGGTGGACGTCCCCGTGGGGGGCTTCCCTACAGAAGCGTTTGCGGCCAGGAGGAGTCGTTGAAGGCGTTGCCAAGGAGGATCTGTTTTAAGGTTCTGGAACTAAGGTTCCCTTGTACTTCAGATGTTTATCTTCTTAATTAAAGGTACCGTGCGTTCTCCTATGGAGTGAGACTAAGTCCGAACCATGTTATTCCTGTGTGTTGTGCTTCTGTTTATGCGTGGGTTTGTTCTTGTTTGTTTGTTGTTCTTGGAAGATATTGTCTAAGACCATGAACCGGAAGTGAAAGGCAGATCAACATGGTGGACTACGGTGTTTGGTCTTCCTAGTTCTGGAATTTGAATAAGCAGGGGTGTGCCTTGGTGTTTCAGACTCTTCCGGGTGCCTTGTTCCGCATTTGAGGTCGGGAAGTTACTTTCGGTGACAAGAGGCTGGCTGGTTCCGATTCGCTGGTTCCGAACCCTGGAAGCAGTATGGGAGGCTTGGGTTCCGGATGGTCCCAGCAGGGGGTGTATGTGGACGGGGGTTGGGTTTTGTGATAGAATTGTAATGGTCGGTTAGCCCTGGTAGAGAAGAGTAGGTGGTTTGGTGGCGCTGCTTTTCTGAGCCCCCTTTTGGCACGGTGGAGTCCAGGTTAATGAAAAGACATATTTTGATGGTCTTTTAATTTCATATGTTTGGTTGGTCTGGCAATCTGGATTCCTCAACTGGATTGAAGGAATCTGTACTCCCTAGGTTTTAAAAAATAAAATAGTAAAAATGACAAAACAATAAAATAAATCATAAAAAAAAATAAAAAAAATTATTTTTACTTGGTTATAAAAAATTATCAATTCTTAATTTTTTGAATAAAATAATAGCAAATTTAATCAATGATTAATAATTAATTAATTTTCCAATATTCTATTATTTGTAAATATTAATTTTTGTCATTTCAAGGGTATCCCCGCTTGATTTTTTGCCCCTTGCTCCACCAAAATCATTTTCCACTCATTTCCTGTTTAATGATTGAATGGAGTGATTTGACCCCTTTTCCAGTTATCATTTATATATTGCCTTTAATTTAAAAGCATCCCTTTTTGAGATGCTATAGTTGTATAATGAGGAGCTTTTGTATCTACATTCCACAGTTATTCTCTGATTCATTTTTTTTTTGTTTCTTTAAATTACTTTTTTACCGAAATTAACTTTCACTGTGATTACAAACTTTTTGAAAATTGTTCCCGGGTGTTCTGAGGTTTTTTTCTGCCGGTATCGTTAAAGCAAGAATGATGTTGATGATTTATGATGATCCTTTTAGGATGATTCCTATAGTGAGCTTCAGAAATAAGCTATTTATAACTTCCCTTCTCGTGCATATGTTTTTAGGTCATGTTTTTTTATCTCATTTCTAATAACCAATGTTCCAGTCTTTCTCTCGGCTCCTATCTGTGCATGTCATGTGCATTCGTTTCTTCATATTTACTTCAATTTGCCTTCTTATTGTCTTGGTTCCGCCTCCCAGCCTGGAAATTCCCTTTGTCTTTTATATTTCTTTTATTTTCATTTATTGTTGCCTCGGTTCTGTCCTGGCCCGTATCTGTTAGAGCTGAGTGCTATGATTGTGGGGCTTTTTTTATTTTTTTTGTCCACTTAGGTCAGGCCAGTCTGAAAGGGAGGCCTTGTAGAAAAAGGTAATGACAGTGACTGGTTTTATCTTGCTAACACGGGCCTGTATCCATTATTCTGTATTAACATTGGAGATGCACGGTCTTGTGGGACCTATTGGTAGGAATGGAGTGCACTGGATGTTCCTCGAGCATACATGTCCTATGGATTTGATGAATTTTGAGTTCTTTATGATCGATTGCATTTGTAACGTACAGTTAACATATATGATGGTTAGTAGTAAGCTAACAAGTGCAATACCGAGAGTGATAGGCCCCGTACCAGCAGTAACACTTGAACAGAGGACTTTCACTACTACACTAATGGCCATTAGCGACCGCCAAAAGCGGTCGCTAAAGGCCTATTGAGACCGCCTAGCGACCGCTTTTGGCGGTCGCTGTTGCTTCGTCGGTAAAGAGCAATAGCGACCGCCAATGGCGGTCGCTAAAGCCTCTATCGAAATACAACATTTTTTTGTGCTGTATGGAACCAGTGGACACAGCATTGGCGATGGGGGATGATGAAGCTTCACCCGCCGGTCATGGCGGATCTACGGTGGCCGGAGGTATGTGAGGTATGTTGATGGCGCATGTGGACGGTGGTTGTTGATGTGGGGGATGATGGGGATTAACCTACAAGGGGGAAGGGGGAAGCGAGGGCCGACATAGGTGTTGGAAGGGGTGACCGAATGTGGCGGCGCGCGGTGGGGAGATGGCCTGAAGTTGCAGCGGCGGGTGATGAAACAATTGGGAATGACAGGGCGGGAAAAATCCCGCGTTTTTTAGACGGGATTAGCGACCGCCATTGGCGGTCGCTAATAGTTTTAATAGCGACCGCCAATGGCGGTCGCCCGTGTGCGGGGGCGCAGATACTCAAAATTCTAGTAGTGTTTTTTAAATAAAATGAGGAGAATGCGGGAGAGGAGGAAGAAGATCGAGAAGACACTCGGGCAAGGTTCACTCTACCCGCCAAGCCTTGCTACCGCTGGAGGGAATATTCTAACAAGGGGTGAAAGAGTCTTTTAGGGTGAGTCTGTTAAGTTGTTAGGGGGGAAGGTTCTGGACCTGCTTGTGGGGTTGGAGAATGGTTATACAAGTCGCGGGGGGGGGGGTGAGAAAGGTACAAAGAGAATATTGTTCAGGAATCGGTCTTTCTGGCTTGGGACCAACGGGCGCAAGGCTTGGGCGGGTAGAGTGAACCTCTCCCGAGTGATAGGCCCCGTACCAGCAGTAACACTTGTACAGAGGAATTTTTAAATAAAATGAGGAGAATGCGGGAGAGGAGGAAGAAGATCGAGAAGACACTCGGGCAAGGTTCACTCTACCCGCCAAGCCTTGCGACCGCTGGAGGGAATATTCTAACAAGGGGTGAAAGAGTCTTTTAGGGTGAGTCTGTTAAGTTGTTAGGGGGGAAGGTTCTGGACCTGCTTGTGGGGTTGGAGAATGGTTATACAAGTCGCGGGGGGGGGTGAGAAAGGTACAAAGAGAATATTGTTCAGGAATCGGTCTTTCTGGCTTGGGCGGGTAGAGTGAACCTCTCCTGAGTGTCTTCTCAATCTTCCTCCTCTCCCCTGCTCATTTTATTAACAATGTCCTCTGTTCCAGTGTTACTGTTGGTGCGGGACCGATCAGAGATCCCACGTAAGGGTGGTTTTTTCCTTCAACAAAATATTATGGTTTAGTTGCATGGAGAGGAGTGTCATTTGCATGTGGAACTCGTTATTTGGTTTGCTTCTGTTTGTGATCATGATTATATGGAGGCCTTGTTGATGCTATTCAGATGGATCATAGAAAATTATAGGTCCAGGTGTCTTGATCTTTCTATTATTGGTGAGGTTGCCAGTTGGATGGTTCCCTGTCAAGCAGCCTACTTTAAAAGGGCTTGGATCAAACATAAATGAGTTTGGGTTGTCATTGGGTTGAGTAATCTGATACAAAAAATATTCAGGTTGAGTTCGGATTGACCATTTCTGACCCGTCTAACATGGGTAATCTAATTAAAAATATAATGATAATATAAAATATTAAAAATATAACGATAATTATTAATTTTATAATATATTTCATTCTTATCAGCAGCCTAATTTGTAATAATTCAACATGTTTATAACACATTATTTATTTTAAATGGTTTAAGTGGGTTGAGCTACAACATGAATAACATATATTTCATATTTATTATGTTATTTTTAATTATGATGGGATAATTCAATTTGGTTAGGTCACCGAGGTGAAGTCAACCTGTTTAAGTAAATGGCTCGTGTTAGGGTTGAATTTAAATGAGTTCACAGGACTGCCAACCCGGCACTAACCTTACCCGTGAACCCCAGATTGCCATCTCTAGTTTTGTGGTTTATTTTTTTCCCTTGCCAACAATCTTTTGGTTACCTGTAGCCTTTTCTTGTGCAAGGATGCCCTTTAGATTAATGCCAGGTTATACTGTTTTGGGTGGTGGTGCAGCTTCAAGCTTTTTATGGTTGTACTGTGAAGCCAATTTTGTAGATGTCATATTATATCATCTCAGGTGTTGCAACTTCAAGCAGTATGTCAAAGGTTCAATTATTAAACTTTAAAATATTGTTGCTAGGTTGATGATATGCAAGGGTCGTATTCTTTTAATCATTTAACGTGTCATGATCTGGGCAGTGGTCTTGATTGTAAGGTTGGTGGTAGTTAATGAACATAGGCTCAACCATTGAATAATTAGAGGTGTTTTCTTTGTATGTATTTGGGTTGTGAACTTGTGGTTTTCGTGTTTTAAAGTGACGGTTAGTGATGCAGCGATTGTTTTGTATTAATGTTATCAATAGCAGTGTTATTTTGGGTGGATGTTGAATCCAAACAAGGTTGTGAATTTGATTTTGGGTGGATTTTGGACCCCATCAAGGTCGTGAATTTAATTAACTTCCATTAGATGCTGGACTATGTAAATTGATCATTTTTTCTCACATGTTGCCACTAATGTAGCGATGTGAAAGGTCCAATTCCTTATATCTAAAATATGCTTTTATAGAATTGTGTATGATATTGATATCGAGTAACGGCTGCAGTGAATGGATAGAAGATAGCATAGCATTTATAAATAACAAGTTAGTCTCATAAAGTAACAAAAGTCTTAAGCAATCATACGAGTATAATAAAATGCAAGAATAAATACAAATGCTACTCTTTAGGAAACACAGTATGCTAATAATCCTCATTTTCTTTGGTATCCACTTTTTCTTGGTTATCCTCATCATCATCATAATAATAATAACCTTGATTTTTTGAGTTCTATGGGTGAATATGTTGCTCAAAATCAAATTCCAGTCACAGCCAGGATGTACACAAATCCCATCTTTTCTGTTTTTTTGCAACACAATCTTCACTGCAACTGACAACAAGTCCAGATGAGTGTGAGGCAACAGAATAGACAATGGAAGCATGGCCAACCATCTCCATCAACACTTGGCCACCTGTTGCCCATAATCTGATGTGACCACCCATCATGTGATGCAGAAAGAATTCCCAAACCAGGCATCACTGCTAAGCTCCAAACAGTGCCTTTGTACCTTGGTGTTGCATAGCAAGGCCAATAGCAGCCTCATGCAGGGCTGGAGCTTCATGAGTGCCAGCTCCAGTTATAGCAATAACATACCCACTCTTTCTCTGGACCTGAACAAGCAGAAGCTTGTCATTCGGAGAGAACCAACCCAAGGCTGATTTGCTTCCAGCCCTCATGACAAGATATTTTTGATTCTAAGCTAGCTTTTGAAGAGTTCGAAGCCAATGCCACTGGCACACCATGACCGCTCAAATGTTTAACCAATTGGTCAGCACCCGGAAGGGCCTTAACATTGTACCACTGATCAGTTAACAGTGAGGAAATTTCCATGATAATTCCAGCAGTGGTGCAAGGAAGATCACATTCTTCTTTAATGGCAACGGCTGCTTCAAAAGGTGTCTAGCCTACTACTTTATGAGCTTCATTGGAGAAATCATAAAGACAATATGGTATAGCAACCGTCACTAACTCCAAAGCAATAATATTCGGAACATGATGATGCTCCTTTCGGGGGGGGGGGTGATTCTTGATTCTTTATGTCTTCCTAACGGACCCCCTGCTTCTGCAGGCAGAATCACTCTTGCCCAGTCCAAATCATCATCACGGTCCATTTCTGAAGAATAACTCAGCACCAACCCTAAGGGAGTTGAAACTGCTGCATACGTCTGGCTTGGCAACAACTCCTCAAATGAAAAACTCACATGGACACTTCACTTTTGCATTCCACAAATGAGCCATTGCTTTGTCAATTGCTTGTGACGCAGACCTTGGCATCTTGTCACTGCCATTGTGCAGTACATCCCGAGGACTCTGCAAAGGACATGCCCATGACATTGGCTTTGGCAACATTGCATCGCCATTTGCGAAAAGAGTCCCTCCTTTGAACAGCTTGTGAACCCCCGATGCAACGTTGATATCACTCGGAACTTCTTTTAATTGAAAAGTCAGTTCATTCCTCACCTCTTCCTCTCTCACGTTCCTATGTTTATCCATTCCAGAAGTCAATCTGGGAACATCGTGTTCTTTATTCCACTGGCCTTGAGGATTGGAATTTACATCTTCTGGCGGAAAAATGATTGGAATGAACCTGCTCCTTGCAGAACCTTTCCTGACGGGTCTGGTAACTTTGCAAGCTCACTGCTGCTGCTTCCACTGTTCCGGTCTGTCTCATTTCTTTCTTCTCTCTCAACAGTTCGCTTTCCAAAGCAGTCCCAAAAGTCCCTCCTTTGAACAGCTTGTGAACCCCCGATGCAACGTTGATATCACTCGGAACTTCTTTTAATTGAAAACTCAGTTCATTCCTCACCTCTTCCTCTCTCACGTTCCTATGTTTATCCATTCCAGAAGTCAGTCTGGGAACATCGTGTTCTTTATTCCACTGGCCTTGAGGATTGGAATTTACATCTTCTGGCGGAAAAATGATTGGAATCAACCTGCTCCTTGCAGAACCTTTCCTGACCGGTCTGGTAACTTCGCAAGCTCATTGCTGCTGCTTGCACTGTTCCGGTCTGCCTCATTTCTTTCTTCTCGTTCAACAGTTCGCTTTCCAAAGCAGTCCCAAAAGTTCCTCAGAGCTCCGCTTTCAGTTCTTTCCAAACCAGGTTTGGGCATAGCGACATCAGAGAAAACATCCAATGCTGCAGGATTCCTTCCATACAAAGCTGTGCTATCAGCACTTGCAAATCGCCACATGTTTGCAGCATGTGCCCAGGATGAGGCTGATGCAATGAGAACTCCGCAAACGCCTTCCTGCAACACCACCTGCAGCTCCTGCTGCTGCGTCATGAGTTCTGCCTGTCCTCGGACAAGGATTTTGACTGCCGACTGCACTTATAAGAATCGTTCATCATGTTTCTTTTACCCTTCGTTCTGATGTAACATTTCCGAAGTCCAACAGCAGCCAACTCCGACGTCCCTCAATTCAACAACGATTCTCTCTCACAATTGGTGATCTCTCAATGGAAGCACCAAGTGATAGGATTGTAGGTGCTAGTGAAGGATAGTAGAAGAATAAACTGTATACACGAAAATGTTGAAGAGGAGACTCCCCTGGGAAGATGCCCCTCAGGCCAAGGCCGAGACCTCCATAACAGCCACAGCTGAAGCCAAGCCAAATAATCTCTGTGCCCTTCCCCAACAAGCAAACCCCGGCCACTACCAACTGCCCCAACCTACTACCAACAGCCCCAATCTACTATCCTCAGTAAAGTACAATACTGCCCCTGGCAGCTATTACCCATCCCCCCACTCAGACAGCCCACCGCTCACTTTCGCATCACAGATGCTCATGATAAAAATTCATGGTTATTATGTAATTTCTGTCACATGCGGTATTGTTCCATTTGTGATTGTTGTATTATTCTGACTGCTGATTTGAAATCAATTTTATGTTGTTTTTAGCTGCAGTAAAATCTTTTGATATGATTCTTTATTTGCAGGTTTTGAGTTTTTACAGCATTGGGCAATAATATATAATGGGACATAGATGCCTGTTTGGAGCATCCCAAATGTTTGGGAATGAGCGTGATCAGAACCATGATGGCATGCATGAACTGCATCCCCACATGCATTCGGGTATATCATCTATTTATTTATTTATTTTTGTTTTCTTGGAAAGGAGAAGTGCATATATTCATTTTTTTCTTCAAATTTTCAGTAAGAGCTGCTGCTGCTGTAAACGGTACACTTGTGTATCCTGTTGAAAACTGGCCTTGCGATGGAATATGCTATTCTGTAGCCAGATCAAACCGATACCCTTCATCGTTCCACAATGCAGAACTGCCCCAGTACCGTCCAGATCTTCCAGATCCATCTCATGATCTTGCTCTTGCAGACAACTACTATCCACAGAATGCATCTTCTTCCAGCCACGGGAGACAGACCTTCCACGGGACACCGCCTGGCTTTGTTGATCACCCATTCACCTGTGCAAGAGGGCTGCACAAACGTAAAAGCCCAGGATTTTATGGTGCCGGAAGTTCATATAATCATCCCATGGCTTGTAGGGCCCTTTCATTGGGGGCTGATGGTTCTTCGAGGCCCCTTTTTTTAAACAATCCTGTGCCCCCACAGCCATACACAGCAACCATGACTCCTGCCCAGTGGGGGCCTTGGGTGCCAGGTGAGCACTGTTTGGTTATTTTACTCCATTTTTGCACGCCTGTTGTAGTAAAATTTTCTTTAATCACGTTGAAGCTGCTGGTATGTGCCATGATGCGAATCACTCTCCGGCTGGCTATCTGAGACGAAATCAGTTTCTGCCAAATTTGCCGGGCAGTTCGGCACAAAACTATTCTCAAAGGTCCACCCTGGCTTTTAGGGCTACACCGCTGTTCGTTGGTTGGCATGGAAGATTGAGTGTTCCTGATGAAATATATCGCTCATTTTCTGATGAGTTATCATCCGAGGCTGTCATGTCACGAAATGACGAGCACATGGAAATGATAAGTGCTGATGTAGACAATATGAGCTATGAGGAGCTGCTTGCGCTGGGGGAGAGGATCGGGCATGTGAGCACAGGTTTGACTGAGGATGTGATATCGAAATGCTTGAGATATTGTTCATTGGATGAGTGCCAAGACAGCACAAGATGTGTAATCTGCCTGGTAAGTGTTGTGAGTAATGAATCTCTCTTCATTGGTTTTGGGATATTGTTTTGATGGTTTTTGGTTTGTAGGAAGAGTATGGAAAGTGGGAGGATGTGGTGGCATTGAAGACGTGCAGGCATGACTATCATGTTGAGTGTATCGGAAAATGGCTGTTGATGAAGAACATGTGTCCGGTCTGCAAAACTTCTGTTGTGGGTGATGAGGTTTGATGGGTGTGAAAGGGATGATAAATGTTAAAAATGTTGTTTTGATGGTTTGATGCTTTGGTGTTTTGAATATCAATTATGCCTTTGTAAATGTGTTTGGTTGTGTACATTCTTCGAACCAAAGACTTGTTCTGAAATTTGTATATGGGACCATTGTTGATTGTTTCAAAATGCATAAGATCATCAAGGGGGGAAATGAATTGATTTGATGGAAGAAGCATTCATGCATTTGATGCATGAGTTGGGTGAGACATTAACTGATGCGTTATAATGCACAAGTTAATGTTCAAGCAATTGAGGAGCGTCATCAACGACCTATACAAGACTGTCATGCGATTGCAGTATGTGTGGTTAACACTTGCTTGTTTTTTTTGGATGAACCTCTTTGAAACTCGTAACTCTCTTCTTCTTCATCCTTAGCATGGTGAGGTGCTAGCATACTATGGGAGGAGGATCCCTTTCATATGATAAGAGAATCAAATCGATCCGTGGATACCTCTAGAGGTGGGAGACTTTTGTCTATCACTCTTGTGATCTTCATCAAACATATCCGATGAAGATAAAGATTGTTATAAAGGTATCATCGGTGTAAGGTGCGCCATTTATAGTGTTCTTCATTTCTAGTCTTGTGTAGTTTCATATTTCTTGCATGGGAGATTCTTGGGCATGAGATTTATACACTTCCGCTTGATCTAATTATCATTATTATGCTCGTTTAAATCCTATCAGAAAGTACATCACATGGAATTTCATATATTCATTAATATACTTAGGGATGTATGCATAATATGAATCCTCGTTATTTGAGGTTGATAAGATGATTAACATGTGAACCTTTATACTTTGATACCTTTCTTACTCTAGCCTTGAAAAGTTAATCAAGAGATTGTTGGATATGTTGTTGATCATGACATCAAGGCTCATATTGAATTGGATTGAGGAAATGCATGGTCATGATTAACTGAGTGACATGTGATGTTCTCAATTGCTTGGATGAATGATGTGATGTATTCATTTAAATTGTTTAATCTATTTAAGAGAATCTTGGATGCATAGGATGACCTATACTAGATTGACATGTTCCATGTCTAGTGGTCACTCATTATCTTGGACAAAGGGGTTATATAAGCATGTATATGATGTATAGAGATACATCTTCTGGAGGACATGTTCATATGGATATATGAGTGTTTGATCAAGATCATGCCGGACCTCTTTTTAACTTGAGTAGTAATGACGTTTTCCTAAAGGCCAATCTTTGCTTACAATTATGGATTAGGGACTTCATAATTGTTGTCAACACTACAAAGGCCCGCGGGGTCGCATACAAGGTTTTGAAATAAGGATTGATTTTGGTATAAAGTGTTTCTCCAAAATTTTAGAGAGATGATGATAATCATGTTCAAAAGAGTTTGGATGGATTCACAAAGAATTATGAAGTTTTGCATAAAATCTATGAGGCTCTAGTACAAATCAGAGCTTGTTGAATATTGTGCACTAAAGTACAAACCTCGACGTGGTGAAAGTCGCACGTCATGGTCTGTATCTTCGTGTGGTCATTTATACCATGTGGTGGTGCTCTTGTAGAATTATTTGTGATATCATTCAGTCGACCCTCCCAAGGTGACATGTTCCTTCCGCTGTTGATAATTTATTTGATGATGTGTAGACACCTTATTAATTATTAAAGGAGTTTAACAATTGGATTAATCAATGAGGTGGAAACCAAATAGTTTGGTTGTATGAAACATTAGAGCTCCAAGAGGCTCCCCCATTTATGGAGGCCTATAAATTAGAGATTCTTGGACCTCATTTGATACACATGAGTTCATTCTCTATTGGATGAAGCTCTCTCTAATCCTCTCTCTCAATTTTCCTTCGAGGAGGAGGTACAAGAACACTGGTGTGGAGGAGAAGTCCTAGTGAAGCGTTTAGTGCTTCTGATGGCTGGTGGATACCGGCAAAGGCAGTAATTGTTAATTGTTAACTAAAAGCTGCTGCAACTGTGGCAGACACAGCTTCGATTGAAGCTTTCCTACCACAAATGCTCTTGATTCCACACTGCAACCCGGAAAAACTCTTCATAGTTCTTTTCGCTCCCTGACGAGCATTTCTATCTCTATCTTCCTATTCTTCTTCTTCCCTCCCTCAATCTGTACTCTGAATCTTCAGAGACAAACTTAAGTTACTCTTTGCCCCTTGATTATTGATTTTAAATCTGTCCTACATTGCTTCATTATTCAGGCGTCTGATTTTAAATTTCCTCCCGAGTTCTTCCGTCGAGTTGTCTATGATTTTAATTCCTCCCTGTTAAATCTACTTTTCTGTTTGTTTGTATTCTTAGGGTTGTTCTTCATTTCGAAGTTCCTGGTGATACCTTTCTTGTGCTGCATTTTTCATTACAAAAATGAAAGAAAAACTCCTTTGTTCTTTTCAAAATTTCAGAAATTGTTTTCGCTCTCATTTAATTTCAAGAACGTACAGAGACATCAAGATGGCGAAAGCAGCTCCACGCCCTTCTGAAGTTGCCTTGATTGTCTTTGGCGTGATTCTGGCGTCATCAGGACCAACTTGACCGTACCATGAAATTTCGTTCTCTTTCCCAGTCAAAATTCTTTTCCTAGGTGTGAGAATCTACATTCGAAGCTAGGAATGCAATTAATCGGAACATGTTTGTTGATCGTTGCAAGTCAGAGATTTCACTTCTTCTCTTGCCGGTCTTGATCAACATGCAATTGCTCCCTGCATAAAATTACTGCAAACTGACGTATTCACCTCACATTTTCAGTCGCAGCTCTTTGAGATTTGTATTGGGCACTGAACAGGCCGCACCAGTTGGAGGGATGGAATTCTTGGAGTGGCGACTCCTGTGGAGAATCATGGATGAGAGTGAAAGAATCAAAATGTGAGGTGAACTCTCGTCCATGACTCCACAGGAGTCGCCTCTTCAATAATGTTGACAGGTCGCCCATCAAACATGCCTGAAAGCGTGCTTTCACAGAGCTTCTTTAGTTCCCTCATTTTTGCCAAGGCTGCCTCCTGCAGGGGCACCGCAATGACGGAAAGAGAAACATCATGTGGTACTATCAGGTATCAGAATAACAGATAAAACTGTATTTTGAAGCTCACTTGTCTCAACCGTGTGACCAAAAGAAAGCCAATTCAGGCATTGAATACCTCCATTTGATTGACACTACAAAAAAGAATGTTTCTGGGGCGGTATTTGAAAAGAGCTGGGCCTGTCCATGTAAATTCAGCCCCAGGGTCTAGCTGGTCCAGTCTGAACAGGCTGGCCCAAACAGTGCTCGGGGGTCTCGCTCAGCCCAGCCAGGTTTTCCCATCATGCCCAGTCAAGGCTAGGTTTGTTTAAAATATATTTTTTTGAAAAAAAACTTGAAAATTTGATTTAATTTTGAAAAAACTTGATCAGGCCCAAGCCAAACTGGGTTGGGCCTCCCTGATCAGACCATCCCAGACAGGCCTGGCCTCTCGGCCCGGTTTACACAGCAAGTTGAAACTACCAAAGGAATTTATCCACCCCTGATTCCCGTGCTTGTTTTTTGTTTTTTATTCTATATTAGAGTCAAAATAGATTTGACATTGCCATTTTATATGTAGATTTGACATAATACTTGATAGCTTAGACCAAGATGATGATAGTGAATTTTGCAGCTCCATGCGTCTGCCGACTAAGTCCTTCAAGCTCTCGATCAGCTTCGCTTCATGGTGTTTTTTCCCCCAAGTATTCACAAGCCTATCTAAAAACCGGAAATACATTGGTCATACACGTCGTACTATAACATGATTCAGAAATGCAAAGAGACTCAAAAGCACCACAAATGGTACAAATTTAATTCCCAACACATCCCGCATAGGGCCTAGCCCTATGCAGTCACGGAATACAGGCCAATAAGCCTCTGCAATGCCATAATTGCCCATGAAGTTTTCCATTCAATGAAAAAGAATTCAACAACCCGGGAAAAGAACCATGACTTAAAACTTGATATAATGAAGGCTTATGATAGGGTGGAGTGGAGCTTCTTCCAATTTGTTCTTACCAAAATGGGCTTTGATGATATTTGGACCACCGATATTATGAGGTGTATATACTCTTTCCTGAAAGATCACCACCAATGGGGATTTGTCTAGAACCATGAACCCTTTAGGGGTTTGTGCTAGGGGATCCTATTTCTCCATATTTTTTTATTATCATTGCTGATGTTTTCTCTAAACTCATTTCTAATTCAGCTTCTCAGGGAAAGATCCATGGGGCCCAAGTAGAAGTGGCCTAGAAATATCCCACTTATTTTTTTGCGGATGACATTCTCTTGTTTTCTAGACAACGCGTATAGAACTCCAAGGAATTCTTCCGAGCTTGAACAACACAGTGTTTCCCAGCTAACATTCTTTGACACCTCATAGATGTAAACTTATGTCTGATTCAAGAAAACATTTTTTGTTTTTGTTTTTAAAAAATATTTTAGAAAATGTTTTGGGGAGAGTAAAACAAAAGGGTGAGTTGCATTTCAAGCATTTTCTTTTTCTAGAAAACATTAAAAAATGTTATTTTAAAAAAAAAATCATTTTTTTTCATTCATACAATTCAATACATTTTGTAATATATTTTTGAAAAATGAAAAACAAAATGTTTTCCAAACCAAACCCAAAATAACATTGTATTTGGTTCATGAAAACGTGTAATAGTTTTATTTCTTAAAATGTTTGTAAAAATAAGTTAAAAAACATTTTAGAGTAGTAGGAGAATATGAGAGTTGCATCTTTAACCATTTTCATTTTCTAGGAAACATGAAAACAAAATGTTTTTTGTTTTTCACAAATCTACCATTTTTATTTTTATTTTCTAAATTTTTTTCTCTATTTACATAATGTAATACATTTTCTAATACATTTTTAGAAAATTAAACATAAAGATTGTGTTTGGCTTTGAAAAACATTTTATGTTTTCATTTTCTAAAAATGTGTTAAAAATGTATTGAATTGCATAAATGGGAAAAAATTAGAAAATAAAAAAGAAACACACGTTTTCGGAAAACAAAAAAATAACTTGCTTTCATGTTCTCATGAAAATAAAAATGTATGGGAGGGTCAAAAGGGGCATGGAAGGTCATTACTTGGAAGCCATTCCATGCCACCCTCCTAGAGTGCACTTTCAAACAAACACTAAAGAGGTTAAAACTCAAATTAAACAACCAAAAGGTTAAATAAAAGAAACAACAAGTACGGCATGAACAGTATCGATGAGGCAGAAGTCACCTTTTAGAATTAAGAATCATGATCAAGTCCCCTGTCTTTCTGTTTGTCATCAAAGAAATTGCTGAAGATACATCAGAGTGCATTTCCTGAATGGCATCAGGAGTATATTGATGTAGGACAGAGGAACTGCCTGAACTTGATGTTGCAAGGACAGAGTCTCTCCATTAGTCAACTTCCACAATCTTTGATACAAAAAAGCTTTCATCTGATAAAATATAATAACGAATAGAATAGAACCAATAAAATAATGTTAACCCAAATACATATCTGCAGGAAAGCTGAATATACCTCATACAGATCATCGAGAATATTGTTCCTGTACTCTAATAAAAAACTGGCTCCTTTCTTCTTTTGCTAGAGGAATTTGAGTTGGAATGTTGGAAATGGATGTCTGATCATGGATGCATTCATTTGGCAAAATAGCATCACCAATAGAATCAACATTAGGATCCTCCACACTAACATCCCAACATGTCTCTGGGAAAGATTTATCCTCAGACACTGGATCCTGACCAATCTCTAGCTTGTTACTTGGCAAATTATTGGGCGAAGCCTCGCTAGCATTTATCTCGTAAGAACCTGATCCATTGCCAGCACCATCTGCGTCTTCTACATTACCTATATCCCAATCAATTTGAGAGCTGTCAACCGAAATGTCCCAATCTATATTTGATGCAGCGGCATGCATCTCCCCAGTCAAATGCTGTGAATCACCCAAACTTGGTTCGAAAATTATGGAATCAATGATGTCAGAAGTTGCATAAACATCCAGTGGAGGAGGATTTTCACGAAGATCCCTCAAATTCAGTAACACGGACTCTGGATCTTTCTGAAATCAAAAATAGATAACAATAAATGGACTGAAATGACTTGTTTCAATGCAAACACGGTACATGCATCATACATATAGATAACACTTACATCCTTCTCTGTATGAACATTTTCAATGAAATTTGAATAATATTTCATAGCCTGTGATACAGAATCACCATTTATTACTTCCAAAATCCTCATAAATGCGTCGGAGAGGGATTTTGCAGCCTCAAGAAGCTCCAACTTCACATATTTTCCCTGTAATGCACAACATAAATGGCTTGCATCTAGTGATTAACAAGACACAAATGATGAACATAAGCAGCCTTACAAAATTCCTAACCTGCAACCCAAGCTCTTGGCAGGCCTCTGTATATTTAGCAGCAGAAAGAGCTGCAGTCCTTTTAGTGTCAGTTTCTTTGTGCTCATTCTGCTAGCTGTTGCTGAATCTTTTGAACTAGTTTCTTTTATATGGGCTTCAAATTTGGAAAAAGAAATACTAATGCTCCATTTCATTCATGAAAACAATTTATGTTTTCATTTCCAAAACTGCTTTAGAAAATGTGTTGGATCATGTAAACAGAAAACAGTTTTCAGAAAATGGACAAAAATAAAGAGATTTTGAAAAAACATATTTTTACAGTAAAATGAAACCGCTTGGAGAGAAAGCCTGCATAACTTTTACCATCACCTCACTCCCCAAAACATTTTCTAACAAATTTTCTAAAGCTTTTTAAAAAAATCAAGAGAGATGTTTTCATCAACCAAACACAGCTTAAGTTATTAGGTAGCATTCTAAGACTAGTAACCAACCAGAAAAGTTCTTGCTTACATTTCATAGACAACATTTTGGACCATTATCTGAGCAGCCTCACCAAGAAAAATATGGTCCTTTTCAAAAGCAAGCAGAATTGTATCCCAAGCACCCTATGAAAAAACAACACAAAAAAGGGAATCTATGGAAACTTTGATTCAACGCAAACAGAGGCGGGTGACGAAGCCATTGTAGATCTTACAGCTGCACCTGAGAGCCATCCAAATATATTTCGGCTCTCTGGAGTAGATCTTAAGAGAACATCATATATACATTTAGCTTCAATGTAACTGATCCCTGAAAACAGGATGAAAGTCAGCATCCAATCAAAGGAATGGACAAGAGATAACTTAGAAGAACAGAATATAATCCTTTAACCCGTTTATGAAGCTTTTAATCCTTGCATGAAAGTAGAAGAAAAGTATTTTTTGATCCTCCTCCAGGATTTAGCTTCATAATTTTAAAAGATCGACAACAGTAGATTTGAAGGAAAACCATGCTTTATGAAGAGCCCGCATCTGTATGTTTGTTGGATTTGTGGTCAACGACATAATTGGAGGTTTATTTAAAGTGCTAAAGCTGTTTGAAAGAAACCTTGGGAAGATTGGAGAAGACCTGTAGAGGTTGGCATTTTGAAGTAACAGTAGATTCACACAGAACTGAACTGTAGGTACGATTGCACAGTTCTGTAAGTTGCAATATGAAGGACCATGAATGAAATTCTGAAGATCTGTAGGTCGGTCAAGTTTAGGGTTGAAAAAAACGGGCAAAGTATGGGCTACGGAAGACTCCCAGGTCATCCGTATGAAGAATGGTCTAATCAGTAGGTCACGAATCAAAGGTCTGTAAAGTCTTGTTTGGTTTGATGGAATGATGTATATGAAAGACTGTAAGTGAAATTCTGAAGATCTGTAGGTTGGCCAAGTTCAGGATTGAAGAAAATTGGCAACCTATGGTGTACAAAAGACTCCAAGGTCATCCATATGAGGAATGACCTGATCTGTAGGTTGTGGATCAAAGGGTTGCATGTACCTCACTGAAGTTGTAGGTATCATTTTGAAGAGATGTAGGTACCAATCTGAAGACTTTTAAGTACCTCACTAGGACTGTAGGTACCTCACTAGAGCTGTAGGTAGAATTTTGGAGGGTTGTAGTTACCACGGTGTGATTCTGAACAACTGTAGATCACATGACACTTTATTGAAGCACATGGCATGGCTAGGAAACCTTCAATTTTCTTAAGATGGATGACAAATATTGTTCTATCATGTAAAGGGCACCAAATACATTGGAGTAAGTACTTTTTATTATAATTTCATATTATTTTATTACCATAAAAACATAATAATAAAAAATATATTATAACAACTAACAAGACTTAAACCCAATTAAATGGGGCCAACTATATGGATCAAACGATGCCAAATTGGCATCATTTGATACATCTAGCCGACCCCAATTAATTGGGTTTAAAACTTGTTTGTTGTTATAATATAATTTTCAATATTATGTTTTTATAGTTTTGAAATAACAATAAATACTAATAAACAATTTATTAATTAGATAACATTATGAAGTTCAGATATTTTAAAAAATCATTGTTAATATTTTTGTATTAATAGGTTAAAATTCAAGAAGTATGAGATGTGAACCCTTCGCAATCAACACCGGTTTCCCAAAACGATGTAGTTGGAATAATTTCAGGGAAGGATCATCCCAGACGTGTGTGAGGGATGAGTTCCAGGCCTACTCCTTCAACCGCCTTTAGTAGGGCGGCGCCATCCATTACTGCTACACCCGATGGGGGTTCTAGTAGTGCTGTTGATCGGGAATCATAAATAGAAATTGCAAGATTGAAATAAAAAGTGCAAGAACAAAATTATTATAGAAAAACACAGGATCAGTGACAGTCACAAATGGAAAATGCTTTAGTTTCTGTATTTTAGCGGATGAAAAACACGATCCCTGAGAAAATTTCCAGCCTTATAGCTCATCCCGTCGAGTTAAATTCTAAATTCCACATGTCATTCATACATTTGCAAAGAATACATACAACATCCACAATCTATTTAGGTGCAATTTCTGATAAATGTCACTAAAAAATTGTTTTATCAATTTAACATCGATTCCTGATAACAGCTGCTGAATAATTTAGCAATAGTTATATTAACTTCTCCCATGTTATTTTTTGTTAAAAAAATTGTTTCTAACTGAATAAAAACCCACCACTGAGTAAACAACACAAATAAAAACTACCGCTCAACTATAAAAATCGCCACTAAATGATTGTTGACCATGAAATACACGGTGGTTTAAAAAGTAAAATTATCTTTAATCAAATTTAAGCACCGAAAGATATAAAATAACCAATCTACATTTTAGTAATTAATTAAACTAATATTAGAAATAATGCTAAATCATTAATTTTATTATATATTAATTATACAATTATAGTTTAAAAAAAATATTTAATGATTACAAAAGTTATCATAGGACAACAACTACATTGATTTTTGAAATGTAGGAATCAACACCATATCAAACCGAGTTACGGTTTTCTTGTGATGCCCATAAATACATTTTTAGTGTTTTAAAACACTAAAATGCATGTTTAGCGATCAAAACAATAATAAACGATCTATTATTGACATGAAATCATGGGACAACTACTATTGAATTATTTGTGACATGTAAAATAAAAAAACACATCCATTCAATGTGCAGTGTGCTCTGAATGAATCAATAAGAAATTTTAAAAGATATCAAAGTTTTAGAAACATGCATTAGGGGATCAAAACCAAGAAAAGGCTGTAGGATTGCCCTGAAATCATGGGATGATGACCGTATATTGAATTTTAAAATATAGGAACTGATGACATGTCACGATCCGACCCAAGCCGAGGCTCGAGGCGTAACTACCCCAAGCCCACGTCCATAGGCCAGGGGTTGGAGACCAGCACCGAAGACACAACTAAATCAGAGAGGCCTTTTCCTTAGAACCTGTACACACACACAACCAACTTGATGCAAAAGTGTAGAGGGAAAGTAGGAAAGAGATGCAACTGTTGTAAAGTAAAGTAAACACA
Organism: Viscum album; assembly: GCA_963277665.1. Classification (NCBI taxonomy): domain Eukaryota; kingdom Viridiplantae; phylum Streptophyta; class Magnoliopsida; order Santalales; family Viscaceae; genus Viscum; species Viscum album. The sequence continues at coordinate 805,806,392 of OY728127.1, forward strand.
CATGAACCTCTAAACAGTACAAAGGTACAATAGTGAATACTGCAAAGTAAAGGGAAAACACACACACCCAAACCAGAAATGGGTCTTAACCGGAAGAAAACTGGAAAAGAGAGTCTACTGAGAGAGCCCATCTCCAGAATCCCAACCACGACCACTGTACGCTGTCCATGCAACCCGTATCCCTACGCTCCTCTGCAGTCACGATCGACCTGTCTGTCGTCTGCAAAGTACAAGACTAGTGTTGGGCAAAGCCCATGCAAGGGTGAGTATATACATACCCAATAGAACACCCCAAAAAGATGAAGGGGGAGCGGAAAGAGATACAACTGAAAAGAAGCAGTAAATGGAACAAGGTACAATAAAGAGAACGGAAAGAGTGCAGCTCAACTCAACAAGAGAGTTGAAGTAGACTCATCTAAACATAAGGATCTCGAAATGGTGAAGAGATAAACTCCTCATCGAGTCTTCACTACCTATAGTTAGAGAGCAGAATCATCCAACCATGAGAAGCTAGACACGGAAAGCACATGACATACCTCATGTGTCTTCACCTACCCTGGAAGGAGAGTAACCAAGACCCAAGGAGTGGGTACTGTAACGGGATATATATATATATGCTCAGTCAAAGAAACCCAAACAAGAGAGTAAAGTGATATCCATCTCACAACTCAACCCAAGAAAGTGAGTAGCCAACAGTTCCAAGTAAATCCATATGTGATGCCCTAGTACCTCGTCACATCTTCCCAGGAGGCCCAAGTCAAAGGGACCCAAATCACCGTACCTCGATACTATCCGCTTTGGGTGGTACTGAATCGCCCACACGGTTTTAGGTCGCGTCACAAGGATGCGTATTGATGGGGAAAACACCCCTCTTTCTTGGGGGTCCTTAGGTAAGTTGAACCATACCTCGCCACCATGCCACACATTCGAGGGTCTGCTCTAAATCGTTAGGGACCATCTACCTAGCCTTTCTGAGTGGGTCAGCCTGATATCTTCTCGTCGGGGAACTATGCTACCCAGCCTTGATGGGCAGGTCAGTCCGGTATCTGCTCACTGGGGAACTACGCTACCCATCCTTGCTAAGTGGGTCAACCCAATATCTACTCGTTGGGGAACTACGCTACCCAACATTACTGAGTGGGTCAACCCGGTATATGCTAATTGGGGAACTACAATACCCAGCCTTGTTGAGTGGGTCAGCGCGGTATCTGCTCATCGAGGAACTATGATACCCAACCTTGCTGAGTGAGTCAGCCCGGTATCTATTCTGGTAATCCTGTCTGATCACTATTGTCATCGGGTGTTGTCTCTGCACGTTCCAACCTGGAACATCCACATCATATCTCGAAAGCAACTTCCGAGGGCACCATTGCATTCTACGTGAAAAAACACTTAGGATAGGCATCTCACGGGCCGAAATCTAAGTTGGAATTGAGGAGATACGAAGGATTAAATATTTCTTAGTAGAGCTCAAAAGTACACAGCGTGTGGCCCCTCTTCATTGCTTGCCTATGTATGGTCGGTACACGGGTCCCATCCCATGCAGGGGAACATGATGCGTAGGTGGGATACATGACATGCCCTGCCTATACGGGGATCAGGCCATGTCTGCTGGCCGTGTTCATGTACTCAGACTCCGTGTCCATGTACTTCGGTACACAATGTGTTGGTCCACACGGGGTACTGCCCGTGTGACCAAGCCGTGTCTGTGTGCTCGACACAGAGCATCTGCCTATCCGTGTCTCCCTCACATGGATTATTCCACACGAAGAGGAGGTATACGACATGTCAAGGGGAGTACACTCCATGTCGTCCTTATCTTGTCCTAAACCCTAGCATCGCCACTGAGGGATGCTACACATCGTGTGTTCTTCATTTAACATGGCGTGTAGTCGGGATTTGCGCCAGAACTCAAACATTTCACGGATCTTCGCTCGTGCTTCAAATCAGGTCAAACCACTTTAGATCCCACCGCATTTCCCTCTGTAAACTTCAGATCTGGCCGCGAATCATGCTCTTCAGCCATCGTTCACCAGAAATCGGCCACTGAAACGAACGAGGGTTTTGTTATTCCTTCCGCCCGCCGACGTATCTTCGATCTTCATCAAATTGAAGAGAAACCTTCAGATCATTCATCCTCAGATCATGTCGTTTCCAAATCTATGTTTTTCTCATGTTTCCATCATCGTTTGAAAATTTTGACATGAATCTGTCTCGTCACGAGCGCCCGATCGAGCTCGGGTCGCCCGACAATCGTCAAACCGCGACCCATAGGGATGCCACGATGAAAAACGCGAAGAAGAAAGGGGGAAAGGCACCATAAACAAGGGTTTTAATCATCACTAGCCAATCATTCTTGGATGATGATTGATAATGGGGTACGAGGATTAGCACAGGTTTTAATCATCACTAGCCAATCACTAGCCAAACATTTAATTCAGGGTGTAAAAACACTAGGAACGAGTCCTACCCAGATTGGATCATGCGCTGTTGACGAGGGATGCATTCATCGATGAAGGAGGAGGATCTGTTGTGCTTTGATCCATCTAGATCCAGGGGTTCGTCGTCGTTCTTCATTCGTCATTCGTCAATGGGAAGGAGAGGAGAAGAATAGAGGGTTTTTCGTGGTCGAAAAAACGAAATTATGAGCCAAACTCTCTAAAATATGAATTTATATCCATAAATTAGGTTAAATGGTTTTAATTTAATTAAATAAACCACTTAAAATGCTATGCAAACAAGTGAGGGATCCGAACGTCCCACACTGACTTATTTTATGTCATGCCTAGGGGAAACACTGCGTTACAGACCCAATCGTGGTCTCGGATATCCGATCTAATCAACCATTCAAGAGTTATCCCATTTTCTTTAATTAAATGCACATGTTTAATGTAAAATATATTTAATATTTTTATAAAAATAATTCTAAGCACATCGGGCCTCAGAATCACACGCTGTCTTAGTGCCTGACTCTGTAATAATATTTAGAAATACTTTTAAGTATTATTAGGAAAAAATGGGTCTCTACATCATTCCATCCTTCAATATTTTCATCATTGAAAAGAAAAATTAAACAAACAACTCGGGATACTGAGCCCGCATCTGGCTCTCCCGCTCCCAGGAACTCTCCTGTACGTTTCCGTGTTGCCACAACACTCAAACCAGAGGAATAACTCATCCTCGTAGGGTCCACTCCCGTCGGTCCTCGATCGCCACCGGGTGCTCCACAAAGGTGGCTCCATCCTCAATATCTAGCTCACCCACTCAATAATGTACGTGAGTTCATGCACATATCTCCTCATCTGTGACACATGGAAGACGTCGTGCGCCCTCTCAAGTTGTGGGGGTAAGGTGAGGCGGTACACAACCTCACCAATTCTCTGTATGATCTCAAATGGCCCGATGAACCTTATGGATAACTTGCTTCCCCGGACGAACCTCTACATTCCAGGTCATGGGTAGACTCTCAAGAAGACATGGTCTCCCTGCTCAAACTCCAAGGGCCTACGACGATGATCTACATAGGACTTCTGTCTGCTCTAGGCCGTCTTCATCCGCTCACAGATGACCTGCATGTTGAAATAGTGGGTGCCCTAGACCCAACTATGTAGTACTTTTGATTATCTTATCATGTGTACAGTTAGATATGCATGATGATTTCTTACCATTATAGTGCATACTTTTCTGCGTCCACTATAATAATAGTAATGTCCAAAGGTTAATTGTCGTGTCGAGAGGTTATAGCAGATCCCAAGCTATAATGAGAACCACGAGATATAATGAAATTGATCTTAAATATATGTTCTATAGTCTAGATACATCTTATTGACTGGACACAACAGATGTATGACTATCAGGTGTTGGGGGCTCATAAGCATTGAGACTTCTTCTTATGAAGTTCGCACTTGGTGATCTCTGGTAGTGAGACCATGAGGACAGACCCGCCAATAGGAACACCACATGTTTTGGGTGTCATTGGTTGTTCCTATCTACGGACATGTGTATTGGTCTCCTGACTTGAGACCATTACCAATGTATATCATTCGATTACGTACTTTGATGCAAGATGAAAACCATGACAATGATGTCATGGAGAGGTCGTTTGTGTTGGGTGCGTCGTTGGTGGTATGGCGTTGGCTGAATGGTCATGAAAGGATTTGTCGCTTCCAAGTTTAGGAAGTTGTATATCTCAGGCCTGGTTGATCAGGATGGTGCCGCCTTCATAAGTCTTTGACCAAAGCAGTAGAAAGGCAAATCCATCCGGATAGATCAAAAAATAATAAAGCAAGATAAGGACGATGACACAAGAGTGCGTCCTGCTTTATGAGATATTTAATGACAAAGATATTATAGTACATAATCAGTGTTCATAGGTTGGTAGTCGTTGCAATGACTATCCTTATCTCTTTAGGGGCCATGACGGGTTGCTAGACCCCACTCTTGGTCTGTGGATTTTTTTCGCTACTATTGAGATAAGGGCCTAGAGGGTCACACACAACAACATATTCAAGAATCCACACCTATTCAATGGAATATGAATATTGGACATGGTGGACCCCTCCACTGGGGTCCGAGCGTTGTCCATGTTGTCGATCACCAAAAGAATTAAATAAATTCATTAATGTTCAAGTTACAAATATTTGGGATTGAATTTATTTAATGTATTTACGAGTTTAGTAAATATGAGAAAATATTAATCGAACGAATACTATTTTAATATTCAAGGTTCGTTTAATATTAAGCAGGACAGCGAGTCGAGTTAAATGGATCAAATTTTATCACGTAATATATTTCATATATATTACAAGTATGTGATAAAATAAATAAATAATATTGATGCAATTTTAAGTCGTCATAGTTATTTATTCATTTAGTGGACGTGGAATTAATGGGGACCGGGGAACCCAACCGGGTAATTTCCACAATCCGCTATAAATAGAGGAGAGGGGCTCAAGTGCAATTATTATTCATGTCATTTTGGCCAGAGCTCCTCTCTCCTCCCGCTCTCTAGAGAGAGAAGCTGTCGATCCGTGCTCGGATCGAGTTTCTTCTCACGCATCGTAAGATCGACGATGCGGTGATCGTCAGGACGTCGAATATATCGTCGGATCGCCGCACTAGCACCCAGAGTTCGACAATTGGCATTCTAGCGTATTTCTGAAGCGCGTGTGGATGATCTAGAGGGATCCTGCTATGGATCTTTCGTGCAACGATCGCCGACGAAAAGTTGCAGTCGACAACGGCTTCGGATCTGAAACGGGTAAGTTTTCTGTTTATGTTTGTGCTCTTAATAATTTACGCGGGATCCTTGGGCCTCTCCAGGGCTCGGATCATCGGCGTCAATAAGTTCTGTCGACCCGATGATGAAAATTTTAAAAACCCCGACCCATCGGCTTCCACTGCGGTCCCTGGAACCTAACACTGCACCTTCTTTGTCATGTCTTGAACCAACTATAGGCCCACAAGGGACAACTCTCCAATCTCTTCCCAATATTGGGGTGACCTGCATGGTCTCCCGTATAGGGACTCAGAAGGTCCATGTCGATGGTGGAGTGGTAACTGTTGTTGTATGCAAACTCCACCAATGGAAGGTGATCCTCTTAGCTCTGGCCAAAATCCAGCATGCATGCTCTCAGCATATTCTCTATCACCTGGATAGTACGCTTGGTTTTCCCATCAGTCTGGGGGTGAAAGGCTTTACTCTTATATAGCTAGGTCCCGAATGCCTCTTGTCCTCTCCACAGCTGTGATGTAAAATGTGCGCCGCAATCGAAGATAATGATCAAGGGTACCCCATGAAGGTGAATGATCTCTTACATATATAGCCACCCCAAGCTCTCAATCGAAATCTACTCCCTGATGGAAAAGAAGTGCGCTGACTTCATGAGTCGATCTACTATCACCCAGATGACATTGTGGCTCTTCACTCTGCACAGGAGCCCCGTGAAGAAGTCCATGGATATGTTGTCCCACTTTTACTCCAGGTTATCAAGAGGCCGCAACAAACCTGTCGAGACATAATGCTCAGCCTTCACCTACTGATAGGTAAGGCATCGTGAGACGAACTCAGCTACACTCTATCTCATGACGGACCACCAAAACTGTCGCTGAAGATCCCTATACATCCTCCCCATGCCGGGATGTACAACTAAGGGAGAAGCATGGAACTCTCGCATCACCTCCTCCCACAGTGCAACTGGAACTACTATTCTCCCCTAGAATATGATCTCATGATTTCCTCCTTTAGAATATCCATCAGGTGCATCACCTGTAGATATCTAATTATGCAGAACCTCGTAGTCGACATCTCCCAGATGAGACTCCTTCACACGATCAAGGAGTGTAGGAGTCAACACCATCGATTGTAGGAAAACTGTACCCTCCTGCTCCATCAGGGTCAGCTGTAGGGAATCTAACTGCTCTGAAACTTCCCACACAAGGCAAGCATGAGACTTACTATTAAGGGAATATGCAACAACATTGCCCTTCCTTGAAGTCTAGATTATCTCGAAGTCGTAGTCCTATAGGAACTCCAACTAGCATCACTGCCTCAAGTTCAGGTCTCTCTGAGTGAAGACGTACCTAAGGCTCTAGTGGTCTGAGTAAACCATGAAGTGCTCACCCAGAAGGTAGTGTCACCACATCCTCAAAGAGAAAACCACTACTGCCATCTCTAGATCATGATTCACGTAGTTTCGCTCATGGGGTCTCAACTGCCTTGAGACATATGTGATGACTGCATATCGTTGCATCAACACACAATTGAGCCCAGCCCCTAACACGTTGCAATATACCATGAACTCAACTCGTTCCTCTAGTAGCCTCAAAACTGGAGCGCTCATCTGCCTTTGCCTCAACTCCTCGTAGGCCTTCTAGCACTACTAAGATTGGGTAAACATCTATCCCTTCCACGTTAGAGTGGTCAAAGGGTCTACAATCCTAGATAATTATTCCCAAAATATCCTATAGTACCCTGCCAAGCTAAGAAAGATCCACACCTTTGATGCATTCTTGGGTGGTTCCCAAGCAAGCACTCCTTTGACCTTCGCTGGATCCACAGCTAAACCCTGCTCAGAAATGACATGCCCTAAAAAGTGAACCTTCCGTATCCAGAACTGGAATTTGGATAGATTATCATAAATATGTTTCTCTTGAAGTAAATTAAGGACTCTCCTCAAGTGCTCTGCATGCTCCTCCTCTTCCGTAGAGTAGATGAGGATGTCATCGTTGAGGACAATGAAAAACTGGTCCAAGTATGGCTGGAAGATATGATTCATCAAATCCATGAGATGGTAGGGTCATTAGTCACACTAAAGGGAATCACTAGGAACTCATAGTTCCCATAATGACATCTAAAAACCAACTTCAGGATATCAGCCTCATGAACCCGCAACTGGTGGTAGCCGGACCTGAGATCAATCTTGGAGAACCATCTCGCACCCCGCAGCTGATTGAAGAGGTCGTCAATCCTCATCAAGGGGTACTTGTTATTTATCATGGCCTAGTTAAGGTGATGATAATCCACGCAAAGTTGTAAGCTCCTGTATTCCTTCTTCATAAGCAAGACTAGAGCCGCCTAGGGGGACACACTGGGTCTAATGAATCCTTTCTCACGAAGGTCCTCTAATTGCAACCTCAACTCCTAGAGCTTAGTGGGTGTTGTTCGATATGCTACAGAAGATACCAGGGCATTAATTGGTTGCAAATTAATGCAAAACTCTAACTCTCGCCTCAGAGGTAGTCCCAAAACGTCTTCGGAAAAAACATCCATGTAATCCTCTATAACTGAAGGGATCCAGATACCCAAAGACTCTACTGCACCAAGGGTCATACTCGCTAGCTGGATGGGTAATATGTTGTAACCTCTTTCTTACAGTGCCCACCTGTCCCTCTATGAGGTCTCTCTCTCTGAAAAAAGAGAACCTTTTCCCATCAGTGCATAGACATCTGAGTAACCTGCGATGATAGTCAATCTAGGATCAAACCATGGAAAGACAATCCATGCCCATGATGAAATCATAGGGTTACATTGTGATGACCAATAGGTCCCACTTGATCCCCTCTCCTCCAAGTGACAGCTTGCACTGTCGACAGATGGAAGATACAAAGGAAGAATTCCATGTAGGAACCTCAAGACATAGCTGTTGTGCTAGTGTCTCCACTGGAAGCTCCAACTCCTGCACAAAGAGTCGAGAGGTAAAAGAATGGCTAGCCCATGTGTCTACTAGTACTGATGTGAGAGTAGAGTAAATATAGACTGCACCTCGAATCATCTCATGTGCCACTGGGTCGTGGACATCCATAGCCTACAGCTGTCCGTGGCCCTGACCGCCAGCTCCCTAAGCCTAACATGGGCCGCCTGGTGGTGGTGGTGGGAGAACCTCATACCACCATCCCCCACCTGCAGCTCCTCCTGTTCCTCTTCTAGCTCCGTCTCCCTAAGGACCACCCTATCCTCGCTTGGGAGATCCCTGATCATGGCACTGCCACTTTCACGGCGGTCTGTCCGCTACCTGCTTAGGATGCTCAGTACTCCTGGCCAGGAAGTCCCAGGCCATGTGACCTCTCCCATCACATGTATATCATTGGAACTCTCTAGGTTTCCCCGATGCTCTATGCTGTCCCTGATATGCATGACCACACCCCTGAGTCTGCTCATGAAAGGGTCTCCTATTTCGAGACCTCTGGCGCCTGACTACTGCTGAAGACGAATCAACCCTGGTGCACCTGCCGTCAGCTCTAGCTGTCTGACATCCCTCTGTCAGGAATCTTTCCATGATAAGTGCCCGCTCCAGCACCCCGACATAGGTGGGTATGCACAAGGGCACCACGCTAGCCTGAATCTCTCTACGGAGTCCCTGATTGAACTTTTGAGTGCGGAAGTAACTCTTTATGATCATGTTAAGGGAGTAGCATGTAAGGTCGGTAAACCTCACCGCATACTCCACCACATTAATCCCTCCCTACTGTAGCTCCAGAATCTCCTGAATTCGGATGGAGCGCAAGGAGGGGTAGTACTCCTCGTGAAAGAGCTGCAGAAAATCATCTCACGTGAGTGTCGCCTCATCATGCATCTGGGTAACCAATCTCCACCAGTACCCAACTGCTCCATGAAAAAGGCTGGATACCAAAGCCAACCTCTGGTCCATCGAGGTCCGTACTAGTCCGAACACATGGATCACTGACTCCAGCCAATCCTCTTCTGCGCAAGGGTCTGGCTCACTGCAGAACCACAACGGTCGCTGTCGCTGGAACTCGCAAAGTGCGCCTAGTCTGCGTACATCCTCAGCTTGTCCTGCTGGGACCAACTACTTCTCTATAGGTGGAGGAGCTGCTGCTTGTCCATTGGGAGGAAGGGGGTCACACGATGGGCCCTGGACTGAGGCCTCATCGATCACGGGGTTGTCGTCACGGTCCATAGCTAGTATCTTGATTCGCTGTCGTCACGAAGGCATCCTGAAAATGGTCAAGGAGTACCGTAGTTAGATGAGTATATATATATATATCAACAAAAGTATGGGGAGCTGACTCAAGAAGGATAGTCAAATACTCAATCCTACATGATGCATGTACCATTGTTCCCTGAAACAAGCGGCTCAGCATATCGAGTTGAAAAACGAGTAATTAGGGTCTAGGTGAATGGTTACATAGGCTGCCACACCATCACTGGACTTCCTGGATTGAGAGACGCTCTCTAAACACATTGACACTATTTCCCCAAACCCAACTAATCTTTTTTAAGAGGAAACGTATGAAAAATGTCCTAAGGAATGAACTTTCTCTGATACCACTTTGTCACGACCCAACCCAAGCTGGGGCTCGATCCGTAACTATACCAAGACCATCTCCATATACTAGGGGATGGAGACCAGTGCCGAAGGCACAACTAACTCATGGAGGCTTTTTCCTTAGAACTTGTACACATGCACACGACCAAATTGATGAAAAAGTGAAAAGGGAAAGTAATAAAGAGATGCAAATACTGTAAAGTAAAGTAAACATGCATGAACCTCTAAACAGTACAAAGGTATGGCAGTGAATACTATAAAGTAAAGGGAAAAAACACACACCCAAACCCGAAATAGGTCCCAACCTGAAGGCAACTAGAAAAGTGAGTCCACCGAGAGGGCCCAACTCCTGAATCCCAACCATGACCACCATATATGGTCCACACAACCCACATCCCTACACTCCTCTGTAGTCACGATTGACCTGTCCATCATCTAAAAAAGAAATGACAAGTGTTGGGAAAATCACATGCATGGGTGAGTATATACATACCCAATGGAACACCTTAAAAAGGTGAAGGGGGAGCAAAAAGATATACAAATGAAAAGAAATAGTAAATGGAACAAGGTATAATAAATAGAATGGAAAGAGTGAAGATCAACCCCATAAGAGAGTGGAAGTAGACTCATCCAAACACAAGGAGCTCAAAATGGGGAAGAGATAAACTCCTCATCGAGTCTTCTCTACCTATAACTGGAGTGTAGAATCGTCCAACCACGAGAAGCTAGACATGGAAAACATGTGGCATACCCCGCGCGTCTTCGCCTCCCCTAGAAGGAGAGTAACGAAGACCCAAGGAGTGGGTATTATAACAATATATATATATATATTCTCAATAAAAGAAACCCAAATGAGAGAGTAAGGGGATCTCCATATCACATATTATCCCAAGAAAGCGAGTAGCCAACAGTTCTAAGTAAATCCATCTGCGATGCCCTAGTACCCCATAACATCTTCCCAGGAGGTCCAAGTCAAAGGGGATCAAATCACCAGACCTCGATACTATCTGATTTGGGCGGCACTAACTCACCCGCACAGTTTTAGGCCACGTCACAAGGACGTTTCTTGGTGGGGAAAGTGCCCCCTCTTTCTTAGGGGTCCTTAGGTAAGTCGAACCACACCTCACCATTATGCCACACATTCGAGGGTCTGCTCTGAATCATCAGGGACCATCTACCCTGCCCTGCTGAGTGGGTCAACCTAGTTTATGCTCATTGGGGAACTACGCTACACAACCTTGCTGGGTGGGTCATCCTAGTATCTGCTCATCGGGGAACTACGCTACCCAGCCTTATTGAGTGGGTCAGCCTGATATCTGCTCGTTGGGGAACTATGCTACCCAGCCTTACTGAGTGGGTTAGCTTGGTATCTGCTCATCATGGAACTACACTACCCAGACTTGCTGAGTGGGTCTTCCCGGTATCTGCTCGTCAGGAAAATATGCTACCCAACCCTGCTGAGTGAGGCAGCCTGGTATCTGCTCTGGTAAGCTTTTCTGATCACTGTCATCATCGGGTGTCTTCTCTGCACGTTCCAACTTGGAACATCCACATCGCATCTCAAAAGCATCTTTTAAGGGAACCGTAATGCTCTACATGAAAAAACACTTAGGATAGGCATCTCGCGGGCCGAAATCCAAGTTGTAATGAAGGAGATACGAAGGATTAAAGACTACTCAGTAGAGCTCAAAAGTACACGGCGTGTGAGGTGTCCTACACGGTGTGTGGACCCTCTTCCTTTCCTGGCCATGTATGGTCGGTACACAGGTCCCATCCCATGTAGGGGAACACGCTGTGTAGGTGTGATACATGACATGCCCCACCTATACAGGGATTAGACCTTGTTTGCTGGACATGTCCGTTTACTCAGACTCCGTGTCCATGTACTTCGGTACACAGCGTGTTGGTCCACACGGGGTACTGGCCATGTGATCAGGCTGTGTCCGTGTGCTCATCATAGAGCGTGTGCCTGTCCGTGTCTCCCTCACACAACTTATTCCACATGGAGAGGAGGTGCAGGGTGTGTCAAGGGGAGTACACGCCATGTCGTCCTTATCTTTTCCCAAACCCTAGTTTCACCGTTGAGGGAGGCTACATGTCATGTGTTCTTCATTTAACATGGTGTGTAGTCGGGATTTGCGCCAGAACTCATAAATTTCACGGATCTTCACTTACGCTTCAAATCCGGTCAAAACGCTTTAGATCCCACCACGTTTCCATCTGTAAAATTCAGATCTGGCTGTGAATCACGCTCTCCGAACGTCGTTCGCTGGAAATTGGCCACCAGAATGAACAAGGGTTTCATTCATCCTTCTTCCCGCCGTTGCATCTCTGATATTCTTCAAATCAAAGAAAAACCTTAATATTGTTCATCCTTGGATCATTCCATTTCCATATGTATGCCTTCCTCATGTTTCTGTCGTTGTTTGACAATTTTGACATGAATCCATCTCATCACAGGCGCCCGATTGAGCTCGGGTCGCCCGACAATCATCGAACAACAATTCAAGAGGATGCCACAGTGACAAACATAAATAAGAAAGGGGGAAATTCACCATAAAAAAGGTTTTAATCATCACCAACCAAGCATTATTGGTTGGTGATTGAGAATTGGGTACTAGGATTATCAAAGGTGATAAACAATATAAATCCAGTACGTAGGCGCATGCAGAGTTTGAAAACAAGGGGTGTAGGTTGAAGATTCAAATAACAACATGCTCAAACATTTAATTTAGGGCATAAGAACACAAAGAATGAGTCCTACCTAGATTAGATCTACACTGTTGATGAGGGATGCGTTCTTTAACGAAGGAGGAGGATCCACTGCACTTTGATCCGTCTAGATCCAGGGGTTCGTCATCGTTCTTGATTCATAGTTCGTAAACGGGAAGGACAGGAGAGGAAGAGATGTTTTTTAATCACTGGAAAAACTAAATTATGATCCAAAATCTCTAAAATATGAATTTATATCCATAAATTAGGTTAAAGGGTTTTAATTTAATTAATTAAATTAATTAAATAAACCACTTAAAATGCTCTGCCAATGAGCAAGGGGTCCGAACGTCCCACACCGACTTATTTTATGTCGTGCCTAGGGGAAACACCATGTTATGAACCTAACCGTGGTCTCAGATTTCCGATCCGATCAACCATTTAAGAGTTATCCCATTTTCTTTAATTAACTTCGTGTGCATAATGTAAAATATATTTAATATTTTTATACAAATAATTCCAGGAACACCGGGCCTCATAATCACACTCCGTCTCAGTGCTTGGCTCTGGAATAATATTTAGAAATATTTCAAATTATTATTAGGAAAAAACCGGGTCTCTATATGACATTTCATTCTGAATTGTAGTTTTCCCATTATGACCGTAAACATGTTTTTAGTGTTTTAAAATAGTAAAATGTGCATGGAATGGTCAAAACTAGAAAATTTACGTCGTATTTTCTTGAAATAAGGGGAAGATGACTGTAGATTTAATTGTAAAATGTAGGAACTGATGACATGTCATTCCGAATGACGGTTTGCCCGTTATGGCCGTAAACACGTTTTTAGTGTTTTAAAACACTAAAACGTGCGTGAAATGGTCAAAACCAGACAAATGATTTCATATTTTCTTGAAATAATGATAAAACCATCGTAAATTTAATTGTGAAATGTAGGAACTGACATCACGTCATTCCAAATGACAGCTTACCCGTTATGGTCATAAATGCGTTTTTATTATTTTAAAATACTAAAACATACGTGGAACAATCAAAAAAAGAAAAATGACATCATATTGTCTATAGATTAGGGGAAAATGACCATAGATTTAATTTTGAAATATAGGAACCGACGACATGTCATTTCGAATGACAGTTTTCCCGTTATGGTTGTAAATGCGTTTTTAATGTCTTAAACACTAAAACATGCATGAAATGGTCAAAAACAGACAAATGACATCAAATTGTCTTGAAATCAGGGGGAAACCATCATAAATTTAATTTTGAAATATAGGAACCAACAACATGCCATTCCGAATGACGGTTTCCCCATTATGTCTGTAAACACATTTTTAGTGTTTTAAAACACTAAAACTGCATGGAATGATAAAAACTAAAAAGAAACAGAATTGGATTATCCTAAAATCAGGGGAACACAAATTTAGATTCAATTATGAAATGTAGGAACCGACGACACATCATTTCGAATGACAGTTTGCCCGTTATGGCCGTAAACGTGTTTTTAGTGTTTTAAAACATGAAAACATGTGTGGAGCGGTCAAAAACATAAAAAATGATGTTGGATTGTCCCGAAATCATGAAAAAATGACCATATATTTAATTGTTAAATTTAGGAACTGACGACACATCATTCCGAATGATGGTTTTCTCGTTATAGATGTAAACACGTTTTTAGTGTTTTAAAACACTAAAACGTGCATGGAACTATAAAAAAACAATGTTAGATTATCCTAAAATCATGGTAAAGCTATTGTAGATTTAATTGTGAAATGTAGGAACTGACAACACATCATTCCAAATGACAATTTTTCCATTATGGCTGTAAATGCGTTTTAGTGTTTTAAAACACTAAAACATGCATGGAACGGACAAAACCAGACAAATGATGTCAGATTGTCTTGAAATCATGGTATAAGCACCATATATTTAATTGTGAAATGTAGTAACCGATGACACATCATTCCGAATGAAGGTTTTCCCATTATGGCCATAAACATGTTTTTAGTGTTTTAAAACATTATAACTTGTGTGGAAAAGTCAAAACCAGAAAAACAATGTCATATTGTCCTAAAATTAGGGGAAAACTAGAGATTAATTGTTTTTGATGTGTACGCACAGACAACACATCAATTCGACATGTAGCGTGGTCAGAATTACTCAGTAAACACTTATGAAAGGTATAAAAGCCTTTAAAAATAAGTGTTGGGGGATCAAAACTAGGTAAACGACATTGGATTTCCATAAAATCTGGGTACAACAATCATAAATTTAATTGTTAAATGTAGGAACGGAATTCATGTCATTCTGAATGACAGTTTTCCCGTTATGGCCGCAAATGAGTTTTTAGTGTTTTAAAACACTAAAACATGCGTGGAACAGTCAAAACCAGGAAAAAATGTAAAATTTCTATAAAATCATGGTAAAAAGACCATAGATTTAGTTGTGAAATGTAGGAACTAATGTCACGCCATTCTGAATGAAAGTTTTCCCATTATGGATGTAAACACATTTTTAGCATTTCAAAATACTAAAACATGTATCGAATGGTCAAAACTAGACAAACACATTAGATTATCCTGAAATCAGGGGACAACCACCATAGATTTAATTGTGAAATATATGAACCGACAACACCTCATTTCGAATAACGGTTCTCCCATTATGGATGTAAATGTGTTTTTAGTGTTTTAAAACACTAAAACATGCGTGGAATGGTTCAAACCAAAAAAACAATGTTGGATTGTTATGAAATCAGGAAAAAACCACCATAGATTTAATTTTGAAATGTAGGAACTAATGACATGTCATTCCTAATGATGGTTTGCCCGTTATGGCCATAAACACAGTTTTAGTGTTTTAAAACACTAAAACATGAGTGGAATGCTCAAAACCATACAAATGATATTGGATTTTCCTGAAATCAGTAGAAAACCACCATAGATTTAATTGTGAAGTGTAGGAACTGACAACACGTTATTCCGAATGACAGTTTTCCCATTATGGATGTAAATGCATTTTTAGTGTTTTAAAACACTAAAACGTGTGTGGAATAATCAAAACTAAGAAAAAGATGTCAGATTGTCTTGAAATCATGGTACAATGATTTTAGATTTAATTGTGAAATGTAGGAACTAACAACACGTCATTCTGAATGATGGTTTTCTCGTTATGGCCGTAAACACATTTTTAGTATTTTAAAACACTAAAACGTGCATGGAATAGTCAAAACCAAACAAATAACATTGTATTATCCCGAAATCAGGGGACAAACATTGTATATTTAATTTTGAAATGTATGATCTGACGAAACATCATTCCGAATAACAGTTTTCCCGTTATGGCCGTAAACACGTTTTTAGTGTTTTAAAACACTAAAACATGCATGGAACAATCAAAATTAGGAAAAAGATGTTTTATTTTCCTTATATTAGGGGAAAATTATTGTATATTTAATTATGAAATGTAGGAATTGACGGTACATCATTCCGAATGACAGTTTTCCCGTTATTCCCATAAACACATTTTTAGTGTTTTAAAACAGTAAAACATGCGTGGAATGATTAAAATCATAAAAAAACATCTAATTGACATTCAATCATGGGATGACCACCACATAGTTGTTTTTGAAATATAATACATGCTGTGATATAAAAATCTTTAAAATTTGTTTATTAAATAAATTTCAAGCACACTGCACGTCGCTTTAAAAATAAATTAGAATATTTACTTATCCCTTTTTAGTTTCAAGTGTTGAATCTTATATTAAATAGGTATGTTTTTATTTTCAATTTTTTTTTTCATTACATATTATTTGTTTTATGTTAAAATTCCTTCCGTTTGATTAACAAAATAACAAATTTTATGTGCATCATTCTGAATATATCGTGTGTCTTTTCTCTTTCACATTTCTTTTCTTAAATGTTATGGTTTTCATTGTAGGTTGCAGATGACAAAAGTAGGCAGGTGGTTGACCATTCCAATCCATGACATTCTTTATAAAGCATTCATGATGATTCTTAGTTTTCATGGTATGTTAAAATTTTATCAGTTATTCTACTGTAATTCTGATTTATTATATGTAGTTTTATTTTTTGATTACATTTTTGTTACAACTGATGAGATGACGTGGACAGTTTTTGTAGATGACATGATGTGGAGGCAGACAAATGTAGTGGAGGTATATTGGTCATTGGTTATTGTTGGACATATTGTATATGTATATTGATAGATGTATGTGTTGACTTAGATTGAGGTTATGATGAATGGATGTTTGTATATGACTATAGATGTATGATACAATGTTTTTATCATATATTTATGTTTTAGTTTATTATATGTTAGTTTTTTTTATATTTATAGTTTTTTATTAATTTTTTTAAAAAAGAAATCTGATTTAGCGGTGGTTTTAAGTAACCACCGCTAAATACATTGACTAAATTTTTTTTGGCAACAGTTACACTTAACCACCGCTAAAAGAAACTATAGCTAATATGTTCCATGATGGTTTATTTTATTTTATTTATATTTTCCTTAGATATTTTTTAAAATAAAAAACCACTGCTAAATAAACTAGTAACCGCTACTAAATTCTCTAAAAACAAAACTTAAAAAAACCACAACTAAATAATAAAAATCGCCACTGAATGACTAGCGACCGTGCAATACGAGACAATTTTAATAACCACCACTAAACTAAAAGGTGATGGTTTAAACCGTCGCTAGTTCATGAAAAAACTGCCGCTTCTTACCTTTTTTTTTGTAGTGACACCACCCTGACCTCCCTATCCATCAAGGAAAAGATGTCCACTGACTACCTATCCTCATCCACCAAAATATCTCTAAACCTCCAACCATAGAAAGTAGTAAAATCCCAAGTGGCCAATGCAATAAAAGAAACTTAAAAAAATAACCAAACTACAAACATACCCACCTCCTTATGATGATACGAGTCACTTCCCAACAAAATAACCACAACACCCCATGCGCTAGAATAAAATATAAGTTGAAACCTACAACTAAAAAATGATAGAGATATAGGCACGAGTATAAAAATACCCAGTAGGGATGATAAAAGAAAATCGATTCCCTATGCCTTAACTTTAAAGAAAAAACCATTTCATGATATTCTGAAAATATACATATATAGAAATAAGGTTTTCCTTTCTTTTCAAAATAAGTAACAGGCCAATGTTTCAAAAAAACTATTTTCTTCTTTGATTTCCAAAACCATTTTCCAAAGAATGAGAGAATTTTTAATAAACCATTTATAATAAGGAATGAGCTAATAAAGTAAGAGTCTTAGTGAGAAAACATAATAGTAAAATGTATATCACAAGGTGCTACAAATAGAGGAACATAAAATAATATTTTCATTATTTTAGATGTGAAAAAGGAAATATAATTTAAATATGGTACCATAAAATCATAATTAAAAAAAAATCAAGTACCATGGTCAATCACTAAGTAGCTTGGTTATTTAGGGTACTAGGATCCTAGTACACTCAGTGATCAACCATAGAAATAACTCTCCTCATGCATGAGCCACTAGAGAGAATGAAGCCAAAGTTCTAACAATACCCATTGTATCATCATGTAATTAAGTTAATGTTGCAGTGTAAACTTTATAAGGAGACTAGGCCAAGGCCCTACTGGATCTCCCATCATACTAGTCCTTAGTCCACCCACCTAGGTATCCAGGATTCCCATGTTCCATGCCCATAACTGAATTACATAAGGGAGGTATAGTATAAAAACTGAGTTTCAATCACACAACAATGAAAAACAAGCATAAAACAACACCTCACCTCCCTAAAATACCAATACGAATATAACTTTTCTTAAAATTATACCAACATTCCAATCATATCAAATCTGATTCACAAAAACAACATAGAAATATTAGATTCCATTGGAGTGAACTTCCTTTTTTGAAAATATTTGGAAAGTTCAAAATAGGATTTAGCCTTTTAGAAACAGTCATTGGCCATTTGGAAAAACACTTTTTATACCATATATTTCACGTTCCAAAACCATTCTTCACACTTAAACACATATACAACTTGATATATATGTAAGAACACCATTGACCAATGTACATGTTCCCATCACCTTGAGTGAAGATTTACAAAGAGGGATCCTATATATGTATATATGGATAAGTCACATTTAATACATAAAAGGATTAAAAATCACTTATAAGATCTTAAGGAAACCAAAAACATGTCTTTGGGACTTTATAAAAATTGGTCAAAAGACCAAAAAATTCCCATTATTTTCAAACTCAAGCATTTAAAACCAATTATAAGATTAAACAATCATCCAAAGTGATATTCATTTCAAACATGCTTGAAAATATATTTTTAACAAGAGGAACCCATGTCATAAACTTAGGGAAAACATGGAATACCAAATATAGACCAATTTCAAGCACCACAACCATTTTCTAGGACATATTTACTTCATAATATATTGAAAACACCCATTAAAACAATCAAACAATTATAGTTTCCAAATTAAAGGCTCAGACATTGGGTAACCTACCTCAAACAGTGTCGGCTTCACTAACGGAGGACCAAATATACCCCAAGAAGGTGTAAGGTACTCTAGAAAAATATGAGAAACCAAAAAGTCACAAAATATCTGATTAAAAATTGGGCCAAAAAATAAAATAAAATGAAACACTACCAGGATTTGATAGAGAACATGTTGCCTTCGATAAATGTGAATATAACATGCTTCAACTCGGTATTCATGAACCTTAGGAGACAATAATTTCACAAAAAAAACAACCTATTCAGTTTAGGGTTCACCTAGGTCATGTGCACCACACAAGAGAGAAAAGAAACTAAGAAAAAAAGAAAATAAGAAGGAAGATGCGAAGAGGATAATCTAACTGAATCAACCCAAAATGGACGGAGAAGGAGGAGTGTCATACAATTGGGGAGACCTCCCAGGTATTAATTTAGAGAGGTTGAGGAATAGGGAAGACAATTCCATATGAGGGGTTTTAAAATTATAATGTTAGAATAGTAATTTTGAAAATTTTAAGGTTATGAGGGGGTCAAATGATTAGGCAGCATGCTTTACCAAATTGTGAACCCTATATTGGATGGACACAACAACCTTGTATTATTTTTACAAATGGTTTTAAAACTATGCACCAACCATGAAAAACACATCTATTAAAAATTTAGACACCTCCACACACTTTCCGCATGATTTCCTCAAAAATTGCGCAAGTCGTGTGCCAGCTCCTAGAGACCACCATACACTCATATGGTTCCTCCTAATAATCACATAGTTTAGGATCAACCATGCATTTCCCATGTGAGGCCACCCATTCTAGAATAAAATGAATTTTAAATTCCACTTACATGGGGTAGTCACACGGTTTCCCTCAAACCATGCACACTAACTGTGTACAAATCCAAAAGTTGTCCAAAAAATTCAAAACTTAAAAATTTCACCATGAAACTAACCCAAAAAATCAAAGACAAAATTAAACACCAAGAAATAAATAAAACAATAAATAAAATAAAATTTGGGTGTGACAATTCTCCCCCCCATACAAAATTTCTACACTCAGAAAGTCATCGAGTCCATGATGAGAAGCAAACTAGAACATTCAACTCAAGAGAAAGAATCCTTGAAACTAGTTTTTCAAACCAGATGAAAACTACTAACATCAATGTAACCCCTATATCCACATGTTACACCCAAATAGACCAAAATATAATGATAATAATATTTTTCATAGGTCTCCCCACTATAAAATAATTCCAATAAAGTATTAAAATCCATAAGTACCATAGTAAGTGACATCTCCAAGAACTAGGTACAATCCTCATTACAAACATGAACAACTAAGATGAGCCAATTAAAGAAAGAAATGAACAAACAAAATTACCTTAAGTGAGATGTTATCAAAAAATAAACTAATTCTAGATTTATAATAGAGGTGGAAGAGAGGTAAAATGGGGTGTCATATCCAAAACACCAAAATCCTAGTGAACCCATCTAACCAATCAAATCTCTAGATATGATACAACCTATGTTAGAATAATGCCTATCACTATCATCCATGAACACACCCAAGACTTCCAATTTCCAAACCTCTCATAAAAATATTTCATGGAAGGCTATAATCCCATCAAAGCCTCAAAACAAACATTCACTTTCCAAACGAGCACAAAAAAATAATACAACAAGACATACGGGAAAAGAAATAAATAAAAAGGGAAAATACCTCAAAGTTACACAAATCATTATTAAGATACCAAAACTAGATATGATCTCTTTCCCAAAATATTCTTCCATGACATCCCAACTTTCAACTGATATGGGATAATGATCTAACAATAATCCAAACTTAGGCCCTCAAACAAACTCATAACTAATTTAACCTCAACAATATCGGGGGTTCCTAAGAACCAAAAGACTTCCTCAAAATCCCAATGACACTTCACCACCTATCTAGAATCCAAATCATCTCAAAATACATATAAAACTACCAACAAGGTCTTACCCACCACTATATCATGAGTTTGGGTGGTGTCGTTAACTAACCAATCCACTTTTGGATCCTTATGAACCCTTAGAACTCTTCTAGGTGGCATACTTTAAATAATAAAAGTACAAAAATCCAAATCAATAGCAACATAATTTTAAATCATAGAAAAAAAGGACTAAATATAAACTCGAAATAATAGTTCTAAAAAGGAAATCCACTAAGGCATTAAACTTAATTTGGAAATCTCACCCCTTTGAAAACATTTAAAACTTTACGTTTTACACTTTAAAATTTAGAAATTTCACTTTTAGATTTAAAAACACTTTAAATTCTATAATTAAATTTGAAAGAATTTTCTTCACTTATATTTCAAAAACATACAAGATTTTTATTTAAAAATTCATAGTCCCTCAACCTCAAACTCACTTTTTAAGCGCAACCCCCTTTTTTCATTCCACAATTCAAAATAATACACAATACTCCTTACTGATATTACATTATACATCCCCTCCATTTAACACTCAAACAAATTCCATAATCATGGGGAATTCCTTAAAAGGGGTTTTAATTTTCAAAGAAGAACCTAAAAATGACAAACATGCCATATAAATTCTAAGAAAACATCATTCATTTAAAAAATCACTATCATTTCACTTTGAAACCAAACTTTAATTTCAAAATCCATTTAAAATCAAACCAATTTTCATAAAAACACCAAAAAAATCATATTTTAAAACCAAAACATCATTATTTTAAAATAAATATTTTAAAAATAAATTTCACCTTTTATCTCAAACAACACAGTATACCATAATCAAATTGAAATAAAACTAAATGATTCCAACACAAAATTTCAAGAGGGGAATAGATTTGGTGTACAGCTTGGCTGCATGGCTTGGAGGACCATGTTCCAACCACACGACCAACACTGAGAGTCATCATGAACCATGTACATTAGATCCACATGGATTTATAGGTCCTATTATCTCACTAAGTACCACCAGTTCACCCTCGTTTCATCCCAATATAAAAGCTCAAAATCAAAATCAAAATCCCAACATCCCTTGATAACTCAGTTTTCATCACGAATGGTGGTGATCAGGCACTGATCCATGACCTACCTCATGAGCCTCTATGATCCTATATCCATATACTAGTTATATCAAATAATAAGGGATACTTATGATAGAGCCAAGTTTATTATAGAGAAAAGAACATGACTCCTCTGATACTATTTTTTCATGAACCAACCTGATCTATCTCACTGTTGGATGCTTGAGTAGGCCTACGACAAGGCTTGATGGGTGTTCCTGATCCCCATGGGATGACACAAGTGCCCAAGAATCAAGGAAGCACCACCTGGGAATTAGTTCATATGATGAATAATAAATAAATAAATAATAGAAAATAAATAAATTTTGGCATGTCCCATCTATATATTCAATGTCCATGTGAGAGAAAAATAAATAGAAGAACATCCTAATATCAAAATTAAGAAAGAAATAAATAGAAGCGAGCACCAAAAAACTCCATCATCACCCCAGTCTCCCTCTCCTACAAGGAAATTATGCCCACCGAATCCCTATCCTCAACCACTAGAATATATCTACACCTTTAGCTTTAGAAAATTATAAAATCTTAAGTGGACGATGCGATAAAAGAAATTGAAATAAAAAATAAAATACAAAAAATACTTTCCTCATTATGACTATAAAACTAACCACTCAACAAAAGAACCACAATGTACCATTGGTGAGAATAAAAGATAAACTGAAATTTGAAACTAAAAAATGATAGAGATATACGTGTGATCATAAAAATTCCCAGTAGGGATGCCAAAGGAAAAACCACTCCCTATGAATTAACTTTAAAGATAAAACCATTTCATTCTAGTTTAAAAATATAAATATATAAAAATAATGTTTTCCTTTCTTTTTAAAATAGGTAATAGGCCAATGATTTAGAAAAATCATTTTCTTCTTTGATTTCCAAAACCATTTTTCAAAGAATGATAGACTTTTCAATAAACCACTTATAAAAAGGAACAAGATGATAAAGTAAGAGTACTAGTGAAAAATCATAGTAGTAAAAATAACATCACAAGGTTTTACAAATATAGGAAAATAGAATAATATTTTCATTATTTTAGTTATGAAAAGGAAAGAGTATTTAACTATGGTACCATAAAAATAAAAGTAAAAAAGAAAGAAAGCACCATGGGAAATCCCTATGTAGCTAGGTTAGTTAGGGTCCTAGGATCCTCTTACCCTTGGTGATTAACCATAGAAATGACTCTCCTCGTACATAAGATTATAGAGAGGATGAAGCCAAATTTCTAGAAGTACCCACTGTATCATTATGCCATTTAGTCAGTGTTGTAGCATAAAACTATTAGGGAGAATGGGCTGAGGCCCTATCGGATTTCCCAACGTACTAGTCCTTAGTTTTACCACTTAGGTACCTTGGGTTCAAATATGCCATGCCCATAACTGAATTACATAAGGTAGGTGTAGTATCAAAACCAAGTTTCAATCACACAACAATGAAAAGAAATCATACAAAAAAACCTCACCTCCCTACACCACAAATGTGAAACCCCCTTTTCTTAAAATCATACCAACATGCCAATCATATCAAATATAAGTTCCAAAAACAACATAGAAATTCTGGATTACATTGGAGTTCACTTCCTTTATTGAAAATCTTTATAAAGTGCCAACTACGACTTATCCTTTTAGAAATCGACATTGACCATTTGGAAAACCACTTTTTATACCATATTTTTCACGTTCCAAACCCATTCTTTACACTTACACACATATATGCCTTGATATATATGTAAGAACCCATTAACTCAATGTATATGTTCCCATCACCATGAGTGATTATGTACAAATAGGTAAATTTTATATGTATCTATATATGTATATATGGATAAGTCACATTTAATACATCAAAAGATTAGAACACTCATAGGATATTTAGGAAACCAAAACATGCTAATAGACCTTTATGAAAACCAATCAAAAGACCAAAACATTCCAATTATTTTCAAACCCAAGCATTTAAATCAATTTGGAAGACAAAACAACCATGAAAAGTGCTTGACATTTAAAATAATCTTGAAAACATATTTTTAATGAGAGCAACCCATGTCATATGCTTAGGGAAAACATGAAAAACTATAGAAAGACCAATTTAAATCACCATGAACATTTTATAGGATATATTTACTTTATAATATATTGAAAATACCCATTAAAATACTCAATAAATTATAGTTTCCAAATTAAAGGACCATATATAGGGTATCCTACCTTAAATGGTGTTTCCTTTACAAAAAATGACCCAAATCTACCATAATAAGGTGCACGAAACTCTAGAAAAATACGAGAAATCCAAAATTCATAAAATCTATAATTAAAAATTGGTTCATAATGGAAATTAGGAAAAACTCTACCTAGATTTGATAGAGAACATATTTCCTTTTACAACTGCGGATAGAACAAGCTTTAACTTGATCCTCACAAACCCTAAGAACAAAGAATCACCCAAACAATCACCCTATAACGACCCAGACTTTCTAAAGGATATTTTTTTCCTGAATAAATGTTGTTTATATGTTATATAATATTATACACATAAAAAATAAAGATAAAGCGACAAATTTTATAAATACCATTAAATTAGTCTGCTATGAATCTAATTAAAATGTCAAACATTACTATTGGACAAAGAATATAAAATAGAAAATCTAAAATAGAAAAATAAGGATCACCCCAATCTACTAGAATCATCACCCCCATTGAAAATACTATAGAAATGAAATGAAATATTATTAAACCAATCAAAATCATATATAAATGAAAATATAACCTTAAGTGGATTTGTAGTGAATTTCAAGTGATGGAATGAAGTGGTATTTATATGGTATAAAGGTAAATGTGACCATTGATATTTGACTGTTAAATGACCATTGGGAAATATAAAAATTGGAATCTATAACCTTGTTTGATAATTTTAATGTTATAATTAGTGTTTCTAAGTAGTAATGGCATAGTATAATTGATACAAAAAGAAGAATCTATGACCACAATTAGTAGAGTCATGCCCTTTGATGCCCATTTTTCAGAACTTGGGAGGAAGGTATCATCATTGGGGTTCCCTTGACAATCCCAAGCTGAGATTTAACAAGTGAATCTTGAATGAAATATCCTACGGGATAATTTCAAGTTAGTTGAGATTACCACTCGGTCGATGTTAGCCGAGACGCCCCACAAAACTACCACCAATGCACACCTTACCCTCCAGGCATATGTGGGTGTACTAAGGGGTTACATGTCCATAAATTAGTTACATAAAGTGTAAATTAATTTGTATAAATAAAATGTCTATTCCATCATTTACTCTTAAGAATATTTTTTCTTAATAAAATATATGTTTAATTGAGATAGATTTTATAATTTTATTTTTAGACGCAAATAAAACATAATTTTATTTTTCTAGAAAATATATATAATTTTTATAGTAAACCAAGGTATTATAAATATTATTATTTTTAATTAAATATTCTTTTAAAATAATTTTATTTAAATAATAAATGATAAAATAATTTTATAAAGGCTTAGGAAATTTATTATTAGTGTTAGAGATTTGACTGTGCCTAAAAAATTGCTATTTTTAAATAAATAAGGTTTTTTACATTTAAAAGTTAAAATTATCATATTTAAAGAATATTTATGATAAATTAAACATCAATTTTGAAATCATAATGTCAAAATTAGGTTAGGGTGAATTTATGATAATTTTCTAAAATATTTTATTTTTTCCTGAATAGTAAAAAATACAGTTTTCGGGTTTCGGTATATTTTATGACATAATATTTATATCATAATGATTTAATAATTAATTAAACACATTAAAAAACCTAAAATATGTTATTTTATTAATATTAAGTATTTTAATAGATTTTATTCAATTTTTAAAACTATAAGTTACTTTCTAATGTATAAAAAGGAAAATTTGGTTTTTAAAATATTACTTTGCGGAATCTTTACTTTTCCATGGTAAAAAAAGTAATTAAAAATGAAGTTAAGTTATGGTGGATTAAAATAACATAAAATTTGACCCAAATGTCCAAAACCATGGGCAAAAACCATGGGTAAGCCAATGGTTTTTCATTTTTCACAACCTTGTTTTCCAAGACCTATATTTGGAAATTATTAAATAATTCCTCCACTTCTCTTATAAATACCCACCCATTGATCCATTTCCTTTCACTCTCAATCCATAATCCATGAAGTTATGGTGATTTTTCCTCCCAAGGAGCCCCCCAAGGTTTCCTTAATCCCCAAATGTTCTATCCTAAAGTTTTAGGAACTACTCTTCAAGGTAAGGGAAACCTTTACTTCTCTTTATATTCAAGTTCCATTTTTATATGGTATGTATTCCAATTTCCAAACTAATTTCTTTTGACCAATTTATTTTATACCATTACTGTAAGAAGAGTATTTTATGAATGAGATACCATTTCCCCCTCCCATTTTCCCTTTTCTAAAACCATGTTTTATAACCGTCATGCTGCCAAATTTTCTTCTCAAATTTTCCTATTTTACACAAGAAATTATTTTTTCCTTTTTTATTTGAATAACCAAACCTATTTTATTTTAAATGGGTATTGAAATAGATTTAAATAATGAATTTTTGTTTTAGGTATTTACTTATATGAAACTGACATTTCCTTTCATGGGTTAAAAATTATGTAATGATCATATCTTTTAAGCACTTTTGTATGCCATGATTTTAATAAGAAACTCATTATTTATTCTCCATAGGATATTAATGAAATGATTATTTATGATTTATGTGGATCACATGAAATTAATACATATGAATTTTTTACCCTCATATCAATCCAATACATTTGGTAAAGAATTTAATCTCTAGAGATGACATGATTTACGATACCTTGGTGAATAACCTTGGTAATTTTTATTTATGACACCTTGGTGATTAAGCATGGTGATATGATTATAAATGTCTCATTTAAATTTTGTAGCCACATTTTCATGTTATGATTCATGTTATTATTATTATCATATTCCTCCTTCTCATGCCTTATCGTTACTCCTTATGTTCTTATTGTTATGTCTCAAGATCACATGCTATATCTCTCTCTTGTTTATTCCCTTATTGGGATTCATGCTCACCCCTTTAATTTGATGTATATCCCCAGGTTATGAGATTCATTAAATATAACTTAGTTTGAAACCATGAATATTTATTTCAAGTGGATCTATAAGTATTTTTTATGTTTTCATATATTATGTACCTTTTTTCTAAGAAACTAAAATTGAAAAATCCTCTGTTTTGTGCCATGTAATGAAAAGTTATATAAATAAAAAAGGGTGGGATACCATATTGGTATCAAAGTAAGATTTAGTTATTTGTGGAAATTAGGACTTGAAAACTTTAGGAATAACCCTAGGGATAATTCTAACTATAGGAAAACATCCAGACATTTTGGTGAAGTATTAAGTAAGTGGTTTTCGAACAAAGAAATCCATGTCTAGATACGAACAATTGGATGTGGATCTGGAATATATGTATTTAGGGTTAACACCCAAAAATACCACTTTGAGTTAGACTCGAATGAAACATGTGTAAAACAATAGGCCTTGTTGCGCTTCTATTTTGACACTCCCAGGGATATGTTTGTTTAATCACAAGATTTTTATGAACCTTTATGAAGGATATATAGAAAATGTAATTGTTATTAGAAGATATTAATAACATATTTAAGAATGATGTTTTAAGACATAAATTCCATTTAGAATTATAATATTATTAAAAGTAACACATTTCACACTAATGTTTTCTTATTTTAGAAAAATGAAAGGAAATAGGAGGAACCACATAAATGATGATTGCAACAGACGATGCACTGACAGTATTCTAATGTAAGATGGAATGGAAAAATTCATGAAGATGTTGAATCAACAAAATCAATTTATGAACAATAACTTGAATCAAGTTGAGAGATCAGATTCACCTCGAAGGGAACAATTTTCTGTTGAGTACTTTATGCATCAACAACCACCTTCTTTTAGTGAATCTACCAAACCATTGATTTTTGACCAATGGATAATCTCTATAGGAAAGATATTTTCTATAATTTGTTGTTCAGAACAAGAGAAATTCACCTGGGCAGTATACCACTTAGAAGGATAAACTGATCAGTGGAATTCATTAATTAAAAACATGAACCCAAGAAGGGAGATCAATGCTCTGTAGTGGGAATAATTCATGGTAATATTTTTTAATAAATATTTTCCCCATTCAATGAAAACGGAAATAGAGAAGGAATTCCTAGAACTAAAGCAGAAGTAAAATGAATCAGTGGGATTCTATGAAATGAACTTTACATGACTTTCACGATACACCTATATCTTCATTATGGATCCTAAGGGAAAGGTTGATAGATTCTTTAGTGGACTGAGACCCCATATATGGAAGAATCTATCAAATTGTGACTAAAATCTATAAGGAGATAGTGAAGAGTGCTATAAAGGTTGGATTGGAGTTTGGAGAAATTTAGTGGTCACCTAGGTTGAATGAAAAGAATAAAGATATAGATATAAACTCAGGGAGGAACTTTGATCATGGAAGAGATGGAAAGAATGTGAAACTTCCCACATGAAATAAATATGGGAATAAGAATTCATGGAACTACTTACTTGGTATAAGTGTGGAAGAGATGACCATATAGTAAAAAAATTTCATGGTGGGGTGAAGCCTCTAATTATTAACACTAATGATGAAGGGAAGATGGTGTAGGCCCATCCAAAAGTTCAATTCTTAAAGTGTGGGAAATTTAGTCACTTTTCCAATTAATGTCCAAATCAGAAGATAATAAACGGGAACCACCATCAACCTCAAGATAGGTTAAGGGAGAAAAGTTGGTAATTTTATTTCCCGATGGATGAAGTGGAGGCTCCAAATGCTGTGGTGGTAGGTACACTCATTATGCTCTTAAATCTAGCAAGTAATTCGTTTGATTCTAGTTATACACATTCCTTTATTTCATCCAAGTTTGTAAAGAATATAGAATCAATCCCAAAACTTATAGAATTAGAGTTATTATTTAAGACTCCTGGTGGAATTATCCTAGCATCAATAGTGTATAGAAACTATAGTATTAACTTTGGAGAGTACAATATCATCAAAAATCTAGTAGTCATTCCCATGGTGTAATTCGACACTATACTATGGATAGAATGGATCTCAAAGTATAATGCTAAGATCAACTGAAGAAGTAACGAAATTTTAGTAGTCTTGAATGCACAAACTAAATTCATTTTCAAAGGAGAGATATCCTAGCCTAATATTTTTTTAATCACCTCCCATAGACTTATTTATGAAGATGATAGGTGAATAGGGGGAAGGAAATGAAAGTTTAAAGATAGATAATGTCCCCATCATTCTAAAATACATTGAAGTATTTCCTAAATAGTTACCTGGACCTCCCCCAGAAAGATAAGTAGAGTCCTCCATTGAAATCATACCACGATCCAAGCCGATATCAAAGACTCCATATATAATAGAAAATATGAAGTTAGAGGAATTAAAGAAACAACTTCAAGATATTTTGGATAAGGGGATTATTTGACCAAGTGTGTATCCTTAGAGATAAACTCTTCTCTTTGTGAAGAAGGATGTATCAATGTTTCTATGCATTGATTATAGAGAACTTAACAAGATCAAAGTGAAGAAAAATTACCCGCTCCCAAGGATTGATTATTTATTTGACCAGCTTCACGGGGCTCAATTATTCTCCAAGATTGACCTCCAATCTGGTTATCATCAATTTAGGGTTAAGAAAGAAGATATTCTAAATACTGAATTCCAAAAAAGATATGAGAATTATGAGTTTTTTATGCCCTTAATATTGACTAATTATCTTGTTACATTTATGGATTTAATGTATAGAGTCTTTAATAAATACCTTGATAAGTTCATGGTAGTTTTTATTGATGATATTATGATATATTCCAAAATTCATGAGAAGCATGAGGATCATCTAAGGGTTATCTTGGGAACTCTGAGAAAGGTGGATCTATTTAGAAAATTCAGAAAATGTGAATTATGGTTACAAAAAGTTGAATTCTTGGTACACATTATAACTAATAAAGGAATCTTAGTTGACCTTATGAAGATGAAGTCTATAGAGGAGCGACCTCATCCTATAATAGTAATTGAGATTTGTAGTTTCCCTTGGTTTAGTAGGATATTATAGGAAGTTTGTAAAAAAAAATCATGACTTTCTAATCCACTAACCACGTTAACTCAAAAAGGGGATAAGTTCATATGGATAAAGGAGTGTGAATAAAGTTTCTAATAACTGAAGAAGAGATTGGTTACTACACCTGTTTTAACTCTACTCTCTATCATATAAGGATTAGTTATTTATAGTGATACATATCTTAAAGTGATTGGATGAATTCTCATGAAAAAAGACAAGGTGTTTGATTATGCATCTTGGTAGTTAGAGCCCCATGATCATAATTATACTATACATGAACTGGAGTTAGCTGTAGTTATTTTTTCTTCAAAAATATGGACGCACTATTTTTACAGAGAGAAATTAAAAATATGCACATAACAAAAAAGTTTGAAGTATATTTTCATTAAAAAGGAATTGAACATGAGACAAAGGATATGGTTGTAACTTATTAAAGACTATGACTGTTCAATTCATTATCACCCCATAATAGAAAACACAGTCACTAATGCATTAAGTAGGAAAGACCATGTTGTGCTGGAAATGATGAGGATTCAAGAAGATCCTTTGATCAAGGACCTAGTAAAATTGGACATGGAAATAATATGGTAAGGGAAATCTTAAAACATATCCCAAATTATTTCTCAACCATCATTACTATAGAAGATCAAGAAATATCAAAGATAAGACCCTTTGTTACAAAGTAAGAAAGAGGTTGTGAAGAATGGAGAATTTCC
Organism: Viscum album; assembly: GCA_963277665.1. NCBI lineage: Eukaryota > Viridiplantae > Streptophyta > Magnoliopsida > Santalales > Viscaceae > Viscum > Viscum album. The sequence continues at coordinate 805,837,437 of OY728127.1, forward strand.
TGAGTTCAATATTGATCAAGAAGGTGTATTTAAATTTTATAAAAGGCTATGTGTCCCATATATCCTGAATATAAAGAAGGAGCTGATGGATAAATCTCATTGATCTACATTCTATATACATCTTGTAAGAACTAAAATGTATAGGGACCTTTATGATCATTATTGGTGGGATAACATGAAATGGGAGATTGCTGACTACACTACAAGGTGCTTGTTATGTCAACAAGTGAAGGCCTAGCAAAAAATCTATAAAGGGGTATTACAATCACTTACCATACCAATATGGAAGTGGGATAGTATCACCATGGTATTTATCACTAGTCTCTCAAGAACATCCAAAGGAAACAATTTGATATGGGTTATAGTGGATCATCTCACCAAGACTGTCCATTTCATTGTTATTTGGGAAGATTTATCTCTTGAAAAAATTTCCAAGATATATGTAAAAGATGTGGTGAGGTTGCATGGGGATAAAATTTCTATCATTTCTGATCATTATCAAAGGTTCACTTCTAAATTCTAGATAAGTATCCAAAATGCTCTGAATACTGAATTGAATTTCAGTATGATCTATCACCCCAAAATGATGGCCAATCTAAAAGGACTATTCAGACACTCGAGGACATGCTGAGAACATGATCAATGAAATTTAAAGGTGGATGGGATCAACACCCCCCATTAATTGAGTTCTTATACAACAAAAACTTCCACTAGAGTGTTCAAATGGCACCATATAAAGCTCTATATATAAGGTGATGTGGAACTCCTACTTGTTGGGATGAAGTTGGTGAGAGGAAATTTATTTGGACTGATCTTGTGAAAGAGATAAGAGAAAAAATTCATTCCATATAACAACATATAAAGGATTCTTAGAGTCATAAGAAGATCTACACTAACAATCACCTAAGGTACATGGAGTATGATTTTGGAGAAAAAGTTTTCCTTTGCGTATCAGCATGGAAGAGAGTCATGTGGTTTGGGAAGAAAGGGAAGCTTAGACCTAGGTACAATGACCCCTATAAAATCCTTGATCATATATGAGTAGTAGCATATCGACTAACACTTCCACCAAATATTTATCAAGTTCATGATGTATTCCACTTATCTCTCCTGAGGAATTACATACCTTATCCCTCACATATACTAAATCTAGATGTGGTACAACTAGAACATGACCTCTCTTATGAGGAGTAGCCGGTGGAGATCTTGGACTGTAGAGACAAGGTTCTATGCAACAAGACTACCCACCTTGTCAAAGTGTTATGGAGGAACCATAAACATGAATAATCAATGTGGGAACCATATGAGATAATGAGACAGAAGTACCCTCACCTTTTCTCATCTGCGAAAATGAATTGAAATTTCGAGCAAGAAATTTCTAAAGGGGGGAAGAATGTAACGACCCAAGATTTCTAAAGGATATTTATTTCCTAAATAAAATTTATTTAAATATTATATAATATTATACATGTACAAAATAAATATAAACCAACAAATTTTATAAATACCATTACATTAGTTAGCTAAAAAGTAAATTAAAATGTCAAAGAATACTAATAGACAAAGAATATAAAATAGAAAACCTAAAATGGGAAAATAAGGATCTCCCCAATATACTAGAATCATTTCCCCCAGTGAAAATGGTGTAGAAATGAAACAAAATATTATTAAACCAATCAATATATTATGAAAATGAAAATATAAACTTGAGTGGATTTGTAGTGAATTTTGAGTGAATGAATGAAGTGGTATTTATAGGGTATAAAGGGAAATGTGACCGTTGGGATTCGACCGTTATATAACCATTGGTCAATATGATTGTTGTAAAATATACCCTTGATTGATAATTTTACCATTAAAATTAATTTTTATAAGTAGTAATGACATAGGATAATTGATACAGAAAGGAGAATCGATGGCCTCAACCAATAGAGTCATACCGTTTGAAGCCCATTTTTCAAAACTTAGTAGGGAGGTATCATCACCGGGGTTTTACCTTGAACAAGACTAAGTAAATATTCAACAAGTGAAGCTTAAAAAAAATCACCTATATGATAATTTCATGTTAGTGGAGATTTCCACATGGTTGATGTTAGGTGAGGCACCCCATGAAACTACCACCGACGCACACCATACCCTCTGGGTGTATGTAGGTGAAATAAGGGGTTATGTGTCCAGAATTTAGTTATATAAAGTGTAAATTCCTTTGTATAAATAAATTTTTTATTCCACCATTTCTTCTTAAGAATAGTTTTTATTAATAAAATATATTTTTAATTGAGATGAATTTTATAATTGTATTTTTAGATATAAAGAAAACATAATTGTATTTTTCTAGAAAATATATACAATTTTAATAGTAAACTAGGTATTCTAAATAGTATTTTTTAATAAAATATTATTTTAAAACACTTTAATTTAAATAATAAATGATAAAATAATTTTATAAATGCCTAGGAAATTTATTATAAGTGCTGGAAATTTGACTGTTCCTTAAAAACTTCTATTATTAAATAAATAATGATTTTCTATTTAAAAGTTAAAATTATCATATTTAGAGAATATTTATGATAAAATAAATATAAATTTTTGAAATCAACATGTCTAAATTATGTTAGGGTTAATTTATGATAATTTTCTAAAATACTTTATTTTTTTGTGAATAGGAAAAAATACTGTTTTATGGTTTCAGTATATTTTATGACATCATATTTATGTCATAATGGTGTAATAATTAATTAAACACAACCCATGACCTAAAATATGTTATTTTATTAATATTAATTATTTTAATATATTTTATTCAATTTTTAAAACTATAAGTTACTTTCTAAAGTCTAAAAAGGAAAATTTACCTTTTAAAATATTACTTTATGAAATATTTACTTTTCCATGCCAAAATAAGTATTTAAAAATTAATTTAGGTTTTATGGATTAATATAACATAAAATTTGACCCAAATTTATAAAATCATGATAAAAAACAATGGGTAAGATAATGGTTTTTCATTTTACACTACCTAGTTTTCTAAGACCTATATTTGGAAATTATTAAAAAATTCCTCAACTTCTCCTATAAATACCCACTCTTTTATCCATTTTCTTTCACTACCAATATATCATACATGAATTTATAGTGATTTTTCCTACCAATTAGTCCCCCCAAGGAATCCTCAATCCTACAAGGTTCCATCCTCAAGTTTTAGGAACTACTCTTCCAGGTAAGGGAAACCTTCACTTCTCTTTCCATTCAAGCTTCCTTTTTATGTGGTATGTATTCAAATTTGAAAACTATATTATTTTTATCACTTTATTTTACCCCATTACTATAATAAGAGTCTTTTATTAAGGGTATAACCTTGTGACCTCTCATTTTTCCTTTTTCTACAACCATGTTTTATACTCGTTATGCTGTCTAATTTTCTTCTCAAATTTTCCTCTTTGACACGAGGAATTCTATTTTAATTTTTATTTGAATACCCCAAGATCTTTTATTTTCAATGGTAACTAAACTATATTTAAAAGTTAATTTTTGTTTTTGGTATTTATATATATGAAACTCACATTTTCTTTCTTGGGTTAAAAATGATGTAATGATCATGTCTTTTAAACACTTTTGTACACCATGATTTTAATAAGAAACCTATTCTTTATTCTCCATGGGTTATTAATGAAATTATTATTTATGATCTATATGGATCACATGAAATTAATATATATGAAGGGTGATCCCTGATATCACTCCAATTCATCGGGTAAATAATTTAATCTCTAGAGATGATATGATTTATGATACCTTGGTGAATAACCTTAGTAATTTTTATTTATGACACCTTGGTGATTAACCTTTGTGATATGATTATGAATTTATCATTTAAATGTTTTATCCAAATTTCCATGTTATGATTCATGTTATTATTATTATTATATGCCTCTTTCTCATTCCTTATCATTATGCCTTATATTCTTATTGTTATGTCTCAAGATCACATGTTATATGTCTCTCTTGTTTATTCCCTTACTGGGCTTCATGCTCACCCCTTTCCTTTGATGTATGTACCTAGGTTACGAGATATAGTAAATATAAATTATATATAACCCATGAAGTTATATTTAAAGTGTATTTATAATAATATTTTATGTTTTCATGTATTATGTACATTTTTTCCAATAAACTATACTTGAAAAGATCCTCTATTTTGTACCATGTAATGAAAAGTTATATAGATAAAAAAGTAAGGATTTTATACAACCCTTTAAGATTATGGTTTTACTAGGTCATGAACACTATATGGGAGAGAAATTAAACCAATAAAAAATAATAATAAATAAGAGGATAAGAGGAGATGCTAACCTGGGGTGATCATACTAAGAAATTGGGAGAGAATCGGCAGAGAATGAAGGGAGAAAGAGGAGGAGTTGCACGTGGTTGGGAAGCTATCTTGGGTATCGAGTGAGAGAGGGTGAGTAATGAGGAATAAAATATTGTTTTAGGGTTTTTAAAATTATAATATAAGAATATGAATTTTCAAAATTTAATAGTTATGGGTGGGTCACATGGTTAGGTGACAAAGTTTACCAAACCGTGCACCAACCGTGCACCCTGCACTAGAAGAACACACTAGCCTCACACAGTTTGTAAATTGTTTGATAACTGTAAAATTTTTTTTTGTTAAAAATGAAGACACCTCCATAGGCTTGCCTCATAGTTTCCTCAAACCATGCAAAAGTCATGAAACAACTCCTAGGGACCACCAATCACCCACACAGTTTCTATTAAGGCTCACATAGTTTGGGATCAACTGTGCATTTCCTGTGGGAGACAACCCATGCTATAAGGAAATGAACTGAAAACACCCCTTGTATGGGGGTAGTCTCACAATTTACCTCAACCCTTTCTCACTAATTGTGCATAGAGCTGAAATTTGGCCAAAAACTCCAAAACATAAAAATTTCACCCAGAACCTAACCCGAAAATCAGTAAAAAAAATTAAACACCAAGAAATAAATAAAATAATAAAGAAAATAAAAGTTGGTGTGTGATAGAATTTATAATTATTTTTAACCATTAAAACATCGAATACAAATTCCACAACACTTATCGTCTTGATCTTTGTTTAAGTCCATTTGATAAACTTTGTAAAACTCTTTGTCCAACACAGGTTCAAAAACACTTCTATTTATTCAGGAACTATAGTTCCATCAAGTTCCACCAAATTATTCTTTCAAACAACTTTAGTTAAAACCACAAGTACCTTCATATGAACATTATGTTTATTACTTTTAAAGAACAAAAAAACATCACCTGATTTAGATCTCTTTCACAGAGGATTTTATTCTTCTAATCATTCAGATTGAATCACAGTCACATGGAATTGTGATGTTAAATAAATAAGAAAAACATCACCAAACATTAACTAATATAGTTTTTCCTATCATTCTATGTCCTAAGAAACTATAAATGTAATCAGTTAAACATTTAGTTCCACCTTTTATCCAATCAACTCAGTCCATTCACATCAGTACAATGTCCCTTCAAACACTATCAGAAAAATATTTTCTCCTAAAGACTTTATTCAATCACCACCTTAGTCAGTTTGAACCTTAGTTTTCTATCCTCATTCCACTAGACTCTATATGGTCACCTTAATACATCCAACTTATATTTCTCTATTCATTCATCTCTATCTGTTAGACCCATTCATCTTTTTTCAGAGAATTCTGTCCAAAAACTTATTAAGGAAACCCCTTATGGAAATTTTATAATATTGATAACAAATGTGATTCTCTAACTATCAAGGCGCATGTTATAGACATTAATATTAACTCATTAATCACTATAAGTGTATCAAATATTTAAAAAAACTTTCACCTTTAAGTAATGAATATATCAAGTAATGAATATATTATAAATATTCCAAAGGAATAAACACCATTTATCTTCTTCCAAGATAAAAAACTCAAAAACTTCTTTTTCTTCTTCATCCAAGCCGCATAAACTTTATTACTAATCTATGATAGTTCAACTAAATCTTTTTAACAACTTATTATTTACATCATTTTCGACATATTGATATCAATAAAATCATTCTATTTCACTAAAAACCATTGAAAACCAATGAAAACCACTAACAAAAAATACAACTCACACACATATTGGGATTTTAAATCTTCCCCTTTATATTTTTTGACAATATATTCAAAGTATATTTTAAAATGAATATGTTAATATGTGAATCTATATCTTATTTATATCCCTTTATTTTAAAATTTTAATTTCACTTTCTCTCCCCCTTATTTACAATAAATAAAAAGTTATAAAAAAAAGGGTATCATTTCATTCTTAGGAAATGTGACATCAATCATTTTTCTCTAAGTCAACGTGAGTTATTCTTAGTATAGAAAACAATATGATTTGATCTAGACAAAAAAGACGTCCTTTACCAACTAATCTCGATACATCTTTGAATGAGAACTCATAATCTTTCCTAAAAGGTTTTTCACTTGTATTTCAGTCTTAAGATACCAACTGTAGCAGCTGGAAATATTCACCCGATTTGGGCCTTCGGGCTACCGGTTTGGGAATAAGGGTCTCCAGGGCCTTCGGGTCATCAAAGGGCTTTGGGCCACAGGGCCTTCGGGTCACATAGACTATGGAGTATCCCAATTCAAAAAGAAGAGGCCCCAGAAGAGGATCAGAGCAACATGAGTAGTAGCCACCAGATGTAGAGCTAACCGGATTGGAAGAATGAGAGGGTATGGAAGCCGCCATCGGGACCATGCACCGTGCAGATTTGTATGGGGAAATGCTAGCCGATCAGCAATTAAAGGTGGGGATCTAGGTGATCAGTGACGCAGAAAGCTGGGGAGGGGCAGTTCAAGTGGGCTGGGCCTACAGGTCATGTATTGGGCATGGTATGCCTCTGGGCCTTTAGGTCATGTATTGCGGGTTTGTCGGGCCTTGTGACTTGGGCCTACGGGTCATGTATGGGTTCACCTTAAACCATTAAAAGTGGGATTATCCATAATAAAAAATAAAAAATAAGACCTTCGGGCCATTCGGGTGATATAGAACTGTTATAGAAAAAATCAACCTAAAACTCTTGAACTTTCTTCAAAAAATAGGTTAAAAACATTCAAGTAAAAATAGAAGTATGAGTGTCCTTAGTTCACTTTCATTATTCCACTACTATTATGTCTTTGATCAATTCAATTTATCTCCCTTTGTGTTGAGATATTTATTTTAATTAACCAAGGATAAGAGATTAAGAAAGGAATAATTTTTTTAAATGACTCTCCTTCAAGGATATATCTATCAAAATCTTTATAACGAAATGTATCCTCATTAGATATGACTCAGGAACTTCATGTTGAAAACACACTAAAATGGATATTCCTTATGTGGTTGTCCATAATTTTGACAATTTCTACATCTTAATTATGAATGATCTTTCTTTAATATCTTTATTTGGAATTTTGAAAATAAAATCAAACCAAGATGAAGTATTTTTCACTTTTCTATCATGTGTTGACAACAACCACTTCAAATTTATAAAGGATGATCCTCTTATTGGATTTTTAGTGTACCAAATTAAGAAACATTCTAGGATAGAAACGTTTTTAAAGGATTTTTTCCAATGTTGATAGCCAATACACTATCTCAGGTTCCCCACCTGAGATTATTCTTAACCTTCAATTCCCTATATCGAAATTAAAAATAACCTTCATGAAAGTTATGGGAATAAAGTGTCTTTTTCTTGATTCTTAATGCGAAAAATGAGGTTGATATGGTTTTCTCAACTAAGTTACTACATTTCCTCCACTCTTCACACTTGAACATCTAAACTTTAATTCTAATTGGGGTGGTGTGGATCTTATCACTTATTTAATTTCTTTATGTGTGGAATTTCTCTTATTAATCACCTTTAAGACACTCATATTACCTAGTGAAACTTTTATTTTCTTTAATAACTCTTCTAGTTCTATAATTATTGTATAATAATCAATAATAGTGTGCCCATCCATGTTTCACCTCACATAGAAAACTTATGCTTCTTCATGTGTAATCTTTTCTTTTCCTTTTGCACTAGAATTTACTTGTGATTATTTTATTTTCCCCCACCTATCCAAATATCTAGGCTAATTTACAAGAATATCACTAGGTATATTGACAAAAATTTTGGGTTTTCCACATGGATTATTCTGAGTTCCTTTCTTCTTATTAGTTTTTTAGTTGATGCACTCTTCTTCAACTTCTTAGATTTATAATACAAGGATTTCTCACCTTTTCTACTTGATATATTCTTGGTAGAATTACTTTTTTTGTAACATTATTCTCCTTTCTCCCCAAGGTTGATTCTTATTTCTTAACCAAATTATATGGTATTATTTTATTATTTGATTTTGATACATTTATATATGAGAATATACCAATCTTATGACCCCCATTATTTCATACATCATATATATTTTCAATCTTTCCAAATCTATTTGAAGTATACATATTTTTTTGAATCTATAGACGTTTCTTCTTTATCTCTATCTTTACCCCCCTTGGAGTAGTATTAATTTGTGCTTTATCATTTAGAGTATTGTTCCAATAATATAATTCACAATGCCTGAATCTATTACAACACCAACATTGACCCACAAACCTTGATCTTCTTATATCTACTGTATAATGTTTTTGGGTTTTCTTCATAACTTGTCAGGCACTTCATGGGAAACAAACTTCCCCACTTTTTATTCCATCTATCATGGACATGATGGAAGTATTATCATCACTTTTATTCATCCATAATTATATATATTTTGTTTTCTAACCTTCATTATTTATGAAAACAGATCTAAAAACATTATTATGAGAAGATATAGATGGTACCGCTTTCTTCACAATTTCTTGAGATAGATCATTAAATGATGTCATGATATTATTACCACATGTTAGAGGTATTTTAATTTTATAATACTCCATTTATAATTGTGTAACAACATCATCTTCCTCCTTCTTTTGTGAAGAATCAATATGTTTCTTCTCTATATTAGTCAGCTTAATCTCCAGTTCCATACATTTCACACTGTGGGTGTTTTTATGATCTTTAATAAAAATCACCTTATCTTCACAATCCTTCTTCATTTTTTAAATTTACTCTTCATGAAACTTAAATTTTTTCTATAAAAATGATTCAAGTTCCTTTATTTTCTAGGATTTTACTTTCAATTTTTAATCCTTAACATTAATGTTGTTTTCCATCTTTTATTCAAGAGTCTTCTTGACTCAATATTTATCATCAACTTCTTTGAGCCATCTATTTTCAAACTTTGAGGAACTTATTTCAAGATCAAACTTTATTGTTTCAAAGTATCCAACATTCTTGGAGATCTTTATACATTCTAGAAATTTTCCTTGTAAATCCTTTTCTATGTTATCCTCTTATTGTTCAATCATGGTGATTTAATCCTACATGTTTTAAAAGACTCCACAAACAAGAGAGAATGTTTATTTGGGAATGAAATACAAAATTTATTTAAATCTACTAAATGATATATATTGAGATGTCATAGATAGATCATCATCATTAATTATGCTAGGATATTCTTCTTGTGGATTGTTTGTATAATAATTTTCACATACCTCGCAATTAATTAATCTTTATCCACTTGTGGTATGAATGTTTTACTTCCCTATTCTCTACTTTTCAATCTATACATGTCTTCATTATTATCAAGTAATAGAGAAACTGAACTTATTTCTTCCTCATATCTTAAGAGGGATAACTTATTCAGCTTTATCTTCTCTTTCTTTCTCTTGTTCATTATGGTCTTGGTAGAACAATATTCTTCTATAAGATAATAAAATCTTCACCAAAACAATACTTCATTGTTAATACAGGAAGAAACTCAAATATTAAATATAGAATAAATTAAATGTATAGAATCTAAAATATGTTAACCAACCCTCCAATACCACTTGAGGGGACTAATTTAGGATATGTTCAACACTGGGGGGGGGGTGAATCCGTGTTGGGGATTTTTTAAACCAATTATAAAATTTTAACCCTTTACTTATTGGACTTGTTAAGATCTTGATTCTCTTATTTTGTCTTCCTTTTCATATTCAAGTATATGAAAGCAAGTAAAGGATGTCATGAAATATTTTTACAAGTTCCACTACTGAATAAGAGTATCTAGTCCTTGTCATGTATGGTGATGAACACTACATAGATTCTTTACTATAATATGATAATTGTTTACATTTCTTGGATAAAAAATAATCCTAATACCAAGTGTGGTTCCCTACACTTTAGGATGGGGATTGAAAAAAATTCTACTTCCCTGGATTGGTGAATTCCTAGTATAAATAAAGCTCCTTGGTATATCTTTATACCTCCTATATAGACAATTTTCAACTTATTCTTTAAATAATTTGAAACACAAAGAAAGTCTTCCACCAAATAAGAGTTTTTTAGAATTTCACAGTGCTAATTTTTTATTCTTTTACTCTCTTAATTACATAGTATCATGAAAGAAACCCTTATTCTTATTTATAAAATAAAATAGAAAGATAATCTTTCCTTCTCTTATTCCTCAATCCGGAACCTATCTGTTCAATTCTTTAATTATCTTTCTGGTACCTGTTTGTACAAAATTTTTTTGGTTGATCCCGTTTATCCAATATTTTATATTTTATTATGTTTATTTGGTAATAGTTCATTTGATATAAGTTCATCCGATCCCTTCTTCTTCTCCTAACACCTTCATCTGATACCAATTGATAGAAAGGATTTGTACAATATCTATTCATCTGGAACTTTACTTATTTTTCTAATGCTTGATTGATTCACCTAAAATATCATTGTTTAAAAATTTGACACATAGAGAATTTATCTCAATATTAGTGGCTGAAAATTCCTTATGAAACTTCATTTATTCAACAATATGCATAACCACAAATTTTTCATCAATATCTTAATAGTACATATTCTTCTCTTTATACAAGCGTGGTTCCTCCAAAAACTCAGGTAGAAGAACAAAATGAATTTTGAATTTCTCACTTCCAAATTTGAATGTATCTCTCAATTCTTTCATCATTTAACCTCCTTCAAACATCCCAAAAGATAGGCATCAATAATATTTGTAAAAACTCTCTTTAGGTATCAATGATAACTATCTTATTAAATCCTCCTATATTCTTGGCTATAATCATGATTCTTCCCTTCATTATTATTAACGCATTGAATGTTCAACTCATCATAGTCACATTTATGACTATAAATTTTTTAAAGTTCTTTGGAACTTCATCCAGTAGATATTTATTTTAACTTCTTCAACCAGTTCTTCTTTCTAATAAATCCTTCATCCGGTAATACTCTATCTGATGTTCCTTCACAACTATCTTATTTATCTGATTAATCCATTAAATAGACCCTTTAAATTCTACCCAATATACTTCCTCAAGTATCTTTATCCATATGATGGGTTTCTAAATGTTTTTATATTTTCATCTATCTAATGAACCCTCATAGATCTATTCTACTTATTCTATCTGATGACTTCATAGAACTCTGTCCAATGACTTTATAACACTCTGTATAATCTATTCATAACATTATATCTGATGACATCACTTGGAGACTTCTGTCTGATTCCCCTGCTTGGAAACTTCTATTTTATAAACATCACTTGGAGTCCTCTATCCAATGATTTCACAGAGAAAATTCTGTCTGATACAACTTCATTCATAAACTTATGTTTGATAAACTCGAGTGAACCTATTCAGTGGAATTTATAAAACTCTATCTGATGGACTTGAATCCTTTATTAAAGAAACTTCATACTTATTTTTTTCCATTACAACCTTGAACACAACTTCCACAACACTTATCATCTTGTTCTTTTCTCAAGTTCATCTGATAGACTTTGTAAAACTCTTAGTCTGACACAATGTCAACAACACCTATCTGGAACCATAATTCCATCAAGTTTCACCAACTTCTTCCTTTAACCAGCTTTATTTAGAATCATGAATACCTTCATATGAACATGATGTTTAGTACTTTGAAGAAAAAAAAATAATTTCATATTTTATCTCTCTTTCACATAGTATTTTTGAATTATAATAATTCAGTTTGAATCACAACCTCAAGGCATTATAATGTTAAATAAATGAGGAAAAAAATAACCAAGCATCATCTGATATTTTTTTTCAATCATTCTATTTCTTATGTAACTATGAATTCAATTAGTCAAACATTTGGTTCCACCTTTCATCCAATTGATCCATTTCATTCACATCAGTCTAATATTTGTGTGAATAATATTAGAAAAATATTTTATCTTGTAGAATTTTTTCAATCACTAACTTATTCAGTTGAACCTAAGTTTACTAGCCTTATTCCACAAGCCTCTTTCTGGTTTCCTCCATCCATTCTACTTACCTTTCTCCATCCATTCATCTCTATTCGTTAGACTTATTCATCTCTTTCTAGAAAATTTTGTTCATAAACTTCCTAAGGAAACCCCTTATGGAAAATTTATATTGTTGATAAAAAATGTACTTCTTCAACCTTCAAGGCACATTTTATATACATTTATATCATCTCATCAATCACCAGAATTTTATAAATTCTTCAAAAAAACTTTCACTTTCAAGTAATGAATATATCATGTAATGAATATATTCCAAATATTCTAAAGGAAAGAACACCATTTATCTTATTCCAAGATAAAAATAATTTGGAATTTCCTTTTCTTCTTCATATAAGATATATCAACTTCATTACCAATGTTGGATACTTTAATCGAATATTTCCAACAAATTATTATTTACAACCTTTTCAACATATTGAAATCAATGAAATATTTCTATTCCATTGACAACCATTAACAAAAAATGATAATTATTGACAACAAATAAAAATCATACACATTGTAGGCTCTTCAAGCTATCTGGTTTTCTCTTTGATTCATTAGAATAAGGTTCTGGTGGTCAGCTTCTAGTGGTTGTAGAATGGTATCTTAAGGCCTTTCCATTCAAATTTTTGGTATTTCCACCCTAACAAGTGGCTGACTTATCAATTGAATTACTCATAAGTATGAGAACCATTTATTATTAATATATTAATCCCTATAAGTTAAAATAATTAAATGCCTAGTTAGAGGATCTTAAGTATATGGGTTTTATTCATCCAACTGTGTCAAAATGGGTATTACTGGCCCTCTTTACGAAGAAGGTGGATGGTAGTCTTCAACTTTACATTGATTACCAGAAGCTAAATAAATTGAACATAATGAATAAATAAATGTTTCCATGAATCAATGAACTATTTGATTAGCTCAGGGAAGCTAGGTCATTTTCAAGGATTGATATTTGATCGGGATACCATCATTTTCTTAACACATTTTTGGTGGTGTTTTTGGGTGATATATTAGTCTATTACAAGATGAGGGAGGATCATAAGGACCACCTAAATGTCATTTTGAGAAACTTTAAAGAGAATTTCCTATATTCTAAGATGTTTAAGTGTGATTTATAGATCCAAGAGGTGAAGTTTCTAGGGCATGCGGTGTTTTATATAGGTATCTCCATGGATCCTAAGAAGATTCAGGTAGTGATATATTGGGAGAGGCCAATGATTGTTTTTGATATCAGAATATTTTTAGGTTTGGATAGGAGCTATAGGAAATTATTTCATGATTTATCCTAGTTAGTTTCTCCCTTGAAATCTTTGACTCAAAAGGGGTGAAGTTTTATTGGTAGGAGAATTGATAGAGAACCTTTGAAGAGTTGAAGGATAGATTGCCATCAACTCCAATTCTGATCCTCCCTGATCTTAGTAAGGAATATGTTGTGTTTTATGATACCTCAGGTATGGGGTTAGGGTGTGTGTTAATGCAATAGGATCATGTAGTGGATTATGTCTCTTTCCAATTATTCCTACATGAGAGGAATTACCCCACCCATGAAATTGAATTAGTTGTGGTGATTCATGATCTAAATATTTAGCACCACTACCTTTTTAGGGAGAGATTTATTTTATATTCTGATCAAAAAGGTATAAATTACATTTTCACCTTGATGGGTATGAAATTTTAATAGATAATTTGGGTGGAGTACCTCTTGGATTTCGATTTCAACATAGCATACACCCTTGGTAAAGGAAGTATGATGGCTGATACATTGGCTGAGAAATTATAATGTCAATTTATGAAATAATCAATGGATGAATGGATCTTGATGATTTTTTTACTGATATATGATTTAGTGTGTAAGAGGAAGATGAATAAGTGATTTTGGATAGTGTGTTGGCAATGCATTATTTTAATGATTTGATCAAGCCCGATTAGCTAGCAGATCCATATTATTCACATATAAGTGAAACCTTATATAGAGGGGATGCCTTAAGTGATTGGTCTTAGTCTCCTGAAAGTGAAATTTATTTCAAAAAAGCCTTGGATTTCCTTTGAAAATGAGGCATGAGTTGTTAGAGGGTGGGAACCTATTTAGTTGGGTCATTCACCTTAGGGATACCAAGATTTACTATGATCTAAAGTGGTTATATTGGTGGATCAAGATGAAGCAGGCTATTGTGGATTTCATCTCCAATACCTTACTTGTTAGATAATCAGATCTAGGAAGCAGAGGCCTATAAGTCTATTAAAACCTCTTCCTAATTATAATATGAAATTTATATGATATTTCCATGGAATTCATTATTGGATTTCCTTAGAATCTAAGTGGGAGGAATGATATATGGGTTATTATTGGTCTTTTGAAAAAATAATACCATTGTCTTAATATAGACAAGTTGACTAAAGTGGAAGATCTTGGACACCTATATATCTGAGAGGTTATAAAGCTTCATGGTGTTTCATCAAAAATCATTTTTTATCAGGACCCATGCTTTTCTTATAGGTTTTGGAAGGGTATTCAGGAATAAATGGGTTCTCAACTGAATTTGAGCATGATGTATCATCTAAAAATTAATGGTTAGACCGATCCAACCATCTAGATCCTTAAAGGCATTCTTTGAGCTTGTGTATTAATTTCCACAATTCTTGGGAGAAACAACTATCCTTTTTTGAATTTACTTATAACAATAGTTATCATACATCGATTAATATGGAACCCATTGAGTCCTTGTATGGACAATCATGTTGATCCCATATTTTTTGGTTATATTTAAGTGATCATTCATTTTTGGGACTAATCATTGTTTAGGAAACAATAGAGAAGTTATGTTTGAATTAGAATATTATATAGATGACTAAAAGTCACCATAAATCCTATGCCAACTATCATTGTTGTCTGTTGAAGTTTTCCATTGGTGATCAAGTGTTCCTTAGGATACCTCCTTGACTGAGATATCTGATGGTTTTGGGTGAAGTGGAGGTATGCATAGGTGGAAGATATATTAAAATTTATTTTAATAATCATTTCTAGAAACCAAGAGTGAGGATCTTGTATGTCAAATTTATAATTAATTTATTTAATATTTGAAGAAAAAATACTTGGGATTAGGAAATTTATTCATTAGTGAATGTTGATCATCCAAAAAGTCCCTTTAAGATTACCTTCATTATGTTGTAAGGACCTAAGTATAGAATACCTCTAGTGGTGATCCACACATGCTCCTATGATCTCTTAGAAACACCACTTGATCTCTAAGTGCTAGCACGACAAGTCGAATGTCTTGCATTGTTCATTCTTGATCTCTCATTCTTTAGTCTTAAAAAAATCTCTCTTGCACTTCTCATTCTTGAGAGGGAGAGAGAAGGAGGAGTTGAGAGAGAATTAGTTGTGCGCAACAATTCTCTATTCTCCATTTTTGGATTTTCTACATAATAGATATAGCCATCCATTTATAGAGTTAGGATTTAAGTTAAAATATTATTTAATCACATAACATAAATTAATTATTACCTTTAATAAACCCCATTCCACATAATAATAATTATATTATTATTATTTTGTGGTGTTCACCAACTTTCGCAATAAAAATATTATGTAATGGTCTTGTTAATTAATATTTTTCACTAGCCACGATCTTGGTCCGTTTGAACTCCTCTAGCATTATTGAACAACTAAAAAAATATTTTATTCATAAATAAATATTTTATTCACAATTTAAGGAATAAATATTTTTTAAAATATTCAATAAATAAGGTAAATATTTTATTCACAAGCTGATGAATAAATATTTATTTAATTTATATGATCAATATAACTTGAATAAAATCATTCCTCAGTCTTGAGAATAATATTTATTCCATTAATGAAACTCAAATATAATTTAATCGAGATCAACAGAAACACTTAGTGTGTGTCCCTCTAGGATTCTTTCTCGTTGGAATTAGGTGAGCTTTCCTAAAGTCCAAGATTACTATCTAGAAATGGGTTAAGGAAACAAAGAGAAATAACTTATTGTTTCAATGTCAATAATAAAATATGAATTCTCACTGTGTATTATAATCCCCTTTTCACAATATCTCATCAAGAAGGTTTCACATCCAGGTCACCAAACTATATGATTGATATGTCTTTCTTTGACTATCTAAAATAAACACATTGTTACACTATGACCATGAAATTTAATGTGACGATTCTATTCCAATCAAAGGGATAAGATATCAAATTCCATAAATATATAAGGGAGAAATCCTTCCTTGACTTATTCATTAATTACATATCACTCGTGACACATCTAATGTATCCAACTTCACTATGAACTGTTATCATCATGGTTTATGAAATACATCTAAGTACACGAGTTGTAACATGCATTAATAATAATATCAAAGTCTAAAGACCATCACACACACTCATATATATGAATATATGATGACACTAAAACATGAGGAATACCCAATGGAAAGTCTATTATAATAATCTCCCATCTTGGAGATTAATAAGTGAAAATTTCATGAGAAGAAGCCTCATCTACTTACAAGTAACTGAACTTGATAGTCTATGTACTATATGTCCCATCATAGTATGTTATCTAACCATAGAACATTATTTGATAACATCATCATAGCATATCAAGGTTCTCATTATAGAGGGAAACTGCTATGACCTTATCAATGCAACATATACTCTAGGACATTATTTCATTAGAGTCATGTAGAAAAAAAAAATGTAATAAAAAGTTTTATTAATATTAAATACATCGAATATATATGTAATAAAACTATAAATAGTTGGTCTTAGGACACCAACTCGAACAATATCATCGGTTGGGTAAGTAGGGTAAGACGATGTCGTGATATATGGGACCATTTGAGATTGTGGAGAATCTTAGAATGGTGTCGTATTGGTAGACTTAACATCTGGGTTAGTATTCATTCATGATGAATTTCACATGTAATGACTGAAGAAATATCATTGAAACCCATCCCATATAGTTGAGTGGGAGAATTTAAAGTTGTAACCGAACACCATTGTTGTTAAACAGCCAATTCATATAACATATTATCAAAACAATGTGATTAATTATAAATATATCCCTTTAGTAAATGTTATATGGAAATATGGTAGAAATATCAATAAGATATAAGAGTGGGAAGCCTTGGTGAGAGAGTAGTGTCCTCACTTGTTTTCAAATGCTAATCCTTGAAGACTTTTTTTGGGATAAAAAGTGACATGGTGAGGAGAATTATGAAACCCACTAGCTAATTGGTATGTATTTTTTTATTTTAGTTAAATATTTTCATTTCATGGTTTTTGAGCTTCTTGGGGTGTTTGGATGATTTTTTGGGAAAATATTCATTTTCCCAAGTCACCACACCATTGAAAAAGAACACTATGTCATGGTGAGGGTGTTAAGGAAGCACTATATAGTGGTTATGGGCACTGAACCATGGAGGCATGAGAGTCTAAAACCGCAAATTTTTCATATTTATACTATCACATCTATGGTTTTAATTTGAGGTATTTTATCTTTTATTTTTTTTCCTATCTTTATTGCATGGATTTACTGGGAGTTTTTGAGAAAAAATAGAGGTTTTCAGGCTTAACAGAAGGAGGTTCATGGTTGGCACATAGTTAGGGGAAACCGTGTGCCAACCCAGTGAAAACCATGAATCCAGAACAATGTAATAGTTTGGGATTCATAGCCTAGCGCATGGGTGTGCGCCCTCCCTAGGAAATAGTGAAACCCCCTTTTCCTATTGGACAAAGGTGAAGCATAGTTGGAAAACTATTTGAAAAAATGTGCGGTTAAATCGTGCGGCCTACCAGATCTTTAAAATTTTGGAATTTATAACTCTAAACCTCCTCTATTTTAATATTAAATCATCCATTTCCCTCCCCATTCAAACTCCTCATCCCTAGTCACCCCTCTCATCTCCCACTCCCTTAGGCTCTAAAACTTGGGTGGATATTGGTGTAATCTTTAAGTAATATCCTCATTTTCTCCTTTCCTTCTTCTTATTATTAGTCTTTTCTCCCTTATTTATTGTTTTCTATTTCTACAGTAAGGGTTTATAACAAAGTCAGGTCCAAATATCCTTTCTTTGGGTCAAATATTGATGTATATTGTGTTCTATTTTTCCTTAGGGTATCACCTCAGTGCAGTTGGTGGTTTCCACCTAGTTTCTGGAAGTTTCCAAGAAAGAGTTAGGTGGTTCCATGATTTAGAATTACTTGATGGATTTATTTTTCTTGATTTTTTTCTAAATTGGTTTTATAAATTGTGTGGGTGGTGATAATCATGCTTTCCATGGGCTTTGGTGTGTGTAAGGGTTTAATAATGGTTTTCCTATTGAAAAAAGGGTTGTTTTTCATGTGTATTTCAATTGTTGGAAATGTGATTGTGTATGAGGTGGTTCATGTGACACATGGAATGAAATTGAGCACAAGGTAATATTAGGTATCTAGGCGAGCAGACTAGTTCTAGTATGTTTGGTGAGTCAGTAGGGCTTAGGCCTGATCTCCCTAACTAGATTACGCAACAACACAAACTAAACATTGATGATGGGGATTGGAGGATCGATCCAGACCATAGCATCCGGGAGATGTGATCACTAGGAGTATGGGGATCCTAGGACCCCACTAACCCTAGTACCTTTGGGATTTCCTGTGGTTCTCGTGTTATGCTTACTGTTCATCTTGTGTCGTGTTTGTGTTTCCTTTCTTTATTTTAAAGCATGTTTTATTTAAAATTGAATATTTATTTTTATTAAAAACTAGAATGTTGATTTGTATCTTAATGTCATATAATGGAATCTATTTTGGTGGTATCATACTGGGCAAGTTTTATCACACCCTATATACACCCTTAGGTGTATGCAGATTTTATTATGTTTGATCCAGGTAAAGGCAAGGCTCCCCATAGTGGTGATGGAGGTTATTTATGTTAGTGGTTCCCTTATTGGTAGGTGTTGGTGATGGTGGAATGGTGTGTTGAACCACATGTTACATGGAGGCTTGTATTCTAGTTGTTTCTCCTCCATTTTTTTGGTTATTTTTCTTTTGGTTGTAAAAGTCAAATGTTAAACTCATGCTTGTAGTGTTATTTTGATCACTCATATTATGGATGTTGATTATGATGTGATGTGATTATTGGTTATTGTTGGTTAATTATCTCATGGGATAACCCATTCAAAAAGGTGTTAATCGATGACCAAACATTATTTTCCAATCCATGGGGATTAAGAATTCCCTTCGGGGCTTGCCATAGGTCTGGTTGGGTGTTGGGTTGGATGGAAACCCAGTTTAGTTTGTGAAAAAATGGTATTAGAGCCTAGTTTTTTTCCTTCCTTTGGGTTATGTAATTTGAGAGAGTCTAGATAGACAGGATCTAGGGATATTTATAGTGACCATATCCTTTTATATGTATTATTACATGATTTTGAGCATAATTATACTTCAAATATAAACCAAGGATCATAAAATCTAGTGTCTTTGGAAGATTAGACACATAATTATACAACATGAAACCAAAATAAAACACCTTTTATTTAATCTCCATAAAGAGCTCCTAACTTCATTTGAGCCCTTACATTTTCATAGAATAACCTGGGGAATAAATGAACAAAAGTACGAGCTAAAAATCATAGTAAGGGAATAAATATAAGAATAAAGCATAAAACATGGGTTAGAAGGTATAACATGATGACATAAAAAGGCAAGGAACATAAATAAACATATGGAAGAATAAAATATAGAACATGGAATCATGTAATCATAGAATCATAGTAAAATGGAAAAAACATAAAATATTACATAATCATGAGTCAATGCTCATTTCATATGGAGGAGCATGAGTCAAGGTTAACCACCAAGACCGTTGTGCATGGAGCACAAGTCAACACTAACAACCAAGAATATTATACATGAAGTCTCATGTGAATAAACATTACCCAATGAATTGGAGTGATATCTAGGAGAACCCATCATAAAATTTTCATGAATATGTGTTCCACATGAATAGTCATATATAAGGAATCAAACATAAACATAAGCATTACCCATGGAAATAATTGGGTATCATAATCATGTCAAAAGGCATAAAAAGGGAATATAATAATGCTGTATATGAAATAAATGATTTAAATCATAAATGGGAATTAATAATGGAAAATAGGATTATCTAATGATAATTAATGTCAAATTGAAGTGAAAACATGTAAAAATAGTGTTTAGGAATCTTTAGAAATAAAACATTTTAGTGTGGTTTAAGGAAAATATTAGAGATTATTTAAAATAGAAAATGCATAATTGTTTTTATAAAACACAAAATGAACCGATATAGTTTTTAGTGATAAAATTAATGATTTTATAAAAATAATTGTGGCTTAAAACAGATTATATAGTGCACTTGAAAATGAGTAAGAAATTGGGAAGTTCCCTTGAATCGGGCTTGCTCATCGGGAAGAATTGAGAAGGGAACCTTTTTAAAACATGTATTTCACTCTAAAAGAAGGATGATATAATCTAGATACATTATTTTGGAACATATAAATAGAATTTATAAGAATTATATAAAAAAAATAAGATTTACATTGGGTTAAAGAGGGAGAAAGCGTAACTCTAAGGAAAGATGGAGGTTCAGAAATAATCCCTTACCTTATGTTCAAAAGTGTTCTGCACTTAATCTTAATGTCTTGGATAATCAAATTAAATTCCTTAATTAATTAATTAAAAAGCTTTTATAAATTTATTTTATTTATTATAACTTTATTAAGTTCATTTATGGCCTTTTTGATAAGTTATAAGATGTATTTTCTTCATTCGGGAGTGTTCGTTTCCTTAGTTTTCAGGATCAGTTCATTTATATATGTGTATGAAAGATCATGTAGAATGAGAATAGATATATAGAATTGGAGTTATATGTTATTAATTAATATCCATAATATTAAATTTTAATATAATTCATTTTTTTTATTTTGGGTGAGTATGAATCATTAGATAAGGCATGAGTGATAATCGTTTCGATTATTTTGGACGGTTTCCGCTCACAACGAACTTGTTTTGTTTTATTTATTTAATACTATGTGTATAGGTTAGTTACAGAACATAAAAAGGGTTATAAAATTAATTTTAAAATATTTTTCAACCATTATAATGATTTTAAGACCATACTTTAAGGCGGTAAATAAAATTGAAAACTCGTTGTTCTTAAATGTGATAAATTAGCACATCACGGATGATGTCTTCATTTTTAGAAAAAATAGAGGGGAAAGAAATGCGGATGAATTATTAAATTAACATAATAAAATTATAGTATATATGAGATACTGTAGTTACCATTCCACATGGTTAATGTGAGGTGAGGATAGAATAAGAAAAGAAAAGAAATTAAAAATAAATTAAAAGAAAAGGGAAGAGGTTTTTACCTTTTGAATTTCTCCTCCTTGAGAACCTCCTTAGGGAAATGGTTTTGGTCTTTAGATGAGACCAATGGCCCATGGACATGGGGGGGGGGGTAGACTTGGGAATATTATTATATAAAATTTGGACAAGGCTCAAATCTTGAAAGGTGTGAGGAGAAGAGGTGGTGAGGGGTGGTATTTATAGTGGATGAGAGGGGTGTTTTCTCATTATTTTATTAATTAGTTTATTATATTTGATCAAGACTATGAATAGTTTGATAATTATCACTAAATATATTAAAATAATTAAGGTTAGTTTGATATTATGGTTCTTACATCATCAATGAATCAATAAATAATGCATTTAATTTATAATATATATATATTTCATAAGTTACCGTATTTTACTATTCACCAAAAATTCAAATATTCTAGAAAAATCCCAAAAATTAACCCTAACAATTTTATGATGTGTAGAATTAAAAAATTAACTCCATTTTATGAAAATATTTTTCTAAATTTTCTAAATTTAATTTTTAATTAAAATCAACATTTATTTGAAAAATACCAATTTTAAAATTATAACTGATTTTATAACACTTTGAAAAATTAATCAAGGTCTTATAAAATTATTTTATAATCATAATAAAAAAAAATACTAATTTATGGATACATTTTTAAAAAATAAATTTTCTTTTAAATCATTATATTAATTATGAAATTGTAATTAAATATTTATAATATACAAAAATACCAACCCCTAATCTATCATTTCCAAAACATTTGTGTACTTATTCTATGATATAATTATATCATATTTTCATTTATAATATAGGAAAATTTTATTTATATTTCATAGGTGAGGTTACTATTTTATTAGCTTATTTACTATTCCTAAGGTTCACATTACTATTCCAAAGGTCAAGTTACTATTCTATTGGTTTAGGTTCCTTAATTTATATAAACACTTCTTATTTCAATCATTATTAATATATAAAGTTTGTTTTATGTTCTTTATGTTATTTTATGTGATTTATACTATATGACATAATTATAAGAATATTTCCATTGATAGAATTCAGGGTCGTTACATTCTTCCCCCTTATGAAATTTCACCCTTGAAATTTCATTTTAAAAACTAGGGGAAAAATAGGCGAGGGTACTGCTCCTTCATAGCCTCCTCTAGTTCCCATGTTACCTCTTAATACTTATGGTTCCACAATATCACTTTTACTAGGTGAGTGGTCTTGTTGCGTAGAACTTTATCTCTACAATCCAAGATCTTCACTAGCAGCTCCTCATAAGAGAGATCAATTTCCAACTGCACCACCTCTAAATTTAGTACATGTGAAGGATACAATATATACTTCCGCAAGAGGGATATGCGGAACAAATCATGTACTTGAGACATGGTAGGTGGAAATGCTAGTTGATTAGCTACAACTCCGACATGATCAAGGATCTTGAAGGGGCCGATGTACCTAGAACTCAACTTTCCTTTCTTCCCAAATCTCATGATCCTATTCCATGGAGATATGTGGAGGAATACCACATCTACAACCTTAAATTCCATGTCTCATCGATGGTTATCTACATAACTCTTTTGTCAACTTTGGGCTTCCTTGATGTGCTAATGAATGGTTTTCACCTTTTCCACCATTTCTTCATCTATTTCAAGTCCAAGAAACTCATGTTCACCAAATTAATCCTAGGATTATGATGTTTTTCATCTTTTCCCATAAAGGGATTCATATGGATCCATTTGGATACTCAAGTGGAAACTATTTCTGTAAGAAAACTTGACCAAAGGTAGATGTTGGTCCCATCCTCCCTTGAAATCTATATAACACGCTCTCAGCATGTCTTCCAGTTTCTAAATAGTCTGTTCAAAATTTCCATTAGTTTGAGGGTGATATGCCATACTAAATCTCATCTCAGTGTTTAAAGAATATTAGATACTTTTCCAGAACTTGGAGTTATATCTCGGATCTCGATCAGATATAATCGATAGTGGTACTCCATGCTGCCTTACCACTTCTTTGATGTATATCCATGCAAGTTGATCTAGGGAGAAGTCCTATCTAATTGTAATAAAATGATCTATCTTTGTAATATGATCCACAAAAACCCACATAACATTGTTCCCTATGGATGTCTTTGGAAGTTGATTAACAAAGTCTATAGTGATGTTATATCATTTCCATGTTGGTATAGGTAATGGTTGCATTATCCCATTAATTTTTTTTATTTCATTCTTCACTTGATGACATACCAGGCACTTTAATGTATATTCAATGATCTCCTTTTTCATATTGTCCCACCAATAGTTTTCTCAGATATCTTGATACATTTTTGTGCTCCCTGGGTGAATAGAGAAGGTTGATCTATGTGCATAATTCAAAAACTCTTTCTTTACCTCTAGATTGGATGGTACATATAGTCACAACCCAAATCTTAAGACTCCATCCTCATCAATTTTAAACTCTGAGGGTTTCCCATTTTTGATAGCTTCCACCCTTTTATGAATTTCCACATCATTTCTTTGATCATCCATTATTTTATCCACAAGGTATGGTTGAGCAATAATTTGATAAAGGATTGATGATTTTACTCCCTTAATTATTCCCATGTACATAATTTATAAATCTAATAAGATTGGATCATTTTTAATTCTCATAATTGATAAAGACGCACAATCCTTTCTACTTAGAGCATCCACCACCTTATTTTCCTTACCAGGATGGTAGCAGATTGAGTAGTCATAATCCTTGATAAGATCTAACCATATTTTATGGTGCATGTTAATATCCTTCTGTGTGAATATATATTTGAGGCTCTTATGATTAGTATATATCTCACACTTCTCCACATATAAATAATGCTGCCAAATTCTCAACACAAAGATCACAGCTGCCAACTCTAGATCATGCATGGGATAGTTTTTCTCAAGAATTTTCAAATTCCTTGAGGCATAGGGTATTAATTTATCATTTTCATCAGTACACTATATAATCCATTATTTGAAGCATATTTTAACCCCAGAAAGAGTTCCCCACTTGTTGGAAGAGTAAGTACTAGTACAGTGATAAACCTCTTTTTCAACTCTTTGAAGCAGTCTTTACATTCACTAGTCCAGAAAAACTTCACTCCCTTTCAAGTAAACTTGGTAAATGAGTTTGAAAATCATGAGAAGTTCCTCAAAAATCATATATAGTACCCATATATACCAAGGGAACTATGAATATCTATTATAGATGTTAGTCTGGGCCACTCTTCGTTTGTCTTAGAAGGGTCCACAGATATCCCTTTCCCGGTGATAACATACTGATAAAATTCCCCAAGAATGATACTTACCCCATCCAGAGATCACATTTATTGTAATTTTCATATAGTTTCTCCATTTTCAAAGTCTTTAGTATAGTATTAAAATACTCCTCATGTTCCTCCTTTCTCTTGGAGTATATCAGAATATCATCAATATAGACTACCACAAATTTGTTGAGGTAATCTCTAAAGACTCTATTAATTAAATCCATGAAAATTTCTATAGAATTAGTGAGTCTGAAGGGAATCACTATAAACTCATAGTTTACATACCTCGTTCGAAAGGAAGTACTGGGAATATCTTCCTTCCTCACCTTTAATTGAAGATATCTCTACCGAAGGTCCACCTTAGAGAAATGCTTGGCCCCACATAGTTGATCAAACAATTCATCTATTCATGGAAGGGGATACTTGTTATTTATCATGATTTTTTTAGCTCATGATAATAAATACATAGGTTAATTGATAAATCCTTATTCTTGAAGAAGAGTACCGGTGCACCCTATGGTGAGACACTTGGGCATATAAAACCCTTGTCCATATTTTCCTGTAACTACTTATTCTGTTATTCCATCTCAACAATGGCCATTCTATAAGGTGTATTTGATATAGGAAGAGATCCAAGAATAATTTCAATTGAGAAATTAGACTCTAAATTAGAAGGAAGACTATGAAACTCTTTAGGGAACACATCGATGTAGTCCCTCACAATGGGCATGTCTTTGAGCATTATTCTCTATATTTATCAATAATTTGAGCTAGATATGATTTCTCATAAGGCAATAATATCTACACTTGAGACAATGATTCTAAAGGAGATTCATCATCCTCCTTAAACTTTATAGAATTTGAGGATTCCTTGGTATGTAAATCGTGATCCCCCTTTCCTAAAAGTCAATGTTGGATTTTTATAAAGATAGCCAATCCATGCCCAATATAGAATCAAACTTACCCAAAGGGAGTAAGACAAGGTTTTTTGGGAGTTTTAATCCACAAAAATTCACCTGGGAGGAGTTATAAATATTGGTTGTAATAATTTACCCATTTTCTATTCTCACAGACAACCCAAACTCCATATTTTGAGGTGGTGTTTGAATAGTTCTACTAAACTTTCAAGATATAAAAGAATGTGTAGAACCAAAATCAAATAGTATGTTTTCTATTCTTGAATGAATCTCTAACTTACCTACCACCACATAATTGTTGGGATGCACCTCAATAGTAGTGATATCATATTCTCTTCCTTTCTACCTTGGAGGTTGTTATTGTTGATTACTTGTAACAACCCTTGGCTTAGGTCAATGGTTTACATAATGTCCATGTTCCTTGTAGTTGAAACACTACAATACAAGCTGAGTGTTGATCTAAACATTCATTTCTTCTTCCACATTGGTGATATTATTCACACCCATTCAACAGTTATTATCCAAATGACCCATTCTTACACATTTGAAGCATTTCCTTGTTCTCTTTAGATAGTTCCCAGGCTGCTTCTTCCCACAATTTTGACATGTGGGATATTGGGTTTTCTTTCTATCATGAGATTTATTTGTTTATCCACCCATATTAAACTCCATTTTACTCTTTTTTTCTTGAACCCATGATACCACTGAGAGTATCCAATCTTTGTTTCTACCTTGAGGGAACAATAGAAAATCTATTCATACCTTTCAAACTCTCGAATCGCCAATGATTTTCATAGAATTAGATCTAGTCTGCTAAAGAAGAGATCCCCATTTCTTGCAGTGTTCATGAAAAATATATAGGCATATCTTGCAAGACTTGTGAATTTTTTATATGCCCTGATAGACTCATATTCCTTCTACTTAAGTCCAAAGAACTCTCTTTCCATTTTTGAGATGGAGGGTTCAGGGAAAATATTTATTGAAAAATATTTTCTTGAATTACTCCCAATCCCTGGAATAAATTTTCTCTTTGGAATTCAGGTTCTTGATCAATGTCCACCACTGATCAGCTTCCCCATCAAAATGATAGACCACCGACACAAATATTTCTTATTCTGAGCACTGGAGGACAAATAATATCTTTTCAATGGAGTTAATCCACTATTCTGCGAGGAGGGGATTAGAATATCCACTAAACATGGTAGGAATTTGATTCATAAAGGATTCAACCACAACTTTCTATCTCTTAGGAGAAGGAGGGTGTTCCATAGAATTCATGTTATTATTCCTGACTTGACCAGTTGAGAAAGTAATTCCATGAAGTTTTGAGCACCCATTCCTATCATATTTGGCATATCATTTGGGTAATCATCACATTTCCTATCTTATTGATTGTTGGAATGAGTTTTTCTATTTACAACCATTAAATAAAAAAAATAAAGCACAATTAGGGGGCTTGAATACTTAGCTAATAATAATATAAAAGGAAAACATTGAATATATAAGGATAAACTTGTAAATGAAAAGTATATCCTAACTTATGATACCCTAACTTTCAATCTTGGTTATTCATGGTGATATAATTATCCCAAGGTTTCTTAATAAAGTTTTATAGTTCTAATCTACAAAAATAACTAGGTTGTGATCTAATACCAACTATATAAACCCTAGCCATTTACATGTATTATTACATGATTTTAAGCATAATTATCCTTCAAATACAAACCAAGTATCGTAAAGTCTAGTGTATTTAGAAGATTAGATACATAATTATACAACATGAAACCAAAATAAAACATATTTTATTTAATCTTCATAAAGAGATCATAAATTCCTTTAAGACCTCAAAATTGTATAGGATAAAATGGGGAATACATGAACAAAGGGATGAGCTAAAAATACCAATAAGGGAGTAAACATAATAATAAAGCATTGAACATGGGTTAGAAGGCATAACTTGATGACATAAAAAGGAATGGAAGATAAATAAACATATGGAATCATAACATATAGAACATGGAATCATGTAATCATGGAATCATAGTAAAGTGGAAGAAATATAAAACATGACATAAGCATGAGTCAAGGCTTGTTTCACATGGAGGAGCATGAGTTAAGGTTAACCACCAAGATTGTTGAACATTGAGCACGAGTCAAGGCCAACCACTAGGACTGTTGCACATGACATCTCATGAGACTAAAAATTAACCAATACATTGGAGATATATCTAGGAACACCCATAATAACATTTTAATGAATATGTGTTTCACATGACGAATCATACATAAGTAATCAAACATAAACATAAGGGTTACCCATGGAAATAATAGGGTATCATAAACATGTCAAAAGGCATAATAAAGGGAATATCATAATGGTGTCCATTAAAGAAAGTATTTAAATCATAAATGGACATTTATATGGTAAAATAGTCACATATCATGATTATTAATGTCAAAATAATGTGAAAACATGTAAAAATAGTGTTTAAGAATCTTTAGAAATAAAACATTTTAGTGCAGTTTAAGGAAAATATTCAATATTATTCAAAATAGAAAAGAAATATATGTTTGTATAAAACCATAAATTAACCAAGATAGTTTTTTCATTTTAAAATTAATGATTTTATAAAAATAACGGTGTCTTAAAACATATTATATAATGCACTTGAAAATGGGTAAGAAATTGAGAAGTTCCCTTGAATCGGGCTTGCTTATCAGGAAGAATTGAGAAGGGAACCTTTTTAAAACATATATTTCCCCATCAAATAATGATGATATGATATGGATACATGATTTTTGAACATATAAATTGAATTTATAAGAATTATATAAAAAGAAATAGGATTTACATTGGGGTAAAGATGTAGAAAGCGTAACCTAAAGGAAAGATGGAGGTTTAGAAAGAACCCCTTACCTAATGTATGAAAGTGTTCTGCGCATTATCTTAATGTCATAGATAATAAAATTAAATGAATGAATTTATTAATTAATAACCTTTTATACATTTATTTTATTTATTATAACTTTATTAAGTTCATTTATAGCCTTTTTATGAGTTATAAGATGCAATTTCTTCGTTTAGGAGTATTTGTTTCCATGGTTTTCATGATTGATTCATTTTTATACATGTATGAAAGATCATGTAGAATGAGAATAGATATACAGAATTGAATTTATATTTTATTAATGAAAATAAATAATATTAAATGGTTATATTATTCATTTGGTTATTTGGGGTGGGGATGAATCATTAGATAAGACGTTAGTGATAATCGTTTCAATTATTTCGGGTGGTTTCTGCTCATAACAAACTTGTTTTGTTTAACTATTTAATATTATGTGTCTATGTTAGTTTTAGGAAATAAAAAGGGTTATAAAATGAATTTTACATTCTATTTCAACCATTATAATGGTTTTAGGACCATCCTTGAAGGTGGTAAAGAAAATTGAAAACTTTTCGTCCTTGAATGCGATAAATTAACACATCACGGACGATGTCTTCATTTTTAGAACAAAAAAAGAAGGGAAAGAAATGATGATTGATTATTCAATTAACATAATAAAATTACACTATATGTGGGATATTGGAGTTACCATGCCACATGGATAAGGGGAGGTGAGGATAGAATAAGAGTGGGAAATAAAAGAAAATAAATTGAAAAGAAATTAAAAGAAAAGGGAAGATGTTTTTACCTCTTGAATTTCTACTCCTTGCGCGTAACACCCTAATCATCCATGGTACATTTACCTTTGAATAATGAAATAGCTTTCATTGTACGCAACATGGAGTTTTAACACACCACGACCAATCAAACTAGTTGTTATGAATAGTAATGCCCACTTTTTAAAATTTTATAAATTTTATTTTTCAAAATGGACTTCATTTTTGTATTTAGAATATCAAAATCAGATTAGGGTGAATTTTTGGTATTTTTTTGAAAACTTTCAATTTTTGATGAATAGTAAAAAACACTGCAATATTGTTTAAAAACAACTTTTTTTAAATAATTATTTATTTTATTTAAATTTATATTAGGTAAAAATAGATACATAATACCTATTTATGTTCAATGTAATTTATTGGAGTCATTTTATAATAATATTAGATATATAAAATTTTATTAAACTTTTTACCGTCTTTTACCCGCCTTCTAGGAGCATTTGAAAATTTGCATAAAACGTAATTTTACCGCTTATGTGAATTGAATTTTAAAAATTCAAGAGATACGGTTGACATCAGTAAATAAAATGTGGTTCAATAAGATGAAAATGATTTTTGGTGAATAGTAACTCTTGACTTTTATTTACCACGGTTAAAAGTAAATAGGGTAATTAAAGGTAAAAAATGATATTAGAATTACCCTAAAATATGTACTAATTCTATTGGATAAGTTTATTTCGACTAAAAACAACCTTAGGTATAAAATATGATCCTTTAGGTCCACTTGGATTAGATTAGGACATTTATTATTATTTTATTTAAAAAAGAGTTAAAAGTGTTAAATTAAAAGTTTAATAACTAAACCATTTTTAATATAGGGTTATACATAAGATAAATTTGAATATAAATATTCATTATAAATATAAAAATATTTCCGAAATAATGGTATTTTATTTATAAATTTTAGACATTAAATAATTAAATTTATTTATGACACAATGATGATGCATTAATTACCTTATTAATGAAAGATTAAAATATTTGATATTATAAATATCAAAATAAATGTAAATTGATACTTTTGACGCATTCCAAGAATTTACTAGATTAATATGACATTTTAGGGTTGATTCAATGATTTTTTTCTAAGTAATCATGTTGTTATGACTTTCACAAAAACAAAATATCAAATAGTGTCAAAATTGACATAAATGAGTTTTTAAAAAAAATACTATATTATTAATTGAAATAATATTACTAAAAATATAAGGTTAGGAAAAAGGACTTAGATAAGGTTAGATATATTAATAATGAACCACTTGGGGTTCTCTTGGCTTTTTATAGTAAGTTTATTAACCATTTATTATAATAATACAAGAATACATGGTAAAAGTTAAACTATTAAACTAAGAGTTAAATCTAAAAGATAAGGTTAATATGGTGACCTAAACTTGTCTAAAACTTATTGGTTCAGAGGTTTTCGACCCATACCCACATTATCCTAGAAATAAATCATTTTGGAGCCATTATAAACTGAATATTATTTTATAATAAAATAACATTTCAAGATTTTCCTAAAGTGACCCTCACCTCTCTTATAAAAGGGTACTTCCACTTCTCTCAAAATCACACCTCCAAAGCCATTTGTATCAACCAAAACCTACTAAAATATCTTCCCAAATACCCTCACTTTGACCTATAAGCCTTACTTTTATCAGAAATCCAACCTAAGGATCCCTTTTGATCAACTCAAAAGGAAACACCCGAAGAAGAGGTAATAATTTCACCACCTTTTTTTCAAAGTTCTTTTCTTCTTCCACTTCCACTTTCTTTGTTGTTTCCATAAAAAAATAATAACTCCAGTACCTTATACATACTGTGATTTTATTATAAATATGGTACAACCATATTCATTATTCTATCCATCCTATGAATGACATGTCACCATACATGCGTACGTACGACTTACCGTCTCCACGTCTTGGTGTAGTTTGCTATTAAAACACTTCATTATTTGGATGGGTATAATAATGAGTATAACTGATGTAAATAATAAATATAACATGTTAATGATTCTGTATATATTATATAACATCCAATTACATACGATTTCACCATCAATATAATGAAATTGTCGCTCGTGCGTACGTACGGATTACCGTCTCCATGAACGTGATGAGATTCATTCCCCATCGTAATCATTCAAGAATAATTTTCATATTATGATTAAAAATAATGTTTAAGAACTTAATATAATTCTGTATATGAATATAATACATCCTATCCATAACAAACATGGCTTACGTAACCAGGCATATAAAGGAAAACGAATCAGTTAACACCGAAAACGATGATACTACTGAAATATTATTAACAAAGCAATATTAGAAGATCATATATGATATCATATTTATGTATTCAGTTCTTATATAATTTAATAATAATGATTTAACAATTATACAGGAGGTTAACGCACCCTTGATCAAGGAAAAGTACAAGGTAAGGTTTAATTCTACAATCTCTTTACTTATCTGAGGTTGTTAATACGTAAGTATCTACTAAGACCTCTTTATCACCCACATCCATGTTTCTTAAAAAATATATTTCCAAATTTTTTTACTATTTCCTAAACTATGAGTTAAATTCATTTATACCCTTGTTTTAATTTTTATAAGATGTTTATAAAGGAATCTTTCTGTTGTTTTCTAAACAAGGTCCTTTACGACCTTTTCGAAAAAATTAAGGAAAGAATGTTTTTTAACTTATATAGCGGGTGTGACTATTTTTTGCTGTTATAACACCTTTGAAACTTCCCTTACAAGATTATAAGAATATTCCAAAATAAATTTTTTCTTTTATAATTATGTGAATTTTAAATAGTTTCAAAATAGAAAGAGGTATTTATTTCAAATAGTTTTCATTTCATCTATGTCAACATCCTTTGATGGATTTTAAACTTATTTGAAGTTGATTTATCATGATACAAATATTCCACATTGTATTAAAGGTTTTGTGATATATTTTACTATGGATGTGTTATTTTTATACCATTCATGGTTTATGGATTAAGTATTGACATTTCGTATACTAGTTTTAATATGAATGTTTATGTTATGTTTAAAACTTTTCATATGAGGAATGAATTGGACTTAATAAGTGATGGGTGGATCCCTCTATATCTCCTCGATGCATCGGTTTCTCTCATGATACAAAATAGTGTCTTGGCATAAGGCCTTGAAAAAATCTTATTTGTAGTCTTGGCACTAGGCCTTAATTATGCGATTATGAAGTCTGGCATTATTCATTCCATCATTATGAAATTGGATATTGATATTTCATGTGATTATTTTACTAGTATAATATCCATGTGAATAAGTAAATGGAATTATTTGAGTCATCTTTTCCATATTATGCTGAAGTTTATGTTTAAAAGTCTTTTTTTAGTCTTATAAATTTCCTTAAATGTTTATTCTTATTTATGAAAGTTTCTACTATATTGTTATCCTTACCAAATATATGAGCTCTACCCTTTATATGTTTTATTTTTCCTAGGATACTAAGAATTATTTTATGACTGACCTTCAGGGATAGTCCAAGGGATATAAATGTGGTCAATGGAGACAATGTTGTTATTGTTTTTCATTTTATAATGTAATGTAAAGCTTATGAATGTATATAGTACTTCCAAGGCTACTGAACTAATCGGTCTTTCAGGATTTGATCCCTTGTGATCATGAAAATGTTATATAAAAATTCACTGACTCTAGGTAACTGGGGTCGAGGTGCTATAGTTGGTATCAGAGGAAGTTTAGTACAAACCTTGGAATCTAGATTTAGAAAAACTCTGATTAGAGAACATTACCCTAAGATAGACTTTGAGGATTAGTATAGAAGAACTTCCTAGAATTTTGGTAATGTAGAGATTTTATGAGTTTTCTAAGAAATACATACGTATCTGGATATGAGAAGGTAGAGGTGGATCTGGCACATATGTACCTAGGAGTGAAAACTCCGACAAGGAGTTTCGGGCTTGACCCGGGGTATCCTAGTACACGAAAACGGGCCTTGCTGCACTCTTGGTTATGACACTCCTAGGGGATATGCTTAGGATAATTCACGTTTTATTTACAAACCATTATGAAGGATTTATGAGTATATACCTCCTCAAAGATTTTTTTTATGATTATGGATTATATCCATAAACTGTTCAATTTATGTTAAGTGTTTTACAAGTTTGGAATTATGTATTGTGATTCATAAACTAATCTAGTGTATGCCATTGTTTAGAAATAACACCTAGTGGAAGGAATTAAAACCATATCAACACACATAATCCATGTAGGGATTTATCTCCTACTCAAGATAATTATAGTGGATATGGTGATGCAATTGGTGCTAATCTGCTTATCACCATACTAGGAAAACTCACTCAGGTTATGAATAATAACCTTACTCATATGGAGCACTCTGATCCACAACGCAGAGGATCAATGTTCTACCGCTTCATGAGGAAACAACCATGAACATTCAATGGGACTAAAAATCCATTTGTAGCTGATAAATGGATAAATTCCTTAGAGAAAATATTTCATGCTTTGAGGAGTAGCGAAAGGGAAAAATTTGTCATGGTAGTTTATCGCATCATGGGAGATGAAGATCAATGGTGGTCATTAATTCAAAACACAAAGGAGGATGAAGAAGTATCAAGTATGTAATAGAGGGAGTTTAAAGAGATTTTCATAGAAAAATACTTTCCTCATGACCATCGAGTAGATATGGAAAGACAATTTCTGAGTCTGAGGAAAAAGGAGGATGAGAATGTCACAAAGTATGAGGCTAACTTTACAAGGTTAGAAAGGAATGTAGCAGATTATATACGTAACCTAAGGAGTAAGATTGACCAATTATTTGATGGGTTAAAACCATTTCTCCATCGTGAATTTGTCTCACAATCCTTATCATCGTATAAAAATATTGTCTCATGTACTATCAAGACAGAAAAGGAATTCTCTAAGTCTTATGAATTTAAAGAAAATAAAGAGAAGAAGAGATCTTCTGAACACTATGGAAATAGAAATAAGGGGAATAAAGGAAAAGTTTAATATACATACTACAGTAAATGTGGGAAGAAACATCCTGGTACTTTCCTAAAGAGAATGGGAGTCTGTTACAAATGTGGTGAAAAAGGACACCAAGATCATGATTGCAAGGGAAAGAAAGAGTCTATCAATGTTGAATGCTACAATTGTAGAGAAATGGAGAATTATGCAAATGAATTTCCTAATATCCAAGGAAACTTACCTCAAAAAAGGATGAGGGAGCAAGGCCAAGATTATGTGATCACTACTGCTGAGTTTGAAGCTCCAAAACACGTGGTGGTAGGTAATTTAATGGTTAAATAAAGTTTAGCCAATGATTTATTTGATTCTAGATCATCTCATTGTTTCATATCTTCCCAGTTTGATAAGAAAATTAGATATTTCCAATTTTATTTAACAAGGGAGTTGTCAGTCAAAACTCATAAGGGAAGTATCATTGCAACAAAATTTTTGTGAATTAGTTCCCATTAGGGCATATAAATGTTCTTTATGTTGGAACCAGGGTCTTCAAAGCATGATTTGGTGTATGGTTTGTGTTTGTTGTCAATCCTCAGTGGAAGTTCAGGATGTTTACCAACAAAGAGATCATACCATTCAAGCAGAAAACAGTAGTGAAGGTGGCGCCATTTCCCAGTGTTTTCCAATTTTTGGGCCTGAAAATTGGCCAATAAAGTAAAGTGTTTTTGGCAAAGGTACTTGCGTGCCGAGGTCTTGGAGGATAGAAGACTTGCGCGCCATATGTTTTTGAGGATCAGAACATCAAAATTTGGCTAAGGAAAGAAGGTCGCGCAAGTATTGGTTGGGTCGCACAAGTGAGTTGCGCGACAGAGGTTACTGGAGACAAGACTTGCGCGCCGTCGAGGGACTTGCGCGCCGTCGCGCAGGGGGTCCAGTTTGCCTATAAATACTGGACCACCCCTCCTCATTTCTTACAGAGTTCAAGGCCGAGAGATTGTTCGAGCTCTCGTCACGCAGGTGGTTGAGTCGCGCAGGTGGTAGTTTTGTCACGCAAGTAGAGCTTGCGCGCCGGTTTTTGGCTGTGCGCCCAAGGCAGTTTGGAAGAGAAAGGAAGTGGACCGTGCAAGTTTGTAGTCGGGGAAGGAAGAGACACACATGTGCGTTGATGAAACTTGCGCGCCAGTTTGGACTTGCGCGCCGTAGTGGGACTTGCGCGACTGTCTTGGAGAAGCGCTCCTGGTTTTGCTAAAGCCCACTGGCCTGTTTGGAGCTGCAAGAAAGCCAGGAGACTACCCGATACAATCGAGGAAAAGTGATATTCTGCTTCTGGAGAGAATCAGACTTCAATAGAGCATCTACATACAACAAAGGATTCATTCTTATGCAAATGATGAAGAGACCTTTATGTCTATAAACTGGGTGGGATTTCACCAACGACAGTGAGCCAGGGGGAGTCAACGGGAGTGACCCGAGGGACGCAGTGAGATATCCCTGAAAAATTATAAAGGCAGTGAGCCTGGGACAGAGTGTCTGTACCTGAACCTTTGTAATCCGAATCTAGTGAAGCATAGTGGATTTTGGTACGACCGACAACATGTCGGCGTATGATCCTTGGACGTAGCCCTTAGTGGTGAACCAAGTAAAAAGGGCTGTGTCTTCTCTGTGCATGTGAATGTTTGCTTTCTGATCATAATCATCATACAGGTTCAACAAGTTTCTACCAACGTGGGAACAAGATCCATCACATTAAAAGAAAAAGTGGTCACCCTGATTCACCCCTCCTCTCTCAGGGTGTCCCGGGGTCCTTCAAGTGGTATCAGAGCGTAAAGGTTGCTGGTGTTGAATCTGACCTTCTTCGTCATGGAAAACGCGATCAATGTCAGGGGAGTCCCTCACTTCGATGGAAGAAATTTCCAGATCTGGAAGAACAGAATGAGATCTCATCTAAGATCTCTTGGAATGGAAGTTCTTTTTTCTACTGTTCAAGGAATACAAGTCACCGATCCAACAGGCCTTGCTATGACTGAAATTGACAGGAAACTTCTTGATGCAGATGCTAAAGCACAGAATGCACTCACTGCAGCCCTTTCTGATCAGATCTACCTATAGGTGATGAATTGCACCTCAGCAAAATCCATGTGGGATAAACTTGAGAATATTTATGAAGGTTATAACAAAGTGAAGGAGGTGAAACTACAAGTGCTGCACAATCGGTTTGATGATCTGAAGATGCATCCAGATGAGAATGCAGACTCTTTCTTCAATCGAATTACCGAAGTGGTTGGAGCTATTCGGGGTATAGGAGAAGATATCAAAGACATTGATATTGTAAAGAAAATATTGAGAAGACTTCCACCTCTTTATAATGCGAAGGTGTCAGCCCTTGAGGAAAGAGATCTTTCCAAACTTTCTTTAGATGATCTACTGAGTAGTTTGGTAGCATATGAAATGAGAGTCAAACCTAAAGATTCTACGACTCGGGTGAGCAAGGAAATGGCATTCAAGGCCATGGATAAACTGAAAATATCAAAGGATAGTAGCGGTGAAGATGACGAAGAAAAAGAAATTCTTTCTCTCATTGCAAAGAAGTTCCAGAAGGGGAAAGGGAAATTCAAAGGGAAGTTACCTCTCGCGTGTTTCCGTTGTGGAAAAGTTGGGCACATTGCTTCTCAGTGTTTAAAAATGATCAATGATGAAGATAGTGAGGATGAAAACTTCAAGAAGCCTCAGAGAAGGTTCTTCAAAAAGGGAGACTTCAAATCTGGTAAGAAAATGCAAAGGAAGAGTTTTGTCTGTGAAGAGGAAGAAGATGATAATGAATTCTGTGATGAAGAAGAACCAGAATTCAAAACTGGTAACCATGCTTCTATGATGGCCACTGTTGAAAATCCAGAAGATACTGAAGGAGAAAAACAACTGAGAACTTGTGTTGATCCTGAGATGCAACTTAAGGATGCGGTAAGTAAGCTTAAGATTAAATGTAAGAGCTGCAATAAGTGGAAATCAATTGTAGAAGAATCAACTGAATATGTTGATCAACTTGAAGCTGAAATTGAACGATTGGAAGAATTTGTGAAGGTACAGTCTAAAATAATTGAAAGCAATGATGATGTAGTTGATCTGAAGCTGAGAATTGAAGAGCAGGGAAAGGTCATCAATGACCTCACTTCCAGACTGAATGAAAAATCCAAGACTGCTGAGTGTCTTGAGGAGGAAGTAGTTACTCTAAGAAGTAAACTGGAGACTGAATCAGTTCCAAAAGAATCGAGGAAGAAAATACAGTTCGGAAGATTCTCAGATGCAGAATTACTTGCAAGAGCCAAGTGTGGTTCATATGGGGTTGGAAAAATCTTGAGTGATCAAAGACCCGCTTGCATGGGAAAGAGTGGAATTGGCTATGAGGCTGAGTCATCAACTGCTGGAAGTGAAAAGATCCAAAATAAAGACAAGATGAAAGCTGAACATGATGAAATGTTACCTAGAGTGCTGAAAAAGGAACCCTCAATCCAAACTAAAAGGAGACCCGAAAATTATCCTCAAACTTTCAAAAATGACAGACAGTCTTACTATTCTCCCAAGGAAGAAGGTATAAGGAGAAATTCAAGTGAGAAGACATTTCCTCTCATGAAGTGTCAGTTCTGTGGATATCTGGGCCATACCATGTCTTATTGTGAAGAGGCAAGAAGCTATCTGAATGGAGAAGATATAGATGCTCAACAAAGGAGAACAATCTCATATCCTAATTCTCATAGAAGAAATAATTTCTATGGATATTGTTTTCGTTGTTCTAACTTTGGTCATAAGGCTGTTAATTGCAGGCAGAGAAGAGACATAGACACCTCATACCGAAGTTCAAGACAATTCAAGTCTCGTCAGCAAGACAGTGTTGCTCTTTCAAACAGGTTCTCACCTCTCACAGAAGACTTTGACTATGAAGAACCTGGGTATGCGGAAGAGATAGTTGAAAGGCCATCAGTTCTATATACTCAATCTAATGTCTCATGGAAGGAAAGGAAGAATATTGAGAAATCGAACCTGGCAGAGGTATCCCTCAAAGCTACAAAGAACAACAGTACCTGGATTCTAGATAGCAGTTGTTCATATCATATGACAGGTAATGCCGGCCTCCTAACGAATATCATAAAGAATGTTGACGGTACAGTAAGATTTGGTAATGATGGGGATCTGAAAATCAAAGGGAGTGGAAGTACCCAATTAGCTAATGGAGAACTAAAGAAGACTGAAGTCCTTTACGTAGATGGCCTACGTCATAATCTCCTCAGCGTGAGTCAAATCTGTGACTCAGGACTTATAGTTACTTTTAATCAGAAAGGATTCACTATCAAGGGAAAAACCGGCAATTCACTTATGAAAGGATGCAGAACAGAAGGCAACTTGTATCAGGTTGATAGTGAAGAAAATGTATGTTACATGACTGTTGAAGAAGAAAACAATTTTTGGCATCGGAGATTGGGACACATCAATCAACAAGACATGGAGAAAATATCAAAATTGAGAATTGTCATGGACATTCCCAACCTGAAGTGTGAGCGTGAAAAATCTTGTGATGCTTGTATTCGTGGGAAGCTGGTCTGCAGTTCATATCGGCCAAAGAAGAAAAGAGCATCTCACCTTCTTGATCTGATTCATACATATGTTTGTGGGCCAATAAATGTTGCCGGAACTCATGGAGAAAGGTACTTTTTACTTTTCATAGATGATTACAGTAGAATGGCATGTGTGATGGTCATTCACAGGAAACGACAAGTCCTTGACTGCATGAAAACATATCTGCGAATCGCCAAGAATGATACTGGACGAACAATCAAAGTGTTGCGATCTGACAATGGAGGAGAATACATGTCCATTGAATTTGAGAATTATCTGGAGAAACATGGGATACAGCATGAGGTAGCTGCTGTGAGAACTCCACAACAAAATGGAGTTGTTGAACATAGGAATCGACAGGTGAACAACATGGCACGAACTATGCTGATTGAGAGTCGTACTCCACGACATTACTGGAAAGAGGCTGTTCAAGCTGCAGTATACATTCAGAATCGAACAGGTCTTTATATGGGTGAGATGAAGACACCATATGAATTTTGGCATGGACGGAAGCCTTCTCTAAAATACTTTCATGTCTTTGGAAGTAAATGCTTCATCAGGAACAAAGAAGGAAATCAAGGTAAATATGGCGACAATGCAGATGAAGGAATTTTCCTCGGTTACTCAATGAATAACAAAGCCTAAAAATGTTTCAACAAGCGTTTAGGAAGGATTGTTGAAAGCAGTGATGTTAAAATAATTGAAGAGAAAACCACAAATGCTTCGAGGACGTCATATGATGATATTATAGAAAGTCAGGAAGAATGTGAACGTGAAGAAAATTCAAATGCAGAAATAGAAGAAGCTGTTCAAAACACCCAGCAGTCACATCATGATGTTGACTCAGAAGAAGAATCTGAAGCAGAAACTATGGCTGAAGAGAATACTACTGAACCTCGCAGGAGAAATCGAAGAGCTGAGATTGATCCATCCAACATAATTGGGGACAGGAGTGCACCCACTCAAACAAGAAGGATGAGGAATACCACGCAATCTGTATTTCTATCAGTTGTAGAGCCATCCTCATTCGAAGAAGCAGAAAAAGATAAATCTTGGGTGAAAGCCATGAATGATGAATTAGATAAGATTGACAAGAATCAGACATGGGATCTTGTCCAGAGACCCGAAGGTCACAATGTGATTGGTACCAAATGGATCTTCAAAAATAAGTTTGATGAGCATGGAAGTGTTATCAGAAACAAGGCACGACTGGTATGTAAAGGATAATCCCAGATTGAAGGTATTGATGTTGAAGAAACCTTTGCTCCAGTTGCTAGACTGGAGTCAATCAGGCTTTTCCTTGCCATGGAACTCCAAAGAGGATATAAAGTATATCAAATGGATGTTAAGACAGCATTCTTGAATGGTGTACTCGAAGAAGAAGTCTACATTGAACAACCGGTGGGCTTTGTCTTGGGTACCGATGAAACAAAGGTCTGCAAACTAAAGAAAGCTCTATATGGTTTGAAGCAGGCACCACGGGTGTGGTACTCACAGATAGATTCATATCTCAAGAAGTTGGAATTCAAAAGAGAAGGAGTTGATCACAATCTCTATGTGAAGAATTCTCCAAAAGATCAATTCATGGTTCTTGTCTACGTTGATGATATCATATTTGGTGGCAGCAGGAAGAAATCAGTGGATGAATTTGCCAACCACATGAAATCAGAATTTGAAATGTCTATGATTGGGGAGCTCACATATTTCTTGGGGCTGCAAGTGATTCAAAAGAAGGAATACACATTCATTTCTCAGGAAAAATATACAAGAGAGCTGCTGAAGAAGTTCAATATGCAAGACTCCAAACCAATGTCAACTTCGATTGCAGTTGGTACTAAACTTGGAAAGCATGAGGATGGGAACTCTGTTGATCCCACCATGTATAGGAGAATCATTGGAAGCCTACTGTACCTGACAGCGACAAGGCCATATATTGTCTTTGCAACATGCCTTGCGGCCCGCTTTCAGAGTAATCCAAAGGATGAACATATGGCAGCAGTAAAAAGAATCATGAGGTACATTCAAGGTACACATAACTTCGGGTTATTTTTTGCTGCAGGCAGGGACAGTGAATTATCAGCATTTTCTGATGCTGACTGGGCTGGTGATGTTGTAGATAGAAAGTCCACTAGTGGTGGAGCTTTCTATATTGGGCAGAAATGTGTTGGATGGTTGAGCAAGAAACAAGAAAGTACTTCTCTTAGTACTGCTGAAGCTGAGTATATCTCCGCCACAAAAGCATGCACTCAACTTATTTGGATGAAGCAGAAGCTAACAGATATTGGTGATAAGGTGCAGCAACCAATAGTGATTTATTGTGATAACAAAAGTGCAATTGATCTTACGAAGAATCCGGTTCAGCATTCTTGTACAAAACATATTGAAATACGGTATCATTTTATCAAAGAAAAGGTTGAACAAGGCGTGATTAAAATGGATCATGTTGGAACTAATGAGCAAGTGGCTGATATCCTAACCAAGCCATTGTCTGCGGCTATGTTCGAGAAGCATCGGTTGAACCTCGGTGTTCAACCACCTCCTACTGCATAAGGAGGCTCCGGAAATCCCCTCTCCCCATTTGTTTTAACTGTTTTTTTTTCTGCTTATGGCTGTGATGCAGGTTTATGGGGGAGATACTATCCAGGGGGAGTATGGCTTGAGATGAACATTGAACAACTTATCGGTCTTTGGTTTTATTGTCAATGGGGGAGAAAGGAATAAATTCGAGGCAAGAAATTCAAGGCAAGAAATTCTTCTATGATGAGAAGTTTAAGATTGTGATGAGAAGTTTAAGAAGGATAACATCGGGCGTCATGGATAATTTCAAAACACTGGAACCCAATTCAAGCTTCCTCTCTTTTTTTCTACACCGAGCATTGCTCACGTAGACTTAGAGTGTTGGCTGAGTTGATTCTTGCGTTTTGGGTTTGCTCGTGGTTGGAGATCTTTTACATTTATTCTGATTGCCAACAAACCCAAAGGGGGAGATTGTTGGAACCAGGGTCTTCAAAGCATGATTTGGTGTATGGTTTGTGTTTGTTGTCAATCCTCAGTGGAAGTTCAGGATGTGTACCAACAAAGAGATCATACCGTTCAAGCAGAAAACAGTAGTGAAGGTGGCGCCGTTTCCCAGTGTTTGCCAAATTTTTGGGCCTGAAAATCGGCCAATAAAGTAAAGTGTTTTTGGCAAAGGTACTTGCGCGCCGAGGTCTTGGAGGATAGAAGACTTGCGTGCCATATGTTTTTGAGGATAAGAACGTCAAAATTTGGCTAAGGAAAGAAGGTCGTGCAATTATTGGTTGGGTCGCGCAAGTGAGTTGCGCGACAGAGGTTACTGGAGACAAGACTTGCGCGCCGTCGAGGGACTTGCGCGCCGCCGCGCAGGGGGTCCAGTTTGCCTATAAATACTGGACCACCCCTCCTCATTTCTTACAGAGTTCAAGGCCGAGAGATTGTTCTAGCTCTCGTCGCACAGGTGGTTGAGTCGCACAGGTGGTAGTTTTGTCGCACAAGTAGAGCTTGCGCGCCGGTTTTTGGCTGTGCGCCCAAGGCAGTTTGGAAGAGAAAGGAAGTGGACCGCGCAAGTTTGTAGTCGGGGAAGGAAGAGACGCGCATGTGCATTTATGACACTTGTGCGCCAGTTTGGACTTGCGCGCCGTAGTGGGACTTGCGCGACTGTCTTGGAGAAGCGCTCCTGGTTTTGCTGAAGCCCACTGGCCTGTTTGGAGCTGCACGAAAGCCAGGAGACTACCCGATACATTCGAGGAAAAGTGATATTCTGCTTCTGGAGAGAATCAGACTTCAATAGAGCGTCTACATACAACAAAGGATGCATTCTTATGCAAATGATGAAGAGACCTTTATGTCTATAAACTGGGTGGGATTTCACCAACGGCAGTGAGCCAGGGGGAGTCAACGGGAGTGACCCGAGGGACGCAGTGAGCTATCCCTGAAAAATTGTAAAGGCAGTGAGCCTGGGACAGAGTGTCTGTACCCAAACCTTTGTAATCCGAATCTAGTGAAGCATAGTGGATTTTGGTACGACCGACAACATGTCGGC
Organism: Viscum album; assembly: GCA_963277665.1. NCBI lineage: Eukaryota > Viridiplantae > Streptophyta > Magnoliopsida > Santalales > Viscaceae > Viscum > Viscum album. The sequence goes on from OY728127.1 coordinate 805,880,867, forward strand.
GTATGCTCCTTGGACGTAGCCCTTAGTGGTGAACCAAGTAAAAAGGGCTGTGTCTTCTCTGTGCATGTGAATGTTTGCTTTCTGATCATAATCATCATACAGGTTCAACAAGTTTCTACCAACGTGGGAACAAGATCCATCACATTAAAAGAATAAGTGGTCACCCTGATTCACCCCTCCCCTCTCAGGGTGTCCCGGGGTCCTTCACTTTATCTACTGATCTCATCGTCATACCCATGATTGAATTTGATATAATCCTCGGTATGGATTGACTTTCGGACCATGATGCAAAAAATTATTTTAAGAAGAAGGAGGTTACAATTTTTGATGATGATAAGGAGTACCTTATCTTTAGAGAAGAAACATCACCACCTAATTCTTATCTAGATCCACCCCCAGTAGCTCTACTAAATTAAATTATCGGGGAGGAAGAGAATGAAATAACTATGGGTGAGGAAAATAATGTTCGAATAGAGGATTTACCTATTGTACAAGAATATGTTGATGTGTTTCCAGAGGATTTACTTAGACATCCTCCAGAATGAGAAATTGAGTTTTCCATTGATTTAATTCCTGGTTCAAGGCCCATATCGAATACCCTTTATAGAATGACCACTGTGGAATTAGTGTAACTAAAGAAAAACTAGAGGATTTGAGTAATAAAGGATTTATTCGCCCTAATGTTTCTCCAGGGTGAGCCCCTGTTCTTTTTGTTAAGAATAAAGATGGATCTATGAGATTGTGCATTGAATAGAGGGAGATAAATGTTATAACAATAAAGAAAAAGCATCCCCTACCTCACATTGATGATTTATTTGATCAAATTCATGGAGCTCAATATTTTTCAATGATTGAACTTCGATCTGGATATCATTAGTTGTGTGTGAAGAAGGAAGACATTCTCACTACGGAAAAAATGGGCATTTGCGACGGGTTATTTGCGACGGGGATAAATCCCGTCGCAAATAGTCCCATTAGAAACTTATTTGCGACGAGGGAATTCCCCCGTCGCAAAAGGACTGGCGCGCTTTGCGCGCCAAATCGCGGGAAAGTTATTTGCGACGGGCAGTCACCGCCCGTTGCAAATAGCCGACGGCAGTCTAAGATATTTACGACGGGAATATACCCCCGTCACAAATAGTATGTCGGTAGGTTATTATTTGCGACGGGACCCGTCGCAAATAACTATTTAACCGTTGACCGTAATCAATGCGGGCTAAGGTATTTGCGACGGGTATCCCGTCGCAAATAGACCTGTCGCAAATAATCTAACCTATAAATACCCCCCATCCGTTTTTTTCCATTCATTCTCAAAATCGATCTTCTACTTCTCTCAAAACTCTATTTTTAGAGTTCAGCGTTTCTTGAGTTTAATTTTTTTTTTCCGGAGTTGATATTGAAGTTTTCAACAACGATCAGAGATCAACCTCAGATCAATTTTAAATGTATTTATGTTCATTTTAATTTAATATTTATTTTAAATTTTTTATTAGTTTCAATTATTCTTAATTAGTTGTAGTTTAATTATGTTTACATTGTTTTGTTACTTAATAAATTTAAATTATTAGTATTCATTGTTCATAGTTAATGGTAATTAGGAATAATTAGTAATAATTACCAATAATTAAGAATAAATACTAATAATTAGTAATAAATACCAATAATTAGTAATAATTAGTAATAATTACCAATAATTAGTAATAATTACCAATAATTAGTAATAATTACCAATAATTAGTAATAATTACCAATAATTAGTAATAATTACCAATAATTAGTAATAATTACCAATAATTAGTAATAATTACCAATAATTAGTAATAATTACCAATAATTAGTAATAATTAGTAATAATTAGTAACAATTACCAACAATTACCAATAATTAGTAATAATTACCAATAATTAGTAATAATTACCAATAATACGTAATAATTAGTAATAATTAGTAATAATTAGTAATAATTAGTAATAATTACCAATAATTAGTAATAATTACCAATAATTAGTAATAATTACCAATAATTAGTAATAATTACCATGAATTAGTAATAATTACCAATAATTGGTAATAATTACCAATAATTAGTAATAATTAACAATAATTAGTAATAATTATCAATAATTAGTAATAATTACCAATAATTAGTAATAATTACCAATAATTACTAATAATTACCAATAATTAATAATAATTAGTAATAATTAGTAATAATTAGAAATAATTACCAATAATTAGTAATAATTAGTAATAATTAGTAATAATTACCAATAATTAGTAATAATTACCAATAATTACCAATAATTAGTAATAATTAGTAATAATTAGTAATAATTAGTAATAATTAGTAATAATTAGTAATAATTAGTAATAACTACCAATAATTAGTAATAATTACCAATAATTAGTAATAATTACCAATAATTAGTAATAATTACCAATAATTAGTAATAATTACCAATAATTAGTAATAATTACCAATAATTCGTAATAATTAGTAATAATTCATAATAATTACCAATAATTAGTAATAATTACCAATAATTGGTAATAATTACCAATTATTAGTAATAATTAACAATAATTAGTAATAATTAGTAATAATTACCAATAATCATCCATGATTAGTAATAATTATCAATAATTACCCATAATTAGTAATAATTACCAATAATTACCAATAATTACCAATAATTAATAATAATTGGTAAGAATTAGTAATAATTACCAATAATTAGTAATAATTAGAAATAATTACCAATAATTACCACTAATTAGTAATAATTAATAATAATTACCAATAATTAGTAATAATTAGTAATAATTACCAATAATTAGTAATAATTAGTAATAATTAGTAATAATTAGTAATAATTAGTAATAATTAGTAATAATTAGTAATAATTAGTAATAATTAGTAATAATTAGTAATAATTAGTAATAATTAGTAATAATTACTAATAATTAGTAATAATTAGTAATAATTACCAATAATTAGTAATAATTACCAATAATTAGTAATAATTACCAATAATTAGTAATAATTACCAATAATTAGTAATAATTACCAATAATTAGTAATAATTACCAATAATTAGTAATAATTACCAATAATTAGTAATAATTAGTAATAATTACCAATAATTAGTAATAATTACCAATAATTAGTAATAATTACCAATAATTAGTAATAATTACCAATAATTAGTAATAATTACCAATAATTAGTAATAATTACCAATAATTAGTAATAATTACCAATAATTAGTAATAATTACCAATAATTAGTAATAATTACCAATAATTAGTAATAATTACAAATAATTAATAATAATTAGTAATAATTACCAATAATTATTAATAATTACCAATAATTAGTAATAATTAGTAATAATTAGTAATAATTACCAATAATTAGTAATAATTAGTAATAATTAGTAATAATTAGTAATAATTAGTAATAATTAGTAATAATTAGTAATAATTACCAATAATTAGTAATAATTACCAATAATTAGTAATAATTACTAATAATTAGTAATAATTACCAATAATTAGTAATAATTATCAATAATTAGTAATAATTACCAATAATTAGTAATAATTACCAATAATTAGTAATAATTACCAATAATTAGTAATAATTACCAATAATTAGTAATAATTAGTAATAATTAGTAATAATTAGTAATAATTACCAATAATTAGTAATAATTACCAATAATTAGCAATAATTATCAATAATTAGTAATAATTAGTAATAATTACCAATAATTACCAATATTTTCCAATAATTACCAACATTTTCCAATAATTTCCAGTATTTTCGAATAATTTCCAATATTTACCAATATTTTCCAATATTTACCAATATTTACCAATATTTTCCAATATTTACCAATATTTTCCAATATTTACCATTATTTTCCAATATTTACCAATATTTACCAATATTTACCAATATTTACCAATATTTACCAATATTTACCAATAATTAGCAATATTTACCAATAATTACCAATATTTACCAATAATTAGGAATAATTACCAATAATTTGGAATAATTACCAATAATTTGGAATAATTACCAATAATTAGGAATAATTACCAATAATTAGGAATAATAACATTATTACATTATTTTTATATTTTATTATTAATATTAAAATAATATAATTTTCTATATTATATACAATTCTCTTTTCATCTATGTGTTTTCTGTCTCCACATGTAATATTTGCATTTTTTTCAAAATTATCAACCTACTCACCAATGGAGAGGTGAAAGTGAATGCAAATATTACATGTGGAGACAGAATATTAAACACACAGATGAAATGAGAATTGTATATAATATAGAAAATTATATTATTTTAATATTAATAATAAAATATACTAATAATGTAATAATGTTATTATTATATAATTAATATTTATGAAAAAATTATATTAGTATTATTAAAAAAATAAAAAATCAATATAATATTAAAATTATCAATATTTGTAACAGGTTTTGCTTTATTCTCAACATATTCAATCCTTACTTGAGTGTTTTTTCTAACAAATTATTCAAAACTAGTAATTCTTTTATATTTTATAGAAAAATATGGAATAACGAGGTCGTCAACAGTCATTATTAGATGACTGCATATGGATAAATCAACGTAGAAATCCAAACGGTTCTGGTTTAAATCCAGTATATATAGAGGGTGTGGAGACTTTTTTATCATTTGCGGCATCAAATCCAGAATTTGTTTCAGAAGGAAAAATAAAATGCCCTTGTAGAAAATGTGCATTGAGAACATTTGACACGTTTGACAAAGTGGGGGGACATATCTCGCGTTTTGGTTTTCAACCAGATTATGTTTTTTGGTATCCACACGGTGAATGCAGTTCCAAAGTAGGTGATACCAACTTGATTCCAGATCCATCCCGGTTTCAAGATTTAGTACATGATGTTGCAGGTTCATCTGTTCAACATACAGAAACTCCGGCTGATATAGATTCAAATCCTGAGTTGGCACCGTCTGAATTTTATGAGTTGTTGAGGTCTGCTGAGGATGCATTATATCCTGGCTGCAAGATGAGAAAATTAGAAGTAGTTGCAAAATTTATGGCTATCAAATCAGATAACGGAATGTCAAACACCTGTTTTGACCAGATATTTTCTTTGCTTAAAACACTATTGCCCGAAGGAAATGTTTTTCCTGCAAATTACTATGAGAGTAAGAGGCTGGTTTGAAATTTGGGACTTACTTTTCAGAAGATTCATGCATGTTCAAATGACTGCATTTTATATTCTGGGGAAAATGAGTCATTGGATAGTTGTCCCACATGTGGGCAATTGAGATATAAAGAAGCGAAACATGGGAAGTCTGGTTTGATTCCTGTAAAATAGTTGAGATATTTTCCGCTTACATCCAGACTTCAGCGTTTATTCATGTCTAAGAATACAATGACAATGATGTCATGGCATAAAGCGAATATTTCAACCGATAAAAGCTTGAATCATCCAGCCGATGGTGATTCATGGAGACATTTTGATAGAGTGCATCCATCCTTTGCTTTAGAAGATAGAAATGTTCGACTGGGCCTTTCCACTGATGGTTTCTGTCCGTTCGGATCTTATGGTAGTCAATATTCATGTTGGCCTGTTTTTTTAACTCCGTACAATTTACCTCCATGGATGTTGATGAAGGAGCCATATATATTTTTGACTTTACTAATTCCAGGACATCCGAAGAAAAATATTGATGTTTATTTGAAAACATTGATTGATGAATTAAGTTTATTGTGGAGTACTGGTGTCAGTACATATGATGTTGCTACGAAACAAAATTTCATACTGAGAGCAGCATTGATGTGGACAATTAGTGACTTCCCGGCTTATGGGATGTTATCTGGCTAGAGTACACATGGTCAGAAATCATGTCCTTACTGTATGGGAGAGAACAAATCATTTATGCTCATTCATGGAAAGAAACCTTGTTATTTTGACTGTCATCGCATATTTCTTCCAGCTGATCATCCTTTTCGCAGAAACAGATCTAATTTCAGAAAAGGAACTATTGAAAGGGATGGACCTCCAAAAATTCTATCAGGTTCGGAGTTAAAATCAGTTGTATTTTCATTACCTCCCATCACTTTTGGTCCCACAATAAACCAACAGAAAATTTCTGGTTTTGGGAACGAACACAATTGGATTAAACGTAGCATATTTTGGGATTTTCCATATTGGTCTGATTTGTTGGTCCACCACATGTTGGATGTCATGCATATTGAGAAGAACTATTTTGATAATTTGTTTCATACAGTTTTGGATATGCCAGGAAAGATCAAAGACAATGTAAATGCACGTTTATATCTTGCCCAAATTTGTAGGCGTCCAGAACTGGAACTGTTTGAGAATGTCAGAACAGAAAGGTTACTGAAACCAAAAGAAGCTTATACACTGTCTAAAGAAAACCGTTTATTATTTTGTCAGTGGATTGCAGATTTGAGACTTCCAGATGGTTGTGCTTCTAATTTGGGTAGATGTGTAAAGAATGGTCATATTACTGGATTAAAAAGTCATGATTGTCATGTTATAATGGAAAGACTTCTACCCATTGGATTAAGAGGTCTGTTGAATTCTATGATTTGGGATTCCATAACAGACATGTCTCATTTTTTTCAGGAAATTTGTGCGGCTACAACAGATTATGATGCTCTATGCAAACTTGAAGAAGACGTTGTTGTGATTATATGTAAACTGGAAAAAATATTTTCGCCGTCTTTCTTCGACTCAATGGAACATTTAATGTTACATTTTCCATATGAAGCCAAATGTGGAGGTCCAGTACAGTTTCGTTGGATGTACCCATTTGAAAGATGCATGCAAAAATTGAAAAGAAAAGTACGTAACAAAGCATCTGTTGAAGGATCTATTGTAGAAGCTTATTTGCAAGAGGAAATATCTTTTTTTGATCCCATTATTTTGAATCTGAGTATCCTTCAAAACACAACCGAATGGGATGGAACGAGAGTAATATTGATGAAATCGACAATCAACTATCTGTTTTCAACTAGCCAGAGCTTAGTTTTGGTGGAGTTTATGAACGTTGGCTTTCGGATGATGAACATCACAGAGCTCATACGTATGTTCTGCTCAACTGTGAAGAGATGACATCAGTTGTACTGTAAGTGTTTATATCACTTATTCTATCATTTATGTTATAGTAAATAACTTTGTTTTTTATAGGTTGTATGATAATCATATCAAGAAACAAATTCCACAAATTACAGCAGCTGCTCTCGAAGAACGCGACAGAAAAATTTCTCTCAGTGGTTTCAAAAACTGGTAACATAAATTCTTTATCTTTTATTAACTAATTCAATGTATAGTTTACTATATTGATAATTATTTCACAAATTTTCAGGTGTCTCGACATGCTGATAAAATTGACAAACGGCTGTGTATATTGAGTAACCCACCTTCCAAACTTGTTAAAACTTATAATGCATATGTGGTGAATGGATTTAGATTTCACACACATGCATATGGGGAATCAAAAAAAAAAGAACAATGGAGTTAGCTTGAGAGGATCTCATCATTGAGAAAATGAAGTTGACTTTTATGGCATACTTGATGAAATCATTGAACTCTGTTATCTTGGAAATCATTAAATAACCATGTTCAAATGCCGGTGGTTGGATACAGAGAGAGGAGTGCGTGTTCATCCAACTCATGGAATCATTGATATTAAATGTAAAAGTGTTCTCGCAGTAAATGAACCATTCTTATTGGCTCAACAGGCACATCAAGTTTATTACGCAAAGTACTGTGCTACATCAAGAGACTTGAATGATTGGTGGAGTGTAATAAAAATCAAAATTCGAGACAATCAGTTTAGTCAAAGTGAATGTCCTTTCACTGATGTGCAAAGAATTGAAGTTTTTCAAGAGAGTACTCAAAATCAATCTTTTTTTACAAAGAGACATGAGTATCAATGACAGCACCCCACATTTAAGAGTCGGTGATGGCGATGATGTTAATGATGTCACATATGAATTTGAAATGGTAAGAGATGAAGCAACTGGAACTCGAATGGATATCGATGATGTTGAGGAGGAATATGAAGATGACATTGACATATATGAAGATGATGATGAAGATGAACACTGATAGAATTCCATGGTAGTTATATACAATCATAATATATATATATGTATATATAATAGTAATTATCAATTATTTTCTAACAACATTAACATTTTCTGTTTCATATGGACGACGACACATTTCATGAGTTGGCGGATGCTGACCTGCCTTTCGATGCGGATGAGTTGCTGGTAGATGACCCTCAGCCTGCAGGCGCTCCAGGGAGTACGCAGAGGGGGCGCGGTCTTTCACGATTGATGATTCCTGACCCTGTCCCCGAACGACAGTTTGATCCACGCACACAGAGGTGTAATAACATGTGTGATAACATGTGGATTTGACTAAGACTTCATTAATCTATTCACATAATAAATGTTTATTATTTTTACAGTTTTCCGCATATAGCAGTCGGAAAGGGCAGCGCTATTTTTCGCAACTATTTCTCTCAGCCGTGGACCACATGGGAGCAGATTCCCATTGATGTGCAGCAGGCCATGTTCGGCCATTGGTTGGTACGTATGTAAATAAATAATTTTTATTTTGAAAATTATTTCATTTCTAACTTGATATTTTGATTTATTTGTAGGGTTTATGGTATCCGATCGAGGATACCATGCGTGACGCCATCCATGAGGCATGGGAGGTGGCCATGCGTGATCGCTTTCGTCAGTTTTTTCACAATTTAAGAAAATCTGCCACGAAGAAAGCAGGAGTGTCAGATTTTGACGAGTCATGTAGAGCACACCGACCAGAGTACATTTCATCCCATGTATGGGATGGATTATGTGCGCACTGGTTGAGTGGTGCCTTTCAGAGGAGATCATCAGTGGGGAGGCAGAATCGGGGGAGACAGGAGGTGACTCATCGAGTTGGGAGTCATTCTTTTAGTACTCATAGATAGCATCTGGTACGTACATTATTTATAAATATTTTATATAACTATAAATATTAACAGTTTATTTTTTATTCTTATAGGCTGTCGAGCACCCCGATATTACGGAGTAAAACGTATATCGGAGGATGTATAGTGATCCTGCTACTGGGGAGCTCAGAGGTGATCATCAGCATCACATCGTGGTCAGTATTATTTGTTTTCAAGTTTAAAAATTAACTGCATATAATATATTCACAATTTTAATTTTAAATTGAAACTACAGGAGTCATATGAGGCCGCAACGTCACAGACCCGGCCTGAGAGTCAGGCCGAGTCATCAGATCAGACCACTGGCCGTCAGTTTGATGAGGCGGCATGGATGCAGGCCACCCAGTATGCCTTCGAGAAGGGCTGGGTAGTTGGTATCAGCTCTCGACTGACTCCTGGAGATTATTATGGCAGTGCTGCGATGTCGGCATCCAGCTCGAGAGGAGCTCGTGCATCTTCTTCTGCTACACAGTATGAGGATCAGTTGCGATCTCAGACTGCACTGATAGAGAGTCTCCGATAGGAGCAGGAGCAGATGCGTCAGCAGCAACAGCAGCATGAGGAGGAGCGTCGACGCCAGCAGCAGTTGTACGAGGAGCAGATGAGTCGGTGGTAGCAGCAGCAGGAGCAGATGGAGTACATGCGCCGACTCACTCATGCTTTAAGGATGAAGTTTCCTCCACCAGCATCTGTAGATCCCCCTCCCCCTCCCCCCCCTCCCCCCTCCTTCAGATTAGAGTTTGTTTTTATGTTATAAAGTTTGTTAAATCAAAATATGATTTTTTTTCTATTCGTAGTTTCTGTCTCATTATAAAATATTAATAATATTATATTTTGAAATAACAATATTAATATGAATAATAATATCATTTATATTTTATAATATTAAATTTTATATATATATTAAAATTTTATAATATTATAATTTAATTATATTTTTTAGTAATATTTGAATTATTTTAATATTTTAATGTAAAATAATTCTATTATTTTTATATTAATTAAAATAACTTATTAATATTTTTTTTATTTATGAATTATAATTCTAATATTATTATATTAATTAAATCATTTATTAATATTCTATTATTTTTTATTTTTGAATTATAATTCTATTATTATTATATTAATTAAAACAATTTATTAATAATTTATTATTTTTATTTGTGAATTATAATTCTATTATTATATTAATTAAAATCATTTATTAATATTTTATTATTTTTTATTTTTGAATTATAATTGGATTATTATTATATTAATTAAAATAATTTTTTTTTTATTTTTTTTATAGTATTTGCGACGGGATACTATGCCCATCACAAATAGTATTATTATTACATTCATTAAAATAATGTATTAATAGTTTTTTGTTTTTTTTAAAATAGTAATTGTGACGGGGCCCGTCGCAATTACTATTTTAAAAGTTTTTTTTACAAATATACGGAGTAATATTTGCGACGGGAAGGATCCCCGTCGCAAATAATGTCTTTAGCGATGGGCCCATCACAAATAATTGTTGTTGCGACACCGTTTTCCACGACGAGCCATTTGCGACGGGATCCCGTCGCGAATGACCCCTCGCAAATACCTGTTTTTCTAGTAGTGCATGAAAATAGAATTTTGAACCAGGTACGATCAATACAAGTTTACAATAATGCCTTTTGGATGGACCAATGCACCCTCTGTCTTTATGGATCCAATGAATAGAGTTTTCAAGTAATTTCTTGATGAATTTGTAGTGGTATTTATTGATGATATCTTGGTATTCTCAAAAATTTATGAAGATCATGAAAATCACTTGCACACTATTCTGAAAACCCTTAGAAGAAATGAATTATATGGGAATTTTAGAAAGTGTGAATTCTAGCTTCAGGAGATTTCTTTTCTTGGCTATATTGTCTCTAATGATGGAATCTCTATCGATCCTTCAAAGACCAAGGTAATCCAAGAATGACCAGCACCAACGAGTATAACTGAGGTATGCAGTTTTATTGGTTTAGTAGGTTATTATCAACGTTTCATCCAGAATTTTTCCCAATTGGATAACCCATTAACCAAACTTAGAGGTAAAGGGGTTAAATTTGTTTGGAAAAAAGAGTGTGAAGAATGTTTTTAATAACTAAAGAGAATATTAGTCAATGATCCTATCTTGACACTACCATCGAGGAATTATGGGTTTTTTATTTATAATGATGCATCAAATAAAGGCCTTGGTTGTGTCCTTATGAAGAATGATAAGGTTATTTCCTATGCATCACGACAGTTAAAAATTCATGAGAAAAACTATCCCACTCATGATCTTGAGTTAGCAGCTGTAATCTTTTCTATGAAAATATGGATACACTATCTCTATGGTGAAAAATGTGAGATTTATACTGATCACAAGAGTTTGAATTATATTTTCTCACAGAAAGAGCTCAACATGTGGAAAAGATTATGGCTTTAACTACTCAAGGATTATGATTTCACTATACAATACTACCCAGGGAAGGAAAATAAGGTGGCATATTCTTTGAGCAGAAAGGATCTTGGAGTTTTGAACAAGATGAGAGTTGAAAGGGATCCTATGTTCATAGATCTAGTAAAGATGGATATGGGAATAATCATGGAAGGTGAAACATCAATACTTTTTCAAATGGTTGCTAAACCATCTTTACTATAAAGGATAAAAAGTTCTCAGACTGATGATGAGGAGTTTCAAAAGAATATTAAAGCTACAAACGATGGGAGATTGACCAAATTTATATATGAAGATGGAATTTTGAAATTTGGGAAGAGACTTTGTGTTCCTGATATACCTAATCTAAAAATGGAATTTTTGGATGATTCTCATAGATCCAATTTCTCTATACACCCTGGTAGCACTAAGATGTATAGAGATTTGAAGGAACATTTTTGGTGGGACAACATAAAGAGGGAGATTGCTGATTATGTGTCAAGATGTATGGTTTTTCAATAGGTGAAGGCTAGAAGACAACATTCTAGAGGATTCATGCAACCTCTTCTCGTAATTCAGTAGAAATGGGATGATATTATGATGGACTTTGTCATGGGGCTACCAAAGGCTCCTAGAAGGAATGATACAATATGGGTCATTATTGATCGTCTTACCAATTCAACACATTTTCTTGATATAAGAGAAGATTTACTACTTGAACATCTAGAAAGACTATATATTAATTAATTTGTAAGACTTCATGGATTACCCCTATCGATTGTTTCTGATCGTGATCCTCATTTTACATTATGATTCTGGAAAAGTCTTCAGAAGGCCTTGGATACTGAACTTCGTTTGAGCACTGCCTACCACCCTCAAACTAATGGACAATCAGAACAGACTATTCAAACCTTATAAGACATGTTGAGATCTTTCTCACTTGAATTTCAAGGTATATGGGATCAATATTTACCTCTGGTAGAATTTTCCTATAAAAATATATTCCATTCAAGTATTCAGATGGCACCATATGAAGCGTTATATGGAAAGAGATTTTTCACACCAACTTGTTGGAATGATGTTGGTGAAAGAAAACTCGTAGGCCTAGATCTTGTTGAGGAAATAATGGAAAAGGTGAAGGTTATCCAAACCCACATCAAAGCAGCTCAAAGTAGGCAAAAGAGCTATGCCGATAACTGAACGAAGGATTTGGAATTTCAAGTAGGATATCATGTTTTCTTAAAGGTATCTCCATGGAAGGGTGTTATATGTTTCGGTAAGAAGGGTAAGTTAAGTCCCAGTTACATCAGACCTTTTGAAATTCTATAATAAATTGGATTTATAGCTTATCGTTTGGCAATGCCGCCAAGTCTCTCCAAAGTTCATGATGTGTTCCACATATCACTATTGACAAAATACATGCCTGACCCAATGCATGTACTCACCTATGAAGAAATAGAATTGGAACCCAAAATGTCTTATTGTGAGGAGCCTATCCGGATTATTGATACTAGAGAACAATTACTGAGAAACCGGACGACTCGTCTAGTAAAAGTTATATGGAGAAACCATAAGATGGAAGAGGAAACGTGGGAACCTGAGGAACTTTTGATGAAGAACCACCCGAATCTTTTTATGCAGTAATATTCTATAAATTTCAATGATGAAATTATTTTAAGTAGGGGGGAATGTAACACCCTAAGCTTCCATGACACGTTTCCCTTTTAATAATGCAATAGCTTGCATTGTATGCAACATATAGTTTTAACACACTATGACCAATCAAACTAGCTGCAATGAATAGTAATACCCAATTTTTGAAATTTTATAAATTTTATTTTTTAAAATGGAATTCATTTTTGGATTCATAATATCAAAATTAGCTTAGGGTGATTTTTTGGTATTTTTATGAAAACTTTCAATTTTTGATGAATAATGAAAAACACTGCGTTATTGTTTAAAACAGACTTTTTGTTTAAATAATTAGTTATTTTATTTAAATTTATATTAGGTAAAAATAGATACATAATACCTATTTATGTTCAATGTAATTCATTGGAATCATTTTATAATAATATTAGATATATAAAATTTTATTGAACTTTTTACCGTCTTTTATCCACCTTATAGGCGCATTTGAAAATTTGCATAAAAAATAATTTTACCACTTCTATGAATTTAATTTCAAAAATCCTAGAGACAGGGTTGACATCAGTAAGTAAAATGTGGTTCAATAAGATGAAAATAATTTTTGGTGAATAGTAACTTTTGACTTCTATTTACCACGGTTAAAAGTAAATAGGGTAATTAAAGGTAAAAAATGATATTAGAATTACACTAACACATGTCCTAATTATATTGGATAAGTGTATTTCGACCAAAACCAACCTTAGGAATAAAATATGATCCTTTAGGTCCACTTGGATTAGATTAGGACATTTATTATTATTTTATTTAAAAAAGTGTTAAAAGTGTTAAATTCAAAGTTTAATAACTAAACCATTTTTAATATATGGTTATACATAAGATAAATTCGACTATAAATATTCATTATAAATCTAAAAATATTTCCTACATAATGGTATTTTATTTATAATTTTTATACATTAAATAATTAAATTTATTTATGACATAATGATGATGCAGTAATTACCTTATTAATGAAGGATTAAAATAACTGATATTATAAATATAAAAATAAATGTAAATTGATACTTTTGATGCATCAAAATAATTTCTTAGATTAATATGACATTTTAGGGTTGATTCAATGATTTTTTTGAAGTAATCATGTTGTTATGACTTTCAAAAAAACAAAATATCAAATAGTGTCAAAATTGACATAAATGAGTTTTTAAAACAAATTCTATATTATTAATTGATATAATATTCCTAAAAATATAAGGTTAGGAAAAAAGGACTTATATAAGGTTATATATATTAATAATTAACCACTTGGGGTTCTCTTGGATTTTTATAGTAAGTTTATTAACCATTTATTATAATAATACAGGAATACATGGTAAAAGTTAAACTATTTAACTAAGAGTTAAATCAAAATGATAAGGTTAATATGGTGACCTAAACCTATCTAAAACATATTGGTTGAGAGGTTTTTGACCCATACCAACCTTAGACTCGAAATAAATCATTTTTGAGATATTATAAACTGAATATTACTGTATAATAAAATAACATTTCAAGCTTTTCCTAAAGTGACCGTCACCTCTCTTATAAAAGGATACTTCCCCTTGTCTCAAAATCACACCTCCAAATCCATTTGTCTTAGACAAACCCTTCTCAAATATCCTCCCAACTACCCTCAATTATACCTATAATCCTTAGTTTGATCATAAATCCAATCTAAGGACCCCTTTTGATCAACTGACAAGGAAACACCCGAAGAAGAGGCAATAATTTCACCACCTTTTTCAACGTTCTTTTCTTCTTACACTTCCTATTTCTTTTTTGTTTCCATACAAAAATAATAAATCCAGTACCTTATACATACTATGATGTTATTATAAACATGGTACAACCATATTCATTATTCTATCCATCATATGAATGACATGTCACCATACGTGCGTACGTACAACTTACCGTCTCCACGTCGTGGTGTAGTTTGTTATTCAAACACTTAATTATTTGGATGGGTATAATAATGAGTATAACTGATGTAAATAATAAATATAAAATGTTAATTATTATTTATATATGATATACTATCCAATTACATACTATTTCACTACCAATATAATGATATTTTCACTCGTGCGTACGTACATATTACCGTCTCCACGAACTTGATGAGATTCATTCCCCATCGTAATCATTAAAGAATAATTTTCATTTTATGATTAAAAATAATGTTTAAGAACTTAATATCATTATGTATATGAATCAAATACATCCTATTCATAATAAACATGGCTTACGTAACCAATCATATAAATGAAAACGAATCAGTTAACACCCGAAATGATGATACTACTGAAATATTATTAACAAAGAAATATTAAAAGATCATATATGATATCATATTTATGTATGGGGTTCTTGTATAATTTAATAAAAATTATTTAACTATTATACATGAAGTTAATTTACCCTATATCAAGGAAAATTATAAGGTAAGGGTTAATTCTACAATCTCTATACTTATCCGAGGTTGTTAATACGTAAGTATCTACTAGGACCTCTTTATCATCCACATCCATATTTCTTAAAAAATGTATTTCAAAACATTTTTACTATTTCCTAGACTATGGGTTAAATTAATTTATACCCTTGTTTGAATTTTTATAATATGTTTATAAAGTAATATTTACTTCGTTTTCCAAACAAGGTCCTTTACGACCTTTTTGACAAAATTAAGGAAAGAATGTTTTTTTAACTTATACGGGGAGTGAATCTATTTTCTGCCATTATAACACCTTCTAAGCTTCCCTTACAATATTATAAGAATATTTACAAAATAAATGTTTTATTTTATAATTATTATACTTTTAAATGGTTTCAAAATATAAAGAGGTATTTATTTCAAATATTTTTCATTTCATCCATGTCAACATACTTTGATGGATTTTAAACTTGTTTGAAGTTGATTTATTATGATACAAATCTTCCATATTGTATTGAAGGTTTTGTGATATGTTTGACTGAAGATGTGTTATTTTTATACCATTCATGTTTTATGGATTAAGTATTGACATTTCGTATGCTATTTTTAATACGAATGTTTATGTTATGTTTAAACCTTTTCATATGAGCAATGAATTGGTCTTAGTAAGTGACGGGTGGAGCCCGCTATAGCTCCTCGATGCATCGATAGGTCTCATGAGACAAACTAGTGTCTTGGCACAGGGCCTTGAAAAAAATATTATTTGTAGTCTTGGCACTAGGCCTTGACTATGTGGTTATGAAGTCTGGCATTATGAATTCCATCATTATGAAATTGGATATTGATATTTCATGTGATTATTCGACTAGTAGAATATCCATGTGAATAAGTAAATGGAATTATTTGATTTATCTTTTCCATATTATTCTGAAGTTTAAGTTTAAAAAGATTTTGTTTTAGTCTTATACATTGCCTTAAATGTTTATGCTTATTTATGAAAGTTTCATTTGTATTGTTATCCTTACTGAGCATCTGAGCTCACCCCTTTCTATGTTTTATTTTTCCCAGGATGCAAAGAAGTATATTATGACTGATCTGTAGGGATAATCTAAGGGATATGAATGTGGTAAATGAAGACAATGTTGTTATTGTTTTTTATTTTATAATGTAATGTAAAACTATGAATGTATCTAGTACTTTCAAGGATACTAAACTGATTGGTCTTTCAGGATTTGATCCCTTATGATCATGCCAATGTTATGTAAAAATGCACCGACTCTGGGTAACAGGGATCGAGGTGCTATATTGAGAACTTCATTAGGGAAAAGGTTTTGTTCTTTTGATGAGAAAAAAGGTTCCTAGACATGGGGGAGAAACTTGGGAAGAGTATTGGGCATAATTTGGACAAGGATAAAATCTTGAAAGTTGTGAGGAGAAGAGGTGGTAAGGGGTGGTATTTATAGTGGAGGAGAGGGGTGTTTTCTCATTATTTTATTAATTAGATTATTATTTTGGATCAATGATATTAATAGTTTGATAATTATAACTAAATATATTAAAATAATTAAGGTTATTTCAAGATTATGGTGCTTACAATATCCATGACTTGAGAAATAGTGTATTTAATTTATAAGTATATATACCGTAAATTACTGTATTTTACTATTCACTAAAAATTCAACTATTTTAGAAAATACCAAAAATTCACCCTAACCTTTTTTTGATATGTATAATTCAAAAATGAAATCCATTCTATGAAAATAATTTTCTAAATATGAGAACTTTAATTTTATTTAAAATCTTCATTTATTAAAAAACTACAAATTTTAAAATTATAACTGATTTTATAAAACTTTGAAAAATCAACTAAGGTCTCTTAAAATTATATTATAATCATAAGAAAACAAAATAATAATCTATGAATACATTTCATGAAAATAAATTTTCTTTTAAATAATTATATTAATTATAAAATTGTAATTAAATATTTATAATTTATAAAAATACAAACACTTAATTTATCAATTATAAAACATCTATTTACTTATTATATAATATAATTATCTCATATTTTCATTTATAATATATCCAAATTTTATTTATACTTTCATAGGTGAAGTTACTATTTTATTGGCTAATTTACTATTCCTAAGGGTTATATTACTATTCCAAAGGTCAAGTAACTATTCCATTGGTTTAGGTTCCTTAATTTCTATAAACACTTCTTATTTCATTCAATATTAATATATAAAGTTTGTTTTGTTTTCTTTATGTGATTTTATGTTATTTATACTATAAGAAAAAATTATAAGAAAGATATTTCCATTGATAGAATTCAGGGTCGTTATACTATTGGGGCTTGAGGTTCTGGTTGCGAGTGGGGTGTCTGGCCAACACAACCTGTGAAAGGCCTTGGGTTACCATGGGATGTTCTAGATTTGGTTTGATTCCTCCTACAGATGTGATGTATAGGATGAAAACTGTGCATGGATGCTGAGATGGGGTGGAATGTTTTGCTTTTGATTGTGCTTATTGTGGTTTCCTATTGATTAATGGAAGTGTTTGAGATTTTTTATTGCTATTTTTTTTCTAGGTAATGTATTGATGGTTTCTTTGGTCCTTTTTGTTGACATATAATAATGAAAGCTCAGAGACTTCCCACATAACTGTGGGAAGAGGCCTGAGATAATTATCCCTAACTAGTTGACTAGAGATTGGTAGAAGTAGCGGTTCAGGCTATCCGTGCATTAGATTAGGGAGCGGGCTCTGACCTTTCTCATGCTAAGGAAGCTGAACCAGGTCTGGAAAAGGGTAGAGCTAATTTTTTTCTCAAGAAAAAACATCCTTCCTTATGGGGTAGCATGGACCCCCAAGAAGTTTAGTATTGGATAGAAAAGATAGAGAGGATTTTCGGGTTCCTTAATACCCCTAACGCAGTCAAAGTGAAATGAAATTCATTAATGTTGGAAGCTCCTGGTCGTAGGTGGTGGGACTTGGTTGTCTAAGCTAGGAATCTTGAGCATATGGGTTATAAGGACTTCAAGGGTGTCTTCAATGAGAAATATTTATGTGATAACTTATCCCTTTCTAAGACCTGGGAGTTTCTGGATCTTTATTAGGGGGATTAGACTGTGTTAGAGTATGCCAAACGTTTTCCTGAATTGGTTTATTTCACACCCAAGGTGGTTTGAAATGAGTTGTTAAAGGATCAATGCATTAAAATGTGGTTGCGGCAAAACATTAGGTCCCAATTATTCCTATTTAAGCCAAAGACATATGCTGAGGTGGTTGATTGAGCTCTAATGGTGCAGATTGATTAATCCTGTAAATATGGTTTCTCTAGGGTAGTTTTAGCATAAAGTCAAGGAATTTGTGGAACAACTGAGAAGAAAATAAAGTGTGATGAGAAAGAGAATAATGGAGGTGGTAGTTCTGGAAACCCTTCCCAACTAACTTCATCGACAACCACTGGAGGTGGGTCAGTTGTGTACTACTAGTGTGGAAGGATAGGGCACATGTGGTTAGCATGTCTATCTCCACCTAGACCCTACCATCAGTGTGGGCACACAAGTCACTTGTAGAGGTTTTGTAAGGGTTGTTTGTCAACCTAGAGTGGTGAAAGATCCTTAATGAACAGGGAAATACCAACCCAGTTTGGTGCATCAAAAGCTATGGGTTCTCGGCCTGCTGGGCATGGTGGAAAGACTAAATCCTCTTATGGATAGAGTCAGATCAGGGTAGATCCACAAGTCAGTAATCGGCCTCAGGAATCAACATAGATAAAGATCCTTCATGTTATATATTTGTCTCTAGTGGAATTAGGGGCATGATATATGATAGTTCAAGGTACTATTTTTATTGCATCGTCCTTATCTATCACCTTATTTGATACAAGTGATTCTAATTCTTTTATTTATTCCCATATTATCGAAATGATGAAGTTACCAACTGAGATTATTCCTAATAACGTGGAATTAGTTACGATGCTTGGAAATAAGATAGAATAAGGTTTCTGATGTTCACCCTATGATCTTACTCTATCAGGGAATGATTTAGATCGAGAATTATTGGTTTTGTAGATGGATCTATTTGACACGATCCTCAACATAGATTGGATGGTGCGTTTCAGGGAACACATTGATTTTTATCATCATCATGTCAGTTTTGTGGAACTCGATGGGAGTACTCAGGTCTTTCAAGGTGAATGGGATCCTCGATTAGGGTGAGATGGACCTCCACTTCCTGAGTTAGGAGACCTTGTTCTTAAAGTCTCTTATCTTGTGTTGGAGGATAATGATAGAGGTTCCAAGGATGAGTTCCCCCTATAGTTGATTATTTCACAGAGGAGTTTTTATATGATTTCTTAGAGTGACCTCTGAAGTGGGATGTGGAGTTTACTATAGATTTAGCAATGGGAACACAACAAATATCTCTTCCCTCATATCATTTTCTCCCCATTGAGTTGAGGGAATTAAAGATACATCTAGAAAATTTGGAATCCAAAGGATTCATTTTTCCGAGTGTCTCACCTGGGCTGACCAATTGTTGTTTTATAAAAAGCTTTATGGGTCACTCTGGTTTTGCATTAATTTTTGAAAGTTGAACAAGGTCATGATCAAGAATAAATATCCATTTCCCTATATTGATGACCTCTTTATTAGTATTTTAAAGTGATTTAAATAAATTTTCACTATTATATATTTTGATAAATTAATCTCCTTTAACATATTATTAAATTATCAAGTGTTTTAATTAATAAATAATTCTTAATTACAAAGTTCTAATAAAAGTTATGTAATTGTTTTAATAATGTTATTTGTTAAAATGTTTTAATGATACTTCATGTTATTTTTTTACTTTAATTTTTATTTAGTAAAAAATTGCAAATCCTTATGAGGATCCTTGGATAGCATGAAACCACATAGGTGGCCCATTGGTTCACCCCCATGAGAAGGCCCACCTATGGAATCCCCATAAAGAGGTTGAAATTTGGTGTGCATAGTTCACTCCTAAGCTGTGTGGGCCTATGTATAAGGCCCATGGATCACACCTACTTGGATAATGGGTTGGGAATAGGTGTACCACCACATGTGTGTTTTGTGATTTAATTCAAACCAATATTATGTGCACCCTGGTTGATATACCACTCTCCTGCCGCATCTCCGAATCAATGTGGGATAGTTTTTCATGTTCATTATTCATATTTTAAGAACACGATCAAATTATCATCTGTAAGATCTATTATTTCTCAACTGTTTGATTTGTTTTGAAATTCTGCATGTTCATTATTTTGAACTCCCACACACCTATATTCAAAACTCATCTTATTCCTTGGTTGTTTATGGAGTTCTCTCATCTTCAGTTCATTGATGTATGCACCAATGCTTCTTTTCTTCCAAGTTCATTGTATTTTTATTATATTTTGTGATCTTCTTGATCTCGTGTTATTGGTTTGAGTTTTCTTATAGCTTGTAATTTTATCTCATTTGGTCTCAGCTTATTCTTCTCATTTTTTCTTTTGAGTTTCTACAGTAATCTATTCTTTTTCTTCTTTGGGATGTTTGACTAGTTCAATGTCTCCCTATTTATTGCTCAAAAAGTCATTATTGGAAAATAGAAATAGTGGGTATCAAGTCACCATTGGATAATACTAATGGTGCATTAGTGACCCACCATTGGACATCAAATTTGGGCCATATTACCCACCATTGGATATCAACAATAGGTCATTTTACCCACTGTTGGATATCAATAGTGAGCTATTTTTTTACCCAGACGTTGTATTATTATTTACTATAAAAACATTTGGCAAGAGGTTCTTCAAGATCCAATAAGGTATTTTCATCTTATTTTAGTTACTTTAATATTTCTTGTTGTCTTTATCTGTTTTCTTATTCTTTTAGAAGATTATTTCTTCTGTTTTACAACATCTTCTTCGGGTGATTTCTTTATATTTATATTGATCTCTTATTTTTATCAGTAGGTTATATTATATGATGTTTATTATCCATGTTCTTCTGTAATTTTCTTAAGGTTATTATTTTCTCAATGGAATAAGTTTCTTTATGTTCCAACACTATATTTTCCATTCTTCAATCTGATTGTAGTAGATTTAATATTACTGTATGAACTTTTTTATCAGTTATTTTTTCATTATATTTTTCATCTATTTATTATTTTTGATATTTGGAAATGTTTTAAACGATCCACTATTGGTTAATTCTAATGGTAGGCCATGATTTACCACTGGAAATTTCCAATAGTGAGTCATGAGTCACCGTTGGACATCCAATGGTAGCAATTTTTTTTATTGATTATAATAAATCATTTTATTGATATGATGCATGTAATAATTTTTTTTTATTTGGATGCATTTATTTTTTCTTGAAAATTGGAATGGTATTCCATGCTCTATTTAATAACTGTTGAATGTTTTAGTGGTAGGTCATGAGCCACTTCTCTCTATTTCAACTGTATCTCAATGACCCATCGTTAGTTAAATTTTTATATTTCTAAAATTTGATTTCTTATTTCAATTGACATTAATAAAAATAATTATTTTATTAAAAGTTTTATTATTTTATGTTGAAATAATTTTTTTATAGTGTTAAAAAATAATTGAAACATTATTTTACATAGATTTTTACAAGAATATTAACGTTCATGTTATGCTCTATTTTTTTTACAATTTATGTTGTATATAAAATCTAAAATATTATATTTTTTTCTCAATTATTTTATAGTTTTAAATTGATTAAAATTTTTATAATTAAATTTTAAATTTTTTATATTTATATTTCATGAAGAAATATAAAGCTCATTTGTAATTCAATGTTATTCTGAAAGGATTTAATAAACAAAGGTAACCATCTTTTTATTTTATTTTTATTCACTAACAAGTGTCATGTAGATATTGGATATGTACACACTCCTCGTAGATCTCATTTTTAATGATCCGTGAGATGTATTTGAGGAATAAAAAATATACCTATGAAGATCAATTCCATTCATACAACTGGTAATACATATTTGATATTCTAAATGCTCTGAATTGTTTACAATCTTTTGCAACTTCTTCACTTTTACTGTGATCACCAAAGGACTCCATATTTCACATTTTTTCCTTCTAAGTGATCAACGATCATCGAGTTTAAAATTCATAGACATTGTAATCATTTTATACATTTATTATATTTGTTTTATTTGTATAATATTTTTTCTTTCTATTTGTATTTATCCATAAATAGTTTATGCTTTTTGTATAAAAATCAAGTCTTTACTATATATGGTTACTCCACCTGTTAAAAGGAAGTAAGGGTTGTGACTCCTAATAAAAAGTTAGGTAAGTAGACTAGGTTGGTCTCTTGTATGAAAGACTAGGTTGTGCCTCCAGGTTTTTTAAAATTCAGGGTCCATAAAAAGGTTGTCACACATTTAAAAGTGTGTTTTTTAGTGGGTACCAGTCTCCTCAAGGAGTAGAGGAGATTTAAGAGTGGACTAGGATCATTTTGATATGAACAAATATAAATATTGTTTTATTTCATTTTTTATTTCAACTACATCTCATCTCAAGAACACTACACTCACTTCTATTTAATATTTGATAAACTTTGATTTTTTTCATTAAATTTTAAATTAACTATTCACCCCCTATAGTCATATTAACCATAAATAATGATTCAAAAATTGGTATTATATCCTTATCTCTGATAGGTTAGTTTTTTAAATATATTTGTGGTTTTGATATCAAACAATTAATATACACTACTAGAATTATAGGATATTGCCACAATTATATAGCCATGGTTTAAAAAAACCATGGCTATAGCCTAATATATCCCCACAGGTCTTAAGCTACCTATGGCACTACGCCCCCAACCCTCCCGATTCCACCCCCGATATTGATTTATCCTCCCCATGAGTTAGCAAACCTCCTTTCTTGATGTTTACACACACCTCCCGATATCCTCTGATGACGACACGACCACCCAACCTCAATCCTCCTTTGACGACGTGGCCACATGACGTGACCACCCAACCTCAATCCTCCTCCAATGACGCGGCCACCCAACCTCCCCATGATACTCTTCTTCCGAAGTAGCTCCACCTACGCCTCCCCCTTCAGGGCCACCCTCTTCCTCGACTCAACTGTTTTTGACAATTGCAAAATGTAAGTGCCTAATAATTTTTTTCTTTTAAGGAAAATAATTGATTCTATTTATTGTCCTTTTTTTAGTGATTAACCTTATTTTTGAGATTTATGGGGGAATTTTGTAATTTCCCAACCACAGTTACCTAGAGTCGGTGCATTATTAAATAAAATTTTCATGATCACAAGGAAATCATGTCTCGAAAGACCGATCAATTTAGTATTATTGGAAACTAGATTCATACATAAGTTCAACTTTACAACTTGAAAATAAACACAACACTAATTTATTCCATTTGAAACATCCAAGCCTCCTAGATTATGCCTAAAAGTCACTCATAACTAATTCCTTCATATCCTGGGAAAATGAAACATAAGAAATGGGTGAGCTCAAACGCTCAGTAAGGGTAATAAATATAGAGGAATATAACATAAATATTAAGTATGGTGTATAATTGAAAACACATGCCTTTACAAATAATAAACATGAACATTTTTATGGAAGGAATATGATATTAGTAAATAATGCCATAATAAAACATAATCATGGGTATTTTACTAGTCGAATGACCACATGAACCATCAATATTATTTTCATAATGAGGGAATGTATAATTATGAACATTCTGAAACATTTTTTCAAGGCCTCAGCCAAGAAATCTAAAAATGATTTAGGCCTCGGCCAAAACCATATATATCAAATTGGGAAAGGCCTCAGACAATTATATGTCTAGTTGTCTCATGAGACCTACCGATTCACTGAGGATCTATATCAGGCTCCACCCATTACTTACTAAGTCCAATACATTCCTCATATGAAAGGGTTGAAATATAACATAAAAATTCATATTAAAACTAGAATAAGAAATGTCAATACATTAACCATAAACCATGAATGGTATAAAAATTACACATCCACAGTCAAAAATATCACAAAACCTTCAATACAATATGGAATATTTGTATCATAATAGATCAACTTCAAACTAATTTAAAATCCTCAAAGGATGTTGACATAGATGAAAGGAAAATTATTTAATAGGAATATATCTTTCTATTTTGAAATCATTTAAAAGTAATGTAATTATAAAAGAAAACATTTATTTTGAAAATATTATTATAATATTGTAAGGGAAGATTCGACTATGTTATAATGACAGAGAATAACCGCACCCACCATATAAGTTAAAAAAACATTCTTACCTTAATTTTGTCAAAAAGGCCGTAAAGTACCTTGTTTGGAAAACAACGGAAAGATTACTTTCAAAACATATAAGGTAAAATAACGGTATAAATGAATTTAACCCACAGTCTAGTAAATAGTAAAAATGTTTTTAAAAATACATTTTTAATAAAACATGGATGTGGATGATAAAGAGGTCCCAGTAGATACTTATGTAAAAACAACCTTTAATGATAAAGAGATTGTGAAATTAACCCTTAACTTGTAATTTTCCTTAGTCAAGGGTAGGTTAAACTCCTGTATAATGGTAAAATCATTATTATTAAATTATAAAATAACCATATACATTAATATGATATCATATATGATCTTATAATATTGCTTTGTTATTAATATTTCAGTAGTATCATCATTTCGGGTGTTAACTGATTAGTTTACATTTATATGCTTTGTTACGTAAGTAATGTTTTTTATGGATAGAATGTATTTGATTCATATACAGAATTATATTATGTTCATAATTTTTTTTAATCATAAAATGAAAATTATTCTTGAATGAATATGATGGGGAATGAATCTCATCACGTTCGTGGAGACGATAATCCGTACGTACACACGAGCGACAATATCATTTTTTTGATATTAAAATCGTATATAATTGGATGTTATATCATATATACATAATCACTATCATGTTATATCTATTATTTAAATCATTTATACTCATTATTATACCCATCCAAATGATGAAGTGTTTGAATAACAAACTACACTACAACATGGAGACAGTAATCCATACATACGCACGTATGATGACTTTGTCTTTTATAGGATGGATAGAATAATGAATAGGGTTGTAACATTTTTATAATAACATAAAAGTATATATAAGATACTGGAGTTATTATTTTATAATAGAAACAACAAATAAAGAGTAATTTGAAGAAGAAAAGAACTTGAAAGAGGTGATGAAATATTTACCTCTTCTTCGGGTTCTTCTTTTTGATTTGATCAAAAGGGCTCCTTAGGGTGGATTTCTAACTAAAAGAAGGCCTTTAGGATGAAGGTAGGATAGTTGAGAGGAAATTTGGGTAGGGTTTGGATGAGCCAAATGGCTTTGAATGTGTGAATTTTAGATAAGGGGAATTGCCCTTTTATAAGAGGGGTGAGGGGCACTTTAGGAAAAGATTGAAATATTATTTTATAATAAAATCATTTTCGGTTTATAATGGCTCCAAAATAATTTATTTAGAGGATAAGGTGGGGATGGATCTAAAACAACTCAACCAATAGGTTTTAGACAGGTTTGGGTCACTATATTAACCTTATCTTTTAGATTTAACTCTTAGTTAATTAGTTTGACATTTACCACGTCTCTTTGTATTTTTATATTATATGGTTAATAAAATTACTATAATAAGCCAAGATAACCCCAAGTGGTTTATTATCAATATATATAACCTTATCTAAGCCATTTGGCTGAAACTTATATTTTAGGAATATTATATCAATTAATAATATAATATTTGTTTTAAAAACTCTTTTATGTCAATTTCGACACTATTTGGTATTTTGTTTTTTCTAAATTCATAACAGCATTTTTTACTTCAAAAAAAATTCATTTAATCAACCCTAATATTTTATATTAACCTAGAAAATTAGTGTAATTCATAAAAAATCTCAAATTACATTTATTTTGGTATTTATAATATAAATTATTTTAATATTTCATTAATAAGGTAATTACTGCATCATCATTGTGTCATAAATAAATTATATTATTTAATGTATAAAAGTTATAAATAAAATAAAATTATGTAGGAAAGATTTTTATATTTCTAATTAATATTTATAGTTGAATTTATCTTATGTGTAACCCTCTATTAAAAATGGTTTAGTTATTAAACTTTGAATTTAACACTTCTAACTCTTCTTTGAATTAAATAATAATAAATGTCCTAATCTAATCCATGTGGACCTAAATGATCATATTTTATTCTTAAGGTTGTTTTTGGTAGAATTAAACTTATCCAACAGAATTAGGCCATGTGATAGAGTAATAATAATATCATTTTTACCTTTAATTATCCTATTTACTTTTAACCGTGGTAAATAAAAGTCAAAAGTTACTATTCACCAAAAATTATTTTTATCTTATTGAACCACATTTTACTTACTGATATCAACCGTGTCTCTCGGATTTTTGAAATTCATTTCACAGAAGCGGTAAAATTAAGTTTTATACAAATTTGAAAATGCTCATAGGAGGTGGGTAAAAGACGGTAACAAGTTCAATAAAATTTTTATATATCTAAATTTATTATAAAATGAATCCCATGAATTAAATTGAACTTATATAGATATTATGTACCTATTTTGACCTAAAATAAATTTAAATAAAATAAATAATTATTTAAATAAAAAGTCAGTTTAAAACAATAACTCAATATTTTCACTATTCATCAAAAATTGAAAGTTTTCAGAAAATACGAAAAATTCACCCTAAACTAATTTCGATATTACGAATCCAAAAATGAAGTCCATTTTTAAAGATAAAATTTATAAAATTTCAAAAAGTGGGTATTACTATTCATAACGGCTAGTTTGATTGGTTATGGTGTGTTTAAACTCGAAGTTGCGTACAACACAACTACTGTATTATTCAAAGGGAAATTTACCATGGAAGCTTGGGGTGTTACAACTTTGGTTATCTTTGATGAGTTATAGGTTATTTTTTGATAGCTCACTATCTAAAATAGCTTTCAAAATAGCTTTTCCAGGTTGTGTGCACCAGCCCTGTTGATGGAAGAAATGACCATGGTTTTTGGAACACAATGTATCCCATATCATTTTTTATATGGCATCAATAACACCATTTCATGCACCACAATGTATTTTATGAACATTCAACATCATAGTTTTTATAGAAATTGTCAAATTAGTGAATTTTATCCTTAGAACTCATTTGTATCAAAGGGAAAATGCATGAGACTCTTAATAGGGGGAATATTATTTCAATTCAAAGTCCTGCTAATCATGATATCACTTTGATTCATTAAATTCCACTCATTCTAATGGATTTTCTTGAAACTATAAAATTGTTATATTATTGATGTTTTTGACCAATTTATGTTTTTTTTCATGTTTAGAATCATTTTTCACTCTTTTTCATTTATATATTTCCTTTGTTCACCATCCTTTATTGATGTATTTTTTTTGGATTCGGTGATGAATTTTGGTATGTCCCTTTCAAGGATGAATTTTATATTTTTTCTACTTTATTTTATCATGGATTATATTTGTCTATCTTGGATGATGCTACTTATTGTTTTCTAGTGAGGTAATTTTGGTGATCATTGTTCAAAATCCTTCTTACATCGTTGGAGGATCTAGTGTGTCAATACTAACTATATTGATTGTAGTTTGAAATCTAAAGAACATGATATTTTAGAGTAATCAATTATAGATAAATCATCATGATAAATTCTATTTCATGAATTTTATCTTGGATTTATTTTTAAATGATTGATTGATTATGGTTTGATGTTCATTTTCCAGACCCAAGGATTTCTGTTAAAATCTATGATTATTCATTATCCATTCATTAGTCATTAATATATCTAGTGATATAGAATCCCATCCATTAAAATTATTCATAATATGTGTCATTGGAAGAATAAAAATGCATGTGATTCTATATTCACATAATAAATAGGGAATCTTCATGAGTCTCTATTTCAACCTATTCCTCGATGGACAAGAATCCTAGTTATGCATTCATAATATGCATGGTATTCCTCCATGGGTGTGTCTTGTGACTCAGTCATCAACATAATGGATGAACCTTAATGTTGGAATTGAATACAATGAGTTATGAAGATCCTTATAATGCATAGTCCAAGTTTATGGTAGTTATCAAAATATTATGTTGTGTGTGGATTCGATTTAGACCATGTTGATTTTGATCAAATATTTTAGTATGTTTGTTTTTCTCACACTCATGATATGTTATGTGTTTTTTATATGATATAACTATTTCATTATCATATATTTTTTATATGTTTTTTTGTAATTATATTAATGTTACATAAGTTACTAGTGGACTTTTCATGGATCAGTAACGCTTGAGGCATGAGTGTGTGAAGATACAATATGTGATATAATGAACAAACCAAGTTATACATTGGGGAATAATAATTTTTTTTTGGTAGAACTGATGACATAAAAATCATAAATAGTCATACCAATAAGAAAAAGTATGTAAACATGGTCTATGTGACCTACCTCTTGAGTAAAAAGTGGGTCATGATGGACTTTGTGACCTGAACTAATAGATAAAAACATGGTATAGTGGCATATTGTGGTCTTAACTCAAGTCCAAGGACCTATAAAACTATAGAGAATCATCAATATTGGTCAATTTTGTTGTTTAATTTTCATTAATACAGTATTTTTCATCTATAATTAAGCTAATGTAGGTATATATTTTGTTTCTGGAAGCTTGGATAGCTTATGGATGAACGATATGGTATTTTTATTATGTGATAATTTATTTCATATCATGACTTAAACTCTTATGAATGTGAACTCATGTTAAGGATAATTTGGTGGTGCCTTAATGGATTTTATTATTGACACCTTGTCTAAGAATATTGATGCACAATGAGACATCATGTATTGCATTCATGAAATATAAAATGATCCATTGAAGATGGTTGAGCTGTGAAGTATGGAGCAGGAGGTCAAACCTAGATAGACTCTAATGGTTAAAATAGTTTATTTATTTAATTATCTACCAAAAGTTTTAATATTTTTTGGCTTTCCACCTTCAGATTTCAATTATTTATTTATTATAACACATGTGTTCCATTTGAAAATATTAATATTATGTTTTTTCATGTTAATTTAAATATTGTATTTTTTATTATATAATTTGTTCATGGAAGTGATACTAGTTCTTATAGTCTCCCCAATGATTTCATTTGGTCCCTCACTTATTTTCAGTAGCCTCTTTCATAGAGAGTGGTTTTAATTAGTTCTTGTTACTCTTTAGCTCGGACGCAGTGGGTTGGGTCAAGATGTTACAAAATGTTATCAGAGAACCATTTTCTTCTTTTTTGACTATACTAGGATATTTTATAATGGAGAATGGTTTTTTCGGAATCTTCTATGGGAGTTTCCATGTACTTGGTTAAAAATGTGTAATGGAAATTTGAGTTTCCAATGATGGTGTTTTTTTTACAGTTTTTTGATATTTTGTAGTTTTCATGCAACATTAGTAGGCACAATAGATCCCAATATCTATATATACGTGTTTTTTATATTTTATTATAGTTCTTAATTTTTTTTATTTTAATTATGATATATTTTGAGATGGGTTTGTATTCGTTATTGTGTGGTATAACTAACTTTATTTTTTGTTATTATATATCTATATTTTAATTAATTAGTTCAACGTAATAATTTTTTTATTATTATTTTATATATTCATATGATTAATGTTTAGTGATGGAGATCCATAGTGAGTACAGGGAGGGATATACCTCTATTTGTAGGTTTCCTCATATAAAATCGTTTTTGTGATCACATAGACATACTATTTTTGGGATTACAGAAGATTTCTCCATGTTTCAACATAAATGGTTATCTGGATGGTGATGGTTAAACGCAGATCATAACTGATGGATGTTTTCCTATTATAGTGGTTTTAGTACCTTTATACACTGTATGTTATTTTACTAAACAAAACATTCATCAGAAAAATTTCATTGGAAATAGTTTCATAAGAATGAGTGTTTCTATGGAAATTCAATGATGTTCAGAAATAGATAATAGGATAGTTTTTTTAGTTGTTTTTCATAGGTTAAAATTATATAGGTATCCTTATGCATCAGTAGTGATAACCTTATGTGGGAATAGAAAACATGTTTCTAACCTTACAAAACTATCCGATTACCCTTTCCTTGGTATTGATTTTTTTATGACTGTATGTTTGTGGTTTCATTGTATGGTACAAATGGGTATATTCATTTATCGTGTTAATGGAAGGTTGAATGCAATGAATATATATTGAATGCAATTGATGATGTATATTTTCATGGACACATGGATTCATGGAATTGTACTCCACGGTTTATAATATATTTTGGTGGAACAGTGGTAAGTAAGATGACTCAATTTCAACAAGTGGTTACATTATCTATAATAATTGCAGAGTACATTAATACAACTGATGTATAAAAATAAATAACATGGTTGATTCTATTTTATAATGAGCATTGAAAAATATTAGAAATGGGTGTGTTATTTTGTGATAGTTAGAGTGATCATCATTTTTTGCTTTTCCTAGTGTTTCATTTGTGAATGGAGAACAATGATCTAAAATATCATTTTATATGAATTATACTAGAGGATAAATTGATATATACTTATAAGATTACTATGAATAATAATCCTTCAAATAAATTTAAAAGGTAATAATCTAAGAAATCTTGAGGTAATATCGTGAAGGATATTCTTATTCTAAAACCATTCATGACATATAATTTTCCCACACCACAAACATGTCTTTTAGGAGGAAATACCACTTCATCCATGTGTTTTCCACCTATTACCTATTTATTGAGGTGGTGTTACTTAGAATATGGTCATCTATGCCTGTGATTTTCATTTACAACATTATTCATCTAACTAGGAAACAGAAGGAACCTAGGATTTAGATAATTTTACATAGTTCATTGAGGATATATTTGACCTAGTAATGAACATGGAGGATTATTGGGTGAGGATTGAGACCATTATTCTCCACTGGTGTAGGGGGACTGGTGCTGGGGGGCTGGGGGGGGGGGCAGTGGGGGTGCAGGGGGGGTGTTGGGTGCTGGGGGGCTGGGGGGGGAGTGGTGCAGGGGGGATGGTATAGGGGGGACTGGAGCTGGGGGGCTAGGGGGGGCTAGGGGCTGGTGTAGGAGGGGGGTGCTGGGGGGGAGTGGTGCAGGGGGGCTGGTGGTGGGTGGGATGAGGACTGGAGGAGGAGCTGGGGGGTGTGGTGCTGGGGACTGGGGTGGAGTGGTGCAGGGGGGCTGGTGTAAGGGGGACTGGTGCTGGGGGGCAGTGGGGGTGGGGGATGAGAGGAGGTTTTGGGGGGAGTGGTGCAAGGGGGTTGGAAATAAAATTTGGGAAGTGTTTTGGAAATGAAAAGAATAAAGAAAATGGAAGGGAATCAGAAATAGAAGATGAATATGAGTTCCTTTATATTCTATTTGTTGATTATATACTGACCATGCACAACTTGTTTTATGTGATTTTATATGATAATTGAGATATATATTGGAAAGAAATTCTAAGAAGAGAATATAGAATGGAAATTATAATATGGAAGAATGGGGTATGCTTCATGGATGTTTTATTTCTATTATTTATGCATGTACGGATGCAATGATTATTGATATTATGATGAACAATGTGTGTGTTTGTGGCTTTTTTTGTGTTGACATGACCACCATAAATTTTCAGTCTAACGAGAGTGACTAAATGATGATATTTTGGTAATAATAGAAAGGAATTATAGAATCTACAATGGTAATGGATTCATGTATCATTTATCATCACTGATCACATATATATAAGAAGTCGTTATATCTCATTTATTTTCACACTATTTCCATACCGGTGGTTTCTTAAGATGAGGCCAGTTCTATCCACCACCATCAATGACAGTGAGTTCAACATCAGATTTGGGTAATATTTATTCCTTTTTTATTCTTTGGACAAATTTTAATTAGGGTTTTTGTGGTTTTTGGGTTCTTTATATTTTTTTAGTGCTTTCTGGATGTCGTTGAGGTGGATTTGAGTTGCTGTTGATGAAGGCTTACATGTGTATTCATAGGTAGTAATATACATATATAAGTCCCCCCTTTATATATATTCACTCATGGGAGTATGAATATATATATATATATATATATTGGGCCTAGGTGTGCTTATATATAGATATAAAAAATGCATACATGTGTAAGTGTAAAGGGGTATATATAAGCATAAACATATATCTAAGGACCCCCTTGTGCATATTTGACCATGTAAATATGTACATAGGGGCTAGGTGTCCTTATATATATGTGAAGTTACATATGCATGAAAGTAGAAAAAAGGATGATTCAAGTTATCGTCATCAAAAATAGCATGCCCTGAGGTTGGGGAAAGTTACCTCTTCCTAACCCCTTAATTTGAATTCTATAATTGATTGAGTATTTTAAAAACTTGTTTTCATTATTATATAATGTGTATATGCTATGAAAATTGGTTGTGTCTCTTTGAAATGAAATTTTCACCTATTTTCCATGATTTCCCTAAGCCTTTAATGTGGACTAGTAGAAAGTTTCAACCAACTCAATAGTAGAAAATGAAATTTCCTTCACTTTAGATATGATAGTTCCCTAATTTTGGGAAAATGTGAACAGAGAATTCTCATAAAAATATAAAACTTAAAGAAATTATTTTTTTTCATTTCATCAAACACAAACAACTATCCTTGAAAACTTGACACTTTCTTAAGTAACATCATTGTGAAACACTTAACCCAGAAAAAGATAGAATTTAACCTATTAAAATAAATCCAACTAGGCATGATTCATGGTGTGACCAGGGGTTTCAAACCATGAATCCCTACCCCTAGGAATTTCATGGCTTGAACTGAGGTTCACAGCTGGAAATGTTTGAGATAGAGGGTTCACCCCTCAACCAACCCCATTCAAGGAATAAAACTGATGGGTCACAACATGAAAAGATACGGTAGCTTAAATTTCAGTTATTTTTTACCCTGAAACTCCACCAACTTCCACTCGAACCTCATAGGTTCCAATAGGGGACTAAAAACAAATCCAAAAATACCATTTAGGAACATCTAATGTTTATATTTCTGATCCAAATTCCAATTTAAGCAACAACCCATGATTCATATTAAAAACAAAAATTTCCTCCAAAATAATGAATCAGAAACCTGTGGGGTATTACAAAATCTCCACCTTAACACTTCTTATCCCTGAGAATCCACAATATTCATCAAAACATTTCTCACTAACTACTATAGTTGTCAATTCCCCAAGAACTCACTATTAGCAATCTCTTAATTCTAAACATGTTTCTGTTATATAAATCCAAACATCAGGGAACACTTTGCACCAGAAGGGATCAGGGGATGTTCAAGAGGGGGTTTCTATGAGGGATTGGAGGGCTTTCTAGGAGGGAGGGGGGGGGGGCTGTCTAGGGGGTGTCCAGGAGGAATCGGGGGCTGTTTCCTTTCTTATGGTATGAAATTCCTTCATGATGAACCAATCGTGATTTTTGAAAACGTGAAGATTATTTCACATGGAATTTTCAGATTTATAACTTCATCCAATGATCCATGGATAAACCTTGTGAGAATGACTACACTATTCTTGTTTATTGAGTTATATTCTTTGTGAATTTTCTAAGATGTTTTTTTTACCATAATTTTAGTGGATGAGAACTACTATGTTCTACCTTGTGTTGTAGGTACTTATGAGCTGGTTACAGACTTCTTTGATGGTTTGTCTTATAGGGAGACTCATGTAAGTGTAGTTATGTGTTTTTTTATATTTGGAGTTGTTTAATTCTTAGTATGTAAGTAGCTCTAGTGTATAATTTAATTTGGAAAGTGAGTACCACGTTGATCTTCTGCATGATAAATAGAGCAAATCATTATAATTTTGTAACATTGTTTTTAAACCCATGAAATATATTTAGTGTCTGGGAAATTTCACCAATGGTTAGTAGATCCTCTGACCTCATACAAGTTAATGGGTTGGGATGTTAGTAGGGAGGGGGACTGGTAGGAGCAGGGTGGAGGGGGCATAGGGAAAACTGGTAGGGGGAGGGGGGAAACTGGTAGGGGAGAGGGGACTGGCAGGGGGTGAGGGGGGGGGGGGTGGTAGGGGGTGCAAGGGGGGTTGGGGGAGAGGGGAGGGGGATTGGCAGGGTCAGGCGGGATGGGAAACTAGCAGTGGGGGGGGGGGGACTGGAAGGGGGAGGGTGGAAACTGGCAGGGGGAGGGGGGAGGGGGAATGGAAGGGTTAGGGGGGAGGGGAAACATGCAGTGGGGGGGGGACTGGAAGGGGGGAGGGGCAACTAGCAGGGGGAGGGGGGGAAACTGGTAGGGGGAGTGGGGAAACTGGTGGGGAGGAGGGGACTGGTAGGGGGTACAAGGGGGGACTGGTAGGGGGGTGCAAGGGGGGACTGTCAGGGGGTGCAGGGGGGGATGGAAGGGGGTGCAAGGGGGGATGGAAGGGGGGAGGGGGACTAGAAGGGGAGGGGGGAACTGGAAGGGTGGGGGAAGGATTTAAAGGGGGAGGGTGGGAACTGGTAGGGGGATGGGGGGAACTAGAAGGGGGAGGAGACTGGAAGGGGGAGGGGGGGTGCAAGGGGTAGGGTGGGTGGGGGTGCAGGGGGGACTGGCAGGGGGAGGACAAGGTGGGGTGGGGGGGGGGCTGGTAGGAAGAACTAGTAGGTTGGGGGGAGGGTGTGCTGGGTTCTTTTTCAAGGGGTAGGGGTTGGGGGGAAACTGGTAGGGTGGGGGGGGGACTGACAAGGGGAGGGGGGAGCTAACATGGGGGAGGGGGAGACTGACAGGGGGGAGGGGAAACTGGAAGGGGGGAGGGGACTGGTAGGGGGGTGAAAAGGGCAGGGTAGGTGGGGGTGAAGGGGGGAATGACAGGGGGAGGACAAGGTGGGGTTAGGGGGGACTGGTAGGGGGAACTATAGTAGGTGGGGGGAAGGGTGTGCTGGGTTCTTTTGCAAGGGGTAGGGGTAGGTGGAAACTAGTAGGGTGGTGGGGCATGACTGGTACGGGGGAGGGAGGGAACTGGTAGGGGGAGGGGAAGCTGGTGGGGGGAGGGGGAACTAGCAGGGGGAGGGGACTGGTAGGGAGGAGGGGGGGGGTGTAAGGGGCAGGGTGGGTGGGGGTCTAGGGGGGACTGGAAGGGGGAGGACAAGGTGGGGTGGGGTGGGGTGGGGGGGGGTGTTGGTAGGTGGAACTAGCAGGTGGGGGGGGGAGGGTGTGTTGGGTTCTTTTGTAAGGGGAAGGGGCAGGGAGTAGGGAGTATTCTTGGGGGAGGGGGTAGGGGGAGGGGTGCAAGGGGCATGGGGGTTTCCAGGAGGGGGGGGGGTGCAAGGGGGCATGGGTGTGTAGGGGGGTGTTCAAGGGGGTTGTCTAGGGGGATGAAAGGTTAACTTAATGAATTGAATGAGTTAAATGGAACCAAATATGGTTAACTTCGAACATGATAGGTAATGCCTCATGTAGTGAATTATGTTACATTTATTCCTACTTTCTAAAGTTTAATTGGATGGCATGACACTAGATATCAAATCAAGATCCAAAAAATTGTTCCAAATAGTTTGGTAAGTCTTACACCTATTGGATTCACGAATAGGTATGAAGTGAGATGATTTTGAGATCCAATCCATAATCCCCCATAAGGAATCCTATTTTCAAACCATTCTTAGTAAACCTATAAAAAAATTGATAGTTATTTTCTCCAATTTCCACATAGATATAGGTTAGTTTTGCAACATGCAGGGGGGTGTTTAGGGGGGTGCAATGTGGGGGGGGGGGCTAATGTAGGGGTGGGGGTGAAAGGGGGCTATCCAAGGGGGTGGGCGACTGTAGGGGGGGGGGGGGTGCAAGGGGGCTGTCCAAGGGGGTGCAAGGGGGCTGTCCAGGGGGTGGGCTACTGCGGGAGGGGGGGGGGGGGTGAAATGGGATGTCTAGGGGGAGGGGGGGGGGTGCAAGGGGATGTCCAGGGGGCATGGAGGTGCAGAGGTGTGTTCAAGGGCGTGCAAGGGGGATGTCCAGGGGGCATGGGGGTGTAGGGGGTGTTCAAAGGGGTGTAAGGGGGTTGTCTAGGGGAGTATTGGGGTGTATGGGGGGGGGGTGTTCAAGGGGGTTCAGGGGGGCTATCCATGGGGTTATGTGGGTGTAGGGGGGTGTTCAAGGGGGTGCAAGGGGGGTGTCAAGGGGGGGGGGGTGCAAGGGGATGTCTAGGGGGTGCAAGGGGAATGTCTAGGGGTGGGCTACTGCAGGGGGGGTGCAAGGGGGATGTCTAGGGGGGCAGGGGGTGCAAGGGGGATGTCCAGGGGGGAATGGGGTTGCGGGGGGGGGGGGGGGTGTTGTTCAAGGGGGTTCAAGGGGGCTGTCCAGGGGGGTGTTCAAGGGGGCTGTCTAGGGGGCTGTCCAGGGGGGCATGAGGGCTGTCCAGGGGCAGGGGGAGGGGAAACTGGCAGTGGGGGCAGGGAACTAGGGGGGAATGAGTTTTTTATACCATTTAAATGATATAGCCAAGGTTTTAACCATGTAAGTAGGGGCCTAGTGCCACAGTTTTAACGATGATAGTAGAAGCCTACTGCCATAGTTAAACTGTGGCACTAAGGGACCTAAGGCCACCGTTAAAACCGTGGCAGTAGGCCCCCTAAAGACATGATTAAAACCATGGAAGTAGGGCCCATAATGCCACAATTTAACCATGGAAATTGGCCCCTACTTCCACTGTTAAAACTATGGAAGTAGGTAAGACCTACTTCCACGGTGATAGCGGCCATAATTTTTCCAAAACTATGGCCATATGCTATTGCCATAGTTTTAGGGCCTATGGCCACGGTTCCAAACTATGGCCATAGGTGAATTTTTAGTTGTGATAAAAACCTTGTCTCTATTAAATTAGTCTTTATACTACTTATTTTTAACTTTGTTCTAACATGAAATCCTAGCCTTAATAGTGTACAGAACAAAATAAAAGTTTTATTTTAAAATGGAAAGTGTTAATTCTAATGATGGATGGATTCCAAAAAAAACCTTTCTTTGATGGGAGTGACTATGAATATTGGAAAGACAGAATGAAATCCCACTTGAAACAATAGAGTGTGGATCATTGTAAAATCATGGAAAATACATATGATCTACCCAAAGTGGATCTTGAGACATTTCTTGATAATGACATGGTAAAATATGCTTTAAATTATAAAGTTAAAAATATTTTGTACGGTGATATTAGTAGAAGTTTATATAGCCATGTTTCAGCTTACAAGACAGTCCATGACATATGGAGGATATTGCAAGTGAATCATTATGGGACTTTCAAGATTAAGAGAACCAATCTAGGAATGCTCAGAGTAGAATTCCAGAACTTCAATATGGGATTTGATGAATCTATAATTTAAATGTTCCATCAGGTCATAAGTATAACCAATGGTATGAGTGCTCTTGGATAAGTCTTAGACAACACATATTAAGTGTAAAGAGTATTAAGAGATCTTAAAAAAATATTTCATACAAAGAAGATGGCTATCGATGAGAGTAATAATTTTAAGGAGTATACTTTGGATGAACTATTAGGATCTCTACTACAGTATGTGTTAGAGATGAAGAATATTGCTGATGAGGAGTCTACTAAAAGAAAAGGTATTGCATTTAAATCAAATATTATCGATACCTATAATGAATTTGAATCTTAGTGTTAGGAAAGTGACAAAGATATGACTCACTTTAGTAATAAGTTTTTCAAGTTCATGAAAAAAATGCGGAAAGAGGTAGTTTAAGAGAAATTCCAAAAAGGATCATAAGAAAGATAATACTTCTAACAATAATTATTTTTCAGAATTAACCTGTTATGAGTGTAGGAATAAAGGTCACATAAGGACTGATCTCCCTAAACTCAAACACCCAAATAATGACAAAGATAAAATAAGAAATGATAAAAAAATATTTTTTTGGAGGTTGGGACTGTTTAGACAGTTCTAACTCAAGTGGTGAGTCTAGAAGTGAACATGAGACATGGAATCTTGAACTGATGGGTATTACCTATGAGGTAAATGATTTTATTTTTACTTAGTTAATAACTCCAGAATTTTTTTGATCATAATGCTTTATCTAGAAATGAAACTAAACTTTTTTTTGATTAATGTTCTAATTCAGATTCTAAAAATTGAAAAGTTAAGTAATTACTTAACAAATTGAAGAATTAAAGAATGATAGAGCTAGAATAATTGAAAAGTATACTGAATTAAAAATTAAGAATAACAAGTTAATTAACGAAAATGATAAAACTAAAAGGGAATTTGAAAGCCTGAAAATCTATATTTCCCATAATGATAAATCTAAAGATGATTATAATTCTAAATTTCTAAAACTAAAAGATAAAAATGAAAGGATTAAAAAATTTATGGAAGTAAATGATAAAGATCATGATAGAAGATTTAATTTAGTTTTTGATGGTTTAACTAAAGTAGAAAATGAATTTAATAAATTAAATCAAGAAAATAAGAAAATAAGAAATTAAGAAACACTCATTCTAGATCCAATGCAAATATCTTTACAGATTTAGAAATTGTTCATAAAGAAGATATAGATTTGAAAACTGAAGTTGTTAATATTAAAGAGGAATTATCTAATTTGTTAAAGGAAAGCAAAAATATGATAAGATGATGTCTTTAATGAAACTAAACACCAATAATAATAGTTTTGGATACAATGGTATAACTCCAATTTTGAATAAAACTAAATTTTTCAAAAGCTCAAAAGGAATCATTTCAATTGTAACATGTTTTAAATGAATATTGAAAGGGAATTATGCAAATGATTGTTCAATAAGATTTACACAATATTTTGGGAATAATATAACTTTAATTTATAATGATTTAATTTC
The DNA here is from genome assembly GCA_963277665.1 of Viscum album. Taxonomy (NCBI): domain Eukaryota; kingdom Viridiplantae; phylum Streptophyta; class Magnoliopsida; order Santalales; family Viscaceae; genus Viscum; species Viscum album. The sequence goes on from OY728127.1 coordinate 805,920,540, forward strand.
TAATAATCCCACTAGTAAATGATTTAAATCTATTTGGGTGACAAAGTTTTATGCTACTTATCCAGATAGACCCAAGTTTTCATGGGTACCAAAACAATCTGTTTGATTGTTTAATTTTAGGAAATATACCTTAGAAGTCTTAATGACTCATGGTACATAGACAATGGATACTCCAAGAACATGAAATGTGGTATTTCAAAGTTTCTATCATTTAAATTATGTTTTGGTGGCCTTGTCACATTTAGAGACAACTCTAAAGGTCAGATAAAAGGTATATGTGAAGTTTTTTTTTCTAAAACAACGATTATTTCAAAAATATTATATATACATGGTTTAAAATATAATCTTATAAGTATATCATAGTTATATAATGTTGAATTAAATGTTTTATTTTAAAATTATAAGTGTGCTATTCTAAAAAATAAATTTGTTTTATTTTCTACAAATATAAAAGAAAATGTATATACTATTGAATTTTCTAATCTAACCAAACAAAAGGTTAAGTGTCTAAATGCTGTAGAATCAGATGACATTATATGGCATAGGAGGCTTGGAAATGAAAATTTCAAATTGTTGAACACATTTTCAAATCATGAATAGTTTCTGCAACTTCCCAAGTTATATATAAGTAAGTATTTCATGTGTGATTCCTATTTAAAATTTAAACAATAAAAAGAAATATTTAAATCTATAAATGATGTTAGTACTACTAGATGTTTAGAATTACTCCATATTGACTTGTTTGGACCAATGAAACATGTTATATTTGCTGATAGAAAATATGTATTTTTAATTGTAGATGATTATAGTAGATTCTTATGGATTTATTTCTTATCCCATAAAAATGAACCTTTATCCAATTTTTTTCCTTCTATACGATTATTCAAAATTTAAAAAATACTTCAATCATATCTATCGAAATTGATAGATGTGGGGAATTTGTGAATTTAGAATTTGATAAATTTTGTGAATAAAATGGTTATAAACATTATTTCTAATCCCCTAGGACACCACAATAGAATGGTGTAGTAGAAATAAAGAACATGGCTATTCAAGAAATGGCTAGGTCTTTGCTATTGTAATTTAGTGCACCTAAATAATTTTCAGAAGAAGCTATAAATATATCTTTCCATGTTTTAAATAGAGTTTCAATTAGACCTTTCATAAATAAGAGCCCATATGAACTTTTCAAAGATTTTAATCCTATAGCGAGTTATTTTAGGGTCATTGGTAGTAAAGTGTTTATTTTAAATACAAAAGACAATTTAGACAATTTTGACTCTAAATCAGATGAAGGGATATTTTTGGGATATTCCAATGTAAGTAAATATTATAGATTTTTCAATAATAAAACTTTAGTTGTTGATGAATATACATGTTAAGTTTAGTGAAAATAATTCTAATACACAGGATTCTGAATCTTTTAAAGAAAATGATGATTTTGGAGAATTTAACTTTGGTGAAGATAATGACCAAGATAAAGATAATGCATCAGTTGAGGGGGAGCATATCTCTTCCCAAAGTAATCCAAAGTAATGGAAACCTCTTAAATATTACCCCATTGAAAAAGTAATTGGTAATGTAGAATTTGGAATTCAAAATAAAAAATCTATTTTTATTTATTGTACTAATTTTTCTTTTGTTTCTAACTTTTTTCCTGTCAATGTTCAAAATGATTTAATTGATTAAAATTTGATTAATTCTATGCATGATGAGTTAAATAAATTTGAAAGGAATAAAGTGTGGGATATATTTTCTTTTCCAAAAGGTAAAATTATTATAGGAACTAAATGGTTTTTTCATAATAAAATTACAGAAGATTGAAATACAGTTAAAAATAAATCAAGAACAGTAGCTCAAGGTCATTACTAAGAAGATGGAGTTGATTTTGAAGATTCATTTTCCCCTATTACTAGGATTAAATCTATTATAATTCTATTAGCCTTTAATGGTTTTCAAAAAATCAAATTATTTCAAATGGATGTAAAAAGTGCATTTTTAAATGGAATTATTTCATAAGAAGACTATGTTAGACAACCACATGGATTTGAAAATGATAATTTTCCAAATCATGTTTTTAAGATTAAAAAAGCCGTATATGGTCTTAAGCAAGCTCCATGATCTTGGTATGAAATACTTACATAGTTTTTATTACAAAATTATTTTTTTAAAGGTATGGTTGATCTAACCATGTTTATAAAAAGAGTTTCAAGTGATATACTGATTATACAAATATTTTTTTGATGATATATTATTTGGATCAACAAATGATTCTTTGTGTAATGTTTTTTTGAAGCTAATGACAAGTTAATTTGACATGAAAATAATGGGAGAACTAAATTTTTTATTAGTTTAGAAATTAATCAAAGAAAAGATGGTATTTTATTAAATCAAGACAAGTATGATAAATAAAATTTAAAGAGGTTTGGAATTAATTCTAATAATACTATTAAAACACCTATAAGAACTAATTATAAATTGGACTTAGATGAATCTGGTAAGTCAGTTGATATTAAATAGTAAAGATGCATGATAGGTAGCTTACTGTATCTCACTACTTCTAGAATAGAAATCATGTTCTCAGTTTTCTTGTGTGCTAGGTTTTAGTCTAATCCCAAATAAAGTCACCTTAAAACTATTAAAAGAGTAATAAGATATATCAAGGGTACTGTATGTAATGGAATATTCTATTCTAATGAAAACTATTTTGATTTACTGTCTTACTCTAATTATGAATTTGAAGCTTGCAAACTTGACCAAAAAACACTACTGATATGTGTCAATTTTTAGGAAAAAGTTTTATTTCATGGAGTTTTAAGAAAAAAAATTTAGTATAATTATCAATGGTCAAGGCTAAATATGTTTCTACTCCTAGTATCTGTTCATAGAGTAATTGGATAAAACAAACTTTGTATGATTTCAATATTAGTTTTGATATAATTCTTATTTACTGTGATAACTCAAGTTCTATCTAAATTTATAAAAACCCTATTCAACACTCTATAACTAAACACATTTATGTTATATTTAACATCTTAAGGGATAATGTAAATAAAGGTGATATATGTTTATAATTTGTTGCCACTGAGAAATAGTTAACTGACATCTTTACAAAACTCTTATATTTTGTTAAATTTGAGAAGATTAATTTTGAATCGGGTATGTTTGAAGTTTAAAATATTTGTTAGTATAATCACTATCCTTAAAATTGTTTTTACATATGTTATATAATTGAAAATGTTATTTTTTACTCTATTTAAATAATAATTAGATCACTCTGTTTAAAAATGATTTGTTAGACTGTAACATTGTGTTATTTTAACTTTCTTTGAATCTATTTGTTTACTCTCTTGATAAATCTATACTTTATTAATTTTATAGTAGTTTTTTATCATTAACAAAATATTATTTTATATAATAATTTCTATGAAATTTTTAATAAATTTCAAAAGGGGCAGGTTTTTGTTGAAGATTTAATAAATGTTTGGTTTTGTAATTTACAAAAAGGGAGAGTTTTTTCGTATTTAAAAGTGATTTAAATACCTTTTCACTATTATATGTTTTGATAAATTAATATTATTTTACATATTATTAAATTCTAAAGTGTTTTAATTAATTAATATTTTTTAATTACAATGTTCTAATAAAATTTATATAACTATTTTAGTAATGTTATTTGTTAAAATGTTTTAATGATACTTCATGTTATTTTTTTACTTTAAATTTTGTTTAGTAAAAAATTGGTCATCCTTATGAGTATCCTTAGAGATCCCTAAACCAAATAGTGGACGCATTGGGTAAACCCCATTGGAAGGCCCTCCTATGTAATTACCACAAGGGGGATGGAATTTGGTGTGCATAGTGAACCCCTAAGGCATGTTGGCCCGTGTATAAGGCCCATGGACTGCGATCTCTTGAGGAATGGGTTGGGAATAGGTCACCCACTATGTGTGTGTGTGTTTTTTTAATTCAAACTGATCTTATATTCACCCTGGTTGATATACCACTTTCCCTCTGCATCTTTGATTTGATGTGGGATAATTTTACATGTACACTGTTTATATTTTAAAAACATAGTTGAATTCTCGACCATTAGATATCTTATTTCTCAACCATTAGATTTCATGTGAAATCCCACTTGTTTATTCTTTTGAAATACCAAACACCTGTATTTGAAACTCATCTTCTTCCTTGTTTTTTTAAAAAATTCGCCCATCTCCAGTTCACTGGAATCTTTATGAGTGTTTCTATTATTTCAAGTTCATTGTGTTTTTCTTCTATTTTGTGATCTTCTTGATCTCGTGTTACTAGTTCTATTTTTATTCTATCATAAAATTTTATCTATTTTAGTCTATGATTCTTATTTTCATTTTTTTCTCTCATATTTCTATGGTAATCTATTCTTTTTCTTCTTTAGGATGTTCAACCAGTTTGATGTCTCTTTGTTGGTTGCTCAATGATTCATCATTGGAAAACACCAACAGTAGGTGTCAAATCACCATTGGAAAATAAAAATGGTTGGTCATATTAACCACCATTGGATATCAACGGTAGGTAATTTTACCAACCATTGGACATAAAAGGTGGGTTATTTTTTACCCATAAGTTGTATTATTATTTACAATGAAAACCTTTAGTAGGAGGTTCTTCAAGATCCAATATGATCTTTTTATCTTCTTTCAGTTGTTATAGGATTTATTGTTGTCTTTATCTGTTTTCTTATTCTTTAATAGGATTGTTTATTCTATTGTTTTCTTCCATTTTTTAGCATCTTCTTTGAGTCATTTATTTCTATTTATATTTCTTTATTATTTTTATTAGTAGTTTATATTATATGATGTTTAATATCCATGTTATTTTTCAATTTGTTTAAGGTTGTTACTTCCTTACTAGAAGAAGATTATTTATGTTCCAACATGAGATTTTCCATTCTTCAATCAGATTGAAGTAGATTTAATCTTGTTATTTGAACCTTTTTCTTAGTTATTGTTCAGTATATTTTTCATATGTTTATTATTTTTTTTATTTATAAATGTTTTCAATGAGTCACTATTGGATACTTCCAATGGCAGGTCATGAGTCACCACAGGATGTTTCCAACAGAGATTCATGAGTCACTTTTGTATATCCAATGATAGAATTTTTTTATTGATTACAATAAATCCTTTTATTGATAATATACATGTAATAAATTTTGTTTTTGTTGGATGTATTCATTTTTTCATGAAAATTGAAATGGTAGGTCATGATCTGTTTAGACACTATTGAACATTTTCAGTGATAGTTCATGATCCACCACCCTTTGTTCCAACGACAGGACAATGACCCACCATTAATTAAAAATTTTATATTTCTATAATTTGATTTCTTATTTAAATTGATATTATTTAAAATAATTATTTTGTAGAATGTTTTATTATTTTATGTCGAAATAATTTTTTTTGTTGAGTGTTAAAAAAATTGTAACATTATTTTATATACATTTGTACAAGAATATTAAAGATCATGTTATTCTCTATTTTTTTGAAATTTATGCAGCATGTACAATATAAAAGATTATATTTTTTTATCAATTATTTTATAATTTTAAATTGATTAAAATTATTATAATTACATTTTAATTGTTTTATATTAATATTTCATGAAGAAATACAAACCCCGTTTGAAATTAAATGTTATTCTACAAGGATTTAACAAAAAAAAGGTAATAACCTTTTTTATTTTATTGTTATGAACTAACAAGTGTCATGCATATATTGGATATGTAAACACTCCTCATAGATCTTAGTTTTAATGATCCGAGAGATATCTTCAAGGAATAAAACATATACCTGTGTAGATCAATTCTATTTAGACAACTGGTGATACATCTTCGACATTATTACTTCCTTGAATTATTCACCATCTTATACAACTTCTAAACTCTTGATGTGATCACCTAAGGACTCCATATTCAATATTTTTTCCTTCTAATTGATCAGTGATCATCAAGATTAAACTTCTTTGACATTTTGATCCTCTGATACATTTATTATATTTGTTTTATTTGTGTAATCTTGATTCTTTCTATTTGTATTTATTCATGTCTGGTTTATGCTTTTCCCATAAAAATAAATTATTTTATATCTCTGGTTATTCCACCTTATAAAGGAAGTAAGTTTTGTGACTCCCAATCAAAATTCAGGTAAGAATACTAGGTTGGTCTCCTATATCAAAGACTAGGTTGTGCCTCTGGGTTGTTTAAAAGGCAGGGTATGTAGCAATGTTTTTTAATATTTAAAAGTGAGTTTCTTGGTGGGTAATATTATCCTCTAGGTGTAGAGGATATTGAGGAGTGGACTAGGATTTGTGTGATATGAAACACTATAAATCTTATGTTCTTTCATTTTTATTTCCATTGCATCTCGTCACAATAACACTAAACTCACTTCTTTTTAACATTTTATAAAATATGATTTCTTTTTTCATTAAATTTTAAAATGACTATCCACCACATATAGTCATATTTTCCATCAATAATGATCTAACACTCTTTGAATAGGTGAAGGGTGAAAGGTTTTTCTCTAAGATCAACCTACATTCTAGGTACCATCAAGTTAGGATTAGAGAGGTAGACATACCCAAGATAACCTTCTGAAGTTGGTATGTCCAATTTGAGTATTTGTTCATGCCATTTGGATTGAATAATGATCTAGATATTTTCATGGATATTATGAATAAGGTATTCCATCAATACCTTGACTCCTTTGTCATCGTGTTTGTGGATGATATCCTGGTCTACTCCGGAATAGAGGAAGAATATGGGAAACACTTGAGGATTTTTCTAGGCACTCTTTAGGATCAATGAATTTATGTTAATATCTCTAAGTTCACTTTTTGGATATGGGAATTCAAATTCATTAACCAAGTGATCTCATAGCAGGGAGTTTTAGTAGACCCCAAGAATATCAAATTATGATGTCATGGGAGTAACTGAGAAATGTCTTCGAGATCAGGAGTTTCTTAGGATTGGTACGGTATTTCGAGTGATTCTTTAGAGATTTATATTGTCTTTCTTTGACCATGACTATGTTTACTTGGAAAGGAGTAAGGTTTGATTAGATCCCATAATTTCATGCATGTTTTGAAGAGATCAAGTGATAGTTGACCACTACCCCTATTCTGATCCTTCTAGAATCCTGAAAGGGATATGTAGTCTATTTTGATGCTTTAGGTATGGGTATTGGGTGTACATTGATGTAGGATAAACACATGTTGTCATATGGTTCTCACTAATTCTAACAATATGAAAAGAATCACCCAACCCATGAACTAGAGCTAGTGGCAGTGATGCATGCCTTTAAGTCATGGTGTCACTATCTTTTTGGAGATAAATTAGTAGTCTACTCAGACCATAAGAGTTTGGCCTACATTTTCACCTAGAAATACTTGAATCTAAGGCAACATTGATGGGTTGATTATCTTCAGGGATTTTACTATGATATTTTACACACCCTAGGAAAAGGTAATGTGGTATCCGATTCTCTAAGCAAGAAGATGCTATTATAGGTTGTAAAGGAGTATAGTTATGTATTGGAATCTTTGGCCTTATCCCTATTTGATATTTTGTATATGTTGACCTATGAATATCAAGTTTATGTATTGTTTACACATTATGATGTTATGATGTTTATGGTATCCATTTTAGGTCATTACTATGTATACTCTAATTTGATTATCTATATCTGTTGTTCTTACTCATTTATTTACCATGGTCATCTAATTCATTGATGGGTCATGCCAATTTTATAAAGGTGAAACCATTCCCAAATGGTTGTTTATGATTCCCTAGTGATTTTCACCAACCTTTGGTGATTAGGAACATGTTTTGGGCTATGTGGAGTGTTGTCTTGGGTGACATTTCAGGTTGACTCATGACAGTTCTTTATAAAATGGTATCAGAGCCCTCTTGTTCTTTGGGGCTTAGTGGTAGAAAAGATATAGGACCATCATGGGATTGAGAGGTAAGTACATAGGAGTTCCTAACTAGATATTCTTCATGCAAAACCTTGAGTTTATATGGGTGGTTGGGAGTTATGGTATAAATTTGAACCTTATTTTGGGTTGTTTTGATGAGATTTGATGTTTTTCATCATTATATATGGGATTCAGGAAGAACCCATGAGTGTTTTTGAGAAAATTTCAGTTTTAGGGTGAAATGGGGAAGAAAAATAGAGGTTCACAGTCAGTAGTAACCATGAAGAGCCTGTGCAACTAGGTATTCAATCTTCTAGTGTTGTTTTTCATAGTTGGTGTATTATTTTTCTAACTGTGTGACCAAACTGTGAACATTGGAGAAATGTTTAAATTTTTTATTTTTTCACCCCTTATTAATTTGAAAGTATTTTTTATGTTGTTTTTTTTGTATTTGAGACCTATTTTATAGGTTTCTTGCAGTTCAATTGATGTAGATTGAGATATAATTATGTTTTTATCGAGCTTGTGTCTTTTGTTTTATAGAAAATGCCTCTTATAAGTGGAGAGAGGGATATTATGATCATGTTCTACAATATAACCCTCCAATTGATTCTACTTTAGTGGAATCATTGATTCAAATGACTCAATCCTTAGGTCAAGGGGGTGAAATAGGTCAAGATCTGGTAGTGAACCATGATTAGTATTTTACTAAGTAGAATCCACTAGTCTTCCATGGTGATAAAGGAACCTAAAAGAATAAGGAATAAATCAAATAGACTAAGCATATATTTATTTCTATGTGGATCCCCAAGACCTCAAAAGTATTATTCACCACTTACATGATGGAAGGACCAGGTAGGAAATGGTGGGAATCCATGGTTCAAGAGAAGAGGCATGAGGGTCTCACCTAGAATAATTTTAAAAAGTATTTTAATCAATAGTTTTATCCTGAGACAATAAAGGTGGAAAAATCTCATGATTTCATGATGATGGATCAAGGATACCATTCAGTGATACAACATGCTACTTGATTTTCCAAGTTAGTTCATTTGTCTCATGATCTCCTCATGAATAACAATCTCAAGGCTAGATGTTTTGAAATAGGATTGAAGGATGAGATTATATCAATGCTCATTCTCATTTTTATACTAACTTATATTGAGGTGGTGGATAAAGAAGTTATGGATGAGGTAGACTTAGCATGGAAGATGGGTCTTAGTGGGGTTTCTTCAGCAGTGGTGAGTATCCAGAGATCTTCCTCTATATAGAAGTGGAAGAAGGATGTACCTCATTGGAGTAGTGGAAAGGGTGATTACTTGTCATTAGGTTTGGCACCAATGTTTTATTTTGGGTGTAATATGATGATTTTTTATCTGTGTGAAAAGTATGTAAATAATATTCTTAATTTCCTATAGTCCCTCAGGACATGATACCCATGTATCCATTCAGGTTATCTTCAGCACTTCTACAAGACTTCCCTTCAAGGGAGGGGGATTGGTACTTATTTTTATAAGTGTTCACAGGTGAGATCATATGGTTTTAAGGGCATGGGATCTCACCCTCAATCTAGAGGGTATTCTTAACTAACATAGTAGGCATAGGGTGGGCCTAATTCAGGGGGTATTTATGTAGAAAAGATGGCACCTGAGGACTCAGAGTTCGGCCTGACCACCATGATAAGTATGGTGTTTACTACTTCTTTTATGGATTTAGACTTATTTGATATGGGTTTTTCTCATTATATTATATCATTAATATTTCTTGATGCATTGGGTATGTGAATATAGATTATTCCATTTATAATGGATCTACTTGATCTATTAGGAAGTAAGAAGAAGAAAGGTTTTAAGTGCTAGGACTATCATGTTTTAATCACCAACATAGAAGTTATGCGGGACTTCCTCACGTTAGACCTGAAATTTTTCGATCTCATCACCAGTATATATTGGATGATTAATTTCAAAGGTCATATTGACTATTATCGCAACAAGTTTCGGTTCTTATCTTCTGATGGGAGTACTAAAATCTTCTAGGGTGAATGGGATATGAGGTTAGGTAGGATATAACCTATTTATATGAATGTGGGGTTGATTTTTTGTAAGTTATTTTGGGTTTTCTTTGATTCTATAGAGTGGGGTTTAAATGGTAATCTTTCACTCGTTTCATACCATTAAACTGGGGTGTTTTTAGATTATTTTTATAGGTTTCCACATCAGTGAGAGGTCAAGTTAACTATCAATTTGCTCCCTTGGATGAGCTCCATATCCTTACCATCATACCAAATGGATTATACTGAGTTAAAAGAGTTAATGGTTCAGTTGGAGGACCTTTAATATAAGGGATTCATTCATCCTTTCATGTCACCATGGGTGTCACCAAAGTTTTTTTAAAAGAAGGTATATGGGAGTCTCTTACTTTGAATCTACTATTGTAAGTTGAATCAAGTGACCATTAAGAATAAATACCCATTTTCTTGAGTCAATGTGTTTTTTATCAACTTAGGGGAGCCTGGTGGTTTTAAAAAACTTTCCTAAGGTCAGGGTATCACCAGTTGAGGGTTCAGGAGAAATATATTCCTAAACCCACCTTTAAGAGCTATTATAGGAAGTTTGAGTACTTGGTTATGCCATTTGGCCTTACCAATGATCCTGTAGTCTTTATAAAATTGATGAATTAAATCTTTTATCACTTTTTGAAATCCTTTTTATTCATATTTTTGATGACATCTTGGTGTATTCTAAGCCATAGGAGGACTATGAAGACCATCTAAGTGTTGATTCAAGAAAATTAAAGTAGTATCACCTATATACTAAGAAATCTAAATTCTAATTCTGTATATGATAGGTAATGTTTTTGGGCCATGTAATTTCTAAAAAAAAGGATTTTAGTGGATCTAGAGAAGATCCAAAATGTCTTATCTTGGAAACATCCCAAGAAAGTGTTTGAGATCATGATATTTTTAGTATAGGTTGGATATTATATATGATTTGTTCGGGATTTTTCTGAGCTAGATTCTCCCTTGAAAACGCTGACTCAAAAAGGGGTGAAGTTTGAGGAGAGTGAGAAGTTATAAAATTATTTTAAGGCATTTAAGTTTCAATTGAAATCAGATCCGTATTTGATTCTTCCTATGCTTGGGAAGGGATAAGATGTGTATTGTGATGCCTTGATTGTGTGGTTTGGGTGTGTGCTAATGTTGGATGATCTTGTGGTGTCCTATAAATATTTTCATCTACACAAACATGATATGACTTACCCCACCCATGAATTAAACTTGGCAGTTGTGATTCATGCATTGAATACTTGGTGCTATTGCCTATTCTGAGAGCAATTTACAGTTTATTCAAATCATAAGATCTTGAAGTATAACTTCATCTAGATGGACTTGAACCTCAGGTGGATATTCTAGGTAGAGTATATTTAGAACTTTAATTTCTATATTGACTATAATATTGGGAAGGGGAATGTGGTTGTTAATTCCCTGTGAATAATGTTATCAATCTAAGTAATTAAAGAATCAGTGGATGAGTGGAGTCTGATGGGGTTATTTTCTGTTCTAAGTTTGAAGGTGTAGGAGGATAGAGAACATGCATTTTTGACCAATTTTTTAGACACACCCTTTCTTTTAGATCTAGTTCTATGTGAGTAGTAATCTAACCCTAACTTATATTAGATTACCATAGTTTTAAATGGTGGGGAGATCTTTGGTGATTAGTCTCACTCTCTCGATGGAACCCTCTTATTCAAGAATTAGTGGGTGGTTCCTTTGACCTTTAGGAAATAGGTGATGCATAAGGGGAATTATTCTAGTTGGTATATTAATTTTAGGGATACCAAAATGTTTTATACTATGAGGATTCAGTACTGGTGTCCTAGGATGATACGATCAGTTACATAATTTTGTATCCTGATGTCTTGCCTACCAAAGGATCAAAGTGAAGTATCAAAGGCTATTCAGGTTGCTTCAACCTCTTCCCATTCCAATATGGAAGTGCTATGAGATATCCATAGACTTTGTGATATTTATAACATGTAATCATAGTGGGAAATACTCTATTTGGGTGATTATATACCTTTTAACTAAATCATCCTTTTTATTCCCATTAGGGAGTCAGTGAAAGTAGAGCAGCTTAGGCACTTGTATGTCTAAGAGGTTGTCAAGTTTTATGGGGTTACTTAAATGATAGATTTAGACCAGGATACCCATTTTACTCATCAATTTTAGAAGTGTCTCCCGAAATTTATGGTAACCGAGTTGAAGTTAAGCATAATTAATCACCAGCATATCGATGGTCAGACTTAGTGAGCCATGTATATTATTGAGGATATTCTTTGTGCATGTGTTCTTGACTTCAAAGGTTCATGGGAAAATTATCTTTAATTGGTATAATTTTCATACAATAATAGTTACCAAGACTCAATCAATATGGATTCTTTTGAGGTGTTTTATTGGCATTCATTTTGGTCCCCATCATGTTGGGGAGGAGTTAGTTGAGCATTCTTTATTGGGACCGAGTCTAATTTATAAGGCTATAAAGAAAGTTTAGTAGATTTAGAAGAGGTTATAGATAGATTATAGTCACCAAAAATCATATATTTATTGTTCTCATCACATGTTATAGTTTGAGTTTGGTGATCATGCGTTTTTCTAGGTATTTTTTTATTAGGGAATCATATCTTGAGAAGGTAGGGGAAATTAGTGCCATGTAATGTTGGGCTATTTCAGATTATGTAGCATCTTGGGAAGGTAGCCTATCAGTTTGATTTTCCACCATGGTTTTCCTTGATTAATAAAATATTTCATGTATCCTAGTTGAATAAGTATCTCTAAGACCCATCTCATGTGATAGAGTGTGGTGATTTAGAGTTGGAACCTGATGCTTCTGTTGTGGAGATACCTATTCATATCCTAGATTATCAGAACAAGGTGATTTATGGTAAATATATCCTATTTATGACGACCTTTATCTTTATTACACATTAATTCATGATTTATTAGATACAATATCAATAATTACAGACTATAATATTGAGAATTCTAGTTTCTTTGGAAGATTAGGTACATAACACATCAACTTGATATATTGATACAACAATATTATTGAAAACTTCCTTAACACGTTCATAATACTCCATCATTCTTAAAACTGCATGGGATAACCTGGGGACACACTTAATGAAGGGGTGAGCTATAAAGATCAATAATGGAATAAATAAATCATAACATGAAGAGAGTATTACATGTTATACTATAGTCATTTCCTTGGGACATAAAAGGGGTGACAATAATAAACATGAACAATGAGGCATGATATAGCATGATAACATAAAGGTAACATGTGTATGTGGGAAAAACTTAAACATGACATCATAAACATAGGTCGAGGTGTAATATACCATATTTTTCTAGGTATGTCTCACTTTGAGTTTTTCATTTGAGCCTTGATGGATGAGTCTTGTTCAGATACGAAGAGCCTTTATTGGGGAAAATGACCTAAAGTTATGGGAGGTCTATTTGTTTAAATAAACATAGATTTAGGTTTTAAGGAAACATGATAAAACTAGATATGATCCATGTAGGGAGAAGTCCATGGATTCTAATTGAATTAATGGAGTTTGGGTATAAATGATTCAAGTGTTACCAAGGGTTCTTGGTAAGTTGAGAATCCTAAAATGGGGTTTGGATTTTTATAAGTAAACTAGGATAAAATCTATCATTAGTAAATTTACACACCATGTAAATGGATTAAACGACATGTAAAATCCACCAGAATCATGTTGTGAACTGATTCATGATTTGAATTGGTTACACTTCATGAACCAATTACAAATTGTTTAATGTTTGGGATAATTAAAAAATCAGCCAAGGTGACATGTTTTTTGGCGTATCCCTCTAAAAATAATTCCATGACATGTAACTATATTACATGCCATGTAATTTCATGAGTAGGTTTTAAAGGGTTCCATGCATGAGTTTGATCTCATTCCCTTATATGAAGCTTCTTCCTCTCAAACCAAGGGCATCTTCTAGGTGATTTTGGATCGCCTCTCTTGATTCTAGACACCCTATTTGTGTGATCAATCCCTATTATGTTGTTTTTATTTGGTTTCTCTATTATCTTCCATCATTATCTAATCATTTTAGTGTAATATATTAACCATTTTCATTGTAGTTTTGATCTTGATTGGTTTTGATCTAGTATCCTTCGTGTGATCATATGCACCTTCGTTCTTATTGGAGAATCCTTCTAGAAGTGTTGGTTGATTGTTGGTTAAAGGTAGGGGGTCTAAAACTTAACCTTGTGGTTTGATATTTGTAAAGTATGTGCAACATTGAAGTTGCACCAACATATCACGCGCTAAATAAATTAATTGATGAATAATATTATCCCTCAAAATCATTTTTGATTCAATTGGGTATTGACCTGGAATATGGATACCATTTAGGCGAGAGAACCCTTGATTATAAATGAATTGATAAATGGATTAAGGTGTGTTTATCATGACATGTGTTTTGGGTGGTTTCTTGATATAAATTCACCTTAGATTGAACTCTTTATTAATATGACTAGCATGTTGTTGGTTCATGACAAAGGATAAAATTAAATGTGAAATTGAAGGATAAATGGTAATTTGAATAATTAACCATTGATGATGTGATATTATGATATACTTGTTTCTATGATATGTTTGGTATTTTCTATGTTGTAATACTTATATTGGGCATTGGACCTGACACATGCTTAAATGCTTATATACCAGGCTTGAACCTGACATATGATGAAATGCTTATATACCGAGATTGTCCTTGAAACATGCTAAAATGATTATATACCAGGATTATCCCTAAAACATGCCAAAATTCTTATATAACGGGATTGATCATGACACATGATGAAATACTTATATACCAGGCTTGGCCATGACACATGCTGAAATGATTATATACCGATCTTGGCCCTGAAACATGCTAAAATGATTATATACTAGTATTGACTCTGAATAAATGATGAAATACTTATATAGAGGGGTTTGACCCTATTGTGTGTATTTTTTACCATGGTTATATGGTTATGGTTTTGTTAGAATGGTTGTTAGACAAGATTAGAGACATTACAACATGGTGCCGAGGCAGGTTATGTTTACCATGGTTATATGGTTATATTGGAATGGTTGTGAGACATGCTCATAGATATTATGGCATGGCTCCAAAGTTGGTTTATGTGGTATTAATTTAATTTTTTAATTAATTAATACACATATTTATTGCATTATTGCATACACTTGTTATCAGGCTAGTTACATTTAGATACAGTGGTGTCGACCTATTGAGTTATACTCACACGCTATTTGGGATTCCATTTGGTACCCAAGTAGATTACATGGATGCCAGATTAGAGAGGGTAAAAAGACTTTACTATTGATTGTTTCTTTTTAGATGGGCTAGAGTTTGAAGATGGTATCGACATGGGGTTCGAGACAATGGAATTTTGAGTCTTATAGTGTTTTTCTTGTATTAATTCTATCATGAAATTTAGATACATTCTATAACATCATTACATTATTCCTTTATCATTATTGGATTATTGATTTGGATATTTTTGATTGGTTTTCTGTTATATTGTATTGTTTCCATTATTTTCTACACTCTAATAATTATTTATTATTATTATATGATTATTCGACTATGTTGTAACTCTGTAACCAAGGGGTATAGTCTCCACACTATACATATCACACTCCCATTTTTAGTCAGTATCCTTTGACGTATGGGGAGGTGCACATGAGGTCTTGTAACCAACCATTTTTGGCCATGTGAGAGATTTCGGATCAGGGGACATTACAAAGTGGTATCAGATCACACCAGGTTTCCTTTCCATTTCTTTACTATTTGGGAAAGGTATAAATGAGACTAGGATGTATTAGGACTTCGTAATGATCTTTTATAAGGGAGTATCTAACTTATGTATGGAGAAAAATATGAGTGCTCAAGGGTGGATTGTTATTTATACTATTTACTTGTTACAGTTTATTCTATTTCACCCTAAGTGATTCACATGTTGTGTGATGTTATTGTTTTCTTGACATTTATACTCATGTCCTGATATGGCATGATACGAGTATGCATGAATCATGATAGAAACATAGATATATATATTGGCATGTATTTTCATGTTAGGGAGATATTTATTGCATTTGATATATACTTTCCTATTTGAACTGTGATATTAGAAATTATTATATCTCAGAAATGAAATAAATAAATTGATATGTCATGCTAAATCACTTTCAAGCCATGTTAGAGAGACCTGGAGTCATTGGTTCTCTGTTGTTGTCACCTGTTGAGGTTGAACTTGTTGTTATAGCTAGTGTTCCAAGGAGTATGTTTTTCTTATATAGAAAATTCATCCTCATCATCTTTGAGTTGAGCATCAAGAGAGAGGAAATCAGCCCACACCTAACACAGATGATCCGGAGATTCCTATAGCTCCTAAGGATTAGATGGATGTTTAGATTCATGATAGATTCCTAAGGGTCATGCAATCCATGGAGAGAGATACTATTCACACCATGCCTTTGATGTCATAGTTAATGGGAGAGTTCAAAATATAGAATCTAATATTGTTCATTGTGGAGAGAGGACCCCATAAAGATGAGTTCTAGATGAAGTCAATCTAGATGATCTTTAAAAATCTTGAGACACCCACATATAGGATGGTAAATATTGCTGCATATATGATTCATAGAACATACAAGCATTGGTGGGAAATTATGGAGTAGGATGGGCAGTAAGATGAGATATATTAGAAGGAATTCGAGATGATGTTCCTTAGTTATTTCTATCCTGATACATTGATGGATTATAAGGCTTGTGAGTTCATGCACCTGACATAGGGGGGCATGTCAGTGTTGGAGTACATTGAACATTTCACTGACCTGTAGTGATTTTAACCATCTTTTATAGCTGATGGTATCCATAGGGTGAGACAATTTCAAGATAGTCCTCGCTATGAGATCCGGTCACAGGTGAACATGTTTTGTCTGAGTAGTTTTGAAGCTGTGATAAATTAGGCACTCATTACAAAAAGGAATTTGAGAGAGGCCCTAATTAGTGGATAATCTATTTTAGTAGGGAAAACTATAAACACTTCTTCTAGTGGAAAGAAGTGTCATTATGACAATTTTCAACAAGAGAATATTGGGTAGAGCATTCTGGGAAGTGGGAAACCATCTCAGGATCATGTTTTGTTGTAGTGATTTTAGTGTGGAAAGATGGGCCACAAATGGCCTCAGTATCCATACCCTTCTTTGGAGTGTCATGATTGCGGAAGAATGGGCCCCCTGTAGAGGTTTTTTAGGGGCATGCAGGATTAGAGAAATGGCAGGAGATCATGATAGGTACCAGATTCTAGGAAGGAATCAACTAATCCTCAGCAGACGGGTAGCTGGAGTTACATAGTATGTTTTAGTTATGGTAGGGGACATGGTACCCCAGTTTAGGAATAACAATACCAGGTAGAGGGTATATCTCAGGGGATTTGGGCTGGAGCCCAGGGCAGTGGGGTTGGCTAGCTTCACGTTTTACAGACTACTCCATCTATTGTGGATATAGGACTGTCTACTGTTATAGGTACAATTATTATATCATCTACCCTTGTGTTTTTTTGATATGAGAGCATCACATTCCTTTTTATCCACTCTTTTTGTAAACAGTTTGGGCTTGGAGGTGGAAAAATTGGATGGCATTTTTACCATTTATACACCTTTGGGAGTGCGATCAGAGAACATAAAATTTTGCGAGGTGTGTTCTCTAGAGATTAGTGGTTACCATTTCTTTTGAGAAATTTTCATGCTAAAAGTGATAGGTTTTGATTTGATTCTTGTTATGGATTGGTTAGTTCTATACTAGGATCATATTGAATTTTATCATAGGAGAGTTAACTTTCTATCTCTAGTAGGTGGAGTATTTTTTCACTAAGGTGATTGGGATCTTCAGGTTGATCATATAGGACCAATTCAGTGTAGATTGGATTGTATCATAGATTAGATAGTCATTCATGATCTAAATGATGGTGGAATGTAGTAGTATTATTTAACTACAATGGTCGAACATTTTCAAGATGTATTTTCTGATGAGTTCTATGTCTTACCACCCAAGTGAGAGATTGAGTTGGTGTCGGGATAAGAGACAATTTATATTCCACCTTATAGAATGGAACCAGAAGAGCTTCAGGAGTTGAAAGTTCAGTTGGAAGATTTGGAATCTAAAGGTTTTATATGACCTAGTACATATCCATGGGGTTCTCCGATTTTCTTTTCCAAGCAGGCTAATGGAAATTTGTGCTTGTGTGTGGATTATTGGAGATTGAAACAGATGATGGTCAAGAATCAATATCCGCTTCTATGTATTGATGATCTCTTTGATCAATTGAGATGTGTTGTGATCTTATCCAAGATTTATTTGAGATTAGGATACCATCAGTTGAGGGTGAGACCTTCAAACATACCTCATATGACTTTTAAGATCATGTGTGGATTGTATGAGTTAACAATGATGCCATTTCGTTTGACCAATGCACTAATAGTATTCACGGCCTTGATAAATAGGATCTTTCATCCTTTTCTATATCGATTTTTTGTGCTTTTTTTGATGAAATATTAGTGTACTCCTAGTTAGTAGACAACTATACCCAATATATTAACATCATCCTCAGTATGTTGAGAGTGCATCAGATTTACACTAAGCTTACAAAATAAAGTTTCTAGATTGATAAAACGAACTTTTTGGGTCATGTCATTTTAAAGGAAGGAGTGTTAGTGGACATAGAGAAAGTTGCGGTCATATTATGTTAGAATAAACCTAATAATGTCTTCAATATTTATATTTTTCTAGGTTTAGTAGGTTATTATTGATGCTTTATCCATGAATTCTCCCATTTGGCAGCTCCAATGTCAGGGTTGACCAAGAATTTGGTGAAGTTTGTTTGGTTGGATGATTGTGAAAGAGATTTTTAGGAGCTGAAAGGTAAAATGACCTCAACACCGATCCTAAATTTATCTATGCTAGATAAATCATATATCATGCACTATAACACATCCAAAGTTGGACTCAGAGTAGTTCTGAAGTAGGATGATCAAGTGGTTTCTTATGGCTCCAGATAGATAAGACTGCATAATAGGAATTTACTTAATCATGATTTAGAGTTAGTAGCAGTGGTACATGCCCTGAGATTCTAGAGGAATTATCTCATGGGTGAGAGGTTTGTGGTATACACAGACCATAAGAGAATTAGGTAAAAATTTTCTTAGTGACAACTGAACCTTCGACAGAGGAGGTGGGCTGAGCATCTATAATTTTTGACTTCGAGTTTTCTTACACAATGGGAAAGGGCGATGTTGTTGTTGATGATTTGAGCCAGAAGATATATATATAGGTAATGCAGGAGTCTTGCGACAAGTGTTGGATAATGAAACTCTTTGTATACATTCATCTATATGTTCAGGATTATTAGGGACGAGTAGCTATGACATCAACATCTATTATACCTATGTTTTTGTACCGAATCAAGACCGATCATTTATCTAATCTAGAGGGATTAGTTCTGAGAGAAAACATATATGGTGGGGAGACACCATCAATATTGTGTATTGAAAATTATAGTTCTCTTATTTTCTCTGGACAAATATGGGTTCCTACGGGCTTTCATAAGGAGATAATGAGTGTGTTTCATTCTTCTAGATGGGCGGTACATCCTAGTTTAAAAAAGGTGTATCATGATATCCATATATAGTATTGGTGTTTAGGAATGAAGAAAGAGGTATCAAGATTTGTGGATAGATGTTTCACTTGTCAACAGGTGAAATCCAAGCATCAGAGGCTTGCTAGGATTTTACAACCTTTTCCCATTCCTGAGTGGAAATGGGATGATATCACTATAGATTTTGTAAATCGATTACCCAAGACAGCCCATAAGAATGATTTTTATGGGTGATCATGGATCTACAGATAAAGGTAGACCACTTCTTTCCCATCAGGGAGACCTTTATAATTGATGATCTGGGTAGTCTTTATGTGTGTGAAATAGTTCGGCTACACGGTGTTCCGAGGAGTATCATTTTTTAAAGATATCAACATTTAACATCATGGTTCTAGTAGGGTATTCAAAAGGATATGGGAT
This sequence comes from Viscum album, assembly GCA_963277665.1. Classification (NCBI taxonomy): domain Eukaryota; kingdom Viridiplantae; phylum Streptophyta; class Magnoliopsida; order Santalales; family Viscaceae; genus Viscum; species Viscum album. The sequence goes on from OY728127.1 coordinate 805,940,675, forward strand.
AACATGTTATTTTGAGTAAGGTGTATCATCCTTAGACTGATGGTCAATCTGAGAGGACTATTTAGGTCCTAGAGGATATGTTTCAATCCTATGTTTTGGATTTCGGTGGTTCGTGGGAGTAGCATATGGAGATCATGGAGTTTTCATATAATAACAGCTTCTAAGAATCAATCCAAATAGAAACTTTTGAGTATTTATATATCAAGTTGTGACATTCGCCTCTTTATTAGTTGGAGGTAGGTGAGTCAACGCTTGTTAGGCCCAGTCTTGTACAGGAGATGTTTGAGCATGTTCAGTTGACCAGGAAATGGTTGGTGACCATGCAGAGTAGGTATAAATCATACTTTGACCACCGTAGATAACCTCTCGAGTTCAAGTTTGGTCATAAATTTTTCCTTCAGGTGTCACCTAGGTCAGGAAAATTCCGTATCAGGAAACAGGGAAAGCTAGCACCTAGGTTTTTTGGGCTATTTGAGATTGTGGATAGGGTTAGTCCAGTGGTATACTGATTAGAACTTCCATAGAACTAAAATTCCATACATGATGTATTTCATGTGTCATAACTTCAAAAATATTATTTAGAACCTTATCATGTGATATACATAGCATACATTAGGCTTAGTGATGATGCGTTATTTGAGGAGCATCTGATACAAATTGTGTATGGTAGTGGGAAGTATCTCTGATTTAGCGTTATTACTTTATTTTTAGTGCATTGGAAGCATGGGTGAGTTTAGGAGGTGACCTGGGAGAGGGAGTCTGATATGTGAGCACAGTGTACAGACTTGTTCACTGATACCCCACACTAATGCTTGGAGCAACTTGGGGATGAGCTATTATATGGTAGGGAGGTTATAAGATCCTTTCTTTTTTTAGGAATGTCCCTCTTTAAGTTTTCCGTTTGAGCATTTGTGTTCAATTATTGTTTGAAGATAGAGAGTATTTGTGGGGGAAAATGAACTAAAGTTCTAGGAGGTATGTTTTTTTTAAATAAATTTAGACTTAGGTTGTGAGGAAACTTGAGAAAACCAAAGAGGATCCACATGAGGAGCGGTTCAGGGATTCCGTTTGAATTAATGGAGCTCGAGTATAAATGAGTCAAGTGTTACCAAGTTTTATTGGTAAGTTGAGAATCCAAAAAGGTGGTTTGGGTTCTTATAAGAAAAATGGTCTGAAAGATATTTTCAAGACATTTACACACCATGTAAATGTGTTAAATGATGTGTAAAAGCCACCATACTCATGGCATGAACTGATTCATGATGTGAATTGGTTGCACGTCGTGAACCAATTACACCGCGTGTAATGTTTGGTATAATTAAATAATCGGCCAAGGCGATATGTTTTTCAGAATATCCCTCTAAAAATAATTATGCAAAATATAACTATATTACACACTATGCAATTTCTTGAGCATATTCTAAAGTGTATCTTGTGTGATTTTGATCACATTCTCTAGTATGAAACTTATTTATCTCAATCCTAGGGTAGCTTCCAAGTAATTTTGGAGTGACTATCTTGATTCTAGATGTCATATTTTCATGATAAATCACCAATATGTTGTTTTTATTTGGGTTTTATCTTCTATTCCATTGTTCTCTGATCATTTTAGTGTGATATCTTGATCATTGTCATTGTTGGTTTTGATCATGATTGGTTTTCATCATGATTTTTTTAAATCTAGGATCCTTCATGAAATCATATGCTCCTTTGTTCTTGTTGGAGAATCCAATTGGAAGCATTGGTTGATCATTGATTAAAGGTAGGGGGTCTAAACCTTAACCCTATGGTTTGATATTTTTCAAGTATGTGAAACATTATAATTTCACCAACATATCATGCATCAAATACATTAATTGATGAATTGTATTATCCATTAGAATCCCTTTGGATGGAATTGGGTATTGACCTAGCATATAGATATCATTAGGGTGAGTGAACCCTTGATTATAAATGAATTGATAAATGTCTTAAGGCGTTTTTAGCATGACATGAGTTTTAGGTGTTTCTTGATATAGATTCACCTTAGTTTGACCTATTTATTGATATGACTAGCATGTAATTGGTTCATGACAAAGGATTAAATGAAATGTGAAATTCAAGGATAAATGGTAGTTTTCATAATTAACCATTGATGATGTGATATTGTGATATTCTTGTTGCTCTGAAATGTGTGGTGTTTTCTATTATATAATGATTATATTGGATTTTATCCCTGACACATGCTAAAATGATTATATATTAGGCTTGGCCCTGACACAAGTTGAAATTCTTATATACCAAGATTGGACCTAACACATGCTGAAATGATTATATACCGGGATTTTCCATGATACATGTTGAAATTTTTATATACTAGGATTGGACCTAACACATGATGAAATGATTATATATTGGGATTGTCCTTGACACATGATGAAATGATTATATATCGGAATCAGACTTGAATAAATCCTGAAATGCTTATATAGAGTTTTTGGACCCTATTGTGTGTATTTTATACCATGGTTATATGGTTATGGTTTTTTTGGCATGGTTGTGAGAAATGCTCAAAGAAATTCTGGCATGGTGCCAAGGAAGGTTATGTTTACCATGGTTATATTTTAATGGTTGCGAGACATGCTTAGAGATATTCTAGCATGGAATTTAATCAAGTTGACATGGTATTAATTTAATTGTTTAATTAATTAATACACTTGTTTATTTCATTATTGAATAAAATTGTTATTAGACTAGTTACATTTATAAATGTTGGTGTCAACATACTAAGTTATACTCACACATTACCCAGGTTTCCATTTGGTACCTGAGTAGATTACATGGATGCATTATTGGATAAGGGAAAAGGTCCTTGCTATTTATTATTGCTTACTAGATGTTTTAGATTTTAGAGATGGTTCCAACATGGGGTTCAAGACTAGGGTCTTTTGAGTCTGCTAGTATTTTATTTTGTATTACTTATAGAATGAATTTTAGATACATTACAGCATATCATTACATAATTTCTTTATTATTATTGGATTATTTAGTTGGCTCTTCTTGATTGGTTTTCTGCTATATTGTATCATTTCCATTATTTTCTACACTCTGATATTTATTTATTATTGTTATATGATTATTAATCTATGTTGTAACTATATTAACAGGGTGTATAGTATCCCCACTATACTTATCACACCCCTTCTATTAGTCGGAAGCCTCTAGAATACAAGGAGGTTCACTTGAGGTCTCGTAACCAACCCTTTCTGGCTACACGAGAGAGTGTTAAATCAGGGGACGTTAAGCAAGGATAACCACCAAGACATCATAACATGGGGGAAAAAGTCTCATAATATATTAGTTTGAATCCCTAATCCTATACATGATTCCCCATGAGACTAAAATATTACCCAATTCATTGGAGCGCTATATAATTCTAGGCACCCCCGTCACTTTCATATCATGAACATGCATAAGCGTGCCACATAGATCATCCAACATACGATCATTTTCATCACATTTAATTACATGATTAAGAATCATGGAATAAATACATGGAATTAAAAAATAGATTGAATATAGGTAAAACTAGGTGAATACCATTGAGTGAAAACGGTTTTGGGTATACACTTCACAAATGTTTGACATGGAAATTTGTAGTGAAATTTCAGCAGAATAACGATAGTACTTAATGATTCATAAAATGGTTTAATGAGAGATAAAGAAGTATATAAAACTTGGAATTAAAAATTATAGTATGATTAATATATAATATAATAACTCAACATGAAAATTTAGGATTTAAAATTCATAAGACAAGGAGGATTATTGAATAAAAATTTGGCATGGGAAAATCATAGGATAATTTCGAGAGTATAATGGCGGTACATAATGAATTATGGGAGAGATTAATGAGAGTTAAAGGGGTCACTCATCACTTGGAAACAATAAGGTAAATAATAGATATGTTTAAAATCATATCCCCTCAATATTAATTGGAATAAAAAGTTCATTACATAAATATAGTTCTTGAATAAAGAGGATAAAGAGAGGACCCCTCACTAATTTTCGGTATAGTAACAGCTTAAGTAAATGATATAATGAGAGGGGATAAATGATATATAATTAAAATAAAATTAAGTGGAAAATAAATCGATGTTTATAAATTCATTAAAATATAACCAATTGATATCCAAAAGGCAAATTTCAAATAAGGTTTTTGAATTGAAAGGAAGAGATAAAGGTCTCTTACTAAATTTTGATATAGTAATGACTTAGGTAAATTATATAATGAGAGGGGATAAATTATTTATAAATCAAAGAAAATAAATTTGAGAGTAAAGTTATAACGACCCATACTTTACATACATTGTTAATACTTCGAAATTGAAGCACACTTATTACAACATATGACAAAACCACAAAGGACCGTATAGGTATAGTGTCTTTAGAAACTGGGAAACATAAACAACTGGTTCATAAATCTTCTACAGTGTCTCCCATTTATTTCATCATATCTAGGGTCCCTTTTAGCATATTCTACTTAATATCCATCTTCCTGACCTGGGGAAAAGAAAACATAAAAGGGTGAGCTCAAATGCTCAGCAAGGGCAAATAAAGGAAATAAAAATCATATCACATCTTTTTGAAAATCAAAACCTGCAAAAGAGATCATAATATCTTAACATGGAATAAATCATAGAAGTGAAAATGAGATCCCCATAATCATAACATAAAACTTGAAACTTTGTGGCATGCACACATAATCATGGAAAATCATTTCTTGTTAGTCATGACTCATTGCCAAGACTATCTTAGTGGACAAAGTCCCTTTCTGAACCGAGTTCACTCCTCGTTTCAGTCCTGTATCACTGAACCGAAATAACCTTCCGTTCCAGCCATGTCTATCTCATGAGATATAAAATCTTTACCCAATGCATTGGAGGGAGATATAGGTCCCACCCATCTTATAATGAATCCTTTCTTATGTGTGCCACATAATCATAAAACATACATCATCGCATAACACATGTAACAAAAATGGGATTCTTGAAACATCATGACATCATAAATCAATTCATATAAGATAAAGGAATTCATAAAAATAATTCCATCACAACATGAACAAATCAATTTAATAATAGGGATAAAAACAGAACCCTTTATTATCTTAGATGGAAAATAATTTTGATAAAACACTTGAACTCCATTCTTGAGGAAAATATCCTTTCTTCTTCAAAGACATTTTTCCTTTCATAACATGTCATATAACATTAAAATAAAAGAAGTTGATTAAAAATAAACTTGAAAACTTGTAAAGGAATCTTCTTGGAAATAATGTTTTAAAAATCCATTCTTGCCGTATAAGTTAAAAAAAAAACATTCTTCTCGTACTTTTGTCAAAAAAGTCAAAAAGTACCTCGTACGAAAAACGACAAAAGATTCCTTTCATATTCTTTACTAAAAACTCACCGAAGGGTAAAATTTGATTTAAAATAGTGTAAGTGGATGGAAGAAATATTACATATTGAGGGAACATGGATGTGGATGATAAAATACACCCCAATAAATACTTACGAATAAACAATCTCGGATAAAAATGAGATTGTGATATTTCCCTTACCTTAGGTCCGATTTGCTTTGTTCGTGTCCGAAGCTCCTGTATAATGGTTTAAATAATGTTATTGACTTATTCCAGAATCATACATATTGATATGAGATCATATATGGTCATATTATTAGCTTCTTGTTAGTAATATTTCATTGTTACTTGTTACTCGGGTCTTTATAACTTTTTGTTCTTATGCGTGTTTTGTCGAATAAATTCTTATTCTTATATTTAGGTTATAGATAATTCATTTCCAGAATGGTATTAGTGTAGTATATACCATATTCATTCATTCAATTCATTTATATAATCATTATGAAATGAATATCATGTAGAACGAGTCGCATCACATCGTGGAGACGGTATTCCGTACGTACGCACGAGTGATGATATCGTTCCTATGATCGTGGAATTGTATTGGAGTATATATATATATTATTTCAGTATCAATATTACTTAATAATAATCATATATAGTTACTCATTACATCATTATACCCATCCTTTTAAGGTGATGGTGGAAAATAGATTACACCACGGCGTGGAGACGGTATTCCGTACGTACGCACGCGCGGTGATTTCATTTTTCCGTAGGATGGATAGAAGGTGAATTAGGGTTGTTTCATATTTATAATAACATATCAGTATTTAAGTAATACTGATGTTATTACTTTATCATGAAACAACTAAAGAAGAAGAAGTTGAAGAAGAAAGAAATTGAAAAGATCGGTAATGGATATTACCTCTTCTTTGGAACGCCTCTTTGAATCCTCCACTTAAGGAACTAAAATTGGTCTTTGGAGAAGACCAGGACCTCTAGGATTATTCTAGGGAAGTGGAGAGGAGAAAATGGCAGGGGTTGGCCGAGCTTGATTGCTCAATTTGGTGTGAGGAGGAGGGGGAGGAGGTGCCCTTTTATAAGGGAGGAGAGGGGCACCTTAGGAAAATCTCAAAATATTATTTTATATTAAAGTCAAAATCGGTTTATAATGGCTCCAAAGGGTCTTATTTCGAAGATAAGGTGGGGATGGGTATAAATCCTATCAACCAATAGGATTTATACAAGTTTAGGGTATTATTTTAACCTTATCAATTAGATTTAACTCTAAGTTAATTAATTTAACTTTTACCGTGTCTTTTTGTTTTCTTTCACTATATGGTTAATACACTTACTATAACATGCCAAACGAACCCCAAATTGTTTATTACTAATATATATATCCTTATCTAAGTCATTTGGCCGAACCTTATATTTTTAGGAATAAAATAACAATTAATAATATAATATTTGATTTAAAAACTATTTTGTTTCAATTTTGACACTATTTGATATATGATTTTTGTGAAAGTCATAACAGAATTATATGTTCGAACCAAGTTGATTAAATCAATACTAATATATCATAGTAACCTATAAAATTAGTGGAATTCATAAAAAGTCTTAAATTACATTTATTTTGGTATTTATATTATCAGTTTTGTCAATATTTCATTAATAAGATAATTACTGCATCATCTTTGTGTCATAAATAAATTAAATTATTTGATGTCTAAAAATTACAAATAAAATATCATCATGTAGGAAATCTTTTTAGCTTTCTAATTAATATTTACAATTGAATTTATCTTATGTATAACCCCATATTAAAAATGATTTACTTATTAAACTTTGATTTTAACTATTTTAACCCTTCTTTAAATAAATTAATAATAAATGTCCTAATCTAATCCAAGTGGGCCTAAACGGTCATATTTTATTCCTAAGTTTGTTTTTGGCCGAATTAAACTTGTCCAATAGAATTAGGACATGTGTTAGGGTAATATTAATATCATATTTACCCTTAGTTACCCTATTTACTATTAACCGCGGTAAAAATAGTAAAAAGTTACTATTCACCAAAAAATTATTTTCATCTCATTGAACCACATTTTAGTCCTTGATATTAACCGTGTCTCTCGGATTTTTGAAATTCCATTCACAGAAGCGGTAAAATTAAGTTTTATGCAAAATTCAGTTTTTAACCTACCACTTAGTGGTTTCACTATTCACCAAAAATTGAAAGTTTTCAGAAAAATACAAAAATTTCACTCTAGGCTAATTTCGATATTCTGAGTCCAAAAATGAAGTCCATTTTGAAAAATAAAATTTATAAAATTTCAAAAAGTGGTTATTACTATTCATAACGGCTAGTTTTAATAGCATATTGTTGTTTAGTGAAACTCGGTATTGCGTACGACGCAAGCTATCGAGGAAGGTCGCGATTGCGTGTATAGAAAACCAAGCAAGTGTTGTGTAGAAAAATATTCCTTTGATGATTTATATAACATAAAAGTCTCGGGTGTTACATTCTACCCCCCTTAAAAAGAATTTTGCCCTCGAAATTCGTCACTTTGCAACAAACAAATGAGGATACTTCTCCCTCATCATATCCTCAAGCTCCCATGTAGCTTCTTCAAGTTGGTGGTTTCTCCATAAAACTTTCACCAAGAGAGTGGTCTTGTTTCGTAGGACTTTTTCGCTACGATCCAGAATCTCTATCGGCTGTTCTTCATAAGAAAGATCTTGCTCCAGCGGTACAACTTCTGAGCTGAGTACATGTGAAGGATCTGGTATGTACTTTCTCAGGAGAGATACATGGAACACATCGTGAACTTGAGAGAGATTCGGTGGAAGCGCCAATCGGTAAGCTACCTTCCCAACACGATCCAGTATTTCAAAAGGACCGATATATCTAGGGCTCAACTTCCCCTTCTTTCCAAATCTCATAACCCTCTTCCAGGGAGATATTCGTAAGAACACTTTATCACCCACTTCAAACTCTAGGTCTTTTCTTCAGTTGTCAGCATAACTTTTCTGTCGACTCTGAGCTGCTCTTATGTGTTGTTGAATAGATCTGACCTTTTCTGCCATTTCATCAACGAGATCAGGTCCTAATAGCTTTCTTTCCCCAACTTCATCCCAGCAAGTTGGAGTCCTGCATTTCTTTCCATAGAGAGCTTCATAAGGAGCCATCTGAATACTGGAGTGAAAGCTATTATTATAAGAAAATTCCACCAAAGGTAGGTGTTGATCCCAACCTCCTTTGAAATCCATAGAGCAAGCTCTCAACATATCTTCTAGGGTTTGAATTGTTCTCTCAGACTGACCGTCTGTCTGGGGATGATAAGCAGTACTGAAACTCAACTCTGTATCCAGAGTATGCTGAAGACTTCGCCAGAACTTCGAGGTAAATCTCGGATCTCGATCAGATATAATAGAAAGTGGTACTCCATGCAATCTTACCACTTCCTTTATATATATCCTGGCAAGCTGATCTAGAGAGAAATCCTCTCTAATAGCAATGAAGTGTGCAGACTTTGTAAGACGATCAACTATGACCCAGATAGCATTATTGCCTTTGGATGTTTTAGGAAGTCCTGTGACAAAGTCCATAGTGATGTTTTCCCATTTCCATTCGGGTATGGGTAATGGTTGTAACATCCCCTTAGACTTCTGTCTCTCAGCTTTAACTTGTTGACAAACCAAGCATCGAGAGACATATTCAGCAACATCTCTTTTCATGCCATCCCACCAGAAGTACTCTTTCAGGTCCCTATACATCTTCGTGCTTCCAGGATGAATAGAGAATGAAGAACTATGTGCCTCATCCAGCAGCTCCTTCTTTAATTCGGGGATGGGAGGAACACAAACCCGATTCCTGAACTTTATTATCCCATCACAATCAAGGTTGAATTCAGGAACATTTCTCACCTTCTTTTGTAACTCGACATCTTCTTTCTGTGCCTCTTTAATCTTCACATGTATAGATGGTTGAACATTCATTTGAGAAAGATAAGATTTTTCCCCTTCCATTATAATTCCAAGATCCATCCTTTGTAAATCCATAAATATTGGATCTTTTGTGATCCTCATCATGGATAAACTAGCATGGTCTTGTCCACTTAATGCATCTGCCACCTTGTTTGCTTTCCCAGGGTGGTAATGGATTGAGCAGTCATAATCCTTAATCAGCTCCAACCATCTTCTTTGGCGCATATTCAGCTCCTTTTGTGTGAAAATATACTTTAAACTTTTATGATCAGTATAAATATCACACCTTTCACCATAAAGGTAATGCCTCCAAATCTTTAATGCAAAGATTACCGCAGCCAACTCCAAATCATGTGTTGGGTAATTTTGCTCATGGATTTTCAACTGTCGTGAGGCATAAGCTATCACCATATCATTTTTCATAAGAACACACCCCAATCCCTTCTTGGATGCATCACTGTAGATCACAAACCTTTCTCCACTACAAGGCAGTGTGAGCACAGGTGCACTGGATAACCTTCTTTTCAACTCCTTGAAATTCTCTTCACATTCCTCTGTCCAGACAAACTTAACTCCTTTCCGAGTCAACTTGGTGAGTGGATTAGATAATCGTGAAAAATCTTTTACAAAACGTCGATAATATCCAGCCAAACCAAGAAAACTTCGGATCTCAGTTACTGTTGTTGGTCTGGACCATCTTTCGATAACCTCTGTTTTTGCTGGATCCACAAATATCCCCTCTTTTGAGATTATGTGACCCAAAAATGAAACTTTTTGAAGCCAAAATTCACACTTGGTAAATTTGGCATAAAGCTTCTCCTTTCTCAGGGTCTTAAATATAATTCTCAAGTGATCTTCATGCTCTTCCTTGCTCTTTGAATAGACAAGAATATCGTCTATAAAGACTACCAAAAATTGATCAAGATAGTCTCTAAAGACTCTATTCATTAGATCCATGAAGATAGCAGGGGCATTAGTAAGACCAAATGGCATCACTATAAATTCATAGTGTCCATACCTTGTATGGAAAGCCGTCTTTGGTATATCCTCCCTTTTGACCCTTAATTGATGATACCCTGAACGAAGGTCAATCTTGGAAAAGTATTGAGCTCCGCGTAGTTGGTCAAATAAGTCATCAATGCGTGGGAGAGGATATTTGTTCTTGATAGTGATCTTGTTAAGTTCTCGATAATCAATGCAGAGTCTCATTGATCCATCTTTCTTCTTAACAAATAGAACAGGTGCTCCCCAAGGTGACGCACTAGGGCGTATGAATCCCTTATCAAGATTCTCTTGGAGTTGCTTCTTCAATTCCTGCAACTCAATTGGGGCCATTCTATAAGGTGTCTTTGAAATAGGCAAAGCACCCGGTACGAGTTCTATTGAAAACTCAACTTCACGATTTGGTGGAAGACCCGGTAATTCCTCCGGAAAGACATCATCAAACTCCCGTACAATGGGCATATTCTTAATCGTGAGTTTCTCACCAACTATTTGAGATAAATAACCTTCATTTAGTGGAATCAATACCCATAAGATGGAAGAAATTTCCACTGGAAGGTTATGTTCATCCTGGCATTGATAGACGATCGTAGGTTGATCTGGAATATGAAATGTGACTTCCCTTCTTTGGCAATTGATATGAGCTCCATGTAGAGAAAGCCAATCCATGCCAAGAATCACATCAAATTCCACTAAAGGAAGGATCACAAGATTTGCAGGAAGAACTTTCCCACAAACTTCGATCGGAGAAGAATTATAAACTTCTGATGCGATTGATGTGCCATTAGGTGTTGTCACAGCTAACTCAACATCTAATTGTTGAGGTAATACGGTGATACCCTTAGAAAATTTTTCAGAAATAAAAGAGTGGGTGGATCCAGAATCAAATAAAACATTTGCTACTTTAGAGTGGATGGTAAGTGTACCTTTCACCACATCATTATCGTACTCCACATCGCTGATAGAAATTGCATGTGACTTTCCTTTGTCTTTAGCCTTAAGAGTTTGTTGACGTCGACCATCATCATCAACCCTTGGATTTGGGCATTGATTGGCATAATGCCCCATCTCCTTGCACTTGAAACATTGAAGTGTAGTAGGTTCATTCTGTGTATCCCTTCCTTTGTTTGCATCATTAGACATCTTCTTCCCATTATCACGGCATTCAAATGCCCGATGACCTTCCTTTCCACATTTAAAACATTTACTTGTCCCTTTAAGACAACTCCCTCCATGTTTCTTTCCACACTTTGAGCATAAGGGAAAGTTCATCTTCTTTTCCATGTGCTCTTTAGATTTTTCTTTGAATTCCATCTTCCTCTTCTTATCAAACCCATGTGACTGATGGGTTACTCCAATCTCCATCTCGACTTTGAGAGCACATCGAACGATTTCCTCGTAGCTATTGAAGTCCCTTATGGCTAACGCCCTTCGAAGACTTGGTTTTAAGCCACTAAAGAATCGATCGATCTTACTCTCAGGTTGGATAATAATACCAGAAGCGTACCTTGCAAGTCCTGTAAAATTTGCTTCATAGGTACCAACAGATTCATCATCCCTTTTCTTCAGTTCAAGAAACTCTTTCTCCATCTTTGTTCGGAGAATACGAGGGAAGTACTTATTGAAAAATAAGTTCTTGAACTCGTCCCATTCCATAGACTCAATTTCATCCCTTTGCCTTGTATTCTTAAAAAGATTCCACCATTGATCCGCATCTCCTTCCAAACGATACACTGCTAGGATGACTTTATCATGCTCAGAACATTGAAGAACTGAAAATATCTTTTCAGTAGTACTAATCCATTGTTCAGCAACTAATGGATCAGTAGACCCGCTGAAAGATGGTGGACGCTGCCTCATGAAGGATTCAACAGAATGTTGCTCCCTCCTTTGTTCGTTTGGAAATCCTGCATGATTCATAGCTTGAGAAAGTTGTGTGAGCATGGCTACAAGATTTTGCATTCCAGCTCCCATATCGTTTGGTTGCTCAGGGGGACAATCATTGCATTGCCCATCGCATTCCGCATTAACACGGTTCCTTCGGGTTCCAGCCATTGACTAAAACCAAGAAGAATAGTGTGAGCAACACTAATTATAATAGGAAACCACATAATTAAAGAATAAAATTTTCATGCTTAAGGTCTTATCCTAGGTTATTCAAGGACATTTCTTAAACACTAAGATTGTGTTCTATGCTTAGACATATCCTTAGGGTTCTTACTAAGGCTTTCACATCCTAGTTTCCAAAGGTTGACTATACCTTTCCTCTGATACCAACTATAACGACCCATACTTTACATACATTGTTAATACTTCAAAATTGAAGCACACTTATTACAACATATGACAAAACCACAAAGGACCGTATAGGTATAGTGTCTTTAGAAACTGGGAAACATAAACAACTGGTTCATAAATCTTCTACAGTGTCTCCCATTTATTTCATCATATCTAGGGTCCCTTTTAGCATATTCTACTTAATATCCATCTTCCTGACCTGGGGAAAAGAAAACATAAAAGGGTGAGCTCAAATGCTCAGCAAGGGCAAATAAAAGAAATAAAAATCATATCATATCTTTTTGAAAATCAAAACCTGCAAAAGAGATCATAATATCTTAACATGGAATAAACCATAGAAGTGAAAATGAGATCCCCATAATCATAACATAAAACTTGAAACTTTGTGGCATGCACACATAATCATGGAAAATCATTTCTTGTTAGTCATGACTCATTGCCAAGACTATCTTAGTGGACAAAGTCCCTTTATGAACCGAGTTCACTCCTCGTTTCAGTCCTATATCACTGAACCGAAATAACCTTCCGTTCCAGCCATGTATATCTCATGAGATATAAAATCTTTACCCAATGCATTGGAGGGAGATATAGGTCCCACCCATCTTATAATGAATCCTTTCTTATGTGTGCCACATAATCATAAAACATACATCATCGCATAACACATGTAACAAAAATGGGATTCTTGAAACATCATGACATCATAAATCAATTCATATAAGATAAAGGAATTCATAAAAATAATTCCATCACAACATGAACAAATCAATTTAATAATAGGGATAAAAACAGAACCCTTTATTATCTTAGATGGAAAATAATTTTGATAAAACACTTGAACTCCATTCTTGAGGAAAATATCCTTTCTTCTTCAAAGACATTTTTCCTTTCATAACATGTCATATAACATTAAAATAAAAGAAGTTGATTAAAAATAAACTTGAAAACTTGTAAAGGAAGCTTCTTGGAAATAATGTTTTAAAAATCCATTCTTGCCGTATAAGTTAAAAAAAAAACATTCTTCTCGTACTTTTGTCGAAAAAGTCAAAAAGTACCTCGTACGAAAAACGACAAAAGATTCCTTTCATATTCTTTACTAAAAACTCACCGAAGGGTAAAATTTGATTTAAACTAGTGTAAGTGGATGGAAGCAATATTACATATTGAGGGAACATGGATGTGGATGATAAAATACACCCCAATAAATACTTACGAATAAACAATCTCGGATAAAAATGAGATTGTGATATTTCCCTTACCTTAGGTCCGATTTGCTTTGTTCGTGTCCGAAGCTCCTGTATAATGGTTTAAATAATGTTATTGACTTATTACAGAATCATACATATTGATATGAGATCATATATGGTCATATTATTAGCTTCTTGTTAGTAATATTTCATTGTTACTTGTTACTCGGGTCTTTATAACTTTTTGTTCTTATGCGTGTTTTGTCGAATAAATTCTTATTCTTATCTTTAGGTTATAGATAATTCATTTCCAGAATGGTATTAGTGTATTATATACCATATTAATTCATTCAATTCATTTATATAATCATTATGAAATGAAGATCATGTAGAACGAGTCGCATCACATCGTGGAGACGGTATTCCGTACGTACGCACGAGTGATGATATCGTTCCTATGATCGTGGAATTGTATTGGAGTATATATATATATTATTTCAGTATCAATATTACTTAATAATAATCATATATAGTTACTCATTACATCATTATACCCATCCTTGTAAGGTGATGGTGGAAAATAGATTACACCACGGCGTGGAGACGGTATTCCGTACGTACGCACGCGCGGTGATTTCATTTTTCTGTAGGATGGATAGAAGGTGAATTAGGGTTGTTTCATATTTATAATAACATATCAGTATATAAGTAATACTGATGTTATTACTTTATCATGAAACAACTAAAGAAGAAGAAGTTGAAGAAGAAAGAAATTGAAAAGATCGGTAATGGATATTACCTCTTCTTTGGAACGCCTCTTTGAATCCTCCACTTAAGGAACTAAGATTGGTCTTTGGAGAAGACCAGGACCTCTAGGATTATTCTAGGGAAGTGGAGAGGAGAAAATGGCAGGGGTTGGCCGAGCTTGAGTGCTCAATTTGGTGTGAGGAGGAGGGGGAGGAGGTGCCCTTTTATAAGGGAGGAGAGGGGCACCTTAGGAAAATCTCAAAATATTATTTTATATTAAAGTCAAAATCGGTTTATAATGGCTCCAAAGGGTCTTATTTCGAAGATAAGGTGGGGATGGGTCGAAATCCTATCAACCAATAGGATTTATACAAGTTTAGGGTATTATTTTAACCTTATCAATTAGATTTAACTCTAAGTTAATTAATTTAACTTTTACCGTGTCTTTTTGTTTTCTTTCACTATATGGTTAATACACTTACTATAACATGCCAAACGAACCCCAAATTGTTTATTATTAATATATATATCCTTATCTAAGTCATTTTGCCGAACCTTAGATTTTTAGGAATAAAATAACAATTAATAATATAATATTTGATTTAAAAACTATTTTGTGTCAATTTTGACACTATTTGATATATGATTTTTGTGAAAGTCATAACAGAATTATATGTTCGAACCAAGTTGATTAAATCAATACTAATATATCATAGTAACCTAGAAAATTAGTGGAATTCATAAAAAGTCTTAAATTACATTTATTTTGGTATTTATATTATCAATTTTGTCAATATTTCATTAATAAGATAATTACTGCATCATCTTTGTGTCATAAATAAATTAAATTATTTGATGTCTAAAAATTACAAATAAAATATCATCATGTAGGAAATCTTTTTATCTTTCTAATTAATATTTACAATTGAATTTATCTTATGTATAACCCTATATTAAAAATGATTTACTTATTAAACTTTGATTTTAACTATTTTAACCCTTCTTTAAATAAATTAATAATAAATGTCCTAATCTAATCCAAGTGGGCCTAAATGGTCATATTTTATTCCTAAGTTTGTTTTTGGTCTAATTAAACTTGTCCAATAGAATTAGGACATGTGTTAGGGTAATATTAATATCATATTTACCCTTAGTTACCCTATTTACTATTAACCGCGGTAAAAATAGTAAAAAGTTACTATTCACCAAAAAATTATTTTCATCTCATTGAACCACATTTTAGTCCTTGATATTAACCGTGTCTCTCGGATTTTTGAAATTCCATTCACAGAAGCGGTAAAATTAAGTTTTATGCAAAATTCAGTTTTTAACCTACCACTTAGTGGTTTCACTATTCACCAAAAATTGAAAGTTTTCAGAAAAATACCAAAATTTCACCCTAGGCTAATTTCGATATTCTGAGTCCAAAAATGAAGTCCATTTTGAAAAATAAAATTTATAAAATTTCAAAAAGTGGTTATTACTATTCATAACGGCTAGTTTTAATAGCATATTGTTGTTTAGTGAAACTCGGTATTGCGTACGACGCAAGCTATCGAGGAAGGTCGCGATTGCGTGTAAAGTAAACCAAGCAAGTGTTGTGTAGAAAAAGATTCCTTTGATGATTTATATAACATAAAAGTCTCGGGTGTTACAAAAGTTATGTTTATAAATTAATTATAATATAACTAATTTTTATTCAAAAGGCTAATTTCAAAGAAGGTGATTGAATTGAAAAGAATATAGAAATGTCCCATACCTTGATAGGGTGATTCAAAAAGATTTAGAGAAGCTACTTGAGAGTTTTAGGGAAACTTGGGAGTAATATAGAGAGGGGATGGAAGATTAAGGATTTGATACAATGTTTTTTAGTGAAGAGTAATTGGTTCTTTAGTGGGTTTATATTAGAAAAGGGAGGGAAGTTCGTTATTATTACCCAAAATTAGGTTTTAGACTCTATATAATCAAGTAATAAAAACCAAAAACCTTCCCATGGTTTTTGATCATGGTTTATACTAAATAGGATTGGTTTTAATTATTTTATAATTCCAAGGTCCAAACTCAATAAAACATTACCCTTGGTGATGTGTAAGTGAGTCATTTTTATAAATAATTGACATTAGAACCATAAAATATAATATAAGACTCATAGGATTCATAAAGGATTTATAAAATTAATAAAATAACCTAAAAAACACATTATTTTAAAGGGGAAACATATACTTGGTCTTGGATACTATTTATA
The DNA here is from genome assembly GCA_963277665.1 of Viscum album. Classification (NCBI taxonomy): domain Eukaryota; kingdom Viridiplantae; phylum Streptophyta; class Magnoliopsida; order Santalales; family Viscaceae; genus Viscum; species Viscum album. The sequence goes on from OY728127.1 coordinate 805,957,551, forward strand.
GTATTTATTGAACCACTTCTGGCTTTTATGATGTCATAATACATACCATCTTTTATACCACATTTAGTTTTTACCCAAAAATTTGGCTGCTTCAAAAAATTAAGAAAAATTCACCATTGGATAATTTAAATGTATTGATTCCAAAAATAATATTTATTTTATCAAAACAATTCTCTAAATATTTGAATTTTCACTTTTAAAACAATAATTGACATTTATTAAGAAATGGCGGTTTTATTGACAACAACCGTTTTCGAACCCTTATAACAATTAAATTTGACTTCATAAGAATTATATTATCATTTATATTTAATATATAAAATTTAATAATAAAATTTAATTAAAATATAATTTATTATTATTTTTTGAATTATTCAAAAATAGTATCTTGATTAAAACCATATATTACCCTAAATACAATTTATGTTTTAAGGTATCAAAAATGTAATTTTTTCAAAATAACTATTTAATCATTTATAAAATAACAAAAAATATAATAATTATTATATTTAAATGAAAATATAAATATTCATACAATTAGGATTACTTTATTTCTAGTACTTGTTAAATTATTTTTACACTTAATTAACCTATTTTCTTTTTATTGTGGTAATAAATATTTACTACGATTACTTTTCAAACTATCCAAAAATTAGGATGAACTTATTACCAAATATTAATTATGATGATTAAAAATATGGAATAAATTTTTTCAAAATAAATTCACATATTTGTAAGAATTTAATTTAATATAAAACCCACAAGCATGATCGAAAGCAGTTTTTTGAAAAATGCATTTTTCAAGGAAAAAGTGATTTTACTTTAACTTTATAACTATAAATATTAATTAGATGAATTAAAATTCGTAATTATAGATATATAATATAAAAAATTATATTTAAATAATTCCTCATTAGTTTTTATTTTAATTAATTATAATAGAGAAACCTTATACATTTTAAAACAGTTTTTTTAAAAAGGCGTTTTTATGCCTAAAAATAAACTTATACTAAAATTTGTTATAAAGACGATTTAAATGTAATAAATTGAATTAAATATAAATAAATAATACTTATTTTAACTTTAAATAAAATAAAAATTAATAATTATAATTTTAAATTACTTAATTTATCAAAATAAATGACAATTTAACATAAAAATGATATTTTCACTATTCACTGAAAATCCATATTTTCCAAAAAATACAAAAATTTTACCCGAATTTAATTTTAATATGATTATTTCAAAAATGGATTTCATTTTATAAAATCCATTTTTCAGAATTTTCTATAAATTAATTATAATATTTTCTCACAAGAAGCAATAAAAATCATTTTTGAAGAAAACACATTTTTGAAGAATAAAATGACATACTAGAAATTGAGTGATTATTCAATAATATTTTATCAATAAATTTAATATGTATAAGAAATTTATTCAAATTTCATAAATTAGTTTATCCTATGTATTCAATCAAATTTAATGGATAGGTTATAATAGTCATATTTAAATAATAGCATTTTGTTTGGGTTCTGTGTTGCTGTCACATACAATATCAAAAAAAAATATTTTAAAAAACTCATGGAATTAAATTTTATATCTATTTGATTTGTAAGAATGGTGGAGATATCCATGAGACTTGGGCATAGGATGTTTCAGTGGGGGTTTAGTTTCCTCACATGTTTTCTTTTGAAGAACCTTGAGGACTTTCTAGGGGAATAAAGTTGCATGGTGGGGAGAATTATGACACTAACTGGGTCATTGGTATGATTTATTTATTTATTTATCTCTAATTGTAGTTCTCATGTGTTGGAGGTTAAAAAATTAAGTTTTTGGGGAAACAATACTTGGATCACGGTTGGTGAATGGTTTGTAATAACTGTGTGACTAACCGTACGAGAGGGATGAATGGGGGGAAAAGAATTTTTTCACAGCTCAAGCATGGTTTTCCTAATAGTATGAGTGTTCCTAGAAACCATGAGTTTTTTTAGAGAGAAAACTCCTTCTATTTTGTTGGTGCATGGTTTTTCTAAACATACAGCCAAACTATTTGGATTGTCCAGGTTATGAAAATTTTGGCTTTTAAACATTTTCCCTTATCATGATTTAACTCAAATCATTCATTTTCTTCTCCCCATTTTCAATATCCTCCCCCTTGGACTTATAGATTCTTCCCCTTGTATTTTTGTGGGATTCCATACTTCCTTTTGTGATTTCCTTCAAGGTATGCTTGGTTTCTCTTAATTTCTTCCTCCTCCACTCTTGTTATTCCTTTATTCATTAATTTATATGGATTGGTGAAACTATAGCTTGATATTTATCCAAAACTAGGGTTATTTAAGGGGTTTTTGTGTTTTTATACATGTTTTAGGTGTTTTAGGACCCCTACTACCCTAATCTTGTGGTTTTCATCGAAGGTGATGAGTTTTAGCTCGATTCCGAGGTAGGTGCCACTATTTATGGATGATTTTCCATGGCTAACCTTTGATAATTGATTACCTTTAGTTTTTTTTATAAAATTTCATTTAAATCTTGATATAAATTATGATTTATCCATAATTTATGTGATTTATGGTTTCTATTGGTAATTTGGTGTTTTTAGAGTGTCTTTTTCAAAGGTAAGTGGTTTTAATGCATGGAATGTGTCTAATAAAATGCATGAAAGAGGAATTTTATTTAAAACAAATTTTAAAAGGGGGGTTTGAAAGGAGTTTTAACTTGATAAAGGTGTTTTATTTTTTTGGGAATGTTTTATTTACAAAATTTTAACTTATTATGTGTTTATCTGATTAACATGTGTGGAACATGGGAGACCTTGGGTGTGTGTATGGAAACTTAAACACTCGAAACCTTAGCCCATGCCATGGACTAGTTAGGGTGAGTTAGAAATGTTCATGTTAGGAGGATTTACTTCATTTATACTCAAGACTTATTTATACATATTTTTAAAATATGTAATTTTTTTAGAAAAATCAAAGTAATGTTTTTAAAGGAAATTCTTTCAAGTTAACTTGTTTTTAAAAGAATAAGTATTTTAAATGTGGTTTTCAAACTATAGTGATTGGTTTTCATAGTGAATGGACTTATATAGATTCATGGTGATGTCCTTTTGGCTTTTTTCCTTATACCTTGCATATGCCTTTGGGAATATGGAGACATTGTTTTGTAGGACACAGAAAAGGGTAAGGGAACCATGCCGTTCAGTGTCCCTTCTTAATTACCAATATACATGATTGTTTTTGGGATGGTGGAGATGATGGACACATGAAGTTAGCTCATGTGGAGTAGTTTTGGGATTTTATACATTGAGATGTTATATATCAGCTTCATTGGCCTTATACCCATTTTTTAGATTTTGTATATATTGGCCTATAAATACCATATATATGCATTGTTTATATATTATGATGTGATGATGATTATGATATCTAATTTGGGTTATTGTTACATTTAATTTGCTTTGATTATTTATATCTGTTGTGACTGCTCATTTTGTTGCTGTGGTTATCCAATTCATGGATGGATCATACCAATTTCACAAGGGAGAAACTATCCTCAAATGGTTATCTGTAATGCTCTGGTTATTTCCAACAACATGTAGATATTGAGACAATTCTTTGGGTTCTGTGGCGTGCCAACTTGGGAGGTGGTTCGGGTCGACCTAGGTCGTTTCACTATAACCTAGCCATAAGTGCAGTAATATTGCTTGGGTTTGAGGTGTGGGGTCCAAAATAAGGATGTTGTGCTTTATACATGTGGATAGTGTAATACACCTTGAAAAGTGACACTTAAAATACTAAATGTTACTAACCATGTAAATAAGGTGCACCTTTCTTTTCAAGATCCTATCTGATTAGAACTCAACCGTTAAGTATCCTTGGCTTAGTGTAGTGTTAGGATGGGTGGACTCTTGAGAAGTTTCCTAGGATGTGTGTGATTGAGTAAAAAATACACTAAAAGAACATGTTTTGGCCTATAAATACTGCTATTAGATTGATAGGTGATCCCTATGGTGTGGTGGGAAGGAAACCAAGTTATTTTAGGAGACCCATGGGATCAGATGACTAGGTTTATGGCCCAGGGAGGTCGGTTGTGATAGGTTTGAACATAAACCTATTATAAAATTTAGAATGATCAACAAATGTACAACAACATGAAAACACATATTATCTTCTTCCTCATTAGAAGTAATCCTTATGATGATCAATAATGAAATCATCTCACCTCGATGTATATAATAACCATAACAAATGATTACATGTTAGTCTCCCCTCTTATTTTTCTTCGATACCCAAAATATTCTTAAATAATATCACACACCCGTCTTTCTTCCTCTCTCTTTAATGAAAAAAATAATCTTAAATAGATAGTATGCGCATCAGTATATCCACTCACACTTCTTCATTAACTCTTCTACTTTATAATCTCAACAATGGACACATGGATATTTTCAAATATTTTGATATGGAAATCTCTATGAAAATCATGAAATCATGATCCTAATATTTGAAACTGGTCAAATATTCATCATGGAAAAACCCATCCTAAACCTTTATAAATGGAGTACAAGACTTCTTATTTTAATCTACAAAATTATCACTCAATGATATTCTCAAATATCCATGATTTTTTCATTTAATCATCCTCAAATCTTATTTTATTCTCATTATCTTCCTCATCCATACTTCTAAAAAATCCATAGATTCCTTTTCACATTTTCATGATCACATGAAAAAAATAACTATGGCACAAAGCTCCAGATCATAGTACAATATTGTTATTTAAATATCAACACAAAAAACAAAAATTTGAATCACAACTCATCATATATAATCATGATATATATAACATGAAAATAAATATAGAATCACTAGATTTGAATCATATGTTTCACCAAATAAATCATGTTTAATCTTATGTAACCCCCAGATAGATCTTATGTATCATTTAAAACTATAGGTAACTCTAATGTATCCTACAATTTAATCTTATGTAATCAGTTTAAACTTTATGGTTAATCTTACATATCATCACATTAATCTTACGTGTGATTTGAGTTATTGTTATGAATCACAATGAAAACTCAAAGTTATTCTTACATACCTCTATATTTTTTTAAATTTCACTTTGTGAGATCTTACGTATCCAAAATTTAATATTATATATTTTCATTTTTAATTTTTTTTCTAACTCTATGATGTTGCGTACTAGAACAAAAACCAATGTTTTTTTATGCATGAAGTCCAACTATCCTGGATCAACCTAGTAATGGGTTTCTTAGGATCGATTAACACTTAATAAATGTGGATGAAGTAATTAAATTTAGTTAAACCCAAGATAAACCATGATTGGAACCTAAAACCATATAAATATAAAATGAACAACATAACTATACCTTTCACTATAGATGTCACTACTACTATTTTTATCAACATGTTTGAGGAATATCACTCAAAGGTATCCATTTGAATCCTCTGTCGATGGTGTGTCCATGGGTTGAAGGGATTACCTATCACATGGGAAGGATTATCTTCATATATATGTTATGTTAGGACCCCACTATGAAAATGATAAAAAATGAAGAGATTTTTAAGGGGAATAGGATTCGACAAAGGCTTGGGTAAGCTCAAATAATCACTATATCATGGAAATTTATACTTTATACAAGCCATCAAAACATTCCTGAACCATAATGAATTATCTCAAACATTATATAACATATGAGTTAATGCTTTAACCATTCACACATTCATCACATGAATTAATTGAACCCTATTCATTTCAACTTATGAAATGACCATAATAATGATAATCATTAGTGGAAGAAATACAAACATTAACCATTTAACATTTGGTTGCCTTGTTAATCATATAAAGTGGAATGATATCATATATCATGTCTTATTATATCCCTTATAAAATTTCTTATGATATAGGAACAAGGCATATGATATACCTTTGGAACCATGCATGTCGCACCATATGACATTCTCAATCATAAAGTATAAATATCCCATATATATCACATATAAATTAGGCTATAAGGTACATCTCCATCAATATCCCACTTACACTAAACCCTTATATAATTAGTTATATTTCACCATACATTTTATTGTATATAATAACTTGTGAAACTATACCCAAAAAACATTTTAGATAATTTTAAAACACATTAAGAATGTTGTCATCAACTTCACATTGTATCACATCATATGAAATACCTCATGAAAATATATCCAAAAATACTTTTGGATAAAATCTAAAACACTTTTAGAGTATCTCCCTAAGTCAAAATCAACCCCCATTTAATCAACCATAAAGTGTGACCCCACTAAAATTTCTAGCATTAACAATAAATATGAATTCTTGAATTCATAAATGTAATCAAATATCAGCCTCTATAAAAGTATTATTTATACTCAAGATATAAAGGGACTTGACATAATATCTATAAAACACATGCATCTCTATACATGTGTATACTATCCACATAATGTGCAAGAAATCATTTTCATATAATCCCATTATCCAATAAATTGAGAACTATAGGACACTGAGTATTTCAATCCTGTATAGCTACTCCCATGTTCTCAATTCTTCAATTATAGACTATCTAGGTTGATTAAAACATCAATTTCCATTCATATTTATGTATTAGAACATCAAAAACCCCTCACTTGATATATTATTACACAATATGTCTTATATAGGTATCATCATATAGTTCCTTAATCTAACTCAATCTAGGTCCCATATGTCATACTTGTTATATGAGAGGGAAAATTCCTTCTTGGTTAAGTTCTAATTGATGACCTAATCAGTAACATACCAATCACCCCTAATTAACAAATCCTTAAGGATTTAATAATTAATGTATGAAAGTGTGTTTAATCTCATGTTAGGTATCTCTATAACCTTAGGCATAAAAAAATTAAAATATAAACCACACACCCTTATTATACAAAAATTATATTGGATGATACTCCATACATTATATTTTATAGGTTATGGAGTGAAGAAAACCTATTTTTTTTCCTCATGAACATATTTTTTATATCCAATGATCCTGTAGTTGAGGGGTATAGGCTCATTCTTGGTATCCAAAATACTCAGGTTAAAATCTAAGTGGGGGTTTATTTTCCAAGTTACTATAGAAATATTATAGCAGTTACTATAGAAATGGGACTATTCACCTAAATTGGGCCTATGGGCCATATATTTGGGCCTCTAGGCTTCCATAGGTATTTCGTACAAGGGGTTTCAGGCCATAAATGGAAATTCAGTCCATAGAGACTCTAGTCTATTAAGAATCCTGGCCAGTTCTCATAGAAGCATGCCCCTAAAAAGTAATCAGAGTAAGTAACAACCACCAGTATGAGGACTCGACCTTAAACATTAAATAATCTTGAGTTTTAATTCAATAATTCATTCTATTATATTTGAGGATATTTTGGGTTTAATGTTTTATAGAATTAGTTCATAAATTATACATATAAAAACCATATAATAAAAATTGGACACTTCCAATCAGCATTCATCTTTCCCACCATATAAAACATTTAAAATAAAACACGATTTCTTTTTATGAAAGCTCTTCACAACTTTCAAATTGACCTATTACATTCTCTTAAACATCCTTAAATCCCATGAAAAGCATTTTAAAAATGTGGTATGATCACAAAATATTAGTTAGGGACATAAAAAGAATAAAACCATTAGTCCAGTGAAAAACATGAAAACCCATGAAAAACTTTTTCTTAAAAACACACCTTTTTACCCAAAAAGGGAATTATTATTCTTTTAAAACAAAATATATATTAAATTTTGAAAAAAAATATTTCCATGAAAACTCATTAGAAAGCATATAAAATTAATGTAGTTACCTTGGGACACAATCTCATATAACCCTTATAGAACCCTTACAAAACCCTTACAAATTGGAATAAACATATGATAAATTTCCAATATAATTATTTGGAACATAATCATTACACAATGCATTAGAGTGATATCTGGGAGAACCCATTGTATAATTTATAATGAGATCACTTGATAATATATGGGAATAACCCTCATATATAATTTCCAAGAACCATAACTTGAATAAAACATTTTATACTTTCAATTTTCTATCAAACAATGTTTGAAAAACTCTTTTAAAATCATATAAAAATCACTTTTAGATATAAAAAAACCATTTTCATTTGAAAACCAATTTTCAATACCAAAATACCCAAATAAAGGGAAATAGGTTTTTTTATTTTAGAACTAATGAAATATTTCAAAGGAATCTAGAAATCATTGTCGCCGTGTATGTTAAAAATAGGACATTCCTTCTTTCATTTGTCAAAAAGTTATGTATAAAACATGTAAAAAGATTATTTTGAATAAATTTCAAAATAAAGTAAAAATATAAATAAAATAAAATTTATAAATAATTTATTTACATATAAAAACTTTAATAAAATCATTTTAAAAACATGGAAATGTAAAATAAATAGTTATAATGAAAACTTTTAAAGATTTTTTTAAAGAAAAGTCCCTTATCACCTTGGAAATATTTGAATCATAAGACCCATAAAATAATAGAATTAAAAAAAAATTAAATACCATGAGAGTAGATAAATTCATGATATAAAACTTCAAAGTGTCTATATATACACCCCATAAAATAATATAGGTGCATAACATCAAAATATGCTTCAACGAAAGGAAATTGAGACGAAGTCCCTTACCTTGTGTCTGACTCATCACGTACATCTGAATAATAATGTTATGTTAATTATTTAATTTATTAAGAAATTTTTTAAAGTTTATTATTACTTTTATTTCACTTATTAACATGTTATATTATTACTTAATCAATAAAGTTTATGTCAAATGCTTTGATGATATTTGGTTTATGTGTCAAAAATGACTTTGGTGGGTTGGATATGGTCAAAGTGGTCATTATTTAAACATATAAAGAATAATAATCATGAAATAATAATAATATTTATATATAAATTATAATTTTAAGGCATAAAATGAAATATGGATTTGAGAAATGAAGTATGTTATGATCATGGAGACAATAGACTGTACGTACGCATGATTAACAATTCCATTTTTCAACGATCATATGGAAAAAAGGTAAGTAATATGTTACCTTTAAAGAATGAACATAATATAATATAAAAAATATTATTTCTTTAAATATACATACATACATACAAATATATATATATATATATATCATCTATGTGAAGTGGTTATGAAAATAGAGTCACATTGCTTTGTGAAGGCGGTAGTCCACACGTTCACGAATGATGTTATCATTTTTCAAAGTGAAAAGGTAAGAAAGAAAATGATATATTATATTTTCAAAATTATAAATATGTCATTAATATCATAATTATTTCATATATATAACATATATTCATTATATTTACCCTTATTACCTTCCATGTAAAATGTTAGGGAAAAATGCATCACATCACTTCGTGAGGCAGTAGTCCGCCGCACACACAAGCGACACTATTATATTCTCTATGAAATTGAAAGTAAAAAAGGTATATATATATATATATATATTATATAATGAATAAATATGTATAATTATTTTATAAATATAATTTATACACTTTATATCCATCATCATAACCAACCGCATGGTGAAGGAAAAATGGATGACATTGGTTTGCAAGGTGACAGTCCGCCGTACACATGAATGATAATTTCTTAACATATTTGATGGAAGAGAAGAAGGATTTAGGTTATGACATTAAAAAAATAATAGTATATTTAAGATGATAAGTTTATTATATAACCAATTTTTTATAATAATTTAAGGGGGTGATGAAAGAAATAAAATAAAAACGCTCATTGAAGAACATTACCTTTTCTTCAGGTTACTTATTTTGGTTTGCACAAAAAGGATTATTAGGTTGGATTTCTGAGAAAAATATAGATTATAGGATGATATTATAAAATTAGGGAAGTGATTTTGGTAGGTATTGTTTGAACCAAATGGCCTTAAATATGTGAATAATAGAGGAGAGTGAGTGGCCTTTTATAAATGAGGTGAGTGTTATACTTGTAATTTTTGAAAATAAAAAGGTGTGACCATGTTTTTTCACATGAAAAAAGGGTCTAAAATGGATTATTATAAAGACTTATAAATTATAAGGTATAAATATGGCTAGAAAATAAATTTTATACTAGTTTTTAGTTCATTTTAACCCTTATATTTTTAGTTTAACTCCCCGGTAAATCTATTTTTACCTTAACCGTAGTAATTAAATTTTACTGTTTTCAATATTTATTTTGGTAAAAAATTAAGTTGATTGTATTAGATATTATATATATATTTTTTAATCAAAATATGGAGTATATTTTACCAAATTAAACACATATAAGTGGAAAAATTAAATTTAATACAAAACCTGGAGATGCAACGAAAAAACAGGTTTCCAAGAAGTATTTTTTTCAAGAAAAAGATGATTTTATATTAAATATATAACTAATTATTATAATTGTACAAATATTTATTAATAATTATTAATATATAATCCACATATTTTATTTAAAACATTACTCATTAGGTATTATCTTAATTAATTAAAATGGGTAAAAATTATGCATTGTAAAATAATTTTTAGAAAAATCTCATTTTTAAAACCAAAAGAAAACTTATACTAAAAAACAATATAAATTTTATTATTGAAAATAAATCACTTTTTTAAAAAATCAATATTTTCACTATTCACTAAAAAAATCAATATTTTCTTAAAAATCAATATTTTATGAAAAATCCTAAAATTTCACCCAAAGATAATTTTGATATGCTGATTTCAAAAATGAAATTATTTTTTTTTAAAACTAAAATTCTATAATTCAGAAATTAAGATTTTAAATAAAACCTTATAAGAAAAGTTTTTAATTAAAACTATTTTGTTTTTTTATTTAAAAATTAATTAATGTTTTTATAATGAATATAACTATATTAATTAACATAAAAGTGATTAATTATATTTTTACTTGGGTTTATACATTATTCCACACTTTTAGAAATTATTTTCTCATAATTTTATTCAATTATTAAATAAGTGGGGATATCTTTTTCTCATATCATCTTCATATTTTCATGTTGCCTCTTCAACCATACTATTTTCCATAAAACCTTAACATGATGAATCACCTTATTCTGCAAAAAATTCTCTCTAAAGTAAAGAATCTGAACTGGATGTTCCTCATAATAAAGATTCTATTCTAACTAAAACACTTTAGGGCTCAAAACATGAGATGAATCCTACATATATTTTCTTAACATGGAAACATGAAATAATTTTTGTACCTAAGATAAACTCATGGGAAAGCCACTCGGTTGGAAATTGATCCAATTTTCTCCAAGATTTCATATGGTCTAATAAACCACGAACTTAGCTTCCCTTTTTTAACAAAATGAATAACACTTTTTTATGGAGAAAATTTGTGAAATACATGATCACCTACCTTGAAATAAATATATTTCCTCTAGTTATCCATATAAATTTTTTGCATACTCTAAGACATCCTCATTTTTTGCTGAATCTATTGCACCTTCTTATCAATTTCCTCTACTAACTGTGGTCCCATCAACTTCCTTTCTCCTAATTTATCCCATAAATCTAGTGTTCGATATCGTTTTTCATATAATTACTCAAATGGTGCCATGAGTATACTAGAATGAAAAATGTTGTTATAATAAAACTTAACTAAATAAAGATATTGATCCCAACTTCCCTGGTAATCCATTAAACAAGAACGAAGAATATATTCCATGGTCTGAATTGTTCACTCAAACTATCCATCATATTGAGGTTGAAAATATGTAGTGAAATTTAATTCAGTACCCAATGACTTCTAAATTCATTTCCAAAATTTAAATGTGAACCTAGGATCAAAGTCTAATACAACATAGAGAGGCACCCCGGGTAACCTGATTATATACTTGAGATACAGTTGAGAAATCTTATCTAAATATATTGTATCTTGAATGGGAAGGAAATTTAAAGATTTAGTTAATCAGTCAATAATAACCCAAATCACATCATTAACTTGATAAGTCTTTGGAAATACCATAATGAAATCCATTAATATATTTTCCCATTTCCAAATCATCATTGGAAAATGTTGAAGCATTCCCTTCAGTAATTTTCATTCTGGTTTAACCTACCAACAATTCAAACACTTCCTGGTAAAGTCATCAATAACTCTTTTCATTCCATCCCACCAGTAATACTCTTGAAGGTCTCTACACATCTTAGTACCACCTGGATGAACAAAAAATAGAGAACTATGTGAATTAATAAATAACTATTTCCTCAAATTTGAATCACAAGGCACACATAATATTTTACCAAATCATAAAACACCTTCTTCATTAATATTAAAATCAGGAAACATACCCTTCTTAACAAATTCTTCCTTTTCCTATAATGATTGATCCTTATTCTAGGCTTAATTAATTATTTATGAAAATTTTGATTTTACTAAAACCTAAAAAAAATATTATGTCCATGCATCCAAAACTCTAGGACAAAATTTAAAAAATCATAACCAGAGGGTCACATTCCAAAACATAGCATGGTTAATATATAATTATTTTTTTTGACTAAAAGCATCATCCACTTTGTTTGACTTCCCAGTATGGTGATGAATCGTGAAATCATAATACTTGATCAATTCTAACCATATTCTCCATATCATGTTCAATTATTTCTAAGTGAATATATAGTTCAAACTTTTATGATCAATATATATTTCACACTTTACTCCATAAAAATGATGCCTCCAAAATTTTAAAGAAAAAAACACAAAAGCTAATTCCAAATCATGTATAGGATAATTTAACTCATGAGGTTTCAACTGATGTGAAGCATAAGAAATTACCCGATTATTCTATATTAGGACACAACCATGTCATTTCAATGAAGTATCATTGTAGATGAAAAATACACCATTTCTAGAAGGCATGGCCAAAACTAGATCATTTTCCAATCTTCTTTTTTTACTTCATAAAAAAATCATCAGATTCTTTCATCTAGATGAATTTAAATCTTTTTTGAGTTAAATTAGTTAGTGGGATAGACAACCGAGAAAATTTTTCAACAAACCATTGGTAGTAACCCACTAATCTAAGAAAACTATTAATCTTAGTGATATTTATGGGTCTTGTACATTATTCAACAAATTTTTCTTATCAAGTTTAATAGTTATTCCATCCTTAGAAACAATATTTCCAAGGAAAGAAATTATTTTCAACCAAAATTCAAACTTACTAAATTTCCCATATAGTTTCTTTTCTATTAAGGATTGAAAATCAATCCATAGGTGTCTTTCACGTTCCTATTAACTTTTAGAATATACCAAACTATCATTAATAAAAATAACTACAAACTTATCCTAGAACTTCTGAAAAACCATATTCATAATGTCCATAATATATCAGGTGCATTGGAAAACTCAAAAGGAATAATTAAAAACTCATAGTTCCCAAATCTAGTCTAAAATGTAGCCTTTGGAATATCATCCTCCTTCACCTTCAGTTGATGGTACTCAGACCACAGGTTAACCTTTAAAAAATACTGTGGTCCTTGGAGCTGATAAAAAATAATCAACATGAGGAAAATTATACTTTCTATTAACAATGATGTTATTAAAAGATATATATTAAATGTAAATTCTTCTTGAACCATATTTATTTTTAACAAACAAAACAGGAGCACTCCATATTGAAGTGCTAGGTCAAATGATACTTTTATCTAATAATTCCTACAATTTCTTTTTCAATTATAAAAGTTACACTTCATCCATTTGATATGGGGGTTTAAAAATAGGATTAGTTTTAAGAACTAATTTAATAGTAAAATCAACCTCTTGATTAGGAATAGCAACAGGAAAATCATCGGGAAATACATCCATGTATTCATTCACTACTACCACATCACTCATTTGAACAACTTCTTTCTTTTAAAAAATATGAGCTAGGTAATTTTCACTACCATATCTAATAAATTTATTATCTTCTTGGTATGTTATCAAAGGCACAAAACCATTGAACACAAATTTTTTAGCTCTTCAATCTATCTTATCATCATAAACTGAAATCCAATGCATACCAATACTAATATCAAACTCTAATATGAAAATTCAATAAGATTTTCAGGAAATACCATCCCACTAATAACAATAGTAATATTCCTATAAATCACGGTTTCTTTAAAACATACACCCAAAGTTTTCACTAAAATTTACATCTTAATTCCACAAGGTTATATTCCCAATTTACTTGAAAATTTCTCAGAAATGAAAGAACAAGAAGATCTAGAATCAAATAGGGAATTATCATAATTTTAATAAATGAGTAACATACCAATAACCAATTCATTTGATGGACCAACATTAACTATAGTAGTAACAAAAGATTTTCCACACTCTTTTTCTTACGATCTTGACGATTTCTAGCCGGAGTTTCTAGATTTGGTCACACGTTAGCATAATGACTCAACTCATTACAATTAAAATACCTCACTATTGGATGGATATCGATTACCCCATTCTTTGATTCTTCAGGATTATTTTCCTTACAATCATGGGCTATAAGTACAAACTTTCCACATCAGTAACACTTACCTAATTTCATATTACATTCTCGAGGGTAATTTTTACCATGCTTACCACAAGATGAGAACTTCATTTTCTTACCTTTAGATTTATTTTTTGTATGTTTCCCCATCACCTGTCATCCTGACCGCTTATTACTTTCATCATCACAAGCAATATAAGTGCCTAAAAACTCCATCTCAACTTTTTTGGCACAACAAATTTTTTTTATCAATTCTTTTAAATTCTTTTATAACCAAATATATTAATAGTCTTTGTTTCAATCCTAAGTAAAATATATTGAGTTTACTATCAATATCCTGAACAAAATCCGGTATGTACCTAGCCAATCTTGTAAAATTGGCTTCATACGTGGCCAACAATTCTTTATCTTTTTTCCTCAATTACAAGAATTTTTTTCTATCCATATTCAAACAACCTTAGGTAAAAATTTATCAAGTAAAATATCCTTAAAATTTTCCCATTCTAGCGAATCAAGATCAACTTTTCTCTGGTATTCTTAACCAAATACTACCATCGATCAACTTCACATTCAAAATGATAAACAAAAAGAGTTACCTTTTGACGTTTCAAATATCCCATGACTTAAAATATCTTCTTCAGAGAATTTATCTATCCTTGTCTACCACAAGTTCATTTGATCCATTGAATAATGGAGGCCTTTCCTCATGAAATGTTCCACAATATACATGTTCCTTTGTGGTAAATCAAGTTCCTCTCTTGCATGGATACCGCCAACATTTAGATCTTGTTTCAAATGATCCATCAGTGCAACAAACTATTCTATTCCAAATCTAACCTTCTCAAGATGCTCATTTGGAAGAATATTCTTCTCTCGGTGCCTACCCACTATAGATTCCATGTTTCCTATGTGGAAAACCATTCTAAATAGACACAGTTTAGATAAAGCAACATGGTAATCTTAAAATTATATATCATTTCAACTTATCTATATGATAAAATCTTTCAAGGGAATGATATTATACTAAACCCTAAAGTTATCTAAAATTTCATTCGATACCAAATATAAGGACCCATCCTTAAACATTAAATAATCTTGAGTTTTAAGTCATGAATTCATTCTCTTATATTTGACAATCTTTTCAGGTTTATTGTTTTAGATAATTATTTCACAACTTATACATAACCAAACCATATAATACAAAGTGGAAACTTATAATCAACATTTATTTTTACCACTATGACTTCATTGTCACAGTTTTTTCCTTGCATCAAAGTATGTGATAAAATGAAACAAATTTATAATGTTCTCAATTTAATAGACCAATAAATATGTCCATAGATAGGAATAAACAATGACAGTAGAAACATGTGGTGTTCTTATTGGAGGGTCTGTCCTCATGATCTCACCCACTAAAGATCACCAAGTATTAACTTCATGAGAATAAGTCTCAATGCTTATGAGCCCCCATCACCTGATAGTCATACATCAAATGTTTCTAGGTAGTATGATGTATCTATTCCATAAGACATATGCTTAAGATTAATTTCATAGTATATCAGGTTCTAATTATGGCTTGTGAACAATTATAACATTTTTATATGAAAAAATAATATATAGAAATTACCATTTAAATAGTAGACACATAAATATCAACACTATAATTTTAATAACTCGTATTTTATTGATTTTTTAGAAATTATTTGGGAAAATCTTGAGACCATACGCTGCGATGACGTGTGATTCTGAGGCCCAGTGTACCCAAAACAATTCATTGAATAATGTTAAAATTTTAATAGAATGCACATGTGGTTTTCCTAAAAAAGTAGAATAAATCCTAAATGGGTGCTCAAATTAGAAATATGGGAGAACTGTTGTGTTTAGAGTAGCGAGTTTACCCTAGGAAAGGCCTAAATTTCACCGACGTAGTTTGGATGTTAAAGTTAGTTTTTGGGATGTATTGGTAATAAAATATTTAATAAAATATTTTATTTCGACGTAGCGACTCATTTTATTTTTAATAATGTTTTTTAAGAATCTAGGGTTATCACCATTACCCTAGAATTTCCCTAATACAAGGTGAAGGAATTTCTATCAATAGTGATGGAGGATCGGAGATCAGAACATGGATCGACGATCAACGATGTGCCTCGGATTCGAAGGACCACACCAACTATTACACGACGATCGATCTTCATCAGCGAGCGATCCAAATATAGGTAGGGCATTTGATTTATTTGTAATTTCTTTTCCCTATTCTTATATTCTACAATGAATGTGGGTAATCCACAAATAGATTAGCCCATGGATTGGTCGTTTATTATAGGAGGGATTATATTACGGGTTATTGGAAGTTTTGTATTGGTTTTCTAACCCGAACTTCTCAATATTGATCTTTGGTCAAGAATTCTTGGCCAAAAATGTTAAACCCTCCATTTATGTAATTTTTCTCCCTCTGTTCTTCACGTTCATCACCGTTGGAACCCCGTGGCCATGAACCGACCTTTTCGGGTGGTTTCGAGTATGATCAGACCCTCAGACTCTAGGCGATTTGGCACCAAAGGCCAGATCTGTGTAGATTAGGACCCATGGGTCCTGGATCTACAACTTTTTTGAAATCCAAACACTGGAGGTGGCCTGATGATCCAAATAAGGGACAACCGACATGGGTTCAGTGCAGTAGTCCGGTGAGGCACAACATCGATTGTGTACGGTGGAGACAGTCATCGATGGATGGAGGCGGAAGCTCCGGTTGGTCTAGGAGAGTGGCGGTTCAGGTCCAATGGGCCGGTTGAGGCCAACGTCAGGGTGGATGGTGGTGGGCATGGTAGCAACTATGGGAGTAGGTGATGGTGGTGGCGAAGTTATGAGGGGGATGCAGAAAGGAGGCAGTGTACGCAGTAGGGTAGCCGATTGGAGCCTTTGGAAGTAGCGAGACCATAGTGAAGGTAGAAGACAGACTAACCATGGGTGACGTGATGTGGCACCACATGGAGCCGAGAGGCAAGTGGTCGGGACGGACCATTTGCAGTGTAGTAGGTCCTCCCACGTGCATGCAGATCATACCAAAGGGGAACCAAGCTTCTCTAGCGGCCTAGTGGACTAGACTGAGTAACCTAGTGGGATGGGCCAGCCATACCTTGTTGGTTTGAGTCTTTCAGGTCAGGTCGGGTCGGCCGGCAAGTCGAACTGAGTCTGGTGGGTTGGTTCGGACCCGGACCGGACCCAGGTCGGACCTTTTTAGGAAAAGAGCCATAACTTTCAAAATGTGTGTCTATTTGATGATTCATTTGTGGAGTTGGGACTCTTAAAATGAGATAGTCCTTTTGAGAAACACTAAGTAAGTTTTTATGAAAGTTAGAATATGATAATGGATTGAGGAGTAGGTCGTCCCAGAACAAGCATTCTATGAGCAGAATCTAATGGATGGCTGTGACCTAGAGACTGTTTGTCTACAGAGAACATGTGTCTTATAAAGACTATGTGTCTTATCGAGACTATGTTTTTTTATAGAGACTTTGTGTCATATCAAGACTATGTGTCTTATATATATTGTGTTTTTTACATATATTGTGTGTCTTATCGAGACTTTGTGTGTTATAGAGACTATGTATCTTATTGAGACTGTGTGTCTTATAGAGACTGGGTGTCTTATCAAGATTGTGTGTCTTATGATGCAGGAGAGGGTCCTCCATTGGATATAGAGCTCCCTCATCTATTGAAAACATTTATGAGGAGCAGGACCATTCACTTGGTGTGAACAATACTTAGATAGGAGTTAGAACTCCCTTGACAGACTGAGGAGTGGGATACTCCGTTTAGAAGTGACAGAAGTTTTGAGGGTTAGTTAGGGGTAGTACTCCATCGACTGTAGGGTAGTGGTGAGGTGTGAGTCCCTCCATTCTCTCTTGACAGAGAGGATTCACATGGTGCATATTTTGGAGTAGTTCTCCCTCAACTATGTGTAGCGGTGAGGGGTGGGCCTCTTCACTTGGGTTTCTTAGCTTATGTTGGGTGCAAGGTGGTGATGACTAGACCCCAGGTTCTAGGCACTGGAGTTGGACCTAGTAAAATATTCCTGATGGAGTGAATCTCTCAGATGGGTTCCATATAATATGCTTGAGCTCATGGAGTGTGTCCTCCTAGTTTTCATGTTGTGATTCGATCCAATGAGGATAATCTTGTTGTTGGATATGAGGTTGGAACCTTATGATACTTAGTGCCTAAGATGAGTATATCTTGATGTTTTTGATATATGTGATGTATAAATATATATGTGTGGAACTAACTATACTTCATGTATTTATTTATGGTGAACTTCATGTATTTCTTAGTAGGATTCCTTTGTGGTTTTGGGGTGTCCTATTGAGTATTGTTTTACTCACCCCTCCATGGGATTTTCCTAAACATGTCATGTCTTGTGCAGATGGTTTATGATTTTATAGAGTCCTAGGTGGACTAGGACCAGGTGTTTCTTAGAGAGATAAGATAGTTATGGTGTGCTCATGAGGATTCAGATAGATGTCCTTATACCTATCCTTTAGGTAGGGTTTTCCGTGGATGAGTTTCAAGAACTTATGTGTTCACTTTTACAGACTCTTAATTTTGGTTTTCTTGTATTCTATCCCTGTTTAATTTCTAGTTTTCTACTATCATGATTTGTTGTTGGTATTATTAGTGGTATGCATGCTTGTTTACTTAGTATTTTTACATTTCAGAATTTTGGGCTTGGAGATGTGTGTGTGTGTGTGTGTACAAGTACTTAGGAAAATGCCCCCCATCTGTGAGATATGCCTACTAGGCACTAGTTCCCAGCCCCTGGCCTATTTGAGGTGGGCTTGGTGTAGTCATGGAATAAGCCCCTCTGGGATGGGTCCTGATAGAGTGGTATCTGAGAAGTCAGTTCTACTTAAGAACCAGGAGTCTATGATGTTGGTTTGGGAGACAATGATAAGTGTTTTGAGTTCATATTTCAGGTGAGGGACTCCAGTGTTGGTGCGGCGGTTGACGTATCCATACACTAGGACTTTGGAAATATAGTTTTCTACTCGGTACATGAAAACATGAGTTTTAGGAAAAAAATGGTACATGAATCATATAGGAATGGTTGTGCCTTCCATGTCCTTCTTTATTCATCTCTTTAGATATACTCTATTGACCATGGTGCATCTTGTTTTACTTCAACATGCTTCCACGTAGACAACTAGCCATGATTCCACCTTGTGATCATGATGATAATCCACTGGGTGATGAGATATCAGTACAAAGATTTTTACTATATATAGCACCTCTGGGAGGTGCACCAGCTATACCACCACCTTTAGAGAAACACATGGTACCTGTAGTACCAGCTAATGAGGAGAAAAAATTGACTGTGCTTTATGAGTTTCAATAGTAGAGACCCCTCAGGTTCCAAGGCAAGACCGAAACATAGGTAGATTAGGATTGGCTTGATGTGGTAACCTAAGTTTTCTGTTTATTCAGGACACTAGAAGATTAGATGGTGGTCTCGATAGCGATCCTTCTATGTGGATCAGCAAGGTGATAATAGGGTTTGGTTACCTGATATTACGATGAGGCGACTCTTCCATGGATAGAGTTTGATAACCTTTTCATAGAGGAGTTATCGCCTAATATACTATGGGATATGTGTGTCTAGGATCTTATAAATCTCTAGAAGGACGACATGTCATTATCTGAGTATTCATCAAGGTATATCGGCCTTTCCAGGTACTCGATGGATATGATACATGACTAGTGCTTCAGGGATCAAACCTTCGAGTGAGGTCTACATAGGGAAATATGAGCCAACATTATCCCTATATACATTCTTACTTAATCTAGGGTTCTAGAGAGAACCTTTGTGGTTTAGAGTTCCTTGGCTGGGTAGATACAATTGATGGTAGTCCGTAGTGGGCAAGAAGAAGCAGAGACCTCAGAACCAGGAAGTCGATGTCAATATCAGATACTTGGATGTGTTAGAAGTTTTGAGAGGAGGTCCCAAGATATGGGATCTATATATCAAGTCTCATAGGGTGAGTCTAGGCAGCCTAGAGAGTGGAAATTCTTTTCTTGTGACAATAGGGAACATCTCTCTAAAGATTGTCCAGCCAGTCACACTACTGAGAGGGAAACAGTGGATGAACCACCAAGTCAGAGACAATGAAAGGAACAGAAATATCTGTAGGGTGGATGACATGGAAGAGGATATGGGATAGTAGTAGGAGGTGGAATACATTTATAAATGTTACCACCACCACCCCCAAGTGACCCACACCAGGCTCTAGGAGCTGGAGGATAAGGAAGGGGACAACTGCCTGCAATTGAGGCATATGACCCAAGGGATCTATGAATGATTCAAGGTACAGTCTATGTCTATTCTACCTTATCTATCATATTAATAGACACAGGTTCTAATCATTCCCTTATTTCAATGAATCTTTTTTTGAGACTTGGAAATTCTGGTTGAACCATTGACTCTACCCTCACGCTTGGAGACTCTTACTAGAGGAGACCCGATGATCATGCACTGGTGTTGATAGTTTGGAATGACTCTTAAAGGTGAGAGTTTTGGTTGGGGTCTCTTATTAGCAATATCGAGGCCTTACAACATCAATATTGGTATGGAATGGTTACCTATAGTTCATGATCATATTGAATGTTTTAGGTGAAGAGTGTGGTGTGTCCATAGTGATGGAACAAACTTTTCATTTTTAGTAAAAGATGAAGACAAGGAAGCACTAGATGGAATCAAACATAGAAGGTTGCAACCAATTACTCATAAATTGGCTATCCCAACCCTCGGTTCTTTGGATGTTATGAGTCCTCAGAATCCTGTAGTGGTGGCGAAGTTGTAGTGTATTTGGTGGAGGTTGAGAGAGAGTCGTTGGCTAGAGTTCCTCCAGGACCATGAATTTTAAATTGTCTATAATCTTGGAATGGGAAATGTGGTAGAATATTCTCTCAATATGAGATCTTTTTCATAGTTACTGAATGAGGAATCAGATAAGTTGGCCTCATTATAGTTATCCTTGGTGGATGGAGTCGGAGTAACTTATCTCTAGTCGATGGTTGACACCCCTCCACTCTTACAGTGAGTCAAGGAGGCACAACTTGAGGAAATCGAATGCGAGACCACACATTCTTATATATACATAGGTCATACCCCTAATAGAAATTCGAAAGGTGTGGATAACATCATTCTTTTCATATGATTCAAAGTTGTACCAGTGATGCTGAGGGAGTAAGTTTTATACTTTATCCTTGGGTAGTACACACCCTTTAGAGCCATGAGAGATCATTATGTGGGAAGGATGAATACCTTGCTTTATAGACAAGCACCCAGTTCTATGTTTGTTTCCTACTGCTTATGATGTAATGTGATCCTGGGATGGCTAATCCTGGAGGGCTATTATGATATGTGTGATAGGGAGGCCCGATTTTTGTGGTAGTAGGGGACTCTTAGAGTGGTGAGATGCATAGAGATATTCATGTTGGTGTTTAGATGACATCATATATGATAGAATAGGTTGAAGTTGGGATTCTAGGTAGATATGAAAGATGGGTGCTTGTTTGAATCAGTTTCTTGGGTTTTCAAGTCACCGTGTCAAGCCCCTTGTGCTTGTAAAGTGTTGCTCCTTTTCTTTCTTGGCGTGCCAAGATGGAAGTGGGAAAGGATATCGATGGACTCTGTGATAGGTTTCCATGTATGACCAGGGGAAAAGATACTATATGGGTGATTTTTGACTGACTCATCAAGTTTCCCCACCTCTTAGCTATATGGGAGCAGAGTCTAGTATAGGGATTGAGATGCCTCCACATGCAGGAGATAGTTCAACTCCATGTAATTCTATCGATGATAGTTTCAGATCGTGATGCTCGCTTTTCATCATGGATGAGGAGATCGAGGATCGAAAGGATAGGATCCTTCATGGACGAGCGATCCCTTTAGTGCATGTTAGATGATAGAACCAGAATCTCCAGGAGATCATAAGGGAGCAGAAGGCTCAGGTTCATTCTTATTACCCTCATCCTTTGTGTAGCCCTTGGTTTGGCTTTCGGGGATGTGAAAACTTATGGTGGTGATAATGTAATAACTTTTATTTTCCTGATTTTATTTTTATAAATTATTTGGGAAAATCCTGAGACTAGGAACTATGATAATGTTCGATTCTGAGGCTTAGTGTGCCCAGAATAATTTTTTGAAAAATGTTACTTAATGACAGGCACGCGTATTTTTCATAAAAAAATGTAATAACTCCTAAAAAGGTGTCTGAATCAAAACTATGAGGGTACCATTTCATTCAGAGTAGCAAGTTTACCCTAGGAGAGACCTAAATTTGATTGTCATAGGTTGGCTGTGAAATTTTGTTTTTGGGACGTATCGATAATAAAATATTTAATAAAAATATTTTATTTCGACACAGTTCCACATTTTCCTTTTAATATAGTTTTTTTGGAATCCAGGGTTATCACCATAACCTTGGAATTACCCTAAGACAAGGTTAAGTAAGTTATCTCAACATCGATAATGGATCAGAGATCAGAACGTGGATCAATAATCAGCGATGCGCCTCAGATTCGAAGGATCCTGCCAACGATGATGACACAACGATCAATCTTCATTAGTGAGCAATCCAAATCTAGGTTGGGTGTTTGATTTATTTTCCCCATTCTTAGATTCTATGATGAACATGGTCTAATCCATGAGCATAATAGTCCACAAATCGGTCATATATTGTGGGTTATCGGGAGTTTTGTATTGGTTTTCTAACCCGAACTTCCCAATCTTGATTGTTGGCCAAGAAAGCATGGATAATGATGTTAAAATCATCATTTATGTGAATTTTCTCCCTCCGTTCTTCACGCTCATCACTATTGGACTCTCGTGGCCATAACCAGATGTTGCTGGATGGTTCTGAGTATGTTTGGACCCCCGAACTCTAGGCGATTTGACACCAAAGGCTGGATCTCTGTAGATTGGGACCCATGGATCCCAGATCTACTACCATTTCGAAATCTAGATACCAAAAGTGTCCCGATGATCTGTAGAAGGGACCACCAGTGCGGGTCCAATAAGGTACAATGATGATAGTGTGGTGGTGTATGGTAGAGGTGATTAGCGGTGTCCAGAGGTAGTGGATTCGGTTGGTCCAAGCAAATGGAGGCTCGGGTCCAGGGAGCTGGTTCAGGCCAGGGGTGGGGTGGCTGGTGGAGACTATAGGAGCAGGTGATAGAGGTGATAAGGTTACGAGGGAGATGTGAAAAGGAGGCTGTGTACGCTGTAGGGTGGCTGCGTAGAGCCTGCGACAATGGTGAGGCCACGGGGTAGGTGAACAGCGGGTTGACTGCATGAGATATGGTGCGACACCACATGGAGTTGAGAAGAACACATTCAGAGTGGAGTACATGTGGCACAAAAGGAACACAATCAGATTGGACCACATGTGGCACAAATGGTTGATCTGCATGTATGTGGTCCATACCAGAGGGGATTCAGGCTGCTCTAGCAACCCAATGAGCTAGACCGAGTAGACCAGTGGACCAAGCCCAGTGGGCTGGGCCGGTCCAGTACAGACTAGACTGGGTCAGGTCGGGTCAGCCTGGGTCAGGTCTGGTTGAGTCGGCCAGACTGGGTTGGGTTGGCCGGTGGGTCGGGTCAAACCTGGACCAGACTTAGGTCAAACCTTTTTATGAAAACAACCATAATATTCAAACCATGTGTCTGTTTGATGAGTCATTTATAGCGTTGGGACCCTTGAGACGAGACAGTCCTTTTGAGATAATATAAGTGAGTTTTTTTTTGTGGAAGTTGGAATACAACCTAATGGATTTAGGAGTAGTTCCTCCTAGAACAAGCATGATATAATTGGAATCATGTGGATGAATGTGGCTTAGAGACTACGTTTCTTACAGATATCGTGTGTATTATAGAGACTATGTGTCTTATCAAGACTGTGTGTCTTATCAAGACTATGTGTCTTATCAAGAATGTGTGTCTTATAGATACTGTGTGTCTTATAGAGACTGTGTGTCTTATCTAGACTTTTTGTCTTACAAAGACTATGTTTCTTATCGAGAATGTGTGTCTTATAGAGATTGAGTGTCTTATCGAGACTGTGTGGATTATCATGCGAGAGAAGATACTCCATTATAGATGGATCTCCCTAAGCTTTTGGAAACAATTATGAGGAGAGGGCCCATTCACTTGGTGTAAACTATACCTAGATAGAAGTTAGATCTCCCTTAATGGACTGAGGAGTGGGATACTCCGTTTAGGAACGATAGAATTTTCGTGGGTTAGTTAGGGTAAGTACTTCCTTGACTGTGGGGAAATAGAGAGGTGTAAGTCCCTACGCTCTCTATTGCTAGAGAGGATGCATGTGGTGCATAATTTGGAGCAATTCTCCCTCAACTGTGTGTAGTGGTGAGGGGCAATCCTTTCACTTGGGTTTCTTAGCTTATGCTGGGAGTAAGGCAGTGATGACTAGACCCATGGTGTTGGGAACTGGATATGGACCAAATAAAATGTTCCCAATGGAGTGCATCTCTCAGATGGGTTCCATATGATATGGATGATCTCATGGAGTGCATCCTCCTAGTTTTCATGTTACTATTCGAGCCTATGATGAGAATATTATTGCTAGCTATGAGGTTGGAACCTTATGATACTTAGTGTCTGAGATGAGTATATCTAGACATTCTTGATATATGTGTTGTATAAATATATATTTGTGGAGATAACTATAATTCATGTATTTATTTGTGGTGTACTTCATGTATTTCTTAGTAGTATTCCCTTGTGGTTTTAGGGAGTCTTATTGAGTGTTGTTTTACTCAGATCTGCATGATCTTTTCCCGCACATGTTGTGTCTTGTACAGACAGTCAATGCTTTGACAGAGTCCTAGGTGGACCGGGACCAAGTGGTTCTTAGAGATATTAGACAGTCACGGTGTGCTCCTATGGCTTCAGACAGTTTTCCCTATACCTACCCTTCAGGTAGGGTTTTTTGTGGATGAGTTTCAGGAACATGTGTGTTCACTTTTACAGACTTGTACTTTTGGTGGGCTTGTATTCTAGCCCTGATTACTTTCTAGTTTTCTACCATCATACTCTATTGTTGGTATTATTAGTGGTATGCATGCTTGTTTACTTAGTATTTTTACATTTTAACATTTTGGGCTTGGAGATGTATGTGTGTACAATTAATTAGGAAATTTTCTGAAATTTGTGGTATATGCCTACTCAACGCTTGTCCCCAACCCCTGGCCTATTGGAGGTGGGCTTGGGTTAGTCACAGAATGGGCCCCTCTGGGATGGGCCATGAAAATAATGGCAAGTGTACATCATGAATAACTCACTATATACATGGTAATTTAATAAAAAGTACCATTCAAGTTGGGTCTAGGGAACCCACTATTACAACACTCCCACTTTCACTAGAGCCAACTTGATATCCATCATTGTTAGCTCTCACATGATAAGATCATGTTTCTACTGAGTTATGGATTTAGTCATTGTGTCTTCCACATATCTGTTGTAGGGCTATTCTGCTATGTGAAAACTCCCCTATTTGAGTAAAACGTCTCAAGAGATGATATCCCTATGTACAAACTCACCTATTTGGTCTACTTTCAAAATTTGACATATTGGCTAGAACTAGTAGTAGAATTATCATAATTTATATTATGATAAAACTTTACTTACTAGTTGTAATTAAAATAATTAGAAAAATCATTATGTATTTTACACTACTTCTTTAGATACCTCAGAAGCCATAAAGAACATGGTATTTGTATATATGGCTACAACTAGCTTGAATGATCTTGTCTTTCTCATTAACTTAGCCTGATTGTGATACTAGATCACATTGATCCAAGGAAGACTAGTCTGTGTCCTGAAAAAACTAGTATCCCTTCCTCTCCACATACCAGGTACATATCCCTCATACTTACTCAAGTACATTTAGATAGTTCTGACTGCTTCCCATGTAGTTATATGGGATATAACTAATATTTTCCTACCATAAAGTATATTTTAGAAATTTCATTTTTGGCACATATCATGGAATGTGTGATTAATCCATCACAAAATAATATGGAATTTAACTCACCACATTAATCTCATCCTATTCTCATGAATACCCTCTTAGATAGATTTATTCCATGTGACACTGGTAAAAATTATATCTTGGATTGTTCCAACTTGTATTTATCAATAAATTTTCATTATATATAAAATTAACTTGGTCTAAGAAACCAATAGATCTACCTTAGTTGATCCTATTATATAGAACTTAGGTTGATACTTTAAGTCCATCTATGGATAGTTACTTTCATTTTGGTCTTAACTAACTGTAATACCAATAGTTTTTTTTCCACATGTTTTCAAACATATTTTAGTTGGAAACTTTGGTGCTCCCACTAACCTCTAGTGAAAACATGGAAAAAATTAATTCCAAATGAATATTATATGATCTTGTTTCTTAATTAAATCCTAAACAATATTTTAGTAACTTTTACCCCTTATTAGAATTATATGGTGCCACCATCCCTTTTTGGTTGGTTCTTATAGACGCCTTACATGATTGGTGGTCTTATTATCCAATGCTTAATAAAATGATCATAGAAAGTTGCTATGGCAAGTAATATTCTAATGGATTTAGGCATAATGACTTGGTGTTACCAATCAATACTTATTGGTAATATGATTATACCATCCATTCATATTTTCACTCAAATACCCACCATAGTATTCAAAATAATAAACCCCCTGTACTTTGATACATGGAATCCATTTTTAAATTTTAATTTATCTTGTAAATCTTAGCTAATTTCTATATACTTCTTGTAGGAATTATTATTCTCAATGAATAATGGATCAACAACCATGGTGAATATAAAACCACTACTATGGTTTCATCCTTCCTATGTAGTACGTGTCTCTGGAACATTCATCCTCCACAAGTTCTTGTGGAAATTGTTCCTATGGAAATCATTTGTGCATCTCAAGCATTGACTAAATCCAAGTCAATCTTGCTCCCACTATCTCAAATAAATATGTTCACCATTATATATAAATATAGTCTATAACATGACTATCTATTTTCTATCATAGTATTTTTTTTCAATATCCTATGAAACTTTTAGGATAATTACTTTAGATGCACATTGTGTTTTTTATGATACAAGTTTGTTTATATCTTAACTAACTGTTTGTATCTAAACACATACTATTATGACATAATGGATTTTTATCATACTATAACTCATATGATATCTATTTTTAATAATATTTGACATATGGTTATGGTATAATTCCTTTATTTACATAGCATGTCAAAAAAATAATGGAAGTCACTGTAATTCAAATATGTCTCAACATTGATGCCCCTTTACTTACATCATGACTCTGATGTGTATAAAGAAATGTGATTTTAGGAATTATTCCACACTACATTTTGTTGATAAATGTTAACATGTAAGACTCATTATCAATCCTCCTTGTTAGCATAATGACCTTAATGTGGATAAGGTAATGTGTGTTTAGGAATTACTCCATGCTACAATATATTAATTGATGAATGCTTGGTCAAGATATTCTTCAGTGTGTGGGCCTGAAGTATCTTATATATTTTCTATCCATAAATATACCATACTTCACTTTCACATTCCTTGAAAAAACTTAGAGGAATCTTATGAAGTATATTTACCACTAGTTTACCCTTGTATTAGTTCACGCACTCTAGCTACACGAATTCTGAAAGCTTTGTGGATTACCTTTATTTCTAAAGGTTTCTTTGTCTAAAACTAAGTACATTAGTGTTTCAATAATAACTAAGGTCTTTAGCTCCAAAGAGTTTAAAACCATACTGGGTATATCCTTGAAAATTATTTAGTTTTTCTTGATAAAGTGTTATCTTGTCACAATTGGGTATATAAGTCTTATATTTTATATTAATCATGTATTTGAAATGATTCAAGTATTATATAACTATTGTTTGAGTAATAAACACCCTAAAAAACATTCATTCCTAAACTCAAATAATGTCTCTTTGTGTCCAATGGACACATGAGATAAATGTTTTGGTTATACTAAATAAAATTTTCACTAGAATCATTAAACTTTGAAATATATAGGTTTTGTACTTCTCACTGCTGACTTAGGAACTACCCTTTTCAGTCGCTTGGAGAACACACCTAACTTCTTATAATGTTTCTACACTTACTTGGTTACAGTATTTAAATACACACATGTGTTAGGAATGTTATATTTAATACCCAATAAGTATGACTTCAACATTACTTACAATTGATGAATATACCTGAAGAAGAAGTGATTACTTTCTTATTTAATTCAGTTAATTGAATTTAAACTTCCATATATTTATTTCATGATATGTGAAGAAAATAACCTTCTGTTTAATACTTATTCATCGAAGGATGTTGAGAACATTCCTCTGACATCACACTTTCCATTTGTCATTTTCACCTTATCTTTTAACTTTTTTTTCTATAAGAACTAAAATAGGAATCTTACTTTAATGTTCTTATTTCTTGGAGAAACTTACCCCAAAGGTAACAAAGAAATTTCTCCATACTGTTAATTTTTTTAACTTAAACGAAACATGAGTGAATGGGTGAAAATAATATCAGAAAGGGATTCATTAAAAGATCATGATTCATCAATGTACATGAATCTACTGTAATCATCATCCCTATTTATATCTTGCTTCATTTCTCCTTACAAGATTCTCAAAGATGAGACAACATGTAAAACCATCCATGTCCCGATGTTTTATCCATAACTCACATTAGATGTTGATGATAAAATTATGATGTAACCATCATATGTGTTATACTAGATTCTCATGTAAGCATTTTTTTAAACACCATCACTTCTTGATATTTCTTAACAGGTATTGGGGACACCAATACCTTGAATTTCCCATATCATAGTATTTTTCACAATTTCCTGTACTACTCTTTGGAAAATCATGATAGTTTGGACATTTTCATTTTCCAATAATTATCATAGTGTACTTGTGATATTACTTTCCATTTTCTATAAAAAAACTAGCATATTTTTATTTTATCTTGATTAGCGATTAAACATTATTAATTAATTAATTAAATAATTAAATGTATCCCACTATTTTATCAAACTATAGAAACCCTCTATACTAGAATTGGAATACATTGTTGTATGAGTATTCTAGTGGAAAATATCCTTGAAACCTCTCCTCATAATATTCATTCTTTGGCTATGCCACTACTCGGAAAGTTCAAGGTAAGAATTTCACTGGCCAACAACATTAACTCGTGGCTTCTTGACCTATTGAGTTAAGTCCCATCTTCTAAAATCATAAAATGATCTACTCAATGTTTTCCATAGAAGTTGAAATAAGATATATTTAACTAATTCTTTATTTCCAGTTTTAGTTGAGTCAACCCATCACTCTCATAAGAACTCCCTGGTAATAGGAGGTACACTCAAATTTGGTTGACGAGCACCTCATACACCCAATTTTTTTTTTAAATTCAAAAGATGGAAAACATTTGTGACTTAATATTTTTGTGAGGGTTTTTAATATTTTCGATGGATTTAATCCATTTCCATTAATATGTTCATACTATGTTGTTGATCTCACAACTAAACATTAATTGAAAAACATCCATCTCGTCTTCATGTATTTTATTGTTTATTATTTTATGTGTTTCCCACAAACATAAAAATGCATAAAATAATAATAAAATGCATAAAGGAAATAAAATTACCCAACTAGTCTTAAGAATATAATATTAATTGATCCATCTAAACTCAATGGATCAACGATGACATATGGATATCATACTTGAGTCAGGTCTTGACTCATGATGCAACTCATTCCTGGTCCAGTGTATCCACTTATTGTGTATATTTTTCCTTGACTTGGAAGGGTCTGTGACTTATAAAATCATCATCAATATTACATCAATACTTGCATGCATGTGATATGATACCAGGAGTGAAAAATAAAGATAACTAACTTTTATCTGGGTGTGCAAACCCTTATACATATTAAATGAAAAATGAAGATGCGTAAACCGTGTTATTTAAAATTAATTACATGCATCAAAAATAATTAAATAATTAAATAAATAAATAAAAAATAGATATAAATGGTTGGTCAATGCTCAATACCTGTTAGTGGGTGAAATTAAAGTATGATAAAAATTAAATGAAATAAATTTAACTATGAGGACATTTGAATAAATTAAATGAATTATTTAAATTCAAATAATTTAAATTAATTTGGTATGATGATTAATTTAATTTTTACCCTAAAATTAAATCAATCAATTACTTTATTTATTTATTTTTTATACCAAATTAAATTAATAATTTTGAAAATAATAATTTTTTTATTATTTTTCAACAAAAAATTAATTAAATTAATTATTGATTAAATTAAAATTATTTTGGGTCTCGAAACCCTACGTAGGGCTAATACAGGCTAGACCGATCCCACACAGGCCTGTTCTAGACTGAGAAGACCCCGTACATGGGTGTTCTGGGATAAAAATACCTACCCTAACCTGTTACGGGCCAGGAAAGCCCTCTCAAGCCCGTTGTGGGGTGGGTTGGGTTAAAATGGACCTGTTGAGGTGTTCTGCTCAGCTAAAAAGGGTAGGGGTGCCTCAAGGTGGGGTCACAAGCAATTGGGGATGCACTCGGTGGTGGTTTAGAAGCTTAGTCTAGAAAGTGGAACATAGCTTGGGGTATGATCCATGGTGGTGTAAGATTGGTAGGAAGCATAAACCAAGGAGGGGCGATATCTGGTTGCGGTTTGGCTTTGTATCACATGTAAACAAAAAATCCACCAAGTGGCCAAGGCATTGGAAGGATGATGGTGATGGCCGTAAGAATTTGGCTTGGCCGGATGGGGTGAGCAACGTCGGCGGGGCAGCCGAGCTTGATTGGGGAGGTGGTTCACAAAGCATCAGGGACATAATCTATTATGGGCGACGGTGTCCTCACTGTGGGTGCAACCTACTGGATCTCCATGGAGAGGCTCTCCATGAGTGTAGATGGTGGCCTGAGGTTCATGAATGGCTCAATTGTGGGTGGGACATGTGGTGGACAAGGTCGAAATTAGAGGAGGGTGATGGTGGAGGTGGTCTATGCACTAGTGAGGTCGGCTGTGGAGGGCGACTGGTGGCTACTAGAGGGTGGTGTGTCTACGGGTTCGTGTGACCAAGGAGGGAGGAGGATTACAACTTGAGTGTTCACCAACAAGGGAGGGGTATTGATGTATCAGGAGGAGGGAATAGGAAATTTTGTACTAGCTTTCGTAGGAAGATCTATTTTTTATTTAATAAAAGTATTTTTTTCTATGTGGAAATACTACATGCAATTTTTGTGGGTTTTTCATAATCCACCACACCCTTTCCTCCTTATTGACTTTACCTTTGTTTAAAAAAATTAATTGATCTTCTTTTGTTTGTTTTCAGGTCACACCCCTCAGCTCAAGCTACCCAAAATTATTAAAAACAATGTTTTAATTTATTATTGTGGAAATAAAGTGCTCTCTAACCATAAAAACAAGCTAGTATTTTTATTTTTAACATGATCCATGAACCAATTCCCCACAACATATTTTATATTATTTTTTTTATAAAAATTAATCTCACAAAAGTGTGAAAAATAATCTCACCATGAAAATGAATTTCGAGGACCATAATCTGACTAGATCCTTTCCAGAATTATGGGGTGACTAGAATTATAATCAGAGACAAAACTCAGGCCTTTTTTACAAATTTTATTCTTCAAAATTTTAATACCCAAAAAAACCATGTTAAATCAGTATTCAAATTTTCAGATGACTATAAATTTTTCATCCAAGATCAGATTGATGCATTTTCAAAGTTGTTGGGATCAAATTTAAACCCTTTAATTAATTTAAGGAAAAATAATTTTTTATTATCTTATAAAATTAACGAAACATACATATAATACTAATTAGAAGTACAAGGTCACATAGTGAAAGTCAGTGGCTCAGGGATTAAAAATTTTTCATCACTAAAGTGATGAAACTTCATCATCTCTCGCGATCCAAGTCCTGGTACGATCTGAGGATATCATGTGAGTTATTCAGAGCATAGAAAATAAAATTGAATGAGTACCTTGTTTGAATCGAAGCATGCATGACTGAATCTCATCACCGGTGACCGTTTCACTAAGGATCTGAATCCAAACTACTCTAGATTATCTATGCATTATTTGAGAATATATCCAATTTTCATTCTTAGAATTCAGGGTGCTAGCATGGTGGTTTGATAAATCCTTCAGCATCATGATGATCACCTATATCTCATCTATTTGATCCATTGAAGGAATTCTTGGATGAATCGAGTGAAGAGATAATTTATATATCTAGGATGTGGTAGGATAGAGAATTTATCATTATTTTTTCATGAAGAATCACTTGAAAAGAATTTCTCCTTTCTTATATATTGGATTGTTCAAATACCTAGAAAAGGTTCCCTGACCCCCGAAAAAAATGCTCACTAAATAAGTAATAAATAAATAGTTATGAAGAACTAACTACATCATAAATATTTTTTTATCAAATACTTATAATATATATATATTAAATATATTATTTGATAAACCTAAGTCATTAACTAAACTCATAATTCCAACTAATATTAAACAAACCTTGAATATTAAAATAATATTCATTTGTATAATATTATTCCATGTGTATGCTTAAATACTTGTAAATACATTTAATAAATAAATTCAACTAAATTATTATATACTATAATAATAATGAATTTATTTATTCATCGGTGGTCGATTAGTTGGACAAATTTCAGACCCCATGGTGGGGCCCACCATGTCCATTATTCATATTCACCAGAATAGGGACGAATCATGAATGCACTATTTTGTGTGACCCTCTAGGACCTTATCTCGATAGATTGAATACTATTTATAGACCAAGAGAGGAGCATAACAACCCATCAAGTCCCTAAAGAGATAAGGAAAAGTCATTACAATGACAACCATCCTACAAACACATACAATGTAATATAATCTAATTGTCTAAAAATATATCATAATGCGGGATGCACACATACGTCATCATCCATTATTGATTTATTGATTATTGATCTAACTAGATGAACTTACCTCTAACTAACTTGGACAAATATTTATGAAGGTACTACCATATTGATCAACAAGGTTTGAGATATCACTTCCTCAACCTAGAAGTGACAAATTTTATCTTGACCATTCAACCAATACCAAACCACTAATGACGCACCCAACACAAGCTACCTCGTCATGACTTCATTGTCATGGTTTTTTCCTTGCATTGAAGTACATGATAAAATGACATACATTGATAATGATATCAAGTCAGGAGACCAGTATACATGTCTGTAGATAGGAACAACCAATGAAACCTGAAACATGTGGTGTTCCTTTTGGTGGGTCTGTCTATAGTAACCCTACTTTTTTTACATGACTATTACATCATTTTTAAGATAAATGACATAATAGAGATATAATTACATGATTAAAATGTTTAGTATCTTGGGAAAATTAGGACCATACACCACTTATGTATAATAAAACATAAACATTTATTTAAAATATTCTTCTCTATCCTTATAAATCTCATGATATCCTTAGTATAAGTAGTCACATGAGGATATACATCAAAGAAAGGGGTGAGACAAATGCCCAATAAGAGGATAAATAAGGGAATGAATCCATATAACATGGGTGTTAATAATCTTAATCATCATAACATAAGCATAAGATCATCATCATAATCATGAGAGAAAGAATTAGATAAAGGCATGTAATGTGGTAATGCATAAAAATGAAACATCATGTCCTAGTGTTCAAATACCACACATAGTTGTGAACAAAGATAACATCATGTTCACACATAATATATGTTCATAATAATAACATCAACATTTTGAAAAAATCTAGCATCATGTCTATACATATTACACATTATCTCATGAGATACATCACATTACCCAATGCATTAGAGGACAATATAATTCTAGGCCCATCCATCACATTATAACATTGACATAATCATGCATGGAACATAAGAACATATATTAATCAATGCCATAAAGTAACCCATGTAAAGGAATGGGTTTCATAAGGATTTCATCAATCATGAATAATCTTGGGGTTCCCAAATGAAAAATGGAAAAATATATTTGGTATAAGATTCATCATTCTTGAGTAAAGAATAAACTCAAGAGGAGTCAAGATGTGTTTTAAAAAGAAAAGTTCTTTTTTTTAAATCTTTGTATTTATCAATAAATTAGATTGGAAACATGTATATACCCAAAAAATGGAATAAAAATAAAATTATATTTAAGGGTAATTAAAAGGATATCCACACTAAAATTTGTCATGAAAGAGTAATAACCCAAAGAAAGGGAGTTGGGTTTGAGAATCCTCTTACCTTATACCTGAATGCATTTTTCACTTGCACTTAATATCCTGAATAATAAAATTAGATTCATTAATTAATAAATAAATAACCTATTATAAATTTATTTTATTTATTATAATTTTATTAAGTTCATTTATGGCCATTTTGATGAGTTATAGAGTTCAATTTCCTCATTCTGGAAGTGTTCGTTTCAAGGTTTATGGTCAGTTCCATTGAGTATAATTATGGGATTTCTTGTCAAATAGAAGAAAAATTATACAAGTATAATAAAATGGTATTAATATAATTCTTTAATTTTAAATGGCCCCATATATCATTTTGTTTTTTGATATGATGAATATTCATTAGATAAAATGTTAATGAAATTTTTTTAATTTATTTTGGCGGTTTTTATGACCATCATGAACTAGTATCATTTTATTTAATTTCATGTTTATATATTGGTTCCATTACATGATAAAAGTTATAATATGTATATTAAAACCTTATTTAAACATAATAAGGCTTTTATGACCGACCTTGAAGGTGGTAATGTAAAATGAAAACTCATCATCCACGAAGGCAACGAATTGATACATTACGAACGATGTTTTAATTTTTAGAATAAAAATATAAGAGAAGATATTTGAAGATGGATATTCCACTAACACAATAAAATTATAGTATATATATAATAATAGAGTTTTCCTGTGACTTTGGATAGAATATGTGAGGAGAGGATAAGAAAATAAAAAAAATTAAAAGATAAAGAAGGAGTATTTTACCTCTAGAATATCATATCTTTGAGAACCTCCTTAAGGCACTTGAGTTTGTTATTTTGGGAGACTAGAAGATCTTGGATGCAAGGAAGAGGCCTAGAAAGAGAATTGGGTAGAATTTAGGCAAGCTACATGTAACACCCCAAGTATTTACAAAAAAAATTAATATAGAATTTAATACACCCAACATTGAGTCTCTACAAAACAATAATTTGTTGTTATAATTTTTTAAACAATATAGTTATAACCTAGACGTTAAACATAATAATATGAATAATAATAGCTACTATTAAAATTTATTTATAATAATTTCCCATAAATGAAACATATTTATAATGAAATGTATATTTTTTGATAAAATAAACATCATTTTTGAATTTGTAATGTCAAAATTAATTTGGGGTGAATTTTTATTATTTTTTCTGAGAAGTTTCATTTTTTGATGAATTGTACAAAATACTGCATTGTAGTTAAAAACTGTTTTTTTAGTTTAAATAATTATTATAATTTAAATTGATTCTTAATGTCACAATATATCAATTATACATATATTAATCCAATGTAGATCATGGGAATCATTTTTATATTAAAATTAGATATAAATACTTATTGAACTTTTGAACGTTCTTTTTACCCGCTTTCTTGCCCCACCCATGGGATTAGCATTAAACATAATTTTTCCGCTTCTATGAATTGAATTTCAAAAAATGGACATACATGATTGTGATCAATAAGATATTTAGAGTTTGATAGAATTAACTTAATTTTTAGTGAATAGTAACTTGACCCTTTGGAATAGTAATGTAACCCTTATGAATAGTAATATGACCCTTTGGAATAGTAAACTAGACAAATGAATAGCAAACCAGCCAAATGAATAGTAACATCACCCATGAAAGTATAAATAAAATTTAGGCAACTTATAAATGAAATCATGATATTATAATATCATAGTATAAGTAAATAAATGTTTTAGAAATTATTAATTAAGTTTTAGTATTTTTATAAAACATAAATGTTTATTTAAAATTTTATAATTAATATAATGATTAAAAAGAAAATTTATTTTCACAAAATAAAATCCTAATTTAATATTTTGATTTATTATTATTATAATAAAATTTTATGAGACTTAAGTTAATTTTCATAGTGTTATAAAATTAGTTATAAATTTAAAAACTATTTTTTGAGTAAATAAGGATTTAAATTAAAAATTAAAAATTTCATATTTAGGTAATTATTTTCATAAAATGGAGTTAATTTTTTAATAATACAGGTTAAAAAATGATTAGATAGAATTTTTGGGATTTTTATGAAATACTTGAATTTTTGGCGAATAGTAAAACATAGTAATTTATAATATAAATACATTATAGGATAAATACACTATTACTTGAGTCATGAATGATGTAATCACAATAATCTAAAACTTACCTTTATTATTTTAATATATTTTATGATAATTCTCAAAATATTCATTTTCTTAATCCAAAAATAATAAACAAATGAATAAAATATTAAAAAAACACCTCTCTCCTCAACTATAAATACCACCACTCACCACCACTTCTCGTCATGCATATAAGCCTTGAATATTGTCCAAATTCTACCCAAATACTCTTCCCAAGTATATCCTCTACTTCCAGGAGGTTCTGGTCACAAAAAAAGACCAAACCAAGGTGCCTTAAAGAGGTTCTCAAAGAGGAGAATTCAAGAGGTAAACCCTCTTTCTTTTTCTTTTAATTTCCATTCAATTTCCTTTTTAAATTTTTATCATATACTCACCTCCTATGTACATATGAGAATGACGAGTATTGTATCATCTATATACTATAATTATATCATTTTAATGAAATATCCTTCATCAAACTCCTTTCTTTCTCTCTTTTATTTTAAAAACGAAATCATCATCTGCGAGGTGCCAATTTACAACCTTCATGGACGACTGATTTTCGTTCTTCAATTTATCCTTCAAGGATGGTCATGAAACAATTTTATGGTTGAAATAGATTAAAAAATATTTATTAAATTCTATGTGATTCTATAGAAACATTATATTTATACATATTATTAATTAATTAAAAAAACTAGTGCGTGATGATAAAAAAATGCCAAAATAATCTAAGCAATTATCATTAAAAATTTATCTAATTATTAATACTAAAAAAATGATACATATAACCAATTTATCTTCTAGATGTCCATTATTAACATATAATTACAATTCTAGATAATTATACCCATTTAACATGAATTTCATGATATTAAATGTATCATTTTATGATTATTAATTTTGGGGCATATGATTCAATTGATTACAAAGTGGTAAGAGATTCTACTCGAACCCCTGTTTTTCCTTTGAGTTACTCTTCCTCTACCTTTACACAAATGTAATGTTTCTTTATTTTTGTAAATTTATTATAAATTATATTTATATGTTCAAAACTCATATATCTAGTTCAGATCAACCTTATTTTATAGAGATATACATGTTTTAAAATGGTCCCCTTCTCAATTCTTCTTAATAAACAAGCCCGATTCAAGGGAACTTCTCGAATTCTTACCCATTTTCAAGTGCACTATATAATATATTTTAATCCATCATTATTTTTATAAAATGAAAACTTTAATCATGAAAAAATATCTTGGTTAATTTTTGGTTTTATGAAAACAAATATGCCTTTCCTCTTTTAAATCACTTTAGTATTTTCCTTAAACCACACTAAAATGTTTTATTTCTAAAGCTTCTTAAAAAAACGCTTCTTTACATGATTTCACTTCAGTGGGACATGATTTATTCCTCAAATATAATTTCAATGTACTTACCTATTCTTTTCTGGGATATAAATTTTTACAATCTTATTTTATGAAAAATACAAACGATTTTCCAAAATAACTCTTCTTTCCAAAGTAAAAAAGGGGTTTTTTATCGTCTCACTTTTACTTATATGATATATATTACTTGTTCACAAATTATTACTTATGTGTGTGGTGTATGTACTTACCTTTGATATATCATAACAATAGTATCCTTATTCTCATGATATTATAAGGTATTATTATTTGAATGTTTCAAAGTGGTATGTGGCACTTTGGAATGTTTAAAGATTAATTTCCTCCAGAATTTTTCAATGGTATCTCTATCTATGTCGAATTACTTTGTTTAATCTTGTACTTAATTGAGGTTTATCTCTTATGATAACATCTAACATATGTTGTTGAATTGTTTATGATTATTTTGACTGTGGACATTCTATATTGATACCACTCACCATATTACTCCGAATGGTTAGTGATTATGTTTACTAATAAAGGAAAGTTATTTACATTTCATATGTTAGAATCAATATGAATGTATTTGTTGATTATGTTTCACCCCTTTTATATGAGGAATTATTTGGACTTAGTAAGTGTCAGGTGGATCTCATTATAGCCCATCAGTGCATCGGTAGGTCTCGTGAGACAAACTAGTTTGGGTTTTTTAGCCATTTATATATGGTTTGGAACGAGGCCTTGATAGTTTGGTTATGATATCCTGAATTATGCATTTCCTCATTATGAAACTATTAATTGATAGTCCATGTATTTATTTGAAAAGTATAATATCCATGGTTATGTTTTATTATAAAATTATTTATTCGTATTTTATTCCTACCATATTATGCTCATGATTATGTTTTAATGGCATGTGTTATTTAGTTATTCACCATGCCTTATTATTTATGCTTCTACTGTATTACTTACCCTTACTGAGCATCTAATATCACCCCTTTATTATGTTTCTTTTACCTAGGTTATGAAGAATTAAACTTTGAATAAGATTTCAAGGATGCAATTTATTTCAGTTTATATTGTATCATATTTTATTTTATTTTACAGATGTTTTATGGGTATCATGAATGTAATTTGGTCTTCCAAGACTATTAAACTGATCAATCCTTCGGGATTTTATTTCCCTATAATCATTACAAAGTAATAAAATAATTCACCTGCTTCTGGATTCTAGGGTTAGGGAATTATAATTGGTATTAAAGGAAGTTTAACATCAACCTTGGAAACTAGATTTAGAAAACATATATAAGAGAACATAACCCTAAGATAAAATTTAAGGATAAGTATAGAATAAAATACTAGAATTTTGGTAAGGTATATATTATGTGGGTATTCCTAGAAATACATCTCCATATTGATACTAAAAGTGGACGTGGTTCCAGTAGAGATGTACCTAGGGGTAACAACTCCGACAAGGTGTCCTAGACCTAACTCGAGGTAAACTGGTACATGACCATGGGCCTTAATACGCACCTGGTTTGACACTCCTATGGGATATGCTTAGGATAATTCACATTTTCTTTATAAACCATTATGAAAGATTTAAATGTAAACATGTTCTCAAAGAAACCATGTTTATGATTATGAGATTAGCTACGTATAAAATTTTCAATTTATGTTAAGTATTTCACTAGTATTGGGATTATACATTATATTTCATAATTCTATGATCTAATATAGTGTATGAAATTGTTTATAAATTATGCCTACTGAAAGGAATGGGAACCACATCAATGGACATAATCTAAAGAGTAAGAATCACCATTTCTTTAATATGTTTAAGCTAGTATTTCAAAGGAAACTAGTCACTCAAACATTCTCATCATATGAGGAGATAATATCATTACATAAAAACAAGAAGAAAGAGTTTTCTATGTATTATTTATTTAGAAATAAGCAAGAGAAGAAGAGGACAAATGAGAAAAATATAGATAAAGGGAAGAGGGAAATGAGTATTTTCCCACATCTGATAATTGTGGATGGATACACCTTGGTATATTCTTAAAAGGAATGAGTGTTTGCTAAAATTTTGAATAGAAAGGACACCATTATTGTGATTTAAAGGGTAAGAAAAAGTTTTCCAATGTACAATGCTTTAACTGTAAGGATATAGGGCACTATGAAAATGAATGTCCCAAGAATCAAGGAAATATAGGTCAAAAAAAGTAATGGGATCAAGGTCAATCTTAGCTATTACTATAGTTGAAGTAGAATAATTAAGATATTTGAGTTTTTTGATTCAAGAACTATGTTATGAGATGTATAAGGATTATACTTTAGTACTTATTCTTTAAGAAATTTGAAGCATGTGATGAATAACACTAGTAATCAAGAGAATTGATTCAGTTGTAAGTTAATCTTCTTGAAAAAAAATTACTTGGGAAAGATAACCCTACATATGAGTTTGATGTTTGAGATAATAATAAATAGGTGGTTATGGGATAGTATTAGTGACCATGAAGGTTGTTAGTGATCTGATGGTTTATGTTATGCAAGAATTATTAGATGTTCATATTTAAGGATAACTTGAGATTTTACTCTTGGGAGAATTCATGTTTTCATAAAGGTTTAAAGGATATTAAGGTATTCATATATTTAGTATGTGATAATAAGATCTATGTTATTTTTGGAATCTTATTTTCAGTTGATTTTGAAAATTTAGTGACCTTTCTTGTAATTTTTTTGTTCTTTGATTTTGGAAAGACATATTTTGGACGAGTCTTAAGATTAACTATATGTGGAATGGATTAAGGAATATTACTGATTAAGATAAAAGTATGATTTATCATTCTGGATAACCTGTGCTAACCATATTGGTTTTAGTAAACTTTTAAAGGCTAAAGGAATGACTTGTGGATCATATGATTCAAAAAAGGGTTTCAGGTATAAAAATTTATCTCAAATATCCATATCTAGATTTAAGAATTGTAGTGTAGATATTTTGAAACACAACTAAAGGATGAGATTTTGACATAGAAAAGAATCAAGTATGTTTATTTTCTTGAAAGAATATATATATAGTAAAATAATCCCTAAAATATAGGAAAAATATTTTGGAACAAAACATTATCTATTTAATTTTATTTCTGAGAAATCAATGGTCTTAACTGATCACAAATTTATGGCTTTGTGATGGTTACCATTATAAATGAACTCGATGGTTAGATTATTATTCAATGTACATATTTTCACTTCACACAAATATCATCCTAGTTGAATGCATAGTTTTGTAGTATAGTATGCATTTTTCTTTCTCTATTATTAAGAGGATATTCTATTAACCCTATTTCCTATGTGGGTTTCCCACAAGGGAATTTTCAAGTATCAACCTTTAACTTTCGAAGTGTAATTTTAAATTGTGAGGATGCAGTTTATTGAATGATGAGAGAATGTAAAACCCCAAGGATTTAAAAATAAATTTAATATATAATGTAATTCACCCAACACTGAGTCTCTACAAAACAACACTTTGTTATTATAATTATTTAAGTGAGATAGTTATAACCTAGATGTTAAACATAGTAATATGAATAGTAATAACTATAATTAAATTTTATTTATAACAATTTCACATAAAGGAAACATATTTATAATGAAATGTATATTTTTTGGTAAAATAAACATCATTTTATAATTTTTAATGTTAAAATTAATTTAGGGTGAATATTTAGTATTTTTCCGAAAAGTTTCATATTTTGATGAATAGTGAAAAATACTGCATTGTAGTTAAAAACTGTGTTTTTAGTTTAAATAATTATTATAATTTAAATTTATTCTTAATTTCAAAATATTTAAATTATATATATACTTGTCCAATTTAGATCATTAGA
Source organism: Viscum album (assembly GCA_963277665.1). Lineage (NCBI taxonomy): Eukaryota > Viridiplantae > Streptophyta > Magnoliopsida > Santalales > Viscaceae > Viscum > Viscum album. The sequence goes on from OY728127.1 coordinate 806,000,059, forward strand.
ATCATTTTTATATTAAAAATATATATAAGGACTTATTGAACCTTTGAATGTTCTTTTTACCCTCCTTCTCGCCACACCTATGGGATTAGCATTAAACATAAATTTTCTACTTATTTGAATTGAATTTAGAAAAATAGACATATATGGTTTCAATCAGTAAGAGATTTAGAGTCTGATAGGATCAACTTAATTTTTTGGTGAATAGTAACTTGACCCTTTAGAATAGTAATGCTACCCTTATGAATAGTAAAATGACCCTTTTGAATAGTAAACTGGCCAAATGAATAGTAACCTCACCCATGAAAGTATAAATAAAATTTAGGCATCTTATAAATGAAATCATGATATAATATCATAGTACAAGTAAATAAATGTTTTAGAAATTATTAATTAAGTATTAGTATTTTTACAAAACATAAATGTTTATTTACAATTTTATAATTAATATAATGATTCAAATGAAAATTTATTTTCAAAAAATAGAATCCTAAGTTAATATTTTTATGTCTTATGATTATAATATAATTTTATGGGACCTTAGTTAATTTTTCAGAGTGTTATAAAATCAGTTATAATTTTAAAACTGTATTTTTTGAGTAAATAAGGATTTTAATTAAAAATTAAATTTCTCACATTTAGAAAATTATTTTCATAAAATAGAGTTCATTTTGTAATTCTACATGTTGAAAAATGGTTAGGGTGATTTTTTGGTATTTTCTGAAATACATGAATTTTTGGTGAATAGTAAAATATGATATAAATACATTATAAGATAATTACACTATTCCTTGAGTCAAAAATTATTTATGAACCATAATCTCAAACTTAACTTCATTATATTAATATATTTTCTGATAATTGTCGAACTATTAAGATTATTGAGGAAAAATAATAAACAAATGAATAAAATATTCAAAAATCACACCTCTCCTCCACTATAAATACCACCCCTCACCACCACTTCTCCTCACACATAAAAGCCTTGAAGTTTGTCCAATGTCCACCCAAATACTCTTCCCATTTCTCTCCCCCACTTATAGGAGTTTTTTGTCACAAAATAATTCCAAACCATGGTGTCTTAAGGTGGTTCTTAAAGAGAATAATTCAAGTGGTAAATCTTCTTTCTTTTTCTTTTAATTTTATTTGAATTTCCCTTTTCATTTCTTATCCTCTCATCGCCTCCTATATCCATATGATCATGATAATTAATGTATAATATATATAATTTAATTATATAATTTTAGTTGAATATAATTAATCAAACTCCATTATCCCTCTCTTTTATTTTAAAAACGAAATTATCGTCTATGGGGTGCCAATTTATAACCTTCATGGATTACATATTTTTGTTCTTAAATTTATCCTTAAAGGAGTCATGAAACCATTTTTATGGTTGAAACAGATTATAAAATATGTATTACATCCTATGTGATTCTCTAGAACCATTATATAGACATATTATTAATTAATTAAACAAAACTAGTGTGTGATGATCAAAAAACACAAAAATAATCTAAGTAATTATCACTAAAATTTTATCTAATGATTAGTCCTCAGAAAATGATATATATATATATATAAATAATTACACTTATATATGTTCATTAATAACATATAATTCCAATTATGGATAATTATACCCATTTTACATGAATTTCATTACTTATAAACAAGCAAATTGATCATGAAAACCAAGAAAATGAATGCTCCAGAATGATGAAATTAAACTCTATAACTCCCCAATAAGGTCATAAATAAACTTAATAAAACTAAAATGAATAAAATAAATGTATAAATGGTTATAAATTAATTAATTAATGTATTTAATTTTATTACCTAGGACATTAAGATCAAGTTTATAACATATTCGAACATAAGGTAAGGGTTTTCTCATCTCACTTCCATTTTGAGAGATATTCCTTATTCACCACTATTTCTGGTGTATGGTTTATTTATACATCACATTGATGTATAATATCATGAATATATTTATTTTCATGATATTAAATGTTTCATTTTATGATTATTAATTTTGGGGCATACGATTCAATTGATTACAAAGTGGTAAGGGATTCGACCCGAACTCCTGTTTTTTCCTTCAAGTTACTCTTCCTCTACCTTTACTCAAATGTAATGCTTCTTTATTTTTGTATATTTATTCTAAATTTTGTCAATATGTTCCAAAAAATATATCTATATCATATCATCCTTATTTTATAGGGATATACATGTTTTAAAATGATTCCCTTATCAATTTTTCCTGATAAACAAGCCCGATTCAAAGGAACATTTTGAATTCTTACTCATTTTCAAGTTCACTATATAATCTGTTTTAATACATCATTTTTTTATAAAATAAAAAAAATTTATCATGAAAAACTATCTTGGTTAATTTCTAATTTTATGAAAACAAACATTCCTTTTTTCTTTAAAATCTCTTTAGTATTTTCCTTAAAATGCACAAAAATGTTTTATTTTTAATGATTCTTAAAAACACTTTTTTACATGATTTCACTTGAGTGGGACATAATTTATGCCTAAAATATAATTTAAATTTCCTTGAATTTTCTTTTCTGGGTTAGTCATGTTTAAAATCTTATTTTATAACAAATACAAATGATTTTCTAAAAGAAATATTCTTTCCAAAGTAAAAAGGGTTTCTCTCGTCTCACTTTTACTTTTGTGAGATATAAGCCTTCTTCACCACTTCTTCCTTGTGTGTGTGGTTTATGTACAACCCTTTGATATATAATAACAAGATTCTCCTTATTCTCATGATATTATAAGGTATTATTATTTGAATGTTTCAAAGTGGTAAGAGTCACTTTGGAATGTTTAAAGATTAATTTCCTCAAGAAAATTTCAATGGTATCTCCATTTATGTCGACTTCCTTTATTGAATCTTGTACTTAATTGAGGTTTATCTCTTATAATACTATCTACCATATGTTTTTAATGGTTTATTATTAATTTTAATGTGTATGTTCTATCATGATACCATTCACCATATTACTCAGAATGGTTAGTGATTATGTTTACTAATAGGGGTAAGTTATTTACATTTCATATGTTAGAATCAATATGAATGTATTTGTTGATTATGTTTCACACCTGTTATATGAGGAATGAATTGGACTTATTAAGTGTTGGGTGGAGCCCGTTATATCCCATTGGTGCATCGGTAGGTCTCACGATACAAACTAGTTTGGGGATTTTTAGCCGTTTATGTATGGTTTGGCACAAGGCCTTGACAGTTTGGTTATCATATCCTGCATTATGAATTACCTCATTATGAAACTAGTAATTAATTTTTCATGTGATTATTTTACTGGTAGAATATCCTGGTTATGTTTTATTATGGAATTATTTATTCATCTTTTATTCCTACCATATTATGCTCATGATTATGTTTTAATGACATGTGTTATTTAGTTATTCACCATGCCTTATTATTTATGCTTCCAATGTATTACTTACCCTTTTCAAGAATCTGATCTCACACCTTTATTATGTTTCCTTTACCTAGGTTATGAAGAAGAAAACTTTGAATAGTATTTCAAGGATGTAGTTTATTTCAGTTTATATTGTATCATATTTTATTTTATTTTCCAAATGTATTATGGGTATCATGAATGTAATTTGGTCTTCCAAGACTGCTAAAATAATCAGTCCTTCAGGATTTGATTTCTTTATAATCATGAAAATTTAATAAAATAATTCACCTTCTCAAGGCTTCTAGGGTTAGTGTGTTACATTTGGTATCAAAGGAAGTTTAGAAGTAACCTTGGAAACTATATTTAGAAAACATAGATTTGAAAAAATAACCCTAAGATAAAATTTATGGATAAGTATAGAAGAAAATCCTAGAATTTTGGTAAGGTATATATTATGTGGGTATTCCTAGAAATACATCTCCATATTGATACTATGAGTGGATGTGGTTCTTGTAGAGATGTAACTAGGGGTAATAACTCTAACAAGGTGTCCTGGACCTGACTTGGGGTAAACTGGTACACAACAATGGGCCTTACTACGCACCTGGTTTGACACTCCTAGGGGATATTCTTAGGATAATTCACATTTTCATTATTAAGCATTATAACATATTTAAATGTAAACATTTCCTCAAAGAAACTATGTTTATGATTATGAGATTAGATATGTATAAATTTTTAAATTTATGTTTAGTATTTCACTAGTATTGTGATTATACATTATGTTTCATAATGCTATGATCTAATATAGTGTATGAAATTGTTTAGAAATTATGCCTACTGAATGGAATGGGAACCGCATAAATGGACATAATATAAAGAGTAAGAATGATCATTTCTTCGATGTTTTTAAGTTAGTATTTCGAAGGGAACTAGTCACTCATACATTCTCATCATATGAGGAGATAATATCATTACATAACAAGAAGGAGAAAGAGTTTTCTAAGTATTATGTATTCATAAGGAAGTAAGATAATAAGAGGACAAATGAGAAAAATTTAGATAAAGGGAAGAAGGGAAAGGAGTATTTTCCCACATGTGATAATTGTGGAAGGAAACACCTTGGTATATGCTTAAAAAGAATGGGTGTTTTCTACAAGTGTAAAGAGAAAGGCCACCATTATTATGATTTAAAGGGAGAGAAAATGTTTTCAAATGTACAATGCTTAAACTGTAAGGATATGGGGCACTATGTAAATGAATGTCCCAAGAATCAAGAAAATATAGGTCAGAAAAAGTAATGGGATCAAGGTCAATATTTTGATAATACTACAGTCAAAGCATAATAATTAAGGTATTTGAGTTTTTGGATTAAAGAACTATGTTATGAGATATATAAGGATTTTACTTTAGTACTTATTCTTTAAATAATTTGAATCATGTGATGAATAACACCAGTAATCAAGAGAATTGATTATGTTGTAAGTTGATCTTCTTTAAAACAAATGACTTGGGAAATATAACCCTAAATATGTGTTTGATGTTTGAGATAATAATAAATAGATGGTTATGGGATATTATTGGTGACCATGAAGGTTGTTAGTTATTTGATGGTTTATGTTATGATGGAATTATTAGATGTTCAGATTTAAGTATAACCTGAGATTTTACTCTTGGGAGCATGCATGTTTTCATAATGGTTTAAAGGAGATTAAGGTATTCATATATTTATTATGTGATAATAAGATCTATGTTATTTTTGGAATCTTATGTTAAGTTGATTTTAGAAATTTAGTGACCTTTTTTATATTTTTTTTGTTCTTTGATTTTGGAAAGACATATTTTAGATGAGTCTTAAGTTTAACTACATGTGGAATGGATTAAGGAATATTACTAATTAAGGTCAAAGTATGATTTATCATTCTGGATAACCTGTGATCACCATATTGGTTTTAGAAAACTTTTAAAGGATGAATGAATGAATTGTGGATCATATGATTCAAAAAAGTGTTTCAGGTATAAAAAATTGTCTCAAATATCCATCTCTAGATTTATGCAGTGAAGTGTAGATATTTGAAAGCGCAAAAAAAGGATGAGATTTTGAAATAGAAAGGAATAAAGTATGTTTATTTTCTCAAGAGAATATATATATAGTAAAATAATCCCTCAAATGTAGGAAAAATGTTTTGGAACAAAAAAATTACCTATTTAATTTTCTTTTTGATAAATCAATGGTCTTAACTAATCACAAATTTACAGGTTTGTGATGGTTAAACTATTCTTCCATGTACATATTTTCACTTTACACTAATGTCATCCTATTTTAATGCATAGGTTTTTAGTATCTTATACATTTCCCATTCCATCTTATTAAGAGGATATTTTATTAACCCTATTTCTAATGTGGGTTTCCCAAAAGGTAATTTTCAAGTATCAACCTTTAACTTTAGAAGTGTAATTTTAAATTATGAGGATGAAGTTTATTGAAGGAGGGGAGAATATAAAAACCCCAAGGATTTAAAAATAAATTTAATATATAATTTAATTCACCCAACACTGATCCTCTACGAAACAACACTTTGTTATTATAATTATTTGAATGAGATAGTTATAACCTAGATGTTAAACATAGTATTAGGAATAATAATAACTACAATTAAATTTTATTTATAATGGGTTCACATAAAGGAGACGAATTTTTAATTAAATGTATATTTATGGTAAAATAAACATCATTTTTTAATTAGGAATGTCAAAATTAATTTAGGGTGAATTTTTTGTATTTTTTTCGAAAAGTTTCATTTTTAATAAATAGTGAAAAAATACTGCATTGTAGTTAAAAACTATGTTTTTAGTTTAAATAATTATTATAATTTAAATCTATTATTAATTTCACTATATATAAATTATACATATACTAATCCAATGCAGATCATTAGAATAATTTTTATATTAAAATTATATATAAAGGCTTATTGAACTTTTGAATGTTATTTTTACCCTCCTTCTCACCACACTTGCAGGATTAGCATTAAACCTAATTTTTTCACTTATTTGAATTGAATTTAAAAAAGATAGACATACATAGTTGTGATCAGTAAGATATTTAGAGTATTATAGGATCGACTTAATTTTTTTGTGAATAGTAACTTGACCCTTTAGAACAATAATTTTACCCTTGTGAATAGTAATATGACCTTTCTGAATAGTAAACCATCCAAATGAATAGTAACCTCACCCATGAAAGTATAAATAAAATTTAGACATCTTATAAATGAAATCATGATATAATAATATCATAGTATAATCAAATAAATGTTTTAGAAATTATTAATTATGTATTAGTATTTTCATAAAACATAAATGTTTATTTAAAATTTTATAAGTAATATAATGGTTTAAATGAAAATTTATTTTCATAAAATAGAATCCTAAGTTAATATTTTGATTTATTATGATTATAAGATAATTTTATGAGACCTTAGTAAATTTTTCAGAGTGTTATAAAATCAGTTATAATTTTAATAACTACATTTTTCGAGTAAATAAGGATTTCAATTAAAAATTAAATTTATCATATTTAGGAAATTATTTTCATAAAATATAGTTCATTTTTGAATTCTACATGTTTAAACATGGTTAGGGTGATTTTTTGGGATTTTTTGAAACACTTGATTTTTTGGTGAATAGTAAAATACGGTAATTTATGGTATAAATACATTATAAGATAAATACACTATTACTTGAGTTATGAATGATTTAAGCACCATAATATCGAACTTACCATAATTATTTTATTATATTTGATGATAATTCTCAAACTATTCTTAGTCTTGATCCAAAAAACAAATGAATAAATATTCAAAAATCACCCATCTCCTCTACTATAAATACCACCCTCACCACCACTTATCCTTAGACCTCTAGGACTTGAAATTTGTCCAAAGTCTGCCCAAATCCTAATCCAAAGTCTCTCCCCCACTTCCAGTAGGTTTGGGTCACAAAAAAATACCAATACAAGGTTCCTTAAGGAGGTTCTTAAAGAGAAGAATTCAAGTGGTAAATCCTCTTTCTTTTTCTTTTAATTTTCTTTCAATTTCCTTTTTCATTTCTTATCCTCTAATAACCTCCTACATCCATATGAGCATGATAATTCTATTATAATATATACACTATAATTATATAATTATAATTTAATATTCTTCATAAAACTCCTTTCTCCCTCTCTTTTATTTTAAAAACAAAATCATCGTCCGTGAGGTGCCAATTTACACCCTTCATGGACGACAGATTTTTGTTGTTCAATTTATCCTTAAAGACTAGTCATGAAAACATTTTTATGGTTGAAACAGATTTCAAAATATGTATTACATCCTATTTTATTCTCTATAACCATTATATATACATAGTATTAAATAATTAAACAAAACTAGTGCATGATGATCAAAAAACACTAAAATAATCTAAGTAATTATCACTGAAATTTTATCTAATGATTAGTACTTATAAAATGATATATACATAACCAATTAAACTTATATATGTTAGTTAATAACATTTATTTCCAATTCTGGATAATTATTCCCATTTTACTTGAATTTCATTACTTATAAACAAGCGAAACAATCATGAAAACCAAGAAAACGAATGCTCCAGAACAATGAAATTAAACTCTATAACTCCCCAATAAGGCCATAAATTAACTTAATAAAACTAAAATGAATAAAATAAATGTATAAAAGGTTATAAATTAGTTATTTAATGGATTTAATTTGATTATATAGGACATTAATATCAAGTGTAGAACACATTCATACATAAGGTAAGGGTTTTCTCATCTCACTTACATTTTTTAGAGATATTCCTTATTCACCCATATTTATTATGTATGATGTATGTATACATAAAATTGATGTATCATATCATGAATATATTTATTTTAATTGTGTTAAATGTATTATTTGATGATTATTAATTTTGGGGCATACGATTCAATTGATTACAAAGTGGTAAGGGATTATACCCAAACCCATGTTTTTCCTTCAAGTTACTCTTCCCCTACCTTTACTCAAATTTAATGATTATTTATTTTTGTATATTTATTATAAATTATGTTTATATGTTTCAAAATCATATATCTAGATCATATAATCCTTATTTGATTAGGATATTCATGTTATAAAATGGTCCCCTTATCAAATTTTATCGATAGACAAGCCTGATTAAAAAGAACATCTCAAATTCTTACTCATTTTAAAGTTCACTATATAATCTATTTTAATCCATATTTTTTTATAAAAAAATTATCATGAAAAAATATCTTGGTTCACTTCTCATTTTATGAAAATAAACATTCCTTTCTGCTTTAAAATCACTTTAGTATTTTCCTTAAACTGCACTAAAATGTTTTATTTTTAAAGCTTCTTAAAAAATCTTTTTTACATGATTTCATTTCAGCGGTAAATAATTTATGCATAAAATATAGTTTCAATGTTCTTACCTTTTCTATTATGGGTTATACATGTTTACAATCTTATTTTATTAAAAATATAAATGATTTTCCAAAATAATTCTTCTTTCCAAAGTAAAAAGGTTTTTTCTCGTCTCACTTTTACTTCTGTGAGATATATGCCTTATTCACCAATTATTCCTTGTGTGTGTGGTTTATGTACTAAACTTTGATATATAATAACAATAGTCTCATTATTATCATGATATTCTAAGGTATTATTATTTGAATTTTTTAAAGTGGTATGGGTCACTTTGGAATGTTTAAAGATTAATGTCCTCGAGAATATTTCAATGGTATCTCCATCTATGTCGACTTCCTTTATTGAATCTTGTACTTAATTGAGTTTTATCTCTTATAATACCATCTAACCTATGTTTTTGAATGGTTTATTATTAGTTTGAATGTGGATGTGCTATCTTGATACCATTTACCATATAACTCTGAATGGTTAGTGATTATGTTTACTAATTGGGGAAAGTTATTTACATTTCATATGTTAGTTTCAATATGAATTTATTTTTTGATTATTTTCAACACATTAATTTGAGGAATTAATTTTACTTATTACGTGTTGGGTGGGGACCACTATATCCCCTCAGTGCATCGGTAGGTCTCATGAGACAAACTAGTTTTGGTTTTTTACCTATTTATGCATGGTATTAGCATGAGGCCTTGATAATATTGTTATGATGTCCCACATTATGCATTCCTTCATTATGAAACTAGTACTTTATAGTACATGTAATTATTAAACTAGTAGAATATCCATGGTTATGTTTTGTTATGGTATTATTTATTAATCTTTTATTCCTGCCATATTATTCTCATGATTATGTTTTAATGGCATGTGTTCTTTAGTTATTCACCATGCATTATTATTTATGCTTTTGATGTTTTAATTACCCTTACTGACCATATGATCTCAAACATTTATTATGTTTCCTTTCCCCAGGTTATGAAGAAGAAAACTTTGAATAATCTTTCAAGGATGGAGTTTATTTCAGTTTATATTGTATCATGTTTTATTTTCTTTTCCAAATGTATTATGGGTATCATGAATGTAATTTGGTCTTCCAAGACTACTAAATTGATCGGTCCTTTGGGATTTTATTTATTTTTAATCATTCCAATGTAATAAAATAATGCATTGGATTCAGTCTTCTAGGGTCGGGGCATTACAATACAAGGCTTAAAAGGTGTGAGGAAAATAGGTGGTGAGGGGTGGTATTTATAAGGGGATGAGAGGGGTGTTTTTTATTATTATATTCATTAGTTTATTATTTTGGATCAAGAATATAAATATTATTGATTCTTGTGATTACGTATAGTAAATAGTTGGAAAACTGTAGTGGTGGCATGCACTGTAGCTGTAATAGTGGTGGGTACTGTATGGTACTGTAACCATACTGTAGCAGTCGGGGGTTCTGTAGCAGTACTATTTACAAAATGGGCCTTGGGCCAAAAAATTTGGTCTTATAGGACATTTAATGGGATATATTCCCACATGGAATTTGGGCCAAATATATATAATGTAATAAAGCGAGTGGATGTGTGGGTTATCCCTTGGGGGGGCTATGACCTGCCTTTCAGGCCTGTGTGTGCGGTGTGTGTGTGTTTGATGTAATTGTACCCCTAAGTACCTAATATTTATAGTAAATAGTTCATGTGAGTTAGAACTAATGGTTTATTACATCATACACACATCATACATGACTCAAAAACTCATGTATTTGTTAAATATCATAAATTACCATATTTCACTATTAAAAAAAATAAACTATTTTAGAAAAATCCTAAAAATTCACCCTAACCATTTTTCAACATGTATATTAAAAAAATGAAATTAATTTTATGAAAATAAATTTATTAATATGAGAAATTTAATTTTTAAATGAAATAATCATTTATTCAAAAACTATATATTTTAATATTATAATTGATTTTACGACCCTTTGAAAAATTAATTTTGGTCTCATAAAATTATCTTATAATTATGATAAAACATAATATTAATTTATGAATTTATTTTATGAAAACAAATTTTCTTTTAAATGATTATATTAATTATAAAATTGTAAATAAAAATTTACGTTTTACAAAAATATCAACATTTAATTTATCATTTTTAAATTATTTATTTACTTATATAATGATATAATTATATTATATTTTCATTTATAGGATGCTTTAATTTTATGTATACTTTCATAGGTGAGGTTACTATTCTATTTTCCAGATTACTATTTCTAATGGTCATATTACTATTCCAATAGTCAGGTTACTATTCCATCAGTATAAGTTCTTTAATTTCTATAAATACCACTAATTTCATTCTTCATTTATGAGAATAATTTATTTATTGGGTTCTATATGTTATGTTTTTATTTTATTCTATGTAACATAACTATAAGAAGAAAAATTTTATTGATAAAATTCTAGGTCGTTAAATTCTTAACCCCTTTTGAAAATTTGCCCTTGAAATTTCATTTTATATAAACAGGTGTGGGTATTTATCCTTCATTACTTCCTCTAGTTCCTATGTCAAATATTCATACTTATTGTTCCTCTAAAACACTTTTAAAAGGTGAGTAATCTTGTTTTATATGAATTTGTCTCTATGGTCCAAGATCTTCACCAGCTTCTCTTCATATGAGAGGTTATTCTCTAGTTGTACCACCTTCGAATGAAGTACACGTGATGGGTTAGGTATGTACTTCCTCAGGAGAGATACATGGAACACACCATGGACTTGAGTTATATTTGGTAGAACTTTAAAATGATATGCCACTGCTCCTATGCGACCAAGATTCTCAAATGGACCAATATACCTTGGGATAACTTCCCTTTCTTTCCAAACAACATAACCATCTTCCATAGTGATATTTGAAGGAAAATAGTGTATCCTACATCGAACTCCAAGTTCCTTTGAGGGTTTTAGTATATATATTTTTACAACTTTGAGAAATATTTATATGCTTTTGGTTGGATTGAACCTTCTCTGTCATCTCTTTCACAAGATCAGTTCCAAGTAGATTTTGTTCACCAAATTTATCCCAATTGGTTGGAGTTCTGCATCACTTACCATAAATATCTTTATATGGATCCATCTAAATGCTCGATTGGATGTTATTTTTGTATGATAACTCAACCAATGGGAGATTTTGATCCCGTCCACCTTTTAATTCCATTGAGCAGGCTCTTAGAATTTCCTTGAGTGTCTGAATAGTCCTTTTATATTGGTCATTAGTTTAGGGGTGATAGGTTATGCTAAAATTAAATTTATTACTCAAATCATGTTTAATAATTATCTATAATTTATATATGAACCTTGGATCATGATCACAGATGATCAAAAGTATAACCCCATGCAGCCTCACCACTGCATTCACATATATCTTGGAAAGTTGTTCAGGTGAGAGATATTCCAAAATAATGATAAAATGGGCAATCTTGGTGAGTTGATCCACTACTTCCCATATTAAATTATTTCCTTCAGATGTTATTAGGATAATAGTGACAAATTATGTGGTGATATTCTCCAATTTCCATGTGGGTATAGGAAATAGTTGCATCATCCCTTTAGAATTATGTTTCTCTGCTTTAACTTACTAACATACCAAGAACCTTGAGATATAATCCCTAATATCCATCTTAATTTTTTCCCACCATAAGTTCTCTTGATGATCATGGTACATCTTGGAACTTTTATGATGGATAGATAAATATGATCTATGTTCATTATCCAGTATCTCCTTCTTTATCTCTGGTGATGCAGACACACAAAGCCTAGTTCCAAACCGAATCACACCATCATCATCGATGTGGAAATCATATATCTTCCCTTCATTTACCTATTTCACCTTATTTTATATATATAGATCATACATTTTGTCCACTTTAATCTTCTCTTGGATATATGGTTGGGAAATCATTTTGGAAAGGTAGGATGTATTCATTGTTGTTATGATTTCTAGATCCATCCTTTGCATTTCCCTAAAGATAAGGTCATTTTTAATCTGTATCATGGATAGAGTGATAAGTTCTCTTTTACTAAGATCATAAACTACCTTGTTTTCTTTACTAGGATGATATTTAATAGATAAATAATAGTCTTTTATTACCTATAACTATCTCCTTGGATGCGTATTGATATCATTTGGCATGAATATATACTTTAGGCTCTGGTGATCAACATATATGTCACACTTCTCACCATATAGGTAGTTCTGCTAGATTTTCAAGGTAAAAATCATAGTTTCTAGCTTTATATCATGCATCAGGTAGTCCTTCTCATGGATATTTAACCATCTTGAGGTGTAGGTTATCACTTTATCATTATGCATGATTATACATCCCAATAATTTCTTTGAAGCATCACTGTATATCAAAAAACTTTCTCTACTTGTTGGTAGTATGATTATAGGTGAAGTGATTAGCCTCTTCTTGAAATCCTTAAATATTTACTCACATTCTTCCATCTAGACACACTTTACCCCTTTCTATGTTAACTTAGTTAGCGGGTTAGAACATCATGAGAAATTCCATATAAAATATCAGTAGTACCCAGAAAAGCCAAAAAAACTATGAATTTCCATGACACCAATGGGTTTGGTCCATTCCTAAACTACCTTTGTTTTTAAATGTTCCATAGAAATTCATTCACTTATGATCACATGTCCCAATAATTTGACTTTCTTCATTCTAAAGTCACACTTTTTGAACTTAGAATACAACTTCTACTTATTAATGTCTCCAACATAATCCATAGATGTTCTTCATGTTCCTCCTTTCTCTTGGAGTAGATGAGAATATCATTGATAAACACTGCCAAAAAATTTAATAGGTATTCTTTAAATACTTTATTGATCAAATCCATAAATATTTCAGGGTCATTAGTAAGTCCAAAGGGCATCATTATGAATTCATAGTTCCCAAAACTTGTAAATAAGGAAGTATTATGAATATATTCATTCTTCACCTTCAGTTGATGATATCTATAATGAATATCCACCTTTGAGAAGTAATGAGATCCTCGTATTTTAACGAACATGTCATAAATACATGGAATATGATACTTTTTATTTATGGTGATATTATTGAGTTCTCAATAATCGATATATAGTCGTATTGATCCATCATTTTTCTTTAAAAAGAGAAATGTTGCACCCCAAGGCGATACAATGGAGTGTATAAACCCTTTTTTCCAAATGCTCTTATAGCTTCTTCTTTCACTCCTCCAGTTCAATCAGGTCCATCATGTAGGGGAATTTTGAGATAAGAGTAGCTCCTAGTATGAGTTAAATTGAGAAATCTTCCTCACAATATGGTGTAATTCTAGGTAACTCTTCAAGAAATTAATCACTGTATTCCCTCACAATGGGCATTTCCTCCAGGTTGATACCATCCTTTTACTCAATAATTTGAGCAAGGTATGATTCTTTACAGGGCATCAACACCCACACTATTGAGGTATTTTTCAAAGGATATTCATGGTATTCCTTACATGTAAATGATCATGGGATGGTCTAGAATATTAAAATATAGTTCCTTTTCCATAAATTTCATATGGTCTCTATATAATTAGATCCAATCCATTCCTAGTATAGTTTCAAATTCCACCAAGGGAAGTATCATGAGATTTTATAGAATAATCTTCCCACATACGTCAATAGAAGAAGAGTACAATACATGGGTTGTAGTGATCACACCACTATGTGTTTTTATGGATATATCTACTTCATGGTATTGGGGATTTGATTCAATAGTTCTAGAAAAAATTGAAAGATATAATGGAATTCATAGAACCAAAATCAAATAAAAAAATTTCCATTATCAAGTGGATAGAAAGTGTACATTTTATGAATTCATTTTTTTCTCCACTTTAGTAGTAGTGATGGAATAATATTTCCCTTTATCCTTTGTATTTGGTGTCTATTTACACTGATTACCCTCAATGACTCAAGGTTTGGGGCACTATCTTGTATAGTTCCCTTTCTCGCTACAATTATTGCATTGAATCATAGGTGGTGCATTAGGAGGTTCCCTTATTTCCTCTATCATGTTGTTTGGATTATTTATGTATCTTTGACATTCATGAGATTTATGGCCTTCTCTCTCACACTTGAATCATTTCTCCATCCCTTTGAGACAATTCTGATAATGGTTCTTCCCACTTTTTTGACACATGGGTGGTTACATCCTCTTTACTCCTTTTTTATTGGATCTACCAACATGAAAATCCATTATTTTATTCATATCTTGATAATCATGGGACCATTATCAAAACTCTATATCTACTTTGAGAGCACATCGAACCAATTCTTCATAACTCCCAAAGTCTCAGATAACCAAATACTTTCAAAGTTTTGGTTTTAAACCTCTAAAGAATCTATATCTTTTTATATCATTGTTAATGAAAAAACCTGAGATGTTATTGGAAGGCCTTATGAAGTTTGATTCATAAGCTATGACAAATTCACCTACCTTTTTCTTCATCACTATAAATTCTCTCTCCATTTTTGTAAAATATTTTGAGGGAAATACTTATTAAGGAATAGTTTCTTAAAGTATTCCCACTCCATCTCTTATATTTCATCCTTTGTCTTGGTGTTCTTAATCAATGTACACTATTGATTAGACTATTCATCTAAACTATAGATAGATAGAGTCACCTTATCCTTCTAAGAACATTGAAGCATATAAAAGATCTTCTTCATTGAGTTAACCCACTGTTTTAAAACAAGTGGTTTAAACGATCCACTAAATGTCAGTAGTTGTTGTCGTATAAAAGATTCAATAACAATTTTATCACTCTTAGGCGAAGTTGGATGTTACAAATTTTTTGGGTTATTGTTCATAGCCTGAGATAGCTGGGTAATCATTTCCATGAAATGTTCTACTCCACCTCCCAAGGTACTGGTGATGTCATTCTAGAGATCATTACATTGTCCTTCACATAGTTTTTTGTCCTGGTTTCTCCTAGTTCCCAACATTTTATAAAATAGAAAAGGTTTCAACAAAACATATGTCAAAAAGTCATGAATAAATAATTTATTGTTTTTTTCAATTAATTCTATAGGAATATCTTATGGGATCCTTATGTTTATAGTTTTTCTAAAATAAATATTCTTGTATGATTACATATACTTAGTCTCATAATAAGGGTTTTCACTATTATTACCTAATCCTAATTCCCAAATTAACTAAATCATGCTCTAATACCAACTATAGAGACCCTACTTTTTCTTACATGACTATTACATCATTTTTAAGATTAACGACATAATATAGATACACATACAAGATCAAAAGGTTTAGTATCTTGAGAAAATTAAGACCATACATCACTTATGCATAATAAAACATAAATATTTATTTAAAATATTATTCTTTATCATTATAAATCTCATGATCTCTTTAGTATAAGTAGTCACCTGAGGATATACATCAAATAAAAGGGTAAGCTAAAATCCCAATAAGAGGATAAATAAGGGAATGAATCCATATAACACGGGTGAGTATAATCATCATCATCATAAAATAATCATAGTATCATCATCATAATATTTATAGGAAGCATTAGATAAAGTCATGGAATGTGGAAATTCATAAAAATGAAACATCGTGTCTTAGTGGTCAAATACCACACATAGTTGTGAACAAAGCTAACATCATATTCAAACATAACATATGTGAATAATCATAAAATAATTATTATGAAAAAATATATAATCATTTCCATGCATAATACACATTATATCATGAGATACATCACATTACCCAATGCATTAGAGGGCTATATAATTCTGAGCCCACCCGTCACATCAAAAAATTTACATAATCATGCATTCCACATAGAACATATATAAATCAAATTCATGAAGTAACCCATGAAAAGGAATTGTATTTATAAGAACTTCATCAATAATTAATAAAATTTGGGTTCCCAAATTAAAATGGAAAAACATATTTGGTATAAGAATCATCATTCTTGAGTGAAGAATAAATTACTCAAGAGGATTCAAGATGTTTTTTGGAACGAAAAGTTGTTTTGGAAAATATTTGTATTTTTCATGAAATCTGATTGAAAACATGTATATCGCCAAATTTTTTTTTCATAAAAATGAAATTATATTTAAGTATTATTAAAAGGATATCCACACTAAAATTTGGCATGAAAGAGTAATAATCCAATGAAAGGGATTTGGGTTTTAGAATCCTTTTTACTTTTGTTCAGATGCATTCTACACTTGCACTTAATATCCTAAATAATAAAATTTTATTCATTAATTACTAAATAAATAAGATCTTATACATTTATTTTATTTATTATAATTTTATTATGTTATTTTATGACCATTTTTATGAGTTATATAGTTCAACTTCATTGTTCTGGAAGTGTTCATTTCATGGTTTATGGTTGGTTCCCTTGAGTATAATTATTGTAGTTCTTGTCAAATGGAATAAAAAATCCAGAAGTGGAATGAAATGGTATTAATATACTTATATAATTTTAAATGGTCCCATATATCATTTTTCTTCTAATATGAGTATGATTCATTAGATAAAACATTAATGAAAATATTTTAATTTATTTTTTCAGTTTTACGACCATCACAAATTAGTATCATTTTATTTAATATCATTTTTATATATTGGTTCCAGTATATGATAAAATTTATAATATGTATATTAAAATATTATTTAACCATAATAATGGTTTTATTACCAGTCATAAAGGCGGTGAGGTAAAATGAAAACTCATCGTCCATGAAGGTGGTGAATCGATACATCACAAAAAATGTTTTAATTTTTAGAATAAAAGGAGAAGGGAAGAGATTTGATGATAGATATTCCATTAAAAAAATAAAATTATAGTATATATATATATAATAATGGATTTATCATGCCACTTTGGATAGGGTAGGATAGGATAGGATAAAAAAGAAAACAAATTAAAAGATAAAGAATGAGGACTTTACCTCTTGAATATCATCTCCTTGAGAACCTCCTTAAGGCACTTGGGTTTGGTATTTTGTTGCGATCTAAAATATTTGAAGTGGGGAATGGGCTTGGGAAGGGAATTGGGTAGAATTTAAACAATATAAAAGGATTATAATGTGTGAGTATAAGAGGTGGTGAGGGGTGGTATTTATAAGGGGAGGAGAGAGGTGTTTTTGATTATTATATTCATTAGTTTATTATTTTGGCTCAATACTATCAATAGTATTGATTATTGTGAATAAGTATAGTAAATAGTGAATGTGAGTTCAAAATAATGGTTTCTTACACCATTCACACATCATCCATGACTTAAAAATTGACATATTTCTTAAATACTTTAAATTACCATATTTTACTATTTACAAAAAAATCAATTATTTAAGAAAAATCCTAAAAATTAACCCTGAAATTTTTTCAACGTGTAGATTTCAAAAATAAATCCATATTATGAAAATAATTTTATAAATATGAGAAATTTAATTTTTAAATAAAATAACCATTCATTTGAAAAATATAGATTTTAATATTATAATCGATTTTATGAAAATAAA
The DNA here is from genome assembly GCA_963277665.1 of Viscum album. Taxonomy (NCBI): domain Eukaryota; kingdom Viridiplantae; phylum Streptophyta; class Magnoliopsida; order Santalales; family Viscaceae; genus Viscum; species Viscum album. The sequence continues at coordinate 806,018,559 of OY728127.1, forward strand.
TTTTCTTTTCAATAATTATACTAATTATAAAGTTGTAAATAAACATTTATGTTTTACAAAAATATCAACACATAATTGATTATTTCTAAAACATTTATTTACTTATACCATGATATAATTATATCATATTTTCATTTATAAGATGCTTGAATTTTATTTATACTTTTATAGGTGAGGTTACTATTCTATTGGCAAGATTACTATTCCTAATTGTCATATTACTATTCCAATATTCAGGTTACTATTCCATCAGTATAGGTTCCTTAATTTCTATAAATATAACTTATTTCATTCTTTATTTATGAGAATAATGACTTTATTGGGTTATCTATGTGATGTACATGTTTTATACTATTTAAAATAACTTGAAGAAGGGAAGTTCTATTGATAAAATTCTAGGTAATTACACTATCTTCATGATCTCACCTACTAGAGATCACCAAGTGCAAAATTCATGAGAAAATGTATCAATGCTTATGAGGCCCTAACACCTGGTAGTCAGAAATAAATTGTGTACAGTTAGTATGATGTATCTAAACCATATGATATATTTTTAAGATTAATTTCATAGTATCTTAAGGTTCTCATTATTGCTTGGGAACTGCTATAACTTTTGATATGAAAAATTATCTATGGAAATTACCATTTTAACAGTGGACACAGAAATATCAACACTATAATGGTAAGTGTACATAATGCATAACTCATTGTATACATGTTAGATAATAAAAGGTACTGTTCAAGTTGGTTCTAGGACACCCACTATCACAATAATTTTTAGAATCGTCATTTTGAAAAGTTAAAATCTAAATCCTAGTATATAACCTGTACCAAGTTATCTTAAGAAATTTACTAAGAAATATTGGAAATACTAGATTATAAACATCTCATAAATAAGAGTATGTAATTAAAGACAGTCACTAATGGAATGTGTCTTAACAAAAAATTAATCAATAAGAACTTCTGAAATTTAAAGAAATAAAGTTGGAAATTAATTTTCAATAACTTCTGATTATAAAGAAAAAACATGATCCATTTAATTAAAATCCCTATGTTTAGATTTAACCATTAAATTTCCCCATATTGGTTGTTAAATTCTATCATCTTGAAAATTAAAACATGGAATCTTGGGGTTCCTAAAAATTCTAAGTATTATTGACTAAAATAAAATGCTAATTTATGTGTGATCATGCATTTATTTTCATTAAATATCAAAAAAAAATCTGAAAAATAGGGGATTATAAGTACTTAAAATTATTGCTTACTCCCCTTTATAATGAAACTCTTCTCTATCTTATAGCCTACTGAATTTGTGCTTTATATACTTGAATATGAAGTCAAAATAGTGAAAACAAAAGACCCATGCATTTAAGGTTCATAAATAATGGGAGGGGTTGCATTGAACCAAAAATTAAATCCTAAAATTAGAATTAAAATTGATAAAAATCCAGGTTGCCTCTTGCAAATCTCTTTTATCAAGGTTTTTAAGCTTAACCTTACCTCTTGGATTACGTAATACAAATAGGATATATATCCAACCATCTCATATTGAACCAATTTCATCTTTGTTGTGAATCTGGTGTGGCTATTATACCATTCCTCCTTAAATCTCCCCTTATTCTTTTAGAGTGAAGTACTAAGTAGTGGACAACCCCAATGTTTGGAATAAAAGAACATGAGCTGTCCAAACCGGGTACAACTCCTATGTTTCTTTTTTTGGCTACTGTTCTTGAAATTCTACCCTCATATTTTCAATTTCAATAGATACTATCTATCTTATTCTTATTTATGGAAATACTATTCTATAAGTCTAAAGTATAAAGCAATATTTTAGTAGTCTTGAGCTCTTTCTTATCCTCTAGGTCTTCTTCTTCACTAGTGGAGGGTTACTATTCCTCTTATTTTTCTTTCAAATCAGCACTTAATTCAATTTCATTGAGTGACCTCGACTTTTCATACATAAATATCCCATATTTTTAGATGAATATTCAATATATTATATAAATACATGCCCAAGGACTATAATAGTTTAGTGTATTTGAAGACTAGAAACACAATATTATTATTTTATGAAAGATCTTCAACATCTCCCATAAAGATATTCTCACATAGTACTCCTCTTAGGCATACCCTACCTAAACCTTTCTTAATAACATAGGGAAGGAAATATAATAAAGGGTGAGCTTATATTCTTAGTAAGGGTAAACATAAGTGATATGAATCTATGATCACATGAAAGAATAAGATAATTTTAAGGGTATTTGATCATGAACATATTTTACAAAGCTCATACCCAACCTTTCATGGATCATAAACATGATTTATGGAATAAAACATTATCATTTCAGAAAACATAGTCTATAAGATTGAGAAATAATTATAAATCAATCATAAACCATAAGCTAATGTCAAAAATGTATGGCACCATCATAAATATAGAAAACCATTTCATATGTCAAGGTTAACTACCAATACTATAAAAATAATGGACCAGGACTTATCAACTATTTCCCATTATGGATCAGGACACACTTATTTACCATTATAGATCAAGACACAACTATTTCCCATAGTGGATTTGGACACGCCTATTTCCCATTGTGGATCAAGACACACCTATTTCCCATAGTGTATCAATCCCATTAACTTGTTTCCTATTATTATATCATGAGATATAAATATTTACCCAATGCATTAGATGAAGATATAGGTACCACCCATCTTATAATGAAAACCATACTTATGTGTTCCATAATATAAAACATTCAACATACCATCACATCATAAATCAGGTAAAGAAAATGGGTTTCATAAACATTTCGTCAATTCACTATAGCATAACCCATGAAAAATAAATGGGTTTCATAAAAATTTCATGAACATAAACATTAAACATACATAGAAATAATAAGTATGGTATCATTAAATATTATTCACAATAAATCATAATTAACATCAAAGGATGTAATCTTAGATGGAAAATAATTTTGAAAGATCATTTAAAACATTTCTCGAGGAAAATATCCTTTCCAATTTTAAAAAGAATTTTTAAAACATAAAAAAATTCCAAAATCCTTTTATTTTAAAGTAACCTTGGAATATTATAAAGTAATATTAAAAATAATTATTGTTCATGACTTTTTAGAATTCTATTCATTTTATATATGTTAAAACAAGGATTCCTCTCACATTTTCAGTAAAATCCAGACATGAATTGTTTTGGAAAATGATATAAAGATTCATTTCAAAAAATTGAAAAAAATAAAACATGGTTAAAATTTTATTTTTAAAAATAATAGTATGGTAATAAAACATTTTTGAAAATATATTTTGAAAACTTGGTTTTGGAATAAAACTAATTTTCTACCAAAGAGAGAAGTAAAGTCAGATTTACTTAAAAACATTTTCTAGATTATTTTAAGTACCAAAGAATAGAAAATGAATATATTAATTTTAAATATCATTAATAATCATATTAGAAAAAAAAAATTATTTTCTTGAGATATGGGTCATAATATTTCATCATTAGAAGCATAATCATAAACAATCTTGATAAATGATGTGATTGTAACATATCTCTTACTGCTTTGATAACTTTGAATCATAACACCCATGAAATAATAACATTAAATGAAACTTATAATATAATTAAATTAATTATATTCATGACATAATATATCAAAGGGTATTATATACACCATATAAAATAATATTGGTGTATAACAAAACATATATCTCAAAAAGGAAAATTGAGACAAAAATCCCTTATCGCTTTCGTAACTTTGAAACCGTAAACCCCATGAAAGAGAGATCATAAAATGAATATGTAAATAAAAATAAATTTAAATATAATATTCATAAAATACATTCATATATAGTATATAAACTACATAAAAGAAACATGTGGTGAATATGGCATATATCTCACAAAAAAAAGTGTGACGAAAATCCCTTACCAAAAGTCTCGAATTCCTTCGTACATGTTTGATCCTCCTGTATAATAAATATAATTTTATTATAAATATTTTAAAAAACCATACTTATATATATATCATACCATATATTATTTACATATTTCATTTTATTACCTATTTTTAACCATTCCTTGTTAAAATCACGTTTTGGATAATAACCGCTTTGTTTTCTGTGTATGTTTTAATTTGCTATTTTTGGTCCTCTTACTTGGATCATGGTTAAATAATTTATATAATATTAACAATGATATAAATATAATATATATTAATTATATAATTATTTATATTAATTCCTAATAGTTATAGATAGAAAATGAAATACCTCGTTCGTGGAGATGGTAGACCGTACACACACATGAATGCCATTTCTATTTTCTCAAAGGATTAAAGTAAAGAAAGGTAAATAATATATTATAATTAAATAATCATTATTATTTCATATATATAAAATATTTTCTTTAAATCCATCCTTACTACCTTCCATCTAAATCATTAACGAATCATATCGCTTCGCGAGGCGGTTGTCCTCCAAACACACGAATGATATTATTATATTCCCACAAAATGAAAATTAAAAAGGAACATGTAATATCATGATTATAGAAGCATAATTACATAATAATATTTGTATTTAAACAATAAATTCATCACAATGTAATTCCTTTAGAGGTGGTAATGAAAAAATGAATGATATTGGTTCCCAAGGCGGTAGTCCACCATACACAGAAATGATGATTTCATAACCCATTTGATGGAAGTGGAGATGGTTTTAGGTAATAACCTTAACATAACTAAATATAAATATATATAAGACAATTATTTTATTATATAATTATGTTATAATAATAATTTAAGGAGGTGGAGGAAGAAATAAAATAAAAACACTCATTGATGAATGATACCTCTTCTTTGGGTATCCTCCTTAGGTTTGCACCAAAAGCCTTCATAGGTCATCTTTAAATCAAAATTAAGACTTATAGGATGATAATAGAGAAGTTTAAAAGTCATTTGGGTATATTTTGGTCAATCCATAATGTTTTTAAGGTGTGAATAAGAGAGGATAGGGGGTGGCCTTTTATAAGTGAGGTGAGTGACACACTTGTAATTTTTTAAAAGAAAAAGTTGCACCCAAAATTTTCACATTCCACAAGGCTCCAAAATGATCCATTCTCGAACTTATAAGAGAAAAGGTATAAATATATCTAATAAATGTGTGTTTTAAAATTTTTTATATAATTTTTACCCTTATATTCTTAGTTTAACCCATGATAAATCAATTTTTTCCTTAACAATGATAAATAATTTTTACTATTCATATTGGTCAAAAATTATGTTGAACTTATTAGATAATATAAATTATTATTATTAAAAATATGGAATCCACTTTTATAAATTAAATTCATATAATTGGAAATTTTTAATTTAAAATTAATCTCGCAGATGCGATGAGAAAGCGAGTTTTTAAAGAGAAAATGTTCAAAAGTTTAAAAATTTTTATTTAAAAATTCAATATGAAAATGATTCTAATGAAATAATTTGTATTAATAAATATATAATTAAACTAATTTTACTTTAAAATAAAATTAAAATATAATGTAACTTTATAAATAACTTAAATGAAAATACATTTTTCAATTAAAATTCAGTATTTTTAACTATTCATTAAAAAATGAAACCTTTAAGAAAAAATACCAAAAATTTACCCTAAGGTAATATTTAAATGGTTATTTCAAAAATTAATTTTATTTCATAAAATTAATTTTCTAATTTTTCTAAATCCATTTTTTTATAAGTGCACAAAAGGTGAAAAAACTTATTTTTAGAAAGATACATTGTTTAAGCATAAAATTGGATTTCTTTTTATATTTTGCATAAAACACATAAAATAAATTTTATTTTTTTTATAATGCATAAATTTCATTAAAATATTTCAAAAAAATTGATATTGAAAATTAATTTATGTAAAACACATTTTTGTGCATAAAAAATAGTTTTTTAGAAAAATATTTTCTTTATTTTAAAAAGGTTTTTATTCCAATTTATAATTAGTTGGTTGCCAAATAATTAATTGTATATACATGTATAAAACATATTTTAATAATTTATTTAATCTTATTCATACTCTCCATTCAAGTGACTAATATCATACCGAAGTATCGAATCATTTTTAAGGTTATGTAAATGAGATGTTTTTAAAAATGTTATATAAATGATTTTATTTACATTATTTTTATCTAAATCCATTAGATATATGTCAATATTGTTTTCAAATAATATTTAACAAGTCCATATTTAGTGTAAAATAAGAAAGGGATATAGAGTTTCTATTATTAGTTCATAGATACATGTGTGGACTATCTATGATTGATGATAAGGTAGGATAATCATTCTTCATTACATATTCCAATAACTTTAGTAGATTCAAATATGTATCATTAATAGTTAATATGTCTAATTTATTTGAGAAATTTAATTAATAATAGAGTGAATTATAGAATCAACATTGTAGGAAAATAAATAATATCAACTGAAACTATGAAAGAAATTATATAAAAAAATATTTTATTTTATGTCAAATGGATTTTAGGATAGTTTCTCAATTTATTCCACCTTACACACCACAATGAAATTTTGTATGTAAAATTAGTGACACCACTTTTTTAGATATAGCGTCATCAATGAAGAGCCATGAAAGTGTTCTATTATTCTATTGTGGATACTCAATATTGTCTAAAACAAACATACTAAACCATGTGTAAACTAAAGAGAATAATGGAGTATTATTTGAGTCATAGTGTGTGAGATAATGGTTTTTTATAATTTACATGTGTGGGGATATGTAGTGTTTTTAAATGATAATTTTTTAAATAAAATTTCTTTGTAAGGAAGTAAGTCTGTCTTTATAAGACATCATAAGGGGTTGATGGGATATTATTTTAATGAATCCATTTGAAAAAGGTAATCATGGTAATACACGTCATTTCCATGAGTGGGTAATATCTCTAACATAGATAGTGGGATGAAGATAAAATTTTATGGATTGAACAAATATGATACACAAGAGTTGGGATAAGAAAAAAATTTATAATTAACCATTGTATATTTTATGTCCCAAAAAACACAAGTATTGTTTAAGAGCGACAGAGAGTATATAGAACTAAGAATATATATTTCTATAGTCATTGTGGAAGGTGATATAATCTGTGATGATAATTATGAACTTCTATTATTCAAGGAAGTAGATAAAAGATTAGAATATAAAAACTATCATGTAGTTGTGAATTCTCAAATGCATTTCATGCATAAAAACTACATATTGATTTTGGTGGATCCTCTAGCTTATGTGAAGCCTATGAGGTATAAATGGGTATTATTGAATAAAGATTACAATGATTTATATGTTAGTAAGTATAAAGGATGACTATGTTCTGTATGTCTAAAGATACATCAGGGAATAGAATTTGATAGAATACATTCACCATTCAGTAAACTAAAAGTAACCAAAAATATTCTATCCATGGAATCTATCCATGATAATAATATTTAGATTGTAGATATCAAAAACAATCTACATAATGGAATCCTGATAAAATATGATTCTATGGAAGAACCAAAAGGGTTTATGTATCAAATAGATGTTAATATGTTATGCAAGTAGTGAAGATCAATTTATTTGTTAATGGAAGCATCTCAGTTATTGAATATTCTATTTGATGAAGTTAGTTTGTATTTTGGCTTAATAGATAATTAACTTGAGCTCTATAACAACACGAGGTTTAGTGGGAGGTAATTTTTATTGATAGTGGTATATGTTGACGATAAACTACTTATAGGGAATGAGATACTAATATCACAGTCTATTAAGGAATGGAAAAAATATATGCATATCTATTAAATAATTGGTTGAATAATCATACATTATAGGGATCATGACCTAACATAGTAGATCTAGGAGGATTATTTTACTATGTCAATGCACTTATATTGACAATGTATTAGAGAGATAAAATAGAAAATGTCCCAAGATAGTATTTTTTCTATTCCTTATGGAATAAATCTATCAAAAAAAATTTCCATATGAATAATGGTGGTGGAGAGAGGATGATTAAAATAAGTTTTGAATCTGTGATAGAAGCTTTCATGTATGATGTTTTTTTAATGTATGGGGTCAAAGCCTCAAATTTTTATTAAAGTAAAGGCCTCTTTTGACTGGGAAGATGAAGACCCATTACATAGCCCGAAATCCCAGTGGGAATGTAGCCCATTACATGGCCCATAGGCCAAAATTTTTTGGGCTAAGGCCCATTATGTGATTAGTACATCTACAACACTAGTTTGCTACTGTACATGTCACTGATGTAGTTTCTACCACCGCTACAGTATCCTCCACCACTATAGTTCCCATCGTTGCTACATTTCCTCCACTACTATAGTATTGCTACAGTACTTCTACTATACTGGCGCCCAATGGGTTTTGAACCCCCATTTTTCATTTAAGATTACGTGGTGCTTACCACTAAGACAAACCCCAACTAAAATACGATTTTCTTTGTATTAGGATTAAAGTTTCATATGAATTGAAAATCGTATCCAAATATCCATATGATCTAATAAATTTCTATCAGATGGTGGTGAAATATATCATAATGTTCCTAACATGTAAAAAGTAAACATTCACAGTTTATAGTGGAGGTGATGAACTAGCCATCAGTTGGGTAAATATATACAAATTTTTATAGAGATTAGAATGACATGAAATCATGGTCATGATATGTATACATCATTAATTAAAGAACTCTAAGATTAATGGTATAAAAGAAACCAATTCTCATTTATTCTTATATAAATTCCTAGTATATATTGGAATCTCGAATGGATAAAGTGGTATTTTTAGTACACATATTCATATAATTGAATGACATCACACATAGTAGTTATTTTTTATAACAATGTATTTATTAGATGAAAAATTGGGGTTGTGTGGCGAAAATGGATTTGTCTACTACAATTAAGAATGCACCCCATGTGCCTAGTTATTTTCAATTTTTTTCAAGAATTTATTCTTCGACATCTCTCCCAGTGTCAGGTCCTCTAAAACAAGTTGCCTTTGATTTGGGCCCTTCATCCTATCTCATAATCCCTTTATTTCTATTGGATTACCTTAGTCCTTCCTCCTAGTCCCACATCAAAGATCCTTATTTATGGACACCCATTACTACTCGATTCACAGTCCTCAACATCCATGTTTATAGGATGTTCACCCCGTCTTAGCATAGTTTTCTAGGGATGGCCCTTTCATATCTGTGGATGTTCCCACTAAGGCCTATGGTGAAGTGGTGTAATTCCACAAATGGACTCTTATCAAGCATTCTGGGTCCACAAAACCTCCTATTACGACCTTCAATTATTTTGTAGACTCTTGGGGCTTTCATTCTCCAGCTCAAGTTTCTGTTTACACCATCAATACGTCTATGTGATTATTGGTTCTATAGTTGATTTTGTTCTCTCCTAATTCAAAGCCCTATGGAAGATGGGTCGTTGAAACTTCAATCTAGACATGAGGTCGCTGGAGGTTCGCATGGGGATGGAATTCTTCCATGCGGTGATGCAGATCAGTCTCCCTGATCTACCACTTTATTTTCACAATTGCGGCCTTCTCAAGGTCTTAAGCGACTCCCTTGGTGGGTTTATATGTGTGTAAATCCATACTCGGTGGTGAGTGGATGCTTCTAGTTCATGTATCTGTGACAATATTGACTTATCTCTACCTATAACAGAAAAAATTTCTTTAATGGTGAAGTAGTCATTGGTCTGTAATCAAACCATTGTGTACCCACTACTCCCCAGGTTTTTCTCATTTTGCTCCCTCCAATGTCAGTCTATGAAAGTGTGTAGGAAAATTCATCATGAAGATCACAACAATCTCTGATGTCCTACAAGATCACATCCTATAAGGGATTGCTCTCTGTCCTTGGGTAATGCTGACCCACATGATCCTGACCAGGTTACAGCCTGATACAACTATCAAGCTCTTACTCCCACTCTCCCTTATGACATTGTGGTCCTACCCTATGAGGGGTCTCCATCTTGGATCTAGTACCATGTAACCCTACCTTTCACATACATCCCTCCTTATAACATTCATATGTCATCCCCCCCCTTACCAATTCATCCATTAGGTAGGTTGGGTGGTGGGTCTCTAGTGGCTACTTCCCCGGATTCATTTTCCCATGCCAATATTGCTTCATAACTCAGATCATTCCTATTGGTTAACCAAGACTACCTTTCCAAAGAACCCATCCACCTTGACATTTGGATAAGATAAATCCCCAATCATCCAAGGATAAGTCTCTCTCTCCCCATGCAACCCTTCCCTAATGTTTTCTCATAGAACCACACCCCTCAAGTCGGAATTGGTAGGGGCCATCTTAACGGTATAAGATTCCCTGATAATTAGAACCATGGAACCCTCACACCAACTGGTCACTCCCCACTAAGCATAGTGCATGGTAAGACCCTTCGTATTCACTCTCTGTTAGAATCACCAATAAATCCATCATAAACATCTACTATTAGTGTTCACTCGTGGGACAAACTGAAAATTATTCAAGAGTGCATGTCCTCCGATAAGGATGTGACCATGTCGCACAGTGACGAAGATGGGAACCACTATTTTAATATTACTTATCATCATCTAGAATGTTGGTGGAATCTATTCCTAGTTTAAAACTAACTTCATGGTCACAAAGATAAAAATCACAAGCTTGTATGGAAGCCATCATGGAGAATAAGAATAATCCCTCCAAAATCAACGATTTCACTTGAAAATATAGAATGAATGAATGCATGAATGAATACTAAACTAATCATCACATATAGATATTTTGGAAAATGGATTTTATGGTGGATTTATTATAGGATATCAAACAATTCATTACTGTAAAAGCACAAATAGGTGTGGAATCTATCTTTATCTCCTTCATATATGGGAGTTGCGATGCAAAAACCAGAGAGATGTTATTGTAGGAATTAGGCACTTTTGATTCGGAGGAATCCCTATGGATTATAGGTGGGGACATAAACATTACTATGGACCCAGATGAGAAGAAGGTAAGGGGTACATTCCCCTGGGAAACCATCATGAACTTTTTACATTTCTGGACAGATAAATTCCTCTAGGATATGGTGTATTTTAGGTACCACTACACATGGTGAAATAGACAAAAAAAGAAACAGGAGATGTTAGTGCTTCTTGGATCATTGTATATCCAATCATCATATAATTTCTACATTACCTAATGCCATGATGAAGAATATTATATTGAGAATATGTGACCACTTCCCTTTGATGGTTTCACTGGCACCTAGGTAGGAAGGATGGGAACAATTTAGATTCTCTGACCATAGGATCGACATTCCCAAATATCCAAAACTCTTCTGCGACATATGGAAGGAGACAACAAACATCAAAATGTCGGTGGAATTACAAAAAAATCTGAGAAGGCATCAATAAGGTTATAATCATGGGAAAATTGTGTTCCTACTCTTGATCCGGACATAGATGCTCACAAATAAGAGGTTGATATCTTGGAACTCAGGATCGAGGATTCCTCATATGACTGGGTGTTTGAGGAGATCTCCCTAAAGAATAGGAATCTAGTGGATATTATCCTGAAATATGAAAGAATAGACAAGGATAAATTGTGAGTTTTTTGGGTTTAAGAAGGTGATAAGAACCAATACAACTTTCATGACTACATCAATGAAAAAGGGCTTCAGGTGAAACCAAAATTTTTTCTTGAGGAAATATCATAAATGGATGATATAGATATTTTTGGAGGCATGTACTTCGATTAATTAAACAATATATTGGAAATAACCAATCCAAAAATGCTTAATGGATACTTAATAATTCATATGGAGATTTTGGAGATGATCCCCAATCAAACCTCTAACCCAGATAATGCTATGAAGGAGGCTATATTTGATGAGAAGGAAGTTCATGAGGCCATGATTAACCCCAATATAGAGAGTGACCTTGGCCTATAATCCTTCCCATGTTCATTTTATAGAGGATCTTGGAATTTGGTTAAATGATATATTATCAAAGCCATATATAATTTCTTTCACAGTGGCCAGATCCCTCGTGTTTCTGGTGTTCTGACTCATGTTCTACTTCCAATGATCTAGGACTGGTCCTCCTTCCTACAATATAGAACAATAAGTATATGTAACTTCCAATATAATATTTTTTCTTTTATTATAAACATGATGATATCTATTCACATCTCATGTTGGATTTATTTAGAACAACATGGTTTGTGAATAGATGTTCAATTCAAGGGGCTATCACCCTGGCGCATGAAATGCTTGGAGACATTAATACAAACACTCGTGGTTCAAACATGGAAATCAATATAGACATGAATAAATCCTATAATAATGTGAAAAATGGATTCATCATCATGGTTTTATTGGCTCCAGGTATCTCTTCATGGGTAGTGGACCTCATCATTCATTGTTTTATCTCCTCATGGCTTGTTGTGTCCATCAAGGGAAGGTCATATGGGATCTTCAAGGTGACTCATGGGATCAGGTAAGGGGAATCAATCTCCCCAAGTATTTTCATCCTCATGAAAGATACCCTTCTCTAGTTAATAAACAAGGGCCAATCTACTGGGAGAATCCACCCTTACCAGTAGAAAAGGAACCTCCCCTCCACCTCAAATTTGATGTTTGCAGAAGACACAATCATTTTCTCTAATTCATGCAGATGATCAGTCCATGGTATCTCTAAAATCCAGGATTAATACTATAGATGGAGTGGCCAACTCATTATCTATACCAAATTTAATCTCTATATCACTTTAAGATTCACCATAAGCCACATCATTTAAATGTGAAATGGGATAGACATACAGAGGGGAATCATCCTAATGAATTCCCTCAGATCCCTAATCTCCCCAGGAAGGGTTCAAAGGTGTGACATTGATCACATCATGAGTATACTAATGAGTTTAGTTCTCAAATAGAGAAACCAATTATTATATTTAGGAGGTCGGATCACCATCATAAACAGTGTCCTCTCTGCTATACTGGTCCATGCACTCTCAAAAATCAAAGTTCCAAAGGGTTTCATCGAAAACATTGATATGATTTTGGAAAGATTCATCTGGAATACTCAATATGAAGGTAAAAATCATTGGAACTCATGGGTAAGGATGGTATAACCCATCCAGGAAGGCGGTGGGTGATAATCCTTGTGGATACCATTAATTTCATGCTTGGAAAACTTTCATCGGAGATTGTGGAACAATGAACCCTATGGGGAAAATAATGCCCCATACAAGTGGGGGAGCATAGACGATTATAGTTCCCATGAATTCCCTTCTAGTCTACGATTCACCCCCTTATTCTTACCCTTCTGCAACACTACTGAAATATTATTGTGAATGGTGACATCCTATTTTGGGATCATAACTAGGAAGGAACAATGATTGGTTTTCCTAGTTTTCTAGCTCATAATATATCTTTTATATAGGATAGACTACACCCATGGTTTATCCAAACCTTTCTCAAAAAGGAACAACATGAGGATTTTGACATTATTATCTGCAACTCTCAAACCATACAATTATTTGTTCACCCCATCCATCTCATGTTATTTCACAATAATGGATTTACAAAGGATATCAATTCCACATGAGAAATGAGACTACTGGAATGGTCTACTATATTTCAAAAAAAAAACTCTATCCAAGTTCAATATTTTCTTTTTGAATATAAGGAACTATGCACTGCCTATAGAGGAAAATGTGAAACAGATGGGAATCAATATCACCTCTAGATGTCAGTGCTGCAACAATCAACTATATTAAATCCCAACCCATCTATTCTTTCATGGAGAATGATCCATGTAAGTTTCAAGTTCATTAATTGTGTTCACCATCCTCTTCTCCCATAAATTTCTTGGAACTCCACTATTGGAGCATTTGTTTTATGTCACGAACATTACAGGAAATAGAAAAATAGAGAGGTATATCATTATGACCACTAGATTCTTATGTTTCTGGAAACTCGAGAATAAATAAAAATTTTAGGGGATCCATTCATCTAGGAGATATATTAATTCCCAAACTATATCTATCCTTATCGATGTCATAAGTGGTATCAGTTGGTGCGAGGATCCATCCCTCAAAGTCCATCATGTGAGTGAATCAATGGGAATTCATCTAATACCGGACCTCGAGGCCAATGGTTATGTTGTGAACCTCCATCAATGGTTCTAAGGATTAATATGGACAACTCATGTATCTTAGGGATGATACAGGGTGTATGAGTAATAAAATATTATCAGGGGAGCATCATCCTTGTGTTTACATAATTTTCTGGACATGATAACTCTATCCAGGTGAAGGTAAATGTGATGTACACCAGTCTGAACCTTTTCCACCATAATAACATTGATATACCTCATGTGGAAACAGAATTCATGATCTTGCATGACTCTATGCGTGGATAAGAGTCTTTCCCATGGTATATTTCCTATGTAATAAAGAAATGCATAGGAATCCTCAACAACAATATTCAAGTGGCCCACATTAGGCGTGACGGTAATAGGTTATTAAATCATATTGCTTCCATGATGGCGGTGGACCAGGATTCCATTGTATTGTACCCCAAAAAGCAATAATCTCTTAAAAATAGAGGGGGTTAATTTGATATGGGTGGATGAACTATGACATCATTATTTTAGGCTCCCTAGGACACTAGGCAGTGTCTTTTCCCAAGTTATCTATGTTTCATTTGACTTTGTAGTCTTTTCCAAATAAATATATAACGTTTAGATCGATTATACTACTATAGTGATGGTTCTCACCAAGGATCAAAAGTCACATAAACGAATGATGAATATATATTATGTGTTTTCTCAAAGAAGAGATGATATAGTAATCAATGCATCCATATATGAAATAATTTTTGAATCATTAAACAAATTATTATCTCAACAGAAGAATGAATATCATTCCAGATAATGTGGAATAAAATTTTGGAGACATTGGATCCACCTAAAGTAAGTTTCTATTAGAGTAATTACCCATGAATTCCATTATTTTTAACAATAAATTATAATATTAATAATTTTCTTTCCAAAGGATCATGGTTATTATATGTAAAATTAATGTGACATCTTCCTCAATGAATTTTTCTCATAAAAAAATTATAATAATACCCATATATGATGCGAAAATTGAAGTGAAATATTTTTTATTAAACATAGATAACACATATAGGAATGCATATGGTAATTAAACAATGATTATGTATGGTTATCATGTTCGTATCATGATGAATGAAATTTATAATCACTTAGAGAGGAGGAAATAAAGAAAAACCCAACAATAATAATTCAACTAGTTTACTTGTAATTGGATATTCCTATATGCGGACATGTATAATGGTCCATACACATATTATTGTTATTAAGGTTTCTCCTTAATCGCTTACATTGATATATTTATCAAATCCAGTAAAACATATCCTTATTATGAGGTAATATATGTTGGTTTTTTTCTAAGTGATATAGAATTAATGAATATATCAAGAGATTATTTATCCAATAATTTTTAATGGAAGTTGATATATTTCACCCTTTGATTGAAATTTTAAAATAAAGTTAATAAGATTGAAATGGTAGTTCATTGACAATTTCATTAAAGGTATTTAAGGAAATAAAAATCAAGTATATCGTTTGATGACCCAAGTATGAAATCTTATTGATGAGAGGAAAAATGGATTTTATTTCATGTTATGTGTGTGTTTGTGGGTGTTTCAATAATGATGGATAATTACTTATCTATGGGTGACATACCATATTGATAAGGTCATGTCATAAATATTATGTATGACTACATATTCAACTGAGAAAGATTCATATAGGGACATATACAATGTATATCAAGAATCATACTTCAATTCTATTTGAATTCAAAATTATGAATAAATATTATTCATGGAAAATGAATAATTATTATTCAAGATTCATTTATTTCATATATATAGAAACCATATATAATTGATTTAAAATATATATGTGTGGTGAATATTAAATAAATATTTATAATGAAATATGATAAATAAAATATTTATTAATACCCTATTAGATATTCCCAAAGTAAAAAATATATATTAATTTATTTAGAAATTATTTAATTTAATAATATAAATATTAACATAGTTATGTGAATGTGTAATAATAATATATTCACAAGTTAGTGAATATAATTTTTTATGGAATAAATATATGTATTTTTATGTTTATTAAATAATATATATTTATTTATGTATCCAATAAATAATATTCATTTTAATAAATATTTAATATTCATCTTTTGATAAATTTTTTGGAGGATGGGAAAGTCATTTTATGTTCTTGATGATAAGAATAATATAATCATTAAATAAACTTTAAATAAATATTAGTTTATTTATTGGATAAAATGATATTCAAATAACTATAGGATAACATCTATCATGGAATATAGTAATAATAATAATAACAATAATTGATATTAAATTTACTGATGATAATTAATTTTAAAATTTCACTACGATTAATTAATAATTGTTTAACCCAAATCATAGATATCCTATTATATCACTTTTTTCAGTGTCAAAATTGTTATGTAAAAAATATTCTCTTAAGATAAAATTATCACAAGATCTAAAGGACACTCAAGAATTATATTGATAATTAGAGTCATACTCCTCCTTGATACTCACAATACTGCTATAATAAGAGATAATAATTTTTTATCAATATCAAATGAAATAAATATCATTGTTTATCTATTGTAGAATTCGAAACACCAAGAGATGGGTTTAGAGATTTGTGGTACAAATATACCTCTAGATGAATTATATTTTTTATTCTTTAATGTAATGATGGTATGATATGAGAAGTTTATGGATTTATAAATATCTAAATCAATGGAATAATTATCATGATATGGTATTTACAATTTAATTTAATTATAAATTTCATGAGAATGGACTTTATATCAATGTTTCAGTTATTCCATTATAATTTTTATTTGATTATATTTATTATTCATGATTATTATTTATAATGACCCCTTATTTTCATACATTAACATTACATAATTTTTTCAAAATACTTAAATACATAACAAAAATTTTCTCCCAATGACCATATTAGTATAGTGCCTTTGGAAACATGGAAACATAAAACCTAGTACATAAATGTGCTAAATCATCTCTTACAATGTTATTCATGACTATCATCCCTCTTAGAATTATCATACATAATAAATATCCTCATAACCTGAGGAAAGGAAACATAAAATGGGGTGAGCTTAGATGCTCAGTAATGGTAAAAAAAGAAGATATCTAAGAATAATCAAGAGAATAGGTGTATCAAAAAGTTATAAAGACATTAGAAAATCATACCCCAAATACCATAGATAATAAATTTGAATAATTGAAAAATGATTTGTAGTTTAGTAGATATGATTAATAAATGAATCAAGATCATAATCCATGAGATAATAATATAGGAATAACACATGGAATTTTTGGAAGACACATATGAATATATAATTATTTCCAAATAAATCAAGGAATCAATGCCATGGCCATATTAGAAGTATGTTATCACTCCTAATACCATATTTCTAGTCATGCTTCCCTCCCATGATCATCATAGTAGACAATGTACACTACCAAGACCATCTTAGAAAAAAGTCAAATATTGAATTGAGTTCACACCCTATTCCAGCCAATTCTGTCTCTTTATATATAAATCTCCACCAAATGCATTGGAGGGAGATATAGGTCCTAACCATTTAATAATTAAATCATAATTAAGTATTCAATAATATAATAATAATTCATATAAAAACCCATGAAATTAAATGGGTTCCTAAACATGTAATCATATCATAAAATATGGAAAGAATTCAAGTTACATAATCATTTCAGCAAATCAAAAACTCATCAAAAGAATTTGGATTAATTAAAATATAACCCATGAAATTGAAACATGTTTTGTAAACATATAACCCAATAAAGTGAAATGGGTTTCATAAAAACCCTGCCATCAAAATCAAAACCATTCATAGAATAAATAGGAATGGTACCTTTGGATCGTTTTCTCAGAATGAAATGAGTAACACATAAAATTTTTATATTTGATGGATAATAATTTGGAAAGATCCCTTCAAAAAAATCATGATGAATATATATTTTCTTCTTAGAAAAAATCATGTTAAAACATATAAACTTTTTGAAAAATAGTTTTCTCTGAAAACATATGAAGTGGGCTTAAGAACATTTGAAAAATCATTTCATTAAAAACTCATAAAATTATCATTAAAAACTAGAAAATGGTTCATTAATCTATTTTTCTCGAAAATAATATTGTATGATAATTTAAAAAACATTTTTCGAAAAGATTTTGAAAATGTGGTTTAAAAAAAAATTCTAACCAAATAGAGAAATTCTATATGATTTTCGTAAAAACTATCTTAATTATTTTATATACCAAAGAGTGGGAAAAGGGTAAAAATACATGATGATATCATGAATGAACATAAGAGAATAAAATTAAAGATTTCTCTGGATAGATGGATCATAAATCTTCATCAACCAAATAATAATCATAAACAATTCCAGTAAACGATGAGATTGTTTCAATAACCTATTCTTACTAGGAGACATTGAATCATAGTCACCATGTAAGGAAATGAAATTAAAATAATCATAAAATTTAATTAAAAGTGGTATATTAACTATATAAATAGTAAAATGTATGTATATACACATCATAAATTAATATAGGTTCGTTACAAAATTATTGTATCAAATAAAGAAAATTGAGTCAAAACTATCTTAATGATTTTGTAAAATTTTAATGGTAAAACCCAATAAAATTGTGATCATAAACTTTATATGTAAAAACCATAAATTTGAGGATAATTATCATATAAATCCTTTAATTTTTATATATTCACCACTTAATGGAATGAAAGGTGAAAACTGCATAAGTCTCTTGGAAATAAATATTATATAAGAACTCACCTTATCTTATGACTTGACTCTCATAGTGCTCGAAAAAACCTAATGTATAATAAAAATAATTTAATTATAAATATATTAAATAACCATATTCTTATATATAGTACAATATATGTTTTTATTATGACATTATGATACCCATTTTTTAAAAAATCTATGTAAAGGTTACGCTTTGGGTAATATCAGCCTTGTTCTTCATACATGTTTTGACTTGTTATTCTTGATAATCATACATAGTTAATGATTAAATTATTTGTACAATGTAATAAATTATAAAAATATCATATATATTAATTATATAAATATTTTTAATTAAATATAATATATAAAAATATGAAATGGAAAACACCATTCATCGAGACGGTAGGTCGCACGTACACATGAATATTGTCTCTATTTTACTATAGTATTTAATGTAAGAAGGTAAATGAAATATATATATATATATATAAAATATTTTTCTTGAGCTATTATTATTTCATATATATATTATAGTTTTACTAAATAGATCCTCCATACATTCTATGTAATGTGTGATCAAATCACATCATTTTCAAGAGGCGATAGTCCACACATCCACAAACGAAGATATCGTATTTACAAAAAAATGGAAAGTAGGATTGTATGTTTTATATAATAAATCCCGAAGAAAAAAAATCATATAAATTATATATCTCAAAATAAAACATAGTTTCTATCAAAATTCCCACCCATGAGAGGTGGTAAAGGAAAAATGAACAACATAATTTCATGAGGCGGTAGTTATCCAAACACACCAACAATATGTTTGTTACCCATTAGATGGAAGTGTGTGTAATAATATGTAAAAAAATTATAATAAAATAATAGAGAGAATTTTTAGGACACTTAGGTTACTATTTAATCATTTAATATGATGAGTTTAGGTGGTGTTGAATAAATATAAATCAATGGATCTTGAAGAATGATGTTGCCTATTTTTTGGGTAACTCCTCTTGGTGTTCACCAAAGGGATTCCTTGGATGAGTTTATTCAAAAAATAAGGATTATAGGATTAGGTTAGGGATGCTGGGTGCTTATTTGAGATGATATTTGGCATTCAAAAGGGAATTACTTCTGTGAATAAGTGGGAGGGGTGAGTTCCTTTTTATAGTGGGGAGGTGCGACATTCTTGAAAATATAATATTGTAAACAGTATCAGGAGGTATACCTTACATCATGTTGCTCCCATAATTGTTAATATTCCATAAAAGCGGTTAATTGGTCTAAATATTTCAATAAAATGGGGTTTGTAAAATATTACATATCATTTTGTCTATCAATATTAATGTTTAACAATTACGTATTCTTGTTTTTAACTAAATCGCTGTAATTAATTTTCTTTACATTCACTAATATTTTTTTTTTCAAAAAATATTTTTAAATTATTAGAAATTATATATTATTTTTAGTAGGAATAAATAATAATTTTTTTTAAATTATATACACATTATTGGTGTAAATTAATTTAAAAATAATCTTGTCGATGTGATGATAAAGTGGTTTTTTAAAATAAAAAATTTCAAATGTTTTAAAGGCTTTTATATCAAATTTCGTTTATAAATTACACCCAATAACCTAAATTGGATTATTTTTATGTATAATTAATCTAATGAAACTTTAAAACTAATTATGAAATATAATTTCTGACAAAAAATTATTTAGATGAAAAAGTTGTTTTATATTAGAATTCCTTATTTTCACTATTCATTAAAAAATTATGTTTTCCAGAAAATGACAGAAAAATCACCCTTAATTATTTTTGACATTATGAATTGAAAAAATAATTCTATTTTATAAAATTCTACTTACAAAATTTTCTCAAATGAATTTTATTATTTTTCATTAGACATAAAAAATAAGTTCATATGAAAAAATAGCATTTCCAAACATATAAATAATTCGACAAAAAATACATATTTTATTATCGATATGTTCTTTTTAAATAAAAAAAATATAAATAATATTTAAAATTTATTTATTTATATTCTTATTACTATTTTTATCATATAGGTTATAACTATCTCATTTAAATAATTATAATCATAAAATGATGTTTTGTTGAAACATTGTGTTATGGGTAATGTAAGACAAGTAACTTTTGCATGTAGCACTTTTTTATATCGTAATGTACAATGAATGTTTAACTTGGTGTATCACGTGATAAAATAACTCAAATAAAAATTAATTTATTCAGAAAAATATGTTCATAAAAATATGGGTGTTAAATTATATCCCCTTTAAAATGAATTTCACCATTAAAATTGATCATTTTGATACAAAAAAATGAGGACACTTCTAGCTCATCATATACTTAGGTTCCCCAATAGCTTCCTATAACTAGTGGATTCTCTACAAAACAATGACTAGTTCAATGCCTAGTTTCATAGAACATTCTATTTGAAATCAATAATTTCAAATGGGTTTTCCTCAAATGAAAGATCATGATCTTGTAGTATGACCACATAGTTTAGTACATGTGAAGGGTCGGGTATTTACATACTCAGGAGATATACATGAGACAAAACAAGGAAATTATAGATATTTGGATGAATTTCCAATTTATAGTTGACCATATGGATATAATAAACAATTTTGACAATTATTAGGATAACTTTTCAACTGACTTTGATAATCCTTGGTATACTACTTAGTGAATTTAACCTTCCCTACCATTTCATCATCCATCTACGTTCCAAATAGACATCTTTCTCCAAATTCATCCCAGCATGTTGGAGCTCTAGATTTATTCACCTAGAGGGCATCAAAATAAGCCATATTAATTCTTGATTCAAATATATTGTTGTATGAAAACATAACTACTGGAGTGTTTTGATCCAATAAATCTTTGAAATCTAGAAAACAAGATCTCAACATATCCTTTAGGGTATGAATTGTTTTTTTATGTCTGCCTATCTATATGAGGATGATATGCATTGCTGAAACTCAATTTTGTATCCTCTTTTTACTAAAGTCATCTCATGAACAAATAGGTAATCATTTGATCTGAATCAAATACAATAGAATGTGTTAATCCATGTAAGCTTACCATTTACATAATGTATATCCTAGAAAGATGATCCAAAGTGAATTATTATTAGATAATAATGAAGTGTATTGAATTAGTAACTTGATCAACTACCACCCACATAAAATTATACCATTTATAGGTTCTGGGGAGTCCAATGACAAAATCTATAGTGATGTTATCCAATTTCCATTATGGTATGGTTAAATGATGTATCATCCCCTCAGAAATTTGTCTTTAATCCCTAATTTAATAGAATACCATGCACATAGATAAAAAATATGTGATATCCCTCTTCACTCAATTCCTCTAGAAGTATTCATCCAAGTCTATATCTGTCTTCTATCTTCGAGGATTAATAGAGAATGAATAACTATGAGCTTCCATTAATAGCTTCTTTTTAAAATTTGGTATGCAAGGAACAAATACATAGTTCCCAAACCTTATCATTCCATATTGATAAATGTCGAACTCTATAAAATTTCTAACCACCTTTTTTATCTTTACATCTTCCTAATGTTACTCTTACATCATCACTTGGATAGTGGGTTGAACATTCAATTGAGCAGGACATGATTTTCCCCTTCTTTCATAATTTCCTAATTAATATTTTTCAAATACAAAAATATTGGATACTTTAAAATCCTCATCAGGGATAATCTAGAATGATCAATTTGACTCAATTCATTATCCACCATGTTCACTTTCCTAAGATGTTAATTTATTAAGCCATCATAATCCTTTATTAGTTATAACCATATTATCTCGTCCATGTTCAACATCTTTTGTGTGAATATATATTTTGGACTATTATGATCAGTGTATATATCAATTTTTTTTACTAAATAATCATTACTCCATATAATTAATGCATAAATTAAGGCTTATAACACCAAATCACGAGTCACCTAATTTTCTCATGGATCCTAACATTTTTTGAGGAATATGATATATCCATTTAATTCTAAATAAAAACACAACGCAATCCATTCTTAGATGCATCACAGTATATTGCAATTCCTTATCCACTATAGGGTAAAATATACACGAGTTCAGAGACTATCCTTATATTCAGTTCCTTGAATTTTTTATCACATTCATCTATCTATAGGATATTAGAACCCTTCCAATTTAACATTATAAAAATATTAAATAGGCATGAGAAATTCCCTATAAACTTTGATAACATCAATATAAACTCGGAAAACAACAGATCTTAGTCACCATCGTTGTTCTAGTCCAATATTCAATAGCCTCTGTCATTGATGTATCTACAACAATAACCTAACATGAATTGGTTGTCCCCACGATGACACACATGGATAAATGAATACTTCATCATCATTTTATTTGAGTTTCATCTTTAAATAGTTTAACTAAATTAGGGAACTTATATAGGGAGTATTTTAAATTAGTGTGGAATGAGGTATGAATAATATGGATAAATCCACATCATGTTTTCAAGTAAGGATATAAAATTATTTTGAAAATTTATCAATAATTTCCATATCATAAGGAATATCATCGTCATATATTTTCTCCCAAAGCATTTGAGATAAACACCCCTTCTGAATGGGAATTAAGACCAATACACTAGATGTAATATCAGTAGGGTGTCCATAGTAATCTTCACAATGATATATGATCATAGGATGGTTTAAATTATCAAACATATCATACCTTCCATTATAATTGATGTTTGTATTATAAATATAAATCCAATCCATGCCTAAGATGACATCAAATATAACCAAAGGAAGAGTGAAAATATTGGCATGATGAAAATTCTGACAAAAATAAACCTTAGAGAAATCACACTCTTGAGATGAAATCATCATACCATTAGATGTTTCACTACTATTTTAATATCTTTTCATTTTTGGTGGAATATTAATACCATCAAAAAATTCTTTAGATATGAATGAGTTGGTAGATCCAAAGTCAAATAAGATGCAAATAGTTAAAGTGTAGATTGTATGTGTACCTTTCACCACATCATTGATGCACCCATCATAAGAAATAGTGTTTTCATGAGATATTACATTGTCCCTTGGAATAAGAGGTTGCTAAGATCTATCATTGTCTTTCATCTTCTGGTTTAGGAAATAATTCTCATTATCCTAACTATAATTGTACTCAAGTGGGGTATGTTCATTTTTGTGAGGCTTTTTCTCTATTTTCACTACAATATGAATTATTCCCATCACATCGGAAATAATATTACCTATTAATTTACCTTCTAAAAATAAAAAAATTATATACCACCTTAATACAATTTCCTCCTTAAAAATTTCCACATGTATATCATAATAGAAATCTTATCTTCTTCTCTTCGTGGTAATTAGATTTTCCATTGAAATCCATCCACAATTTTTTTGACATAAACATTAGAGTTATATATAAATACGACATCCATTTTGACTTTGATTTCACAACACATAGTATCTCTGTAGCTACTAGTTTTTATTTTTGAAAATTACATTCAATGAAATGGCTATATTCCATAAAATAATATAACAATTTTTATTTTAGGTTGGATGATTATACAAAAATTTACCTCAAAAGCCATGTGAAATTAGCCTCTTATGTACCTATATATTTATCACCATATTAATTTATCTCGAGTAACTCTACCTCCATATATGTATAATGAAACTGAGCAATGTACTTATTAGAAAATAATTTAATGAAATCATCCCAATCCATGTAATGAATTTCATTTTGATGCCTCGTATTATTGATTAGCGTACACCATTATTCCACTTTCCCTACTAATAAATAAATAGCTAGAAGGAATATTTCCTATTATTAATATTGGATAATAGAGAATAAATTTTTAGTGGTACTTATCCATTGTTCAATAACAAGTGGATTAGAATACCCATAGAATAAAGGTGGATTCTTCCTCATAAAGGACTGAACATAATGCTAATCCCTCCTGTCTAGCATTATTTAAATATTGAGAATGTTTAGTGAGAGGATCAATGAAAATTTTCATTCTGTATATAATATAAATAATATTCTTTAGATAAAAATCATTGCATTTTCTATCACACTCATCATTTTTGGGGTTCTTTTGGTATATGGAAATTTACTAGAACAAAAAAACATAGAGTTGGAAAAAATAATCATTGTAATGAACCACATAATCATGAAAACCCACATATATAATGTATAAATTATGTCACATTATTTAATCTAAGACACCTTAGTTTAATCCTAGGTTATCCATTTCCAACATCTATTTAAATCCTTCATGGTTTTTGTGATGTTTCTTTGAATTTCCTACTCATATCCTTGGGGAGTGTCCAACCTAGTGTCTAGCAAGGCCAATTTTCGTGCACCAGTTCCAAATCGAGTCTAGCTCGATATAGTGATTGTGAGGTTAGTACCCCTATATAAATATATTCCAATGCATCATCCACTTGTATTATCCAGATAGGGATGTTTTATAGGAAACCACTCATTATATTTTTTACCAAATCCCAAAAAACCTTTCCAATACTTTTACATATCACTCATCCTAGATTCAAAAGGATAACAAATTTTTTTCTCAAATACCAACTATAAGGGCCCTCTATTTTCATACATTAATATTAAATAAATTTTTAGAAAGCCCTCAATATATTACACAAACAAATTCCTAGAGACTTTATTACTCTATTTCCATTGGAAACATGGAAACATAAAAATTGGAACATAAGTTAGGTAAATTATCTCCAACTAGGTTCTTCATGACTACTACCCATGTTATACATATGATAAATAACACATATCATCGTAACCTAGTGAAATAAAACATAAAAGGGTTGATCTCTGCTATAAAATATGGGTAAAAAAAAAGAGATATGTAAGAAAGAACATGTTCATAAGGATATGAGAATGTGATAATGACGTTATAATATTATACCATACATAAAAAAATTATAAACATATACCGTGAAATAATGGCTGACAGTTCAATAGATATGAGTCATAACAGAATCAACATGATGATCCATGAAATCCTAAAATAGGAACAAGACATAAAATTTGTGGAAGACACAAAAGCATATAAAATTATTTCTATAGTAATCAAGGAATTACCTAAAAGGAAATCCTAGTTGAAAATTTTCACTCCAAATACCATCTTGGTAGTCATGGATAACTCCCAAGACCATTTTAGTTGTTAAGGTTCAGTTCCAAGACCATATTAGAGGACAATGTCCTTTACTGAAACAAGTATACTCCATCTTCCATCCATGTTTATTTATTGAGATATAAATAATTACCCAATGAATTGGAAGTATATATGGGTCCCACCAATCTCATAATGAAATCATACATATGTGTTCCACAAGATTAGAAAAAATTGAAACATAACGAATGAAATGATATGATCATCATAAACATTTAATTATGTAATAACCTATGGGAAAAAAGACATGATTCATAATCATTTCAACAAAAAATAACCCTTGAAAAGAATAAGTATTTATAAGAATAAAACTGTTGAATTAAAAACGTGCATCATAAATATATAACCTATCAAAGAGAAATGCATTTCATAAAAATTATTCTATCAAATCATAAAACTTTCATAGAAATAATATTAATGGAACACTTGTATCATTTTCCTGGAATGACATGAGTAACACCAATAGATTTAATATTATATTTAATATAATTTTTAATGATCACATAAATACATTTCTTGAGGAAAATATCATTTATTCTTTGAAAAAATATTTTTAAAACATAATGCCTTTTTAAAACCTTTTTACAATTGAATCTTATTAAGGATTCTTGAAAAAATATTGAAAACATTTTTCTTCAGAAAATATAAAATAATATTTTAAAACCATAAAACGTTTTTGAAATAATTTTTCCATGAATTTATTTATTAAAATATAATTTTATAATCATTTTTGAAGCACATTTTTGAAAACATGGTTATTGATATAAACAGATTTCTAACTGAAATGACAAATGAGATCATATTTACATAAATTTTTTTTCATAATTATCTTATATACCAAATAGTGATAAAATGGTTCCAATATACTAATATATCATGAATAACAAATGGAGAATAAAATTCATGAGATTTATTTATAGATGGATTAAAATATTTCATCAATGAAATCATAATCATAAATAATCCTGATAAATGATGGTATTTTTTCAATAAACTATTTCCACAGGATAACATTTAATCATACTCTCAATGTATGGAAATGAA
Organism: Viscum album; assembly: GCA_963277665.1. Lineage (NCBI taxonomy): Eukaryota > Viridiplantae > Streptophyta > Magnoliopsida > Santalales > Viscaceae > Viscum > Viscum album. The sequence goes on from OY728127.1 coordinate 806,045,896, forward strand.
GTTACATGTATCTTAAAATATCATTAATATAAGGATATTCATGATACAAAATTTCAAATGTAATTATATACATATATTATAATATTGTATGTTTATATAAAAACATATGTCTCAAAAAAGGAAAATTGAGACTAAACGAAATTATAGATTTGGTTTCTTTTGTACCCTATGACCCCATGAAAGATAGATCGTAAAATGGATATATAAATACACATAAAATTAAGGATAATAATAATATAATAAATTTATGTGCAATATATACACCACATAAAGGAATGAATGGTGAATAAAGCATATGTTTTGTGGAAATAAAAGTGAGATAATAAATCCCCAAACCTAATGTATTAACTCTTATCATAATCATAAAAAACATGTATAATTAATATAAAATTCATATAAAAATATAAAATAAAAATATTCTTATATATAGTACCATATAAGATTTTATTTTGTCTTAATATTACCAGTTTGTTAATAATTCCATATTAATATTATGGTTTAGGTAGTATCCGCATTGTTCTTTGTGTATTTTTTGGTTTAGTGTTCTTGATAATCTTACATAGATCATGATTTAATTATTTACAAAATGTAAAACATGATATATATATATATATATCATATAATTTCAGTATATAAATATTTTTAACAATTTATAAAATATAAAAATGTAAAATGGAATACACTGTTCATGGAGAGGATTGGTCATACATACACTTGAACATTGTGTCTGTTTTATTGTTATATTAAAAGATTTTAAGTAAATGAAATATTTATCTATATATCTAATTTCATTAAATTATTATTTTTATTTCAAATAGTTTTACTAAACCTATCCTTAGTATTTTCCATGTAATATATGAATGAATCAGAGTGCTTTGAGGAGGTAGTAGTCCACACATCCACAAAAAAAGTTATATTTAAAAAATATAAATAATGATGTTATTACTTATTTAATAATTCCGAAGGAATATATAAATAATAAATATGATATATATCATATAAAAATATATTTTCCAAATTAATTCCAAATCATGAAAGGTGGTAATGAAAAATCAAACAACATTGGTTCGTGATGTGGTAGTTCTCTATACACATGAACGTTATGTTCATTACCCATTAGATATAATTGTTAGTATATGTTGGTAAAACATTAATAATAATAAATAATAATATTTTGTATATTTAGGTTACTATATAATCATGGAATAATAATAGTTGAGGTGATCGAGAATGAAAATAAAAAACTGAGCTTCAGGATGTATGTTACCTCTTCATTGGGTAACTCCTGGATTTCACCAAAGGGATACCTTTGATGGTTTTCATCCCCAAGAGAGGATTCTAGAATGAGGATATAGATTTTTAGAACTCATTTTATCAGATTTTGGGTTATTTAATTTAATTTATAGGTGTTAATAAGACTTAGGGTTGATGTTTTTTCTATAGTGGATAGGGAGTGGAATTCTTGTAAATATAAGAAGGTTATCATTATTAAGAGGCCCCCCATACATAATGTTTTTCCAATATGTTTTCAAATTATATAAAATGGTGTACTGGTCTGAATATGTCTAATTGTTTTATACTTGTTTCTATGAATTTTACCTCTTATGATTAATATTTCTCCATTAAGTAATATTATTTTTACCTTAATCATTGTAATGAATTTTAATTACACTCCCTAATATTATATGTAAATATAATAATTTGAAATTTTTGGATACTATAAGAAATAATTAATTCAAATATAATATAAATTTTTATAAATTATTAACATATAAGAGAAATAAATTAGTGAAAAATTAATCCTATAGACCAAATAAAAAAGCAGGTCTTTAAGGTAAAAATGTTCAAAAGCAAGAAATGTTTTTATATCCAATTTCAGTGTCAAATTGGTTCCAATGACCTAAAATTGATTAATTGATATAAAATTTTAAAAATAATACATTGAAACAAAATATAAATATAATTTAACATAATAATTTATTTTTTATGAAAAATTATTATGGAATAAAATTCTTTATTTTTCAGTATTCATCAAAAAATAAAGTTATTCAGAAAATTCCCAAAAATTTATCATAATATAATTTTAATATTATATATTCAAAAAATGATTATATTTTATAGAATTATATTTATAGAAGTGTCTGAAAATAATTTTAATATTTTTCATATAATAACATTAAAATCATTTCATTTAAGAAAATAATATCTTCAAACATATACATACTTTTCCAAAAAATACATGCTTTGTTAACAATATGTTTTAATTGTTAAAAAATTATAAATTCTATTTAAAATTCAGTTATTATTATTCATATTATTATTTTTAGCAGCTAAATTATAACTATATTGTTTAAATAATTATAGTAATATAATTATTTTCCATATAAAATTAGTGTTTCATGTAACATATGCCAAGTTAGTGTTACGTGATGAACAAATTTTCCTTAATGAATCTTATGTTGAATTTTTAACTTAGTGTAGCATGTGTTTCAGATAAATCAATTAGAAATAAATTTATTCAAAAAAATATGTTCACAATAAATAGTATTGTTATAATCTTTATCATGTTATTCGATATTCGTTATTTTTAGGACGAAAACCCATTACTGGTCACATTCTCAATTAGCTAACATGGATCCTAGATCCTGCACCAAGGTGGTAGTTTATTATTTAGTCATATTCTTGGATCAACTCTAACTATCTCCTTGGAAAATGTTCAACTCCTTCTGTAAGTATACATTATTTATGTTCTTTTGATAAATATTTATACGTCATTTTTTTCACTATAGAGGTAACACCTCAATATAATTAATGAAAATATTATGTCTAGTGTATTCAAATCATGTTTTGGGAAATTTTCATCTTACACCATTAATTAAAATGAGATATATGTTGAAACCATGTCACTTTTCCTTAGTAATTGTCCCAATATCTTCCAGGATGCATGATTATATATCATAAACAAATTTGAACAGTAAATATGTCTGAATATATGTTCAATGATCTACTTTCTCTTAAGATCCTTGAAATTTTATTCACATATGTATATCCAAAGGAACATCATTCCCTTCCCTGTTAAAAAGATTAATATATTTTATAGTGATGAAAAATATCTCACAAATCAACAATACTATTTAGCCAATACAAGATATGATTGATATATATTATAGTGGTTCTTGTTATTAATTTATCAGTCATATCTATATTTGGGAGACCCATATAAATATCCTTTATTGTGATAAAATTACTCAATAATAATACATTATGTGGAAAGAATTCATAATTTATAAATTTTTCATGGAGTTTTTCCTTTATAAATACCTTCATCAGAATCATAAATTGATCTCATGCTCTTATAGTCAAATAAAATATGAAGTAAAATCATTTATAGACACTATCAGATATTGTTCAATGTAATCTATAAAGGCATTGTTCATCATATGTTTGAAAACAGAAGTGGAAATTTTAAGACCAAAGTGAATAACTATGTGTTAATATTGTAAATATCATATATAAAAGGTATTATTTTATATCTCATCTCTGTTTACACATAATTTATAAAATATAGATCAAATTTCCATCATTAAGATGTATTGAGTTCATTAATGTTGATAAAAAAAGTCACCAATATGGGGTAGAGGAAACATTTTCTTTATTGTAATCCTGTTAAGTTAAAGATAATCAATTTAGTGACACATGGAATAGTCATTCTTCTTAACATAGAGCATTTCATCAACCTATGTCAAATTATATGAGATTACAAATCCAAATTTTAAATTATCATAAAATTTCATCTTCAATTTTATAAGATCCATTATATAATGATTATTTTATATAAGCATAGAACATAGTGTGAGTTATATTTTATGTTCAAACTATGTATATGGTAGAAGGCCATGAAATTATTCATGAATTAAAAAAACATATTCCTACACAATTCAAATAAAATAAATATTTATTTACCCTACAACCATTTGTGCTAAATACCCCTAAAAATTATGTATGCACACTCATATAATATATTTAATATCCATAGGGAGTTAATAGTCAAACTATTATTGATAGTAACTCCACGATTGATTTGTTAAATAAATTTTTTTATCCATATTAAATATATTAATATGGGATCCATATAGAAATATAAAACCCATGCCCAAATTTACATTAAATTTGACTCAAGGGAGAACAAAAATATCTATAGGAACCACATTATCAACATCATCTATCATATAGGAAATTTAAAATTGTGATGAAATCATTATAAAAATAAATTCGTTCCTCAATAATTCAATATTTATTCATAAGGGTTGTGATTTGATAAAAATAAAAATACAGTAGATATAAATGAGTGGGTGAAACAAGAATCAAATAATAAATTTTTAATTCATGAGAAAATTATGATTGTACCATTCAATATATGATTTTCATTACCCACTCCATTTATAGGGACTTATATCCCTTTTACCCTTAGCTTGGTATGATTACAGACATCTATTTTCATCAATATCCATTGTATTAGTGCACTATCAAGCATTATTTCTTGTATACTTATAATTGAATAACAAATGTGTGGGTAGTTCATTATATCTACTTTCCTTTGAAACATATCACATAATAATTCATATGATTTATGGCCTTATATATCAAGCATAATTTTTTTCCTATCTTATTAAGGATATTTAATCTATGGTTCTTCTCTATTTTCCAGTATGTAGGTACATGAATTTTCATTTATATGTTATTTTTATTAAATGAGATTAAATGAAATTGTAATTTTACACTCTATTACATGGCCTATTTAAAATACTATGATTATTCAATTTATATTCCCACAAAGATGACATATTGAACAATTTAATATGAGGTAAAAAATCTCATATAGAAAATACTTTTCAAAGAAATGATTTTAAGACACTAAATAAATTATCAATTTTTCATTGAATGTCGATCATAAAATCATAATAATAACATTTATCTATTGTTAAGATAAAATCATATGTTTTAGTGGACATATAAACCTTTTTCTTCATAATTATAAATTATCCCTCCATTTTTCAGCCTAAGGAGATCATGGAAATTATTTATTATAAAATAACTTCATAAATTACACATATTCCATTGAGTCAATTTCTTACTCCATCATTGTATTTATAATGAATGTACACATTTTATTAGTTTAAACATCCATATAATATATAGAATAAAAAACAATTTCAGGTTTTTATCACTATAGAATAATATATTTAATTTCTATTGTATTAATGCACTACTTTTTATTTTTTTCATTAGATGAAATACTAAATAAAGGTAGTCATTAGTCTATAATGGGATCAATGGAAACTTATTCCTTCCATTAAATATTTATGAGATTCACATGATTCAGGTTTTCTTCCAAATATTAACATATTTGTGTGAGTATATAGAATATATATTTTACTCTACCACACATGCCATTTGTTTTCCCATAGGGAAAATCATTGCACTGTCAAAGAAATTAATTATTTACAAAGTTCCTCATAGTTTAAAATATTGAATAAATCAAAAACATTATTTTCATTATCATGGAATAATAATTGGAGAAGTAAATAATATGAGAAATAAAATATATCAAAATATATCATAAATTTTGATACCTTTATTTCAATATATGAATTTTATGGTTCATCCTATTTCACTTTTTGTTCAGAAAATACTGTTTAGGTGATTCCCACATATTTTAAATAAAATATTCCCGAAATTGAATAAAAAAATTCTTTGATATAAATTGAGATAACCCAACCATAACATAAAAAACAATACAAAAATTTAAAATTGTATTGATTATATATCACAGTAATTTAAAACCCAAAAACCAATAGGTTTAGTGACTTTGATGATTATATACAAGATCATATTAGTTTCAGTGACACTTTATAATCCTCAAAAAAGTTGTGAACATATGATATCCTTATAAGAATTATACAAATAAAATTCCTCATTATATCTTAGGGAATATAATCATAGGAAAGTGTCAGATCAGATTATCCGCAAGGTTAATGATACGATATAAAATTAAAATACTATATGTGAGTATAAGTCGAGAATGTGGATATAAAAATAAAATTATATTTCCTCAATATATTATAAAATATTCTTACCAAATAAAATAGATATCATAAATTATGATTCAGGACATAAGTATTTTGACATAACATAAGATATTAGTCATAGGAAATTGGAAACATGATTAAATAAAAAGGATCTACGAAAACATTATATAAGAATGTTTCATAACATATAAATTCTGAATAATGATTTGGAAAATTAAAAATCATATTAAATCAGTTCTTAGTTAAGTCCAAAACCATCATCACATTTTTTATAAATTCTTATAGTGGATTGGGATCCATCCCCAATCCCATAAACATAGTAGATTGAGTCTCTATGTATATGGGTTTCTATCTTCAGTCCCTTAACTATCATCACATGTGATATATATCATTACCAAACACATTTAAGAGACATATAATTTTAGTACCACCTATTAAATAATTAAAAATTATATTTATATAGGCCATGTAATCATGGAAATATTCATAATTTCATCATAGCTTAATTAACCCTTGGGAAATAAATGGTTTTATGAAGACTTTCATAAAACATGATCATGTGATATCTATAAATAGAATGTGTATTATATCATTGTTTGATATCAAAATTAAGAATAACAAACATTATAGGATATTAACATTGATGAGAAACAATTTATTAGACCATTATGAAATTAAATACAAATTTAAGATGAAATAAATTGTAAATGTAATTATAAAAGGGAAGCAATTTATAGTACATTGAGAATTCTAATTTCAATGGAAAACAATTAATTCTTGGATATTATGTTCCAAAATAAAACTAAATAAAAAAGTGTAAAAACAATTATTAATAAATATTACTAATTTTATTTCTTAATTTTTTTTATTGAAAGTCATAGTTGATAGAAAATATCCTTTTGTGGAAATGTTAAAAATATAATTTTTCATAATATTATAGTAAAATTCAATATAAAAAATAATTTATTAAATATGATATTTATATAAATATACATCCATAAATCAATATAAATAATATATAAATTGATCAGAATGATTCCCAATAAAAAATATGAGATAAGATATGATTGATTTTCATGTAACATTATTGTTTTATTATGGACCAAAGGGAGGTGAAATGATTTCATTAAATTTAAAACCCATAAATAACTATATGTGAAGAAAATATTTTTATTTAGAGATAAATAATAAATAATATATAATTTTATATAATATAATTATAATCATAAGGAATCTTGATTTTAATTTGATATTTGAAAATAAACACTTTCCTCATAATTTTTCATAGTTGAAGACTCGATAATTAGTTGCATAATAAAAATATATATTTTAATTATATGTATTAGAAATGTATTAATATTTTTTAATATCATTAATTTATAATTAATTATTACCCATATATTGATTTTAATGTTAAAAATATGATACTCAACTCTTAGCGTCCTTCCCATGCATGTATCAGTTTTTTAGTTCCTATAATTTTCCATGATCATGTATTCATAACCTACATATTTTCTAAAAATGTTTTTAGAGAAACCATTCCATGATTTAGTTTATATATTTTTTTATTTTAATGGATATTTCAATTTAAATTTGAAAGATTTTATGATTTATGGAACCATAATTTTCAAATATAGGTTATCTAACCCATACCATGTCATGGTATCAGAAACCACACTCTGGTTTTCTCAATCCTTGTAAGATTATAAATTCTAACACCCTTATTTAAACTTTTAAAATTATGATTTTTTATGTGAATTTAAATATTATAGATAGAATATAGTAGTGAATTATGAGTTATGTTTGAAAAATTCATCAATACCATTATTTTTAGAAGTTGTCTATATGATCCAATTTACACTTATCTTAAATATCAATTATTTTTATGTTATATTATCTTCATATACATCAATAAATAGAGAATAATTTTTCATACTTGTGGGGACTATTTGGGGACACATTAATAATATATTCATTGTAAATCCATTATAGAATCATTGTAATTAGAGAACTAGAACTTCTTTTTTGATGACCTTATGATTCAGACAATTTAGTGATGTATATTATATGAGAAAACTTTTTTTTATTATTTAAGATAAATTATCCTGATTTGGGATAAATTATTAATATGAGTTCATTTAATTAATTATATAAAAAATAAAAACCTTGGTGGGATATGGTATTTATATGATATTAGTCATGTCTCATTATAATATTCATGTTATTATTAATTTTTTCTTATTATATTGGTAAGGGTAGTGGTATATGATAATAATATTTTGGTGATTTAACCTTGGTAGAAGATTAAATTTTTGAATATAAACATTATTTCTTTAGAATTTTTGTGACATATATATTTCATGTATTTTTTTATATTTAATTATTTATGTGGAATTGTGATATTTATGAGAATGTATTATAGGATTTTCAAAGGTAGTACTAATGATTTCGGAGGTGCAATAGATATGGAATGATTGAATTAATAAATATTTGAAATGATTATATAATGGGTAAATTAGAAATATAATTTAAAAAATTAACTAATTATTATGTGGATGCATTATTATCATAACATGATGAATAATAATTTTTTGATTAATTGTTTTCATTCTATTTTGTGATTATATAAAATTGTATAATTGTGTGGAGTGTGTGAAGTATGTAGTAGACGAGGGGTAGAAGATTTTTTTTTGATATGGATACAAGGATATGGGTATATTAACCAATATATTTTTATATCAATAATGGATTATATGGAATTAACTGTTTATATAATCCACCTACCAAGTTAGATAAACTATCTAATGCTCATATAGATATGGGTCATGTGTGAAGCCCAAGCATCCAAGACATTTTAGAAATAGATTATTAGATACTACACATATAATGATCTCTCTTAAATAGTGATATTTGGTTAGAGTAGTGATATTATGTGAACATAGATATTGGTATGGTATTCGGTGTATAAGGTTATATTGTGAGGTATTTGAAAATAAAATGGAATGGATGTGATATGATTTTTTATTTTGTAATATATTGGTCACTTGATTATATGGGAAGTGTATTTGAGAACCATTATTAATATATTTTTTAGATTTATTTTACATATCAACTAATTATATTTACAACCATGTCCTTGTGGGGATAAGAGATTATATATTATTTCAATTAATGGTTAATTTTTATTTTTTAAAAATGAATTACTAAATTATTATTTTGATTTTTAAAAATTTATATTATATTTATTTTGCAGGATCATATTGGGTATGTGTTATACTCTCCCCTTTGAAAATATATAATTTATACCATATTTTTTGTAAAATGATGTTATTTGGTCAAGACCTTACTATTTTATGACCTTTGGGGTTGGTAAACATGAGATGATTCTCTTATTGTTTTCCTTAAGATATTTATAATTTCATGTTATTTGTTTTTTGAGGAATTATAATTATATGAGTTATATGAAATTGAATTAATATTTATATATTAATTTTATAATGATTTAGTTTTATTTTTTATTAGGGAAAAGATATTATTTTGTTGAATTTAAATTTCCTTGTATTAAGGTCACAATTCCACTCATGTTAAATTTTTGAAACCCTAAATGATATTAAAACCCCCATTCTGCATTTCAGGCAAGATTAAAGGCCATTCATACTAGAAACACTATCCCAAGAGTGTACATACAATTATCAGGTCATGATATAATGGTATCAATACTTCTAATTCATTTATAATGGATTTTAACGAAGATAATTGTTAGACATGTATTATTTTTGAATGAAAATGCTTTTTTATTATTATAAAATAGAGGCAAATGCCTTACATGGAACCACATGGTCACAGTGGTCTAAAGTGATGAAGACCTAAGGAATCTCCTTGGATAAACAATTTACATTCCCGAGGTAAAGAGCCAAAACAAGAAAAGACCAACAAAGGTTCCTCCGGACTACCTCCTCTCGAAAGGGAATCCTCAGCAAAGTTTCCCTCCCTTGGAACATGCCAAACCACACAGCCGCTAGGTATCATTAAGTGGTAGCTACAGATTAAATAAATCAAAGAACACAATACCTCACCCTTGGTCATGATCACCCGAACCAGCACCTCCGAATCAGTTTCTATTTCATTGCAATCCAGAAAAAATCTGCTACACAGTGTAATCCCTGTAAGCAGCACCCAAACCTCTACTTCAAGTGAGAACCCCAATCCGTGGTAGCTAATGAAGGCCAGAACCACATATCCTCCCCTATCACGGAACAAACCTCCTCTATGCTTGACTCCATGTAGCAGGGACCCGTCCACGTTGAGTTTATGTTCGTTCGCTGGAGGTTTCCAGCTGATCCAGGATCCATTAGAACTTGGATGTGCAACTGGTCTGTTGAGGAAGTTACAGAGGGAGTGTGAGTATTGTCCTTTCTTTAACAAGGAACCAAGATCATGGACCGGACTTCTCATTCTCAGTTGTAGAAGAAAAATTGGAGGCTGAGTCTTTGTTTGATCCATGTTCTTGGCTTCCCAAATAGTCCAAAAAACTGCCATAATAGATATACTCCAGATTCTTGTTTCCATATGATCAGACTCCATACCTGAAAACCAGGCCGGGTGGAGATCTTGAAATGAACTGCATTTCCCAAATGAGACTCCCCCTCTAACCATGTTGGACCAGAGCTCATTATCCCATTCGATCTGAAAAAACAGATGAGAAACTGACTCCACATGAGGAGAGGCACAACAAAAAAATCTCGAGGTCATCTGGATCCCCTTCTTCTGAACTTTATCATTAGTAGGGAGAGCAGAATTTCTGGCACGCCAAACCAGAAAACCAAACTTTTTTGGGATCTCTTTGCACCACAAATGCGCCCCCAGCTCATCCCAGACTATGTCCTGGTGAATTAGGAGGCGAAAATCTCTCCCATTGAAACTCCCCGTCTTTTCCTCTGTAAAACAAAGTCTATCTTCTTCCTCCGATAGGGTAATTTCCTTGAGAAATTGAAATTGTTCCCTATTCAGAATGGTTTCCATGAGCCCAGGGTGAGAAGATGCCTCCTTCATAGAGAAATCAGGAACCAGATAGAAAGGAAAATAGATACATAATTGCTAATGTCATTGGGTGTGTATGTATATTAATTTACAATTTGGGGGATCATGAATCAATTTAATTAAAATAGTTTTAATTATTTACATATATTAAGGCTTATATATATTTTTTTCTAAAAAACAGTCATGGATTATCGATAACCATGTTACAAGGATTTAGTGGGAAACTTCTATACGAACTATAATATTTTGTATATAAGGATTTACCAATGATATAATGATTCAAATATGATGACACTATACCATTCTTAGAGATTAATCATTTTGAATTTAAAATGACTCCTTTTTAAAAATATTTTTAATTAACTAATATTGGAAGTTATAAATGATTTATAGATATTTTTTTAGTGGGAGTATATATAAATTACTTTAGATAACATATTTTAAATAAATTCTTGATACTATTTAATTTTAAAAATTTGATCAGGTTGATTCAGAACTGAAGTGGGAGAATTTCACGTGTCTTTACAATATCAAATTATTATCAAAAACTATAAAATTGGTTCAAAATAAATATATAATCTAAATTCAAAAGGCTAATTAAATTATATATATTTTTTGAAATTCATGAATCACTTATGCTATTTTATTATCTCCATTACATGTGAGGATATAGGGAATTCCACTTTTATAAATCATAGAATCAAGAGATTAAATGTTAGGAAAATCACCATACATTAAATAAATTTATCATGTCACATAATAGGGTCAATTTCATAGCTATCTATACCATTCATATAATATTTTTAATTCAAACATGAATTTTTTTAAAATTCCCAAAATAGATATGTTCTGTGTGTTGATAAATTAGTGTCGCGACCTGACGTAAGACGAGGCCCAATCCATAACTACCCAAAACCCACCTCCATAGGCCATTGGGTAGAGACAAGTGATGAGGTAATAACTAATATAGGTATTCCATTACTTATGTAACTGTATGCACAAACACAACCATCTTGATGCAAAAGAGTAGAGGGAACGAGTAAAAGATGAAAAAAGCAATAGAGTAAACCAATCATGCATAACCTCTAGGGTGTATAAGAGTACGATAGTGAAAATTTGAAAGTGAAGGGGAAAAATAAATGGCCAATAAGAAATATATTCCAACCAAAAAAACCAGAAAAGTAAATGGTTGAGATATCCTAGCTCTCGAATCCAATGATCCGACCAACGTACACAGTCCAAAGCACTCATTGTCCCTAATATCCTTAGAAGTCACCAATGACGTATCTTCCATTTTCATTAGAAATGAAAAATGAGGGAAACTCCCATTAAGGTTTATGTATGTACATAACTGGTAGGACACCTCAAAATATAAAGAGGAATCCATAAGATATTCAATAAAAAAAGATAATAGATGCAAGATACTATCAAAGAGAACAATTCATCCCAAAATAATACTGATAGTAACCTCATCCAATCACAACGGGATCGAAAAAGTTAGTAGATGAACTACACATAATGTCTTCATCAGCTATTGAATTAGAGTAGAATCATCCAACCATGATAATATAAACAGGGAAAAAATGGAATACCTCGCATGTGTTTCCTCTCTTAGAAGGAGAGTAACCAAATAAAAGGTATGGATACCAAAGAATATATATATATATATATATTCTCAGACAAAAGAAACTCAAATGAGAGAGTAAAGGGTTATCCATCTCATTTCTCAACCTAGTAAGAAGAGTATCAATTAGTTCTGATTATCCATCAATGATGCCCAACATCTCACGCGTTTTCCTAGAAGTATCGGTTCAAGTACAACCACACCTCACCACTATGCAACACAATCAAAGGGGAATTAAATGAAAGTAGAGAAAACATGCCCTAATACTTCAGGGGGTGTTTCACAATATTAGTATCTTTGGAGGACCCCCACCATGCTAATGGGAATTTCACTTTGATATTAAGAGGACATGTTCCCTACCTAATTGGGGGTTCAACTCAGTAGATAGAGGAATAATTCCCAAGAATATCTAGGGTTCCACTCTATAGGTTGAGGACCTACATCCTTGTGTGATAGGGGGTTCCACTCTTATCATTGAGGACCCACAACCTATCTGATAAGGGGAGTTCCACTCTGAAAAAAGTTGTAGAGTACCCACACTGATGTTAATGGTGGTTAGTATTCTAGGACCTGCTCCCTAGTGCTACAGGTGTGTTCCACTCTAGTCATCGAGCACCAAAACCAAAGGAGATGAGGGGTTTCACAAATATAGTGTTGGAGACTTCCCTTACAATCCTTATAGGTGGATATACTCAGAAATGGTCGAGGACTCCACTTATAAGACCAACATGAGTGTCTAAATTGTAGTCTCTCCTTATCTTATGTGATCATTATCATCATAGAGTATTTCCCAACTAGGAATCATGCTCCAAACATGTCAAATAATATATTAAAATCCAAAACCGAAAGAACCATCACATTCTTGGTATATGAACACTCATGATAGGATACTATTGTGAAAAAATGTGATTTCGAATGAAGGATATATGAAAACTTGATTTTTTTTCTCAAAATAGATCTACAGATACACTTTGTGTGAGGGGACCAACATGGCTTGTTGACCCATTTCAACAACTAGCCATACCCATAGTCGAAACATTGATCTGAACCATGTTGGAGTATATTTTGTGCATGTAGAATATATTGCATATCCAAGCTACATAAGGCCAGACTATGCGTTTCTCGTTATGTCTGTGTAACAAATCCCATGTCTTTGTACTAACCATTCGTCCTTATACCAAACCCAGTGTCCATATATCACAACCATGTACCGTACCACGTACATACTCACATGATCCCTCACATGTGATCCTCTATTTGGGTTTCACAACCATGGAAGGGGTACATATTATGTTGGAGGGATACATGTCATGTCATCCATAAAATTTCTGAAAACCCTAGCCGCCACCAATGAAAGGATAAACACCATGTTTTCATCCTTATACATGGTGTGTAGTTTTTTTATAGTTTCCTCATATTTAATTTTTTTCCTCAATGATGGTATTTTTCTTCCTTTTGGGAACTATATCAAGTTGAAAATCCTGGATCTATCATCGGCCATCAGATTTTGGTCCTTCGATGGTCGGAAACTCAAATCCGAGTTTATTTATATGAACTTGTATATTCCTCTCATAAAACATCGGCCCTGATCCACCCATATTTGGATAATAAACACTTGATTATCCAAATGATCATCAATATCATATAAACATCATGGATAGGTTCTAGGTTCATCGATCTCTACCACATTCATGATTTTTTGGCACTTCTGAGGGTCTGATCAGGCACTTTACTGCCTCGCAATGTTCAAACTAGACCATAGGAACCAAACAATGATGAAATCCAATAAATTGAGGGAGAAATAAAAAATGAAAATTTTAAGCATCTTTGCATAATAATTTGTGGATAACAATCAATAACAGGCATTTAAGGTTAATATTTTTTAATATAATTATGTTTCAATACACGAGTACATGTAATTATCTATATTTGGAACAGATCTCAGAAAAAGGAATGATAAGACCAATCTATTTAATAAAAATGGAATAAATAACCAATTTATGATTCCTAGTTATTTATTTAGATTATACATAATTGAAGAATGTGACCTCCAATGATCAAGAGGACTCACTACGTTCATTGCATCCTGCTCTGATCTGATCTGGTGTTTTATCGTTATCAGGTGTGATCCACTAATAAAAGGGGTAAGGAGATAATCATTGTAAACTCTAGGATTATGAGGCTAAACCAATGTGAATCTCCATATCATTAAATTTATCGAATTAAATTGTGGTTTAAATAAATTAATCAAATAATTTATTAATTAATTATTTAACTAAACATACCACAAATGTTTAAAGATTCTGAAGGCCCCACCTTGACCCATTTTATGTATCCCTTAGGGTAAACACCATGAAGTGGAATAAACCATGGTATATTTTTTTATTTGATATTATCATTAGGTGATATACCATTTTCTTAAGTAGATTTGTTCTCAAAATATAAAATATATTTAATATTTTAATAAAATTTGTTTTGGGAACTCTGATCCTCAGAATCACACACCATATCTATTACTAACTATATAAATATATATAGAAATATCTGAAATTAATATATATAAATGAATATG
Organism: Viscum album; assembly: GCA_963277665.1. NCBI lineage: Eukaryota > Viridiplantae > Streptophyta > Magnoliopsida > Santalales > Viscaceae > Viscum > Viscum album. The sequence goes on from OY728127.1 coordinate 806,061,221, forward strand.
TCTCTACATCATTCCCTCTTTCAAGATATTAATATAAAAAAAAACTAAACAAACAACATGGGATACTGAGCTTGCACATAGATCTTCCACTCCCAGGAACTATCCATCACTTTATTGTACTACAATAACAGGTATACCAGGGGGATGGTGCATTCATGCATTTTCCTCTACTATTTTTAATCTAACACAACTTGGTGCTCCATATAGGCAGTTCCATCTTCATTTTCTAGCACTCCCCAATCGATCAGGTCTATAGGGTCATGGATGTATCTCATCAGTTGTGAATCATTGATAATTTCGTACACCCTCTCTAGTCGTGGGGGTTGGAGGAGGTGGTTCCCAACTTTACCAACCCTCTATATGAGCTCTAATGACCCGATGAACCAAGGGGATAGTTTTTTACCACCAGAAAAACTAAAAAGTCCTCATCAAGGAGAGACTTTCATGAAATTGTGGTCTCCCTGGTCAAACTCGATGGGCTTACAATGATGATGTATCTATCATTTTTTTCTACATTAGGCCATCCTCATCCACCAAAGAATGACCTAGAACTTCTCTTTCATCTCTATCACCATGTTTGTGACTATAATATATGTATAACTGAACTTCTTCCAGTGCAATGGTGACATAAAGTATCTCCCTTATAGGACCTTAAATAGTTCCACATTGATGATAGAGTGGTAGCTATTATTGTATGAAACTACACCAAGGTAAATTGATCCTCCCACCTCTAGAAAAATTCAAACATGAAATTCCTTAACTTATCCTCCAGCTCATGGTTAGTGAACTGAATCACCCCATCCTCCTTATTGTAAAAGTTTGTATGCCTCCCCATTTGGGTCCCAAATTCCTTCTGCTAGACTCTCCTCAATTGTGATGTAAAACCTGTGTGACAATTAGTGATAATAATCAAGAGAAACCCATGAAGGGGAATTATCTAATGTACACACAACTACCCCAAACTCTTCACTAAAAACTTCTCACCGATAAAAAAGATTTTTTCTCATTCCCTATGTCGGTGAACAATCACCTAGATGGAATCATGGAAATTTCCTATGAGCAAAATAACTATCAAAAATTCAATGCATATGGCATTCCACAAAAACTCTAGGATCAATAGGGGTTTCAAAAAAACCTTTTAGAACACGATACTCATCCTCACCTACTAATAAGTGATGGCCCCATAGGTGAATATAAATGTGCATCATTTTGTATGGGACCAAAAATACTTCTGCGCAAGGTCTCTTTATAACATCCCCACAATGGGATGTACAACTAAGGGGGAACTGTGAAACCCTCACATAACCTCCCCCTGCATCATCACTATATCCACAATCCATACAACGAAAAATATGATGTGATTTCTTACTTTAGAAAATCAATTGAGTGACTAACCTGTGGATATCTAGTCATGAAAGACATCACAACTGATGTATATCATATAGGACTATATTTCACAATTTATTAGTAGAGCAGTAAACACCATTGACTTTAGAAAAGTTAAACCCTCTTTCTCATCCAGGGTCAACTATAGGGAATATAGTTGCTCTGATGCCTCCTACACAAAGAGATATTGGGACTACCTGAAAAGAGAATATTCTACTACATTTCCCTTCCCTTAAGTACTTAATATGTAGATGTCATTTTCCTGTAGGAACTCTAACTACTGCCATTGTCTTAGGTTAATGTCTCTCTGTTGGAAGACATACCTGAGATTCTGATGGTATGAGTAAACTACAAATCACTATCCTAGAAGGTTGTGCCTCCACATACTCAAGAAAAACAATATTGTATCAATATATTGGCAGTGAGTTGTATAGTTCATCTCTTGGGGAATCAAATTATTTGACATGTATATGATAAGTTCCTACCACAACATCAACACATAGATGTCCCCATATCCTTTGGTATCACAAAACACTATGCACTCAATGCCATCATCTGGTAGTCTCAATATAAGAGTGATTGACAGCCTCAGCCTCAACTCTATGATGGACTTATGTCCTATCTTATAATAGGTTAACAGATTACCTTTTCAGTGTCAGGGTGGTGAATGTGGCTCCAATTCTGTATATGTTTTCCAAAAACCTCTGGTAGTACCCCACCAATCCAAGAAATCACTGAACCATTAATATTATATTGGGTGGATCCCATGAAAGGGTTTCATCTATCATATATTTGTCCATATATATACCATATTGATAACTAAAATTCCCCATGAATATGAACCACATGAATCTATAAAAAGTACTTTAGTAGTTTCCCAAAAATGTGGTTATCTCGAAGAAAATCTAGGCCCATCCTGAAGTGCACATCATGATCCTCCTTTGATGAAGAGTAAATGAGTATGTATTCATTATGTAAAACAACATAATAGATCATGTATGGATAGAAGACCTAATTCATCAAATCCATAAACAAGATAGGGGAATTTATAACACCAAAGGGAATTACTGGGAACTCATAGTGTCTATAGATACATCAGAATGCCAAATTTGGAATATCAGCCTCTCAAACCATCAAAATGATAGAAGTTGAACCTTATATCAATATTTGAGAACCATATCACACCTTGAAACTAGTCTAATAGTTCTTTATTTCCTGGAAATGGGTATTTTTTATTTATCAGGTCCTAGTTAAGGATACAATAATCCATGCAAAGCAACAAGCTCCTATCTTTCATTTTCACGAACATGTCAAGAGATTCCTAGGGGCAGACTGGGTTTGATAAAAAATTTCTCTCAATAGTCCTCAAACTACAACCACATCTCATGATTCTTAGTAGGATCCATCCAATATTCCTCCGGAGATATCAGAACAACCATGGGATTTATGTTAATGAAAAACAGAATCTCTAGCCTTGAAGGTAACACCAGAATTTCATTGGGTATGATGTATAAATATTCCTCAAAAACTAAAAAAATCCATATTCTTCAAGAGTCCACTACACCAAGGGATACAATCTACAACTTATGGGTGATGTTAGGTAGCCTCCTACTTGTATAACCCTATTACCTTTCACTGAGATATCTCTCTCCAGAAAAATAGAATCTCATCCCATCAGTGTGTAGGCATTTGACTTATCTTCAGTAATAGTCAATATGGGCTCAGGAAAAGATAAATAATCCATACCTAGAATGACATCATGTGGTTTCATCTTTATAAACAAAAGGTCCAATATAAAACTTTATTTTCTAAGTGATATCTTTCATTTACAATATATAAATGATATAGAAGAATCATTCCATGTAGGAACCTCTTGATGAAGCTACTGGTCTGGTGCCTCAACTGGTAGCACCAACATTCAGACAAGGAGTATAGAGATGATGGAATTATTGGATCCTATGTCTATTAATATTGAAATAATATTATAATAAAAATATATCATATCACTAATCATTTTTTGTGTAGCATGGTCATATTCCTCTAGAGACAACAACTGTCCAAGGCCCCATCCACCAGCTCCCTAATCAGGACATGGGCCGCCTGATGGTGGTGATAGAAAGATTCCATAGTTTTGTCCACCACCCATAGATCATCATGAAACTCTTCCATATTTTCATCCCATTGGAACACCAAGATCATTCATTGGAGATCCCTAATCATGGAGTTGCCTCTTCCTTTGAGGTCAATCAACTATCTGCCTATTCTACTTGAAAAATCAAGTTGGGAAGCCTCGAACCATGTGGCCTTTCACATCAAAAGAAATGAACCATCCCTCTCTAGGGTTCTTTGGTCCTTGGTGATATAGCTAACCATATTCACGAGTCTGGTCATGGGGAGGTCTCCTGTATCAAGACACTAACACATTGAATCTGAAAGCTACTGATGATGAATCAAATCTTTGGAGCACAATTCCATCTCCAACTATCTACAATACCTTGAACAGAAATATATTTGTCATTATTTCCCATTGTAACACCCCATCATATATAGGAATTCATAAGGGAACCATGCTGACATGAATATACTTGTAGAGTAACTTCTCAATATTCCATGATCTGAAGTGACTATATGAGATCATGTCAAGGGTGTATTGTATATGTTCTGTAAACCTTGCTTCATACACATCCATTTTTATCCCCCCTTATGCCACACCAGATGTTCCTGAATATGAATTGAGTGAAAACCAGAAGTGCATTTCCACTGATGGGAAATTTTTTGGAATTCAGGCCATGAGTGTGTCGATTCATCATGCATCTATGTAATAAGGATCCACCAGTATGCAATTTCTTTGAGAAAGAGGCTAACTACCAGAGAAAACAACTTATCCATCAGTTTTAGAATTATCTTGAAGACACAAAACAAAGACTCTTTCTAATATTATACTTCTTGAGGATATATATCAACATGGGAACTCAATGGGATCTAGTGGTGGAACACATAGAGTACACAAAACATATGTGCATCTCTAGCCTAATCATTTAGGATGATCTGTTTCTCGATAGGTGTAGGTGGTTCTACCTACCCATCAGGATGATGGGGTCCAAGGGATGGACCCTGAACTCTGTACATGTCACTCATCAAAACTTTATCACAATATTGAGATTATATATTGGATGTTTTTCATCATAGAGGAATCTTAAAATTCATTAAGACATATGACGATCAGATGAGATTATATATATATACAACAAAAATGGAGAGATGAATCAAGAAGGGGATCCAAATACTCAAACTTATACGATCCAGGTACCAATAATCCATGAAACCAATGTATCGGAATGCCGTGTCGACAAATAGTTAGTGACATTCCTTGTGAATTTTTATGTTCACCATCTATTGCATCACTGAAAACCCAATATTGAGAGTATCACTCAAGAAACTTTTACAATGTTTCTCAAAAAATACAACCAAATACTTATAAGCTGAGTAGTCTGATCAATTTCCCAATAAATAAACATTCTTTGATAAAAATATATCCAGACCTAACCCATTCCCTAGCATGAGATGCAACTATCTCAAGCCTACCTCTATAGGCTTGGGAGTAGAGAAATGTTCTGAAGGAATAACCAACTCATGGAATTTAAGTAAGAACATATATGCACACTGACATCCATCGTGATGTAGAAGATAAGATAAAAGGTGTAAAGGATAAAACTTATCTAAAAAGTAAACCAAGAAAGCGATACTCTAGGGTGTATAATAGAACAATAGTGTAAACTAGAATATAAAGATAAAAAATACACCCCTACGAAGAAATTTTTACCGACCTAAAACAACTGGAAATGTATACTACTGAGAGATCCCAACTCCTGAATTCAATGAAATGACAACCATATGTGATCTAATGCACCAAGTATCCCTAAGATCATCTGAATTCAACACCAATCTATCTATCTTATTTATAAGAGATGATATGTGTGGGAAGATTCCATTCATATGTGAACATATATATAACCAATAGGAATCCCCCAAATAATTAGATGGATAAGTGATAGATATAATATGAATTAGATATAGTATAATAATGATATAGTCAAATAGAACAGAACAACCCAATCCAAGAATAAATGTTACCTCATACAAACACAAGGGTATTGACATGGATAATAGATAAACTACACATCGAGTCGTCATCGGCTATAGTAATAGAGTAGACTTATCCAATCATGAGAAGATAAACATGTATAACACATGGAATTCCACATATATCTTTGCCTCTCTTGGATAGAGAGTAAAAAAAATCAAGTTTTGGATATAGAAGAATATATATATATATATGATTAGAAAAATGAATCCCAAATGAGAGAGTAAGGGAGTATCTATATCACATATTATCCCAGTAAGAATTGTAGCCAAATGTTCTAATAGTATATCAATGATGCCTAATATCTCACTCATATTCTTTGTTTTATCCATCCTAGTCCAACCACACCTCGTCACGGTACCTCACAACTGAGGGGTATAAACATGAATTAGAGTCCCCATTACCATGTATATCTTGGGGGTGTGGGGGTTCACTATGAATGTATCAATAGGGGGACCACACCCATGTTGATTGGGGGTTTCACTGTTGTGTCATGAGGACCCATTCTTTATCTGATAGGGGTCAACTTGGTATATAGATTACATGAACCCATGATTATAGGGGGTTCAACTCTATAGGTTTAGGAATCATTCCCAGGTGTGATAGGGTGTTCACTATGATCATTGTAGTCTCTCTCCCTATCTGGTATGGGTTTCCACTCAATAAGATTTTTTTGAGGGATTTCCCCCATTCTTATGGGGGATCCACTCTAGTAGTCAAGGACCTATTCACTAATGAGACACGAGGGGTTACACTCTAGTCATTGAGGACCCATGTCCATGTTGATGTGGTTTTTCACTATAAAGGTGTTTGGGACCCAAATTTCCTAGCATGGATGGAGGATCTGCTCAGAACGAATCAAGGGCTCCACTGCCCAGTCCTACTGGATGGTATACTCAGTAGTATCTGGTGATCATGCATAATCACCACCATCATCAACCATTGTTAAATGAAGAATTATTATTTTAACATATCAGTTCATATATTCAGATAAAAAACTAATGTAACCATCAAATTATACATGAGAAACACCCATTATAGGGTATTCATAGGACAATTTCTGATTTTAAATAATGGATATAAGTATCCTTGACGTTTTAATAAATGATTTCAAGGGGTTGACAGTGTGTAGGGGACCCACATGATGTGTGGTCCAGCTCCACTTCGTGTTTTTGTACATATATGATACATATATCCCAACCATGATGGTTTACATGTCATTCAAGTGGATTACATAGCATGTTGAGGCTACCTATGACTAGGTTTTTTTTCAAGGCACGTGCTTGTGCCCGACCATGTGTCATTGTACTCGGGTACATGACCATGTACCTTAAATTATTCATCAACATGGGATCCCACCCCTGTGATCTAACACATAGGATTCCCAACTAGGTAAGGGGTAAACTGTTCTTAGTAGGGCTACATGTTGTGTCATCTTTAACTTTTCCCAAAACTCTAGCCTTCACTGTTCAAGGGATACACTTTGTGTGTTCATCCTTGTACATAGAGTGTTGACATATTTTTCATAGTCTCATCAAATCCAATTTCTACACGTCAAAGAAAACCACTACCTTCTATTTTTTATATGTAACTAGATGAAGTTAATGTATCTATCATGGGACATCATATTTTGTCCCTTCGGTGGCTAGAAAATCCAATCTAGGATGGTTTTATTGTGAACCTGTATGTGTGTATTGTATTGAGAACACCTTGATCCATTTTTTCTTAATTAATCAACAATAGATCATCAAAAAAATCATCAACAACCCATAATCAACCCATGTCTGTCATTGGTTCATCAAAATGTTCATTTTTCAAGATTTTGTTGCAATTCCGAGGGTCTGATTAGGCTCGATACCTCCTTGAAATGTCAAACTATGACTGTAGGGTCTAACCTATGAATAACATGATGTAATTGAGGGAGAAAATAAAAAAAAATGTTTAAGAGTATTGGGGAAATATTTCATTTCTAATTATCATTAATGGTCTTTTGGGGTTAAAAAACATTTGATGGTACTTATTACTTTGTACAAGAGAAAATGAAACTAGCCACAATTGTTTGAGTACAAATAACATGGATAAATTTTCTCTATATATTTATTCAAATGGGGATAAATATCTACATTATGAGTCTTAACTAGTGACTTGGATCATTCATCATCAAATAATATTCCTACCAAAAATTTAGAGTAACCTTTGAATTCATTGAATCAAGATAATATCTAATTCAACATCACTTCGTCGTCGGATGCAATCCACCAACAGTAAGAGGAAGGAGAGAATTGTTGGTGATTCTAGGATTATGAGGCTAAACCTGGTAAAATCACCATGGAATTAAATTTATAGAATTAATTTTGGGTTTAAATGAATGAATGAATTAATATAATAATTAATTATTTCTCTCAAAGTACATCTGATGAGAGGGGAGTCTGAATGCCCCACACCGACCAATTTTATGTTGCGCCTGGGGTAAACACCACATTCTTAATATAAAGGTGGGATCATATTTTTTTATTATAAAAAATTATGTTTAATATTTTTATTGTTTTCTTTATATAGATACATGATTTCAATGTAAAATATATTCAATATTTTTATAAAATTAATTTCGAGCACCCTAGGACTTATAATCACATTCCATTTCAATGCCTAGCATGGGAAATATATATTGAAATTATTCAAATTCTTAGGAGAAAAAAAGGCTCTACAATATGGTTGATCAAAAAAACCATATATAAAACATATTTAAATCAATAATCATAGTACTATAGTTAGAATTTATTATCTTCTGAATACATGTAATCACTAAGGGACATGCCTCAAAGAATGTGTGAGCTAAAATGTCAACTAAGGGGAGGAAAACACGAAGGAACATATGATGTAAATCATCTTGTGTAAATGGCTGTTCTTAATCATCATCACTATAATAGAAATATCATATCATAATCACAATAAAAATTTGAAGAAATCATGAAATATTTAAAAATAATAATAATGAAACTCTATAAGAATAAGTAAATGTTTTCTTCTATGACATAATATCAAAAATGGAAGAAGATAGATATATTACCTATATGCAAGACATTGAATAAAAATATAAAAACAACATTTATAATTACAATGATTTCATGAGATATAATAATATTCCAATAGAATTAGTGTGATATATATTCCCCCCTATAAAATAACAATATGATAATAATTATACATTCTACATATAAATTAAACATATACTAATCCTAAAAATTGAATAATCACATGAGAATAAAATTTTCTTCATAATGATATCCTAAGGAATATGTTGATTAATTAGTACGGAGGTCCAAAAATTAATATTGTATGACATAATATTTCTATTGAAGGGTAGAATAAGATAAAAGAGAATCAGCCATAAATAGAGGAATAATTTAAAAAAGAATAATCAAGGATTTATTTTATAGATAATGTAATATTAAATAATTAGGTAATTATAGAATAAAAGAGGTATTAGCCCTTAAAGGGAGCTATGATGCTAGGATTTCCCCTATAGCCACCTTCATCTTCTTTGTTGATCATATAAGTCCTCTGTAACACACCAATATTACATGGTATGTTATCTCTTCAATGTAATTCAATAACTTGTACTATACGCAACACTGAGTTCGAGCGCACCACGACTTACCAAACTAGCCATTCAAAAAATGGTTATGAATAATATTAAATAGATTTTGAATTTTATATACTCCATATAATTTTAACTTATTTATTATGTGTTTCTTAGATATATTATAAAAAAAATTCAATATTTTAGATAAAAATGTATTTTTCAAAAAAAATTCAATTTTAAAACCTTTTAATAGAGAACCCTTTTTAAATCCATTATTTGACACTTTTACATATTCAATTTGACAAAATAAAATTCTTCTTTTGAATCAAGACATCAAAATTTACTTTGGATGAAATTTTGGTATTTTTCTAATAATATTCATTTTTTATGAATAGTGAGAAATACTGTATTTTAATCCAAAAACTAAAAACCCCTAAAAACTCAAAAAAAAACCAAAAAATCATAAAATCTAAAAAAACCCTATGAAAAGCTAAAAACCCTAAAAATACGTAAAAACCCAAGAAACCCATAAAAATCCTAAAAAATAAAAAAAAATCCTTAAAAATGTAAAATAACCTAAAAACCCTAAAATCCCACATGAAAACCATAAAAACCGAAAATCACTTAAAATGCCTAAAAACCTAAAATCACATAAAACCTTAAAAACCATAAAGATAATAAAAACATTAAGAAAAACCTAATACTCCTTGACAAAAATAAAACCACACTAAAAATTAAAAAAATCAAAAATCCTTGAAAACCTAAAAGAATTATAAAAATCCAAAACCCCAAAAAACCCCAAAAAACCTTAAATTAATAAACAACGATTTAAATCTTAAAAAATTCAAAAAAACCCAAAAAACAGAGAAAACCCTAAAAACCCTGAAAACCCCTGAATAAAACCTTAGTAAACTAAAAAAGTGTAAAACCCATAAAAACCTAAAAACACAAAAAAACATAAATACCCTATAAAAATCCTAAAAACCCTGAAAATCCCTAAAACCCAAAAAAACCAATAAAAAATCCAAAAAAATCCCCAAAATTTTCAAAAAATACAAAAAACCTTCAAAAACATAATTGAACCCTAATAACATAAAAAAATCCAAACCCCTAAAAAACAAAAAATACTAAAAACCCTAAAAACTCAAAAAAGTCCTAATGGACCCTAAAACCCCTAAAAATATAATGATAACTAAAATCCTTAAAAACCCATGAAACCCATATAAAATAAATAAGAACTCTGAAACCCCTTTAAACCCCTAAATTTTTTATAAAACTATAGAAAACCTTTAAAAACCAAAAAACACAAAAAAACAAAAAAACCCCAAAAAATAATAAATACCCTAAAAATGCATAAAAACCCTGAAATCCCTAAAACCCCTAAAAACCCATAAAAATCCAAAAAACCCCATAAAAAACCTTAAAATGTAAAATACTAAAAAAACCTAGAAAACCCCTATGAAACCCTTAAAAACTTAAAATGATTAAAACCCATAAAAACCAAAAAAAAATGAAATAACCATTAAACCCCCCACCCCAAAAAACCTCAAAATCCCTAAAACCATAAAAATCCTAAAAAATTTCCTGAAATCTCTTAAATCATTAATAACCCTAAAACCAAGAAAACCCCTAAGATATCCTTAAATTCTAAAAACACTTAAAACACCAAAAAATCCAAAAAATGATAAAAACACAAAAGGACCTGAAAACCCATAAAAATCATAAAATATAGTAGAAATCCAAAAAATCCCTAAAAGCCAACAAAATTTAAAAAACACTGAAAAGCACTAAGAAAACCGTAAAAACCTAAAAACACAATAAACCCCAAAAAACTGTAAATTTTTTAAAAACCCTAGAAAACCCTAATACCATAAAACCCCTCAAGAACCTTACAATCCCTAAAACCATAAGAACCAAAAAATACTAAAGAAGCCCTAAAACCCTTAAAAAAACCCTAAAAACTAGAAAACCCTATGAAAAGATTAAAAATTAAAGAACACATAAAACCCACAAAAACATAAAAATGATAAAAACACTAAAAACACAAAAAGACCCAAAAACCCAAAAACCCCATAAAAATAATAAAATGACCTAAAAACATTAAAAATCAAGAAACACCCTAAAACCCACTAAAACTCCAAAATCTATTTAAAACCCAAAAAACATTAAAACCACTAAAACCCTTAATAACCCCAAAAAATTCAAAAAAAAAATCCTAACCGCCCGCAAAAACCCTAAAAGCCCTCAAATCCCTAAAAATACTATATATAAAATTTTTAAAAATTCCCTAGAAATCCTTGAAAATGAAGAAAACCCTAAAAACCTGGAAAACCCATAGAAAACTGCAAATACCTAAAAACATAAAAGCCTTAGAAAATCTAACAAATTCTACATCCCTAAAAAAACTATAAAACCATTAAAACCTCCTAAAAACCATAAAAACCCTATAACCCTAAAAAACAATTGAAAAATCTAAAAACCCTTTAACATCAAAGAAGGTTTCGAAACTCTAATATCCTTAAAAACCCAAAAAAACTAAAAAAACCCTAAAAACCCAAAACACCCCCAAAATATCTCTAAAACCCCTAAAATCTCTCAAAATAATTAAAATACTAAAAACAATTAAAACTCTAAAAACTACCAAAAAAATCCTAAAACTACAAAAAATCATAAACCCTAAAAACTGCTAAAAAACATTAGAAACTTAAACAACGTAAACACCAAAAAAAACGTGAAAACCCCTAAAAACATAACAACCATCAAAAACCATAAAAACCATAAAAACTGTAAAAAAACCTAAAAACTCTAAAAATCTCCCAAAACACTAAAAACCCCTAAGAATACATTAAAATCCTATAAACACTAAAAATAAAAAAAATGATAAAAACCCTAAAACCCCAAAAACACTTAAAAACCCTCAAAATCCATAAAAATCCTAAAAAATCAGAAAAATCTCCAAAATTAGGAAAAACCCTAAAAACATAAAAAAATATAAAAAACCCTGAAAAACATAAAAAACCTTAAATATCTAAAATCTCTTAAAACCCCTAAAAACCTAAAAAATACTAAAAATCCTAAAATACACCAAAAATACCCTAAAATCCAGAAAACCCATGAAAACCACAAAACCCTTAAACTCAATAAACCCCATGAAAAACCTCGATATCCCTAAACACCCTACAAAACCATAAAAATTCTAAAAAATACCTAAAAATGTAAAAAACATTAAAAGCCCTGAAAACCCCTAAGGAAACCTTAAAAACCTAAAAACACATAAAAACACCAAAAACCCTAAAAACCACTAAAAATCCAAAAACCCCTAACAAGACCTAAAACCAATATAAAACCATAAAACCATGTAAAAACCTTAAAACCCCATAAAAACTATAAAACCTCTAAAAAGTGTTAAAACCCTTTGAACCTATAAAAATGTTAAAATCTCTAAAAACCCATTAAAACCCTAAAATCTCAAAAGAACCCCTAAAAACCAAAAATAACCATAAACCCCTAAAAACCTAAAAAACCCTCAAAATCCCTAAAAACCTAAAATACCATAAACACCAAAAAGCCTTAAAATATCCTTAAAATTATAAATAACCCTAAATACATTGAAAAACCCTAAGAAAAAGACCAAGACATTAAAAATTTAAAACCACAAAAAACCTAAAATACTAAAAACCCCAAAACCCCCTAACAACTCCCAAAATCCCTAAAAACTGTAAAAACCATAAAAACAATAAAAATCCAAGAAATACATAAAAATCCATAAAAATGTTATAAATGGTAAAAATTGTGAAAAAACACTAAGAAACCCTTAAAACATAAAAACATAAAATCCCATAAAAACCAAAAATTAATAAAACCCCTAAGACCTGTAAAACACCCAAAAACCTTGAAACCCTTAGAAACCATAACAACTCTAAAAACCTTGAAATACCCCAAAAATCCATAAAGCCCCTAAAACAAACGAAAAACTCTAAAAACTATTTAAAACCTGCAAAACATTAAAAAAATTCTAAAAAAAATTCAAACCCTAAAAACTCAAACAAAAACCATAAAACCCAAAAAAAAAATAAATACCTAAAAAACAAAAAAAACATTAAAACCCCTCAAAATCTATAAAAACCAAAAAAATCAATAAAAATCCTAGAGATATATAAAAACACTTGATAACGTAAAAACCATGAAAACACTCAAACCCATAAGAAAACTGTAAAAATATAAATATACATCAAAACCATAAAATCATTAAAAACACTAAAAATCCTAAAACCACATAAAAAATCCAAAAAACCTAAAACCCCTAAAAAAAATAAAACCCCTTAAAACATAAAAAACCCTAAAAAAACCCCTAAAAACCAATAATAAATCTAAAAACCCTTTAAACCATATTTTTTAAAAAAAATATAAAAACCTAAAAAACACAAAAATACTAAAAAAACCTAAAAAACAAAAAAAAACTAAAAAAACACTACCCTCCCCCCCACAAAAAACTCACACAACCCACAAAACCCCTAAAAGTTGTCAAAATCCATAAAACCCTAAAAGGCCATATAAATCCTTAAAAATCCTTATAAAACCTTAAAACCCCTCAATATCCTTAAAACAATGAAAACCAGTAAAAAGAGTAAAAATCACTAAAAACATACAAACCCAATAAACCCTAAAAAATTATAAGAAAAAAATAAAAACCTAAAAAAAATTAAAACCTCTAAAAATCCAAAAAAATGATTTTTTTAAAACTTCTAAAAATAATCTTTAAACCCATGAAAAATATAAAATCCATAAAAAGGTAAAAAATTGTAAAACCGCCAATACCATTAAAAAATCTAATACCCTATTAAACCCCTAAAATTGTTAAAAAAACTCTAAAAACCTTAAAAATCATAAATAACTCTAAAAACCCCTCAAACCCCAAAAAACCATTAAAACCATAAAAACCATCAAAATCCCTAAAATCCCAAAATACACATAAAAATCCATAAGAAATCCCAAAAAATCTTTAAAATCATGAAAGACTCAAGAACCCTAAGAAAACATTAAAAACCTAAAACTATTAAAACCCATAAAAACCTAAAAAATGATGAAAAACACTAAAAACACTAAAACCCCTAAAAGCATTAAAGAAAACTAAAATTCCATAAAAAACCCAAAAACTCTAAAATCCCTTTAAAACCTTAAAAATGTTAAAAACTCTAAAAAACTCAAAAAGCACTAAAAACCCAAAAATACCATAAAACCACTAAAAACAAACAAAATCACTGAAACCCATAAAAACCCATAAGAGTTCTCAAAAATCACGAAAAATATCTAAAAACAAAAAAACCCTAACAACCATGAAAAACCATAAAACAACTAAAACCCTAAAAACCCTAAAAACCCTAAAAACCCATAAAACCCTAAAAACCCACTAAAAACTCTAAAATCCATTTAAACCCTTAAAAAGATAAATAAATATTAAAAATAATAAAACCCCGCAAAATAAAAAAAACCTAAAAATCCAAAAAAAAACTATAAAAACCCCTAAAAATCACTAAAACCATAAAGATATTTAAAAACCTTAAAAATTCATAAAAATCCTAAAGGGCTCTAAATTCCAAAAAAAAACAAAAAGAACCCAAAAACTCTAAAACCCCTTAGAAAATCATAAAAACTAACCCCTTAAAAGCTACAAAATTCTAAAAACCCTAAAAATACATAAAAACCCACAAAGTACATAAAAACACTTAAAAACCATAAAAATATTAAAACTTTGTAAAAATCCATAAAAAATAACAACCCAAAATCTCGGAAAAACCTAAGAAAATCTCAAAAACATAAAATCATTTAAAACCCCTAATTAACATAAAACTGAAAAAAACCCAAAAATACCCTTAAAATACGCTAAAAACTTTGAAACCCCTGAAACACATAAGATCCTCAAATACATTAAAAAACCCTATAAAACCAGAAAACCCCCAAAAGCTCGCTAAAAACACTGAAAACCCTTTAAACCCCTAAAAAGGTTTAAATGCTAAAAAAACCATAAATTCTTTAAAAAGACTCCAAAACCCTAAAAACATAAAATATTAAAAAATAATAAAACCCCTCAAAAACTACAAAAAAACCTCTAAAAATATTTAAACCCATAAATCCCAAAAAAAAACTATAGATGACCATTAAATCGATAAAAACGTTAAAAAATAATACAAAACCATAAAAATCCTAAAAACCCCAAAACAATCCTAAAACCCCAAAAAACCAAAAAACCCTAAATACATATAGACCCTCAAAATGCCTAAAAATCAAAAAAGAACAGAAAAATCCAAAAAAATACATATAAATCCCTAAAATCATAAAAAATTCTTAAAACCATGAAAACAACTAAGAAAACCTTAAAACCAAAAAACACAAAACCCCCCTAAAATACCAAAAAAATCTAAAAACCTTTAAAACCCTCAAAACCCTAAAAAAATTAATACTCTAAAAACCATAAATCCTCTAAAAACATAAAATACGTGAACCCCACAAAGACCCTAAAAACTAATAAAACCTCTTTAAAGCTATAAAGATATCAAAAAAATCATAAAAAATGTAAAAAACTGAAAAACTCAACAAAACCCTAAAAGGGAAAAAATAATAAAACCCTAAAAAAACTTAAAAATATTAAAAACCATAAAAACATTAAAAATACCAAAAAAACATAAAAAAACCTAAAAACCCTGAAAATACATAAGAAAACATTAAAAACCAAAAAACACTTTAAACCCAAAAAAAATCTAAAAACACGAAAAACCCTAAAAACTCTAAAAATCATAAAAATACCTAAAACCCATAAAAACATAAAAAATCTATAAAAAACATAAAAATCACAAAAATGTAATACCCCCTAGAAACCCTGAAAACCCTTAAAAAACACAAAACCCTAAAAACACTTAAAACCCCTAGAAAAATTAAAAAACATTAACAACCATAAAATCCCTAAAAAGAGACTAAAAAAATAAAGACCCCTAAAAGGTATAAAAATCCCTAAAAATCATAAAAAACCCTAAACCCATAAAAACTCTAAAAATCACTAAAAAATATAAAATAACTTTAAATAAAAAAAACATTAAAAAACACTAAATACCATAAAACCCTTAAAAATTAAAAAAAGCCCTAAATCCCCAAAGTACCATAAAACCCTAAAAACCATGAAAAATCCAAAACCCCCTCAAAATCCCTAAAACCATAAAAATATAAATATCCTAAAAAAGATAAAAAATCCCTAAAAAAATAAAAAAACCCTAAAAACTGAGAAAAACCTGAAGAAAACTATAAAATATAAAGAACTTAAAACGCCTAAAATCCCTAAAAAGTGATAAAATCCCTGAAAGCCACAAAATTCCTAAAACCCCTAAAATAATCAAAATACCTCAAAACCCTCAAAACCATACAAATCCTATAAAATCCTTAAAAATGTAAAAAACCCTAAAATACCTGAACCCCCTAGGAAAACCCTATAAACCAAGAAACACAAAAAACACCTGAAAAAATAATTTTTTTTGAAAACCTTGAAACCCCTAAAAATACACTCAAACCCCAAAAAACCATAAAAATAGATAAAACCATAAAAAAACCAAAACCACTAAAAACCCCTTAAAACCTGGTACAAATTCTAAAAATATTTTAAATCCATAAAAATGTAAAAAATAATCTACAAAACCTTAAAGCACATAAAAAATAAAAAAACCCATCAGAAACAAAAAAAACCTAAATAACCAAAAACCCTAAAAACCTCAAAATCAATAAAAACACTAAAAACCATAAAAAAATCCCAAAAAACAATAAAAATATCTAAATACGTTAAAACTGCTAAAATCCCGAAAAACCCCTTTAAAAACCATAAAATTCAAAGAATGCTTAAAACCCCTAAAAACCCAAAAAAACCTAAAACCCCTCAAAACACCTAAAAACATATAAAAATCCTAAAATCCTTAAAAATGTAAAAACCTTAAAAACCCTAAAAATTCCTAAAACATAAAAAGATCAAAAAATTTTAAACCCCTAAAAACCTAAAACATAGTAAAAAACCTAAAACCCCTAAAACCCTAAAAACTATCAAAATCTCTTAAAATCATAAAAACCCATAAAAATCCTAAAAACCATAAAAACCATATTGATGTAAAAAAAAACTAAAACATTGAAAATTATAAGGGAAAAAACCTAAAAACATATAAAACCCATAAAAACATGAAATATGCTAAAAAACATAAAAAGACAATAAAACCCCTTAAACCCCTAAAAACTATAAAAGCCGCTAAAACCTTAAAAACCCTAAAAACTCATTTTTTTAAAGAACTCACTAAATCTATAAAAACCCATTATAATGATAAACAAGTTAACAAAAATTAAAAACCCATAAAACCCCTAAAAACTCAAACAATTACTAAAAACCAAAAACATAACTAAAAACCCTAAAAGCCCTAAAGCCCAAAAACCATCAAAATACCTAAAAATTATAAAAACCATAAAAGTCCTAAAATTCCCTAAAATACCTTAAAACATAAAAAACCCTGAAAAATCTCGAAGAAAACATTAAAAACCTAAAAAAATTTAAACCCCTAAAAACCTAAAAAAACCATTAAAACCCAAAAAACCCAAAATATTTCTAAGAATTCAAAAACATTGAATATCATAAAAAGCCCTAAATATATCTATAAATTTAAAAATCATATAAACATTGAAAATCTATAACAAAACACTAAAAACCTAAAAACACAAAAAATCCGTAATAACCAAAAATCACTAAAAACCCTTAAACCCCTAAAAAACATGAAAAACCCTTAAAACCATAAAACCCCTTAAAACCTTAAAACCCCTAAAAATCCAAAAAACCTAAAATACCACTAAGAATAATAAAAACCCTTTAAACCTGTAAATACATAAAAACCACTAAAAACCATTAAAACCATAAAAACTCAAAACCCCCCCCCCCCATAAAACCAAAAAAATACAAAAACCCCAAAAACCATTAAAACACTTCAAGACCCCTAAAACCCAAAAAACCATGAAATTTTGAAAATATCACTAAAAATATCTAAAAACATAAACACCCTAAAACCCCTCAAAGATCTAAAGAAAACCATAAAAACCTAAAAACACATAAAATCCCTAAAAACCTTCAAAACGCTAAAAACCCTACAAAACCCAAAAAACCCCTCAAACCAAAAAAAACCCTAAAAACCCATAAAACCCCGCAAAAATTCTCAAAACCCATTAAACCACTAAAAAATTTAAAATATCTAAAATACTTACTACCGCTAAAGACTCAAAAACCGTAATAATCTTATAAAACCATAAAAACTAAAAAAACCCTCGAAATACTTAAAAAACATAAAATCATAAAAACACACTAAAAGTCCCTAGAAAGGAAAAAACACTAAAAACTTTCAAAAAACCTAATAAAACCATAAAAAACACTTGAAAACCTAAAATAATCTAACAACCTAAAAAACCCCTAAAACCAATAAACCCCTCAAAATCCCTAAAAACATAAAAATCCATATGAATCCTAAAAACTCCCTATAAATACATAAAATGTAAAAAACCCTAAAAAAATTGAAAACCCATAAGAAAATCTTTAAAACAAAAACAAAACTTAAAACCCCTAAAACCTAAAAATGATAAAAATCTTAAAAACACTAAAACACCCTAAAAATGCTACAACCCCTAAAACATAAAAACCCTTAAAAACCATAAAACCCTAAAATCACTAAAAAAATATACAACTCTTTTAAACACCTAAAAATGATAAAAAAATATAAAAATATAAAAACCCTAAAAACTCAAAAAAACCCAAAACTCTAAGTACCCTAAAAATACCGAAAAATCCATAAAAACATAAAAAACCATAACAATCCTAAAAATTCCCAAAAAAATCCTAAAAATTAAGAAACCCTAAAAATATGAAAAAACAATAAGAAACCCATAAAAACCTAAAAACACATTAGACCCCTAAAAATAGAAAAAAATGTTAAATCAATAAAAACACTTTAAAATGTTAAAACACATTAAATCAATAAAAACCTCAAAATACATAAAACCCCTCAAAATCCATAAAATCCCTAATGACCCATAAAATTCCTAAAAACCATAAAAATTCCTAAAAATTTAGAAAACCATAGAAGCCATGTAAAACACTAAGAAAAGATTAAAAACCTAAAAACAATTAAAACACCTAAAAAACCTACAAACACTAAAAACCCTAAAACCCGAAAATAACTTAAAAACTCAAAAACTAGTGAAACCCAAAAAACCCCTTAAAACCATAAAATACTAAAAATCCATAAAACCCCTAATAAACCACTAAAAATTATAAAACCCATTTATAACCATAAAAACATTAAAAACACTAAAAATCCCTTAAAACCCTAAAATAGCTAAAAAACCTAAAACCCAAGAAACTGTAAAAACCATAAAAAACCGTAAAAACCCTCAAAATCCATACAAACCCTTGAAACCCATCAAAATCGTAAAAAATAAATAAAAATACTTAAAAACATAAAACCCCTAAATACTTTTAAGAACCCTAAGAAAACCATAAAACCCCAAAAAATACTTAAACCCCCTAAAAACCTAAAAAATACTAAAAAACTTAAAAAACCCTAATAACACAAAATATCCCTAAAATCACTAAAAACCCTATAAAATGAAATCACATAAAAATCCCCAAAAATCAATAAAAAATAACTAAAATTTAAAATAACTAAAAAAACCTAAAAACCCTAAGAAAACACTAAAACTCTAATAACTCTTGAAACCCCCAAAAAACATATAAAAGACGCAACACTCTAAAAATAACCTAAAAACACTAAAAACTCATAAAAACCATAAAGACATTAAAAAGAAATTAAAATACCTAAAAATCACTAAAAACATTGAAAACCTTTAAACTAATAAAATTTTTAAAAACCTTTAAACCCTTAAAATACTCGTAAAAATCCTAAAAACACAGTCTACCCCTTAAACTCCTCAAAATCCCTAA
The DNA here is from genome assembly GCA_963277665.1 of Viscum album. Taxonomy (NCBI): domain Eukaryota; kingdom Viridiplantae; phylum Streptophyta; class Magnoliopsida; order Santalales; family Viscaceae; genus Viscum; species Viscum album. Next base: position 806,081,342 of record OY728127.1, read on the forward strand.
AAATACTAAAAATCCATAGAAGTCCTAAAAAATACCTAAAATCCCTAAAAATGTAAAAACTACTAAGAACCCTTAAAATCAATAGAAAAAACCTAAAATACATAAAAACACTTAATCCCCTAAAAAACATGAACATGTGAAAAACCCTAAAAAACCCTAAAAAACCCATAATAACCAATAATGACTAAAAAATCGAATAAAAACATTTAAAAACCCTAAAAAACTCTAAATACCATAAAAATCCATAGAAAACATAAACCTCAAATTTTTTAAAAAATCCTAAAAACTTTAAAACTGCAAAAAAATTCAAAGAAAACCCTCAAAACAACAAAAAACCATAAAACTCATAAAACCCCTAAAAACCTCAAAATCCATAAAAAACATAAAAATCCATAAATACGAGAATTCCCTAAAATATCTAAAAAATAAAAACCCTAAAAACCATTAAAATCCCTAAGAAAAAATTAAAAAACTAAATAAAATTAAATACCCTAATAAAAATAAAATGAAACAAAACCCAAAAAATTATTGAAACCATAAAAATGCATAATACCCCTCAAAATCCCAAAACACCAAAAAAATCCTTAAAAATCCTAAAAAATTCCTAAAAATACATAAAATGCTATAACCTTAAAAATAATGAAAAAACCTAAGAAAATATTAAAAAAATTAAAACACATAAAACCACTAAAAAACCCAATAAATGATAAAAATCGTAAAAACCCCTAAAAACGCCCTAAACCCCTAAAACTTCTAAAAATACATAAAATCCCTGAAACATTAAAATCCATAAAAACCCATTCAAACCCTAAAAAAATCCATAAACACTTCACCCCTAAAAACATTAAAAAATTATAAAAAAACATCAAAACCCTAAAAAAAATCAAAAAACCCAAAAAATCCACAAAAACAATAAGAACCATAAATAACCTTAAAACCCCTGAAAATCCTAAAAAGTGCTTCAAACAATAAATATCCTAAAAACACTAAAAAACCAAAAAAATGTAACAAACTTTTAAAACCATAAAAACATTAAAAACATGAAAAAACTGAAAGCCCATAAAAACCTGAAAAATGATAAAAATCTATATAACCCTAAAATCCCTAAAAACCGCAAACCCCTAAAAACATTAAAAATACCTTAAGATCTATAAAAACTCTAAAATACACTAAAGAAATCTAAAAACCCTTTATACCCATAAAAACAAAAAACTATAAAAAACATTAAAACCCAAAAAAACTCAAAACCCCTAAAACCTAAAAAACTCAAAAAACCCTAAAACCTGTCAAAATATCTAAAATCCCTAAAAACCGTAAAAATATGAAAAAATACCTAATAGTGTAAAAAACCCCTAAAACCATGAAAAACCCCTAAGAAATCCTTATAAACCCAAAAAAACATTAAACCCCTAAAAACTAAAAAACACTATAACCCATAAAATCCCTAAAAACTCTAAAATCCTGAAAACCCCTAAAAACAATAAAAAGCCTAAAAATCCCAAAAAACCCCTAAAAGTTTAAGAAACCCTAAAAAACCAGAAAAATAAAAAGAAATTCAGAAAGCCTAAAAACACTTCAAATCCTTAAAAATGATAAAATCACTAAAAACCCTAAAAGGCCCTTAAAACCCTAAAACCCCTAAAAACCAAAAAAACACTAAATACGTTGTAAAACCCTAAAAACCCATAAAAAACCTAAACACCACATAATTATTATGTCATAAATAATTTTATTTATTTGATGTCTAAAAATTATAAAAAAATACCATGATGTAGAAATTATTTTTATCTTTCTAATGATTATTTATAATCGAAGATATAACGTATATAACCCCATGTAAAAATTTATTTACTAAAAGTTATATGTTTAAGTCTTTTTTTGTCTTTAAATAAAATTAATTAATATAAAGTGTCATTATCACTCTTAAGTGGCTTCAGGGGGTCCCCGAATCGACTCAAAGATGCCCATGGTCGGCCATGACTCATCCAATAAGGTTAGTACAAGTGTTAAGGTAATTTTGTATTATTATAATATTCTATTTACCTTTAATTACCCTATTTACCTTTAACCATTGTAAATAAAAGTCAAAATTTACTATTCACTTAAAAAAATCCTTTTGGTTCAAACCAAAGGGAGTTACCCAATTTTAAGATAACGTCTTCCCTAAAGTTCTCTTCTTTTATTTTACATCTCCAACCCCCTAAACTCATTTTATTACTTTCTTTTAAAACAAAACAAGTATCCTCAATATACTAGGTTGTTTTTAGGAGAAATAATTGATCTAAACTTACACACACCTTCATCTAATGTGAAAATAACATTCAGTTTCTGTGGACGGAGAACTACTACCTCACAAAATGATGGTTGTTCAATTATCTCCTACCGCCTCTTATGGTAGCCATTATGATGGAACTGTATTTATATATTATATATATTATGGTTATGTTTTCTCTATTATTCTGTAATTTTCATTTACCGACACATATTTATGCTTTCCAATATGTGTGAACATGATAATTTCATTTGAGGAAGTCCGGACTGCCGCCCCCTCAAGGTGATATGATTTGTTCATGACATACATGGAACTTATAAAGGATGGAGTTAATTAAATTATGTAACACATATATCATATGATATCATACTATAATTATAATATACCTATGTATCATTAAGTTTTCATTTCATTAAATATGAAATAGAAATAAAAGTAGTGTTCATTCGTATGTACGACTTACAGTCTCCATGAATGGTGCATTTCATTTCTTATCTCCAAATATCATGAACTAATTATAAATAAATATATATTTATATACTGGATATATATTATATATATTATATTTAAATCATGAATATGATATAGTACATAATAGACTTTTGACTACATAGTCAATTTGTAATTATAACAAATTTATTTTTGACTCAAGTACCAAATATCAACAAAATGACCATTATTAACATAAATGATTAAATAATGTTTATAACATGGTAATAAGTGATATTAAAGGAATAATAAACTTGAAAATGGTTCTTAATAAATTATAAATTAACTTTAGTTTATTAATCATGAGGTTAAAGAACAAACGAGTCAAGTTGGTCACGAGGCAAGGGGTTTCTTATCTCACTTTTAATTCTGTGAGATTTCCATTGTTTGCAAATTATTTATTGCACGTGGTGTATTGTGTAATTCCATTTGATATATATTATCATTATTCTATTTATATTCATGTTATTCTATGATTCATTTGTTGGTTATTAACTTTTAGTCATACGACTCGATTGATTACAATGTGGTAAGGGGTTTTCATCTCACTTTTTATTCCTGTGAGATTCATGCTATATTATCCTCTATTTACTTTTATGTGGTGTATGTACTGCCCATAATTGTATTCATGGTGTAATATAATATAATTTATTGGTATTTAAATCTCCATTTTATGATCCAACTTTCATGGGGTGTATGTTTTTTCAGTTACCAAATCGGTAAGGGAATTTCAAATTTTAATTTACACTCATTGGGCTTTACACATACTTCATTGATTATTTTACTCCAATATTATGTGTGAAATCAATATTTATTATTTATGTAGTAATTTACACTCCCCTTTGTGTGGATATACTTTTGATTCACATAATAACTCCATTGATAATTTATGAAGTCATTGCCCGAATGGCCTGAAGGCCTTCATTTTTATTGATTTTTTGATAACCTCACTTTCAAGGGATGAGGGGGAACCCTTAAAAGGCCCATAGGCTCAGAGATTACAAGGCCCGTAGGGTTAGGAGATTACATGACCCGAAGGTCTTAGAGAATTAAACCAGACTATCTACAAGGAACTGCCCATCCCCAGCATCTGCGTCATGATAGTAGCTCTCCACCTTTGCATGGCCGTCTGGCTAGGCTTCCCGTGCAAGAACAGGCTGGTACCGATGGCATAGACATACCCTCTCATTCCGGCAATACATTTGGTTCAGCTCTGGTGAGTGCACCTGCTCTGAATCCTCTTTTGGGGCTGCTCTTTTTTTTATAGTGTGTATGGGGAAACTGCATGAGCCCCGAAGACCTTGAGGTGGACCGAGGGCCTTAATGGTGGCCCGAAAACCCTACTGACCCAAAGGCCTGGGTGGCCTAAAATCCTTAAGGATTCCAAGCCCAAACCGGTGGCCCAAGGTAAATAGTTCCAACTTCTACAATACTGGATATTACCTACTATAGTGTGAATGTCCTCTGATTGATTTACACTGAATATCCAATCATATTGAGTGTATTTATATTTTTCACACATAATTATGTCATTGATTTATCCTCAACCTAAGGATACAGTCTTTATAGGGGACTTTATCTTAATTTACATTCCATTGAAACTTCATTGTTGATTATGCGCCAATTCACTTTTATATGGTGTATATACTATACTTTGATATAGTATATCATGAATCCCTTTATTTTCATGATATTATAAAGTTTTTATTACCTCAATTATTTGTATTCAAGCGTCTCTCATTTTGTTAGGAAATCTAAATAAAATATCATTTTAAATGTTTTAAATATTTATGCTTCTAAATCTTTATCATTAATATCCATGTTTAAAAAATAGTTTTAAGGATTTATTTATATGGACATTAATATTTTAAAATTAAAATTCCTTTTAAAAGTTTCGATGTGGTATGGGACACTTTGATTCAAAAATCTATTTTAAACATCTTCTTGATAAATAGTGAAACTTTTAAATGTTTTCATGGAAAAGGGGGATATTTCTCTCAAATAGTTTTGATGATTATTTTCATCTATGTAAATATCCTTAATTATTCTCTATTGAGGTTAATTTATTATAATACAATCTTCCATATTGTATTTAATGAGTTATGTTTGACTGTGGATGTAACACCCCGAGATTTTATAAGATTTATTCATTTTAATTTCATTCATATCTTCTCTTGTACTCTACAAAAAAATTAGCATGTACTATACACAACAAAAAAGGAGTCTTGCACTACACACAACCCTGAATTGTCTTGCATTACATGCAATCACGACCTTCCTCGATAGCGTGTGTCGTACGTAATACCAGGTTTCACTAAACAACGATATATGGTTATAATATTATTATGAACTAGATTTTATGAATAGTATTAACTAAATTTTAAATTTTATAACATTATTATTCATCTTACACATTTTCTAGAACATGGTATGAGAACAAAATAAATTTTTCGGGTAAAATAAGTATTTTTCAAAAAATGCAGTTTTGCCGCCTTTTGATGGAACACCCATTTTAAATATAATTTTTGATGAGTTTATAAGTTCAATTTTAAAAAATAAACTTCTTCTTTTGAATCATGATATAAAAATTTACATTGGATAAAGTTTTGATATTTTTCTGACAACGTTCTTATTTTGATGAATAGTAAAAACACGCTAAATTTTACTTAAAAACAACTTTTTTCATCGAGATAATCTATAGGGTTAAAATATAATTGTAAATTTTTTTAAAGTATAAATATAATATATTTTTACCATTTAATATAATGTATGTCATTAGAATTTATTTTACATTGAATTCATAGGTTAAATCAATTCAATCTATTGCAATGTTTTAAAGAAAAACCCATTTTTTTACAACGACATTAATTTTAAATTAATCACTGAAACTTTTGTGTTTTGAATTTGAAAAAATAGATTCCATATTTGGAATCAGTAGGTATAAATTATGTTAATAGGATAATTTTTATTTTTGAGCATTATGAATAGTAACTACAGTAAATTTTATTTACCACAGTTAAAGGTAAATTAGTTAATTAAGGGTAAAAATAATATTATAAAATTACTCTAACACCTGAAAAAATTCTATTGGATGACTAAAAGTCAACCCAAATCACATAAGGGTCAGAATAGATTAATTTTATGGACTTTTGACGATGAAAATAATGTAATTATTATTAAAACCAAAGAAAGTGACAACATGTCACTCTCTTAAATATTATAAATATAATAATTTTAATTTAGTGATAATCTTCACAAAACTTCAAACATGAATACTATCCAGAAATATAATATAATTATCTACATTATTTGAATTTATTTAGAATTTTTAGGTATTAAATAAGCATCATTAAAGGTGACACAATAGTGATGTTGAAATTATTTTATTGATTGAAATACCAAATAAATGGTTTTAAAAATATGAAAATAAATATTATATGAACTATTTAATGTGCTCCACTAATTTTATAGATAAATATGACATGTTATGAATCTATTAAAGATTTTATTTCAAACATATCTTCTGTGAGGATTTTATTTAAATTCAAATAAATGAATAGTGTCAAATTTGACACTATTGTTATTTTATAAAAATAACATAATATAAAATTGTTTAAAAATCACAAAAATATTTAAAAATTATAAATTAAAATTTATATGGTTTAAAATTTTATAAATTATCCAATTATGGACTATTCAAAACACATAGGTAATTATTTATAACAATTTAAAATTTATACTCTTATTACCACAAATAAAATTAAATAGATTAAATAATGATAAATCAAGTTGATAATGTTTAAAATAAATTCCCAACTTGTCAAAATTTTATTGGTTGATGAGATTACAACCCTATATAATCTAATCTTAAGATTTGAGTCATTTGGGAAGTTTTTATGTGGGGTTTGAATTTATAATAAATTAATATTTTTGAGGTTTCCAAAGGTGCCCCTCTCCTCCCTTATAAAAGGGAACCTCATCCCTATCCTCTTTACACAACCTTGAGCCTTCAAGCTCAAGAAAACCCTGTGCATTACTCTTCTAAACTTCCCTAGTAATATTCTGGAGGATCTGGTCTTCTCAAAAGACCAACTCTAGTCCCTTAAGAAGAAGCTTAAAGGAGGTGCGTCGAAGAAGAGGTAATCTCTTCTACCGATTCTTTCAAGTTTCTTTCTTTTTAAACTTTCTCTTATTTAGTTGTTTCATTTTAAAGTAATACAATAAGTAAAAATAATATACTGATATGATATTATAAATATGAAACAACCCAATTTCACATTCAATCCATCATACGGAAAACACAATCACCGCGTGTGCGTACGTACAGAATACCGTCTCCACGTCGTGGTGTAATCAGTTTTTCCACTATCACCTTACTCGGATGGGTATAATTGTGTAAATAATAACTATATATGGTTATTATAACATCATAATTATTTTGAGATATTATATCATCCACTCCAATCCTATTCAATAATTATGGGAACGATATCATCGCTCGTGCGTACGTACGGACTACCGTCTCCACGGAAGCGATGAGATTCATTTTCCATGATTAACCATTGAAGTATGATTATAAAGTATATATATTAAATAATCATGAAATATATTACATAATAATGATACTGGATTTATGTACATATACATTTCATTTACTTAATTCCATTCAATTCAATAAGGAAATGTAAACAGCGTTCATGCGTACGTACGACCTACCGTCTCCATGAACAGTGTATTTCATTCCATTTATCGATCTGTCATATATATTTATATGATCAATATATAGTACATATAAATCATGTTTTACATTATGGAATTAATTAAATCAGGATATAAGTAATAATATCAATAATAACAAGTCGAAACGCGTACGATAAATGAAACAATTTTACCCAAAACGCCGCATTAACATGGAATTTACAAAACAAACGGGTAATATAAAGTCATAAGTGAACTATATATGATATCATAACAATTAATATGATTCAGTAATAAGTCAATGAAATTATTTAAATCATTATATAGGAGGTTCAAATACATATGATGCATATTAGACATAAGGTAAGGAATAACTTTTCGAATCTCATTTTTATCCGAGATTGTTTATTCGTAAGTATTTACAGGGGTTATATTTATCATCCATGTCCCTATTTTCTAAAAATAGTTTCATGTATTATTAATTTCCTTTTTACCCATTTTTTACTTTTACTACATGGTATGTAAGGAATCTTTATTTTTTTACCATACGAGGTACTTTTTAACTTTTTCAGCTAAAGTATGAGAAGAATGTTTTTTTAACTTATACGGCATGAACGGATTTTTACGGTTTCATAAAGCCTTATTTTCATGAAGCTTAATCTAAAAGATTTCAGGATTATTTCCAAAAAAATACTTTTCTTTTAAAAGTGGATGGCATTTTGGGAAAAGAAAAATGATTTTAAAGAAGAACATACATTTTCCTCAAGAATTCATTTCAAGTGTTTTGTCAAAACTATTTTCCATCTAAGACGAAATTATTTAGTATGATTATGTTTCAAGTATAATGAATCTATTATTTCCATGGTTTGATTCTTCTTATGATGAAATGATATCCATTTGTTTTATATGGATTATGTTATGATGGGATGATGTTTATGAAACCCATTTTATTCTTTGGGTTATGATGAATGATTTATGTTTATTTTATGGCACAAGTAAGAATGATTTCATTATGAGATGTATGGGACCTAAATCTCCCTCCAATTCATTGGTTAATGATTTATATCTCATGATATAGACATGGCTATAATGGTTAGTTAATCTGGTTCAGTGATATAGGACTGGAACGAGGAGTGAACTCGATTTAGAAAGGGACTTTGTCCACTAAGATAGTCTTGGAAGCAATGCCTTGGCTACTATGGAAATCATATCATGTGCTTAATGGTTTTCCACAATTAAATGTTTTATTCTCATGCTTTTTTATCATGATTTAAGTTCCTTTATGACCTATGCCTTACGTACTGCCAAGATTTATTTCACAACGCAAGATTTTGATGTGTAAAATTTATGTTCATGTTTTGAAGTTAAAATGTACATGGTTTGTTTTATTTTCTCCATGATTACCCTTACTGAGAATTTGAGCTCACCCTTTATATGTTTTCTTTTCCCCAGGATATAAAGAAAGGTTTTAGGTATGAAAAAAAGGGAAGATCTGTATGGGAGATGTTGAAGATCTTTCATCAAGGTTAGAATATTATATTCCGAGTTTCAAAAGACACTAAACTATTACTGTCCTTTGGTGTCTATTTTTGTTTTGAATTATGAAAAAGTAATGTAATTTCCATGTACGTTAATCTTGGGTCTCTACAGTTGGTATCAGAGGAAAGGTTTAGTTATCCTTTGAAAACTAGAATGCAAAAACTTTAGTGAGATCCCTAGAAGATATTTCTACGGTATGTCTAGGGATATCCCTAAGGTTACGTATAAGTATAGGTTATAGTCCTAGAATTACGGTAACGATACTAGAATTAAACCTAAGATGATAGATATTTAAGGTACTCCCCCTTTATTATGTTGTTTTCCCTAGCTTGATTTTTCCCTCTCACACTATTCTTTTTGGGTTTTAGAAGATGGCTGAAACCCAAAGGAACCGTGTTGATCAATGTAATGGAAAATGCAATGATTGCCCTCCAGAACAAACCAATGTTATGGGAGATGGAGTGAAAAATCTTATTGTTATACTTACACAATCTATGAATCATTATGGACTTCCAAATGAGTAGAGAAGGGAACAATATTCTATTTAGTCCTTCATGAGGCAACATCCACCTTCTTTCAGTGGGTCTTCTGATCCACTTGTTGCTGAACAATGGATCAGTACCATTGAAATGATATTTTCCATACTTCGCTGTTCAGAACATGAAAAAGTAATTCTGGTTGTTTACCATTTAGAAGGTGAATAAGACCAGTGGTGGACTCTAATTAAGAATACAAGGCCCCAAGATGAAATTGAATCAATAGAATGGGATGAGTTCAAGAACTTGTTTTTCAATAAGTACTTCCCTCGTATTCTTTGAACAAAGATGGAAAAGGTGTTCCTTGAGCTTAAGCAAAAGGATGATGAATCTGTTGGGATATACGAAGCGAATTTTACAAGGCTTTCAAGGTTTGCATCTGGTTTTATCATCCAACCTGAAAGTAATGTTGATCGATTCTTCAGTGGCTTAAAACCAAGTCTTAGAAGGGCATTATCTATAAGAGACTTCAGTAGCTATAAAGAAATTTTGCATTGTGATATCAAGGTAGAAATGGAAGTTGGTGTTACATATCCATATCATGGTTTTGATAAGAAACAAAATATGGAGCTCAAGGAGAAATCTCAGAACAATGGTGAAAAGAAGATGAATGTTTCTTTATGCTCAAAGTGTGGAAAGAAGCATGGTGGAGATTGTCTAAAAGGTACTAGAAAATGTTTCAAGTGTGGAAAAGAAGGTCATCAATAAGATGAGTGACGGAGTAATGGAAAAAAGGTAGCTAATGATATGAATAGAGAAAAAAATACAGAAAACGCTCCACCAACACTTCATTGCTTCATGTTCAAGGAAATAGGTCATTATGCTAATCAATGCCCTAATCCAAGGGTTAATGATGATCGATGTGAGCAACCACTTAAGGAAAAGGACAAAGGGAAGTCACATGCGATCACTATTTGTGATGTTTATTATGAAAATGATGTTGTGGAATGATTAAGTGTTTATGTAATGAGATTTCAAAATAGTATCATTGAATCTCATTGATAGTATCGTGGACTTTTGGAATATCTATGTATTGGTTTTCAATAATTGTATGGTACCGGTAACCATGAAAAGTGATTGAAATATTTTTGGAAAGCAGATGATATGCGCATAATGAAGGGATAAATTGATAATGAAATGTTTGATAATATTAATGCGCTCATATAAGGACAAAGTGTTTTCATGGTTTGAGTATATAGAAATTTTGGGATTTTGGTATGTGGAAAGAGTTGAATTTTGACAGCATTCATGTTTTCACAATGAGTCTATGGTAATTCATGTTTCAAGAGAATACATTATTAAGGTGTTCACATGTTTGAAATGCAATCAACAAGATATATCTTATGATATGTGGGGGATAAATGATGGTATTCACATGCTTGTTATGTGACCTTTCAAGTAATCGTTTTCTTTATACAATGAGATTGGACATGTGTATTTTGGATAATCCTAAATATTGGAATGGATTATGTTTGACATAAGATAGTATTATTTAAGGATAGAACTTGTTTTTTGATATTATTTCTAGAATGTTATAATAGTATAGTTTTAGAAAAATGACAACATGCAGAACGGGCGACAACCCGTCATGTCGGACAAGGCTGTGGGAATCGAACCCACAACCAAAGTGTGACAGGCCTTTATCGCATACCACTGGCCTAATGGAAGTTCCTGGTTAGTAGAAACTAGTTTTATTTTATTAAGCGGTATGATAGATGAAGTATAAGTCCATTTTTGGAATCATATACGATTAACCTCACCATAGATGGACTTATGTATATTTGATAACTTTTGCTAACCTTTTGTTTGAGACAGATGGAATGACCTATCATTCTATCGCATGATCTAATAACACTACATGGAAGACAAATTCAACTTCATTTCTTTAAGAGATGAAGTGGAAATTGTTCAAGCCACAAACAACAGTGAGATTGTAACAAAATCAAGTAAGTATTTTTTTTAATTCAAAAATTCTTCAATATTAGGGAAATGATCTTGAAAACCAAAAATGTTTTCCTAGTGCTCTCATATCTGATGAATCAGATGGTAATTTAGATCATCAAAAATTTATGACTTTTTGACTATTGTATTTTTCATAGCCATGTCCTCTACCACTCTCCATTAGAACTTAATGGTTATATTTCTCTTCCATATCCATATTTTCACCTATGTTCTCCTATGTGGAAACCTAGTGATTAGTTAATTTGTGTAACCATTAAGTTTCATAATTTAGTTTTTAAAGTTATGTTTTGACACTTCTTTTTACTATATGGGTTTCTATGAAAGAAACTCTCAAGTAATAAACCATTTATAACCCTGATGAATTTCGAGGGCGAAATTCATTTTAAGGGGGGTATAATGTAACACCCCGAGATTTTATAAGATATATTCTTTTTAATTTCTTTCATATCTTATGTTGTATTCTACACCAAAATTATCTTGTTCTATATACAACAACAAAGGAGTTTTTCACTACACACAACCATGACATGGCTTTCATTACACACAATCACAACCTTCCTCGATAGCATGTGTTGTACGCAATACCGGGTTTCACTAAACAATGATACATGGTTATAATTTTATTATGAACTAGCCGTTATGAATATTATTGACTAAATTTTAAATTTTATAACATTATAATTCATCTTACACATTTTCTAGAACATGGTATGAGAACAAAATAATTTTTTTGGGTAAAATAAGTATTTTTCAAAAAATGCAGTTTTGCCGCCTTTTGATGGCGCACCCATTTTAAATATAATTTTTGACCAGTTTATAAGTTCAATTTTACAAAATAAACTTCTTCTTTTGAATCAGGATATAAAAATTTACATTGGATAAATTTTTGATATTTTTCTGACAACGTTCTTATTTTGATGAATAGTAAAAACACGCTAAATTTTACTTAAAAACAAAATTTTTCATCGAGATAATTTATATGATTAAAATATAATAGTAAATTGTTTTAAAGTATAAATAGAATATATTTTTACCATTCAATTTAATTTATTTCATTATCATTGATTTTACATTGAATTCATAGGTTAAATCAATTCAATCTTTTGCAATGTTTTAAAGAAAAACCCGTTTTCTTTTACAACGGGATTAATTTTAAATTAATTACTTCAAATTATGTGTTTTGAATTTGGAAAAATGGATTCCATATTTTGAATCAGTAGGTACAAATTATGTTAATAGACTACTTTCTATTTTTGGGCATTATGAATAATAACTACGATAAATTTTATTTACCACAGTTAAAGGTAAATTAGGTAATTAAGGGAAAAAATAATATTATAAAATTACTCTAAGACCTGCCAAAATTATATTGGATGACTAAAAGTCGACCCATATCACATAAGTGTCGTAATAGATTAATTTTATGTACTTTTGACCATGAAAATAATTTAATTATTATTAAAACCAAAGAAAGTGACAACATGTCACTCTCTTAAATCTTATAAGTATAATAAATTTAATTTAGTGATAACCTTAATGAAACTTATAACATGAATAATCTCCAGAAATATAATATAATTATCTACATCATTTTAATTTATTTATAATTTTTAGGGATTAAATAATTATCATTAAAGGTGACACAATAGTGATGTTGAAATTATTTTATTGATTGAAATATAAAAAAATGGTTTTAAAAATATTAAAATAAATATTATATGAACTATTTAATGTTCTCCACTAATTTTATACATAAATATGAAATGTTATTAATCTATTAAAGATTTTATTTTGAAAATATCTTATGTGAGGATTTTATTTAAATTCAAATAAATGAATAGTGTCAAAATTGACACTTGTTATTTTATAAAAATAACATAATATAAAATTGTTTAAAAATAAAAAAAATATTTAAAAATTATAAATTATAATTTATATGGCCTGAAATTGCATAAATTATCCAATTATGGACAATTCACAACAAATAAGTAATTATTTATAACAATTTAAAATTTAGAATCTTATTACCACAAATAAAATTAAATAGATTAAATAAGGATAAATGAAGTTGATAATGTTTAAAATAAATTCCCAACATGTATAAATTTTATTGGTTGATTATATTACAACCCTATATCATCTAATCTTCAGATTTGAGTCATTTTGGATGTTTTTATGTGGGGTTTGAATTTATTATAAATTAATATTTTTGAGGTTTCCAAAGGTGCCCCTCTCCTCCCTTATAAAAGGGCACCTCCCCACTCTCCTCTTTACACAACTTTGAGCCTTCAAGATCGGAAAAACCCTGCCCATTACTCTTCTGAACTTCTCTATTAATATTTTTGAGGTTCTGGTCTTCTCAAAAGACCAACTCTAGTCCCTTAAGAAGAATCTTAAAGGAGGTGCGTCGAAGAAGAGGTAGTCTCTTCTACCGATTCTTTCAAGTTTCCTTCTTCTTCAACTTCCTATTATTTATTTGTTTCATTGTAAAGTAATACAATTATTATCACTAATATAATGATATGAATATATAAATATGAAACAACCCCATTACATCTTCTATCCATCCTATGGAAAATGCAATCACTGCGCGTGCGTACGTACGAAATACCGTCTCCACGCCGTGGTGTAATCAGTTTTTCCACTATCACCTTACTTGGATGGGTACAATGGTGTAAAGAATAACTATATATGGTTATTATAACATCAAACTGATTTTGAGATATTATATCATCCACTCCAATCCTATTCAATAATTATGGGAATGATATCATCGCTCGTGCGTACGTACGGACTACCATCTCCACGAACGCGATGAGATTCATTTTCCATGATTAACCATTCAGGTATGATTATAAAGTATATATAATAAATAATAATGAAAGATATTACATAATAATGATACTTTATTTATGTACATATACGTTTTATTTATTTAATTCCATTCAATTCAATAAGGAAATGAAAACAACGTTCATGCGTACGTACAACCTACTGTCTCCATGAATGGTGTATTTCATTCCATTTATCGATCTATAATATATATTTATATGATGAATATATAATATATATAAATCATGTTTTACATTCTGGAATTAAGTAAATCTGTATATAAGTAATAATATCAATAACAACAAGTCGAAACACGTACGATAAATGAAACGATTTTACCCAAAACACCGATTTAACATGGAATTTACAAAAAATGGGTAATATAAAGTCATAAGTGAACCATATATGATATCATAATAATTAATATGATTCTGTAATAAGTCAATGACATTATTTAAATCATTATAAAGGTGTTTCAGATACATATTAAGCATATCAGACATAAGTTAAGGGATACCTTTTCCAATCTCGTTTTTATCCGAGATTGTTTATTTGTAAGTATTTACTAGGGTTATATTTATCATCCATGTCCCTATTTTCTGAATTTTTTTCATGTATGATTAATGTCATTTTAAACCATTTTTTAAATTTACTACATGGTATGTAAGTAATCTTTCTTTTGTTTACCATACGAGGTACTTTTTTGACTTTTTCGGCAAAAGTACGAGAATAATGTTTTTTTAACTTATACGACATGAATGGATTTTTACATTTTCATAAAGCATTGTTTTCATGAAGAATACTCTATAATATTTCATGATTATTTCCAACAAAATACTTTTATTTAAAAATTGTATGGCATTTTGTGAAAATAAAAATTATTTTAAAGAAGAAAGGATATTTTCCTCAAGAATTAATTTCAAGTGTTTTGTCAAAACTATTTTCCATCTAAGATGAAATTATTTAGTATGATTATGTTTCAAGTAAAATGTCTCTATTATTTACATGGTTTGATTATTTTTATGATGAAATGATATCTATTTGTTTTATATGGATTATGTTATGATGCGATGATGTTTATAAAACCCATTTTATTCTTTGGGTTATGATGAATGATTTATGTTTATTTTGTGCCACAAGTAAGAATGATTTCATTATGAGATGGGTGGGACCTATATATCCCTCTAATTCATTGGGTAAAGATTTATATCTCATGAGATAAACATGGCTGGAATGGAAAGTTAATCCGGTTCAGTGATACAGGACTGGAACGAGGAGTGAACTCGAATCAGAAAGGGACTTTGTCCACTAAGATGGTCTTGGAAGCAATGCCTTGGCTACTATGAAAATCATATCATGTGCTTAATGGTTTTCCACAATTAAATGTTTTATTCACACACTTTTTTATCATGATTGAAGTTCCTTTATGACCTATGCCTTACGTACTGCCAATATTTATTTCACAACTCAAGATTTTGATGTGCAAAATTTATGTTCATGTTTTGAAGTTAAAATGTATATGGTTTGTTTTATTTTCTCCATGCTTACCCTTACTGAGAATTTGAGCTCACCATTTATATGTTTTCTTTTCCTCAGGATATAAAGAAATGTTTTAGGTAAGAAAAAAAAGGGAAGATCTGTATGGTAGATGTTGAAGATCTTTCATCAAGATTAGAATATTATATTCCGAGTTTCCAAAGACACTAAACTATTACGGTCCTTTGGTGTCTGTTTTTGTTATCAATTCCACAAAAGTAATATAATGTCCATGTAAGTCAAGATTGGGTCTCTATAATGGATGTGCTAATTTTTATACCATTCATGGTTTATGGATAAAGTATTGACATTTCATATGATAGTTTTAATATGAATGTTTATGTAATGTTTCAACCTTTGTATATGAGGAATGCATTGGACTTAGTAAGTGACTGGTGGAGCCTGCTATATCTCTTTGATACATCGGTAGGTCTCATGTGACAAACTTGTGTCTTGGCACTAGGTTTTGACAAAATCTTAATTTTAGTCTTGGAACGAGGCCCTGACTATGTGGTTATGAAGTCGGGAATTATCCATTCCATAATAATGAGATTATATATTGATATTTCATGTGGTTATTTGACTAGTAGAATACCCATGACTATGTTTTATTATGGTATTATTTACTCAGCTCATATTTCTGCCATAAAGTTTTCATGATTATAATTGGTAAAGGCGTGTGTTTTTAATTATTCACTATGCCTAATGTTAATGTTATCTTTAGTATTATTTATTACTCTTACCGAGCATCTGAGCTCCCCATTTCTTATGTTTTATTTTCCCAGGATTCCAAGAAGTGTATTATGATTGATATGCATGGTTAAGTTGCTGGATTAATGGAATTATCAAAGGATAATTTATGTTGTGTTTTATTTTCTAATGTGTAATGTAACGTTCATATATGTAATCTATTTTCCGAGACTGAAAAACTGATCATTCTTTTGGGACTTGATTCCTTGTAATAATTCCAATGTATTAAAATAATGCACCAGCTCCGGGATTCTAGGGTCGGGGCGTTACAGTTAGTATCAGAGGATGTTTAGTAAAAACCTTGGAAGATATATTTAGAAAAACATTGATTAGAAAACACTACCCTAATATAGACTTTGAGGATTAATATAGAATAACATCTAAAATTTTTGGTAATGTAAACATTATGTGGGTTTTCAAAGCAATACATCCATGTCTGGATATGAGAAGGTAGAGGCGGCTCTGACATAGATGTACCTAGGGGTGAAAACTCTGACAAGGAGTTGCAGGCTTGACCTGGGGTATCCTAGTACACAACAACATGACTTGAAACACTCTTGGTTACGACACACCCCGAGGGATATGCTTAGGATAATTCATATTTTCTTTACAAACATATTTGATGGATTTTAATATAAGATGAGAATAAATAACCTTGATTGATCCTAATGTGTTTTAGATTGAAAAAAGGTGTCATGATATTCTCTAAATGATTTTATGACTCACACTAGGATTTCTTGTGTTAGTCAATGGTTGCATTCCAAGGAAGACATAGAAACATTGTACATGATGTACAAGGTTGGAACGGTGGTGGAAATAAGCAACAAAATGGAATGCTGATAGGCGTAAAAGATATTGTGTTCATGCCAAATTATTTTTCAAAAAATATGATAAAAAACATCTATATTATCCAACTCCCAGACTCAATAATTAAGAAAAAGGTGGTAAATGATAAGAGCTCTAGTAGTGAATATGATGGAGAAAATAAATCTCATTTTCCATTATGCTGGAAATGTGGAAGGAAACACCACGGAAAGTGTCTCAATGGAACAAAAAAATGCTTTATGTGTGGGGAAGAAGGACATAAAGTAAGGAATTGTTGAGGAAAAATGAAGAGTACTATGGAAGAAAATAAAAATGATCCCAAGAATCCATTTATAGTCATTACTGTAAATGTAGGGGACCTGGTCATTACCCGAGTCAATGCCCTATTCTATAGGATAACTTCTTGGACAAGTAAGAAACTATGTAGAAATAAATGGATGGAGAAATGTTTAAATGTATATGTTCTCTTTATTGATGGGATTACTTTGGAATACTTTTCTCTTGTATGTGTAACCCTCAAGTTTGTTATGTGAAAATAATATTCAAGGAAGAATTAAATTTTATTTTGTGGATATAGTTCTAAATAACCATTTGGGTTTATATGATCCTTGAATTTGAGGAAATTACAGGTTATTAATTTTTCGGATGAAAAAGCGAGGTGTGGGATAACATTTATGGTTAATATATATTAGGTTTATTTTTTAATTTAACTCATTTTTTTGGAATATTATAAAACTATATAGTTTTTGAAAAAGGAAAACATGTAGACCACGTGACAATCCGCCGTGTTGGAAAAAGCTACGGGAATCGAACCCACAACCAAAGTACGACTGGGATTTATTGCCTACCACTAGACTACGTGAAGTCCCTGGTTAGTATGACTAATTATTTTTAGTTAAATGATTTTATAGATCAAGAATATGTTGATTTGGGTAACTTATGATTTATCATTCATATAGGAAAATGATTTGGTGATTAAGTGATAAATGTTATTTTGGAAGATGTTCGCTCTTTTGGTAACACTATATGCCTAAGGAAAATAGAATACTATGAGATTTAATTTGAGGTGTAATGGATGGTTTTAACCTATGTTTTTATTGTGGATTTATAGTGATTTGGGTTATTTATGGAAATGATTAACCTATCATAGAGAATATGTGATTATGTTAATTACTTTTAAGTATGTGACATTAAGAGTAGTTGATGTTATTTGGAGATACAATTTATCGTGGAAGACTATGTAAGAAAATTCTTATGAATTTTGGGTTTCAGTATTAGTCTAGATTATATTGAAAGATTTTATGGACAATTATTTATTGAATGGTATTTATTGAACTTTGGGTATTGTTGGTTTAATTTTAGAAATTAAGATTAGTATTTCTTTCTTTAAAGAATTATCCTTTTTAGGGATCATCTGATCTTTTACTAACAATTTTGGTTTTGGTTAATACTTAAAGAAAAGGGAAATATGTAGTTCATCCATTTTGGATTATGTGATTCTCTATAAGTTGATTCTAGCACTTCAGGTGTGACCTAGTAATCTGGAATACTCATCGTTTGGAGTGAAAGATGAGTTTGTGGTAAGAATTAGTTGAAGGATAAAACTCTACTTGTGAAGTATATATTTTTCACTTATTCTATGAATAAATTAATTATTAAACTTTAGGAAAGGGATCTTAAAACTAAAAATATGTTATCCTAATTATTTTTGTTGAACTGAGGATATTTTAAATCATCATAGATTGATGGCTTTGAGCCCCTCAATTTTACACTTCTTTGTGATTGATGACCTCAATCACTCCTTATAAATATTTACATTTTCCCTCCAATTATGTGTCTCTAATTTCAACCAATGTTCTTCTAATCGAGATCATAATTTGTTGGTGTCCTTTTTCATTTTCTTTTCCCTCTTATTAAGACTAAATTTTATTAACCAAATTTCTGATGTGGGTTTTCCACAAAGGAATTTTTCTATTTTTATCCTTTTATTTTCGAAGAAAAATTTCAAATTGCGAGGACAAAATTTATTAAAGGAGGGGATAATGTAACACCCCAAGATTACATGGTACATTATCTCATCAAAGTAATTCAATAACATGTACTATATGCAACACTGAGTTTGAGCGCACCACGACATACCAAACTAGCCATTCAAAAAATGGTTATGAATAGTATTAACTATATTTTTAATGTTATATACTCCATATAATTTTAAATTATTTATTATGTTTTTCTTAGACATATTATAATAACAAATTCAATTTTTCAGATAAAATGTATTTTTCAAAAGAAAAATGCAATCTTACCACCTTTTAATAGTGAAACCTTTTTAAAGCCAATATTTTAAACATTTACATATTCAATTTGACAAAATAAAATTCTTCTTTAGAATGGGGACATCAAAATTTACCTTGGATGAAATTTTGGTATTGTTCTAATAATATTCATTTTTTAGGAATAGTGAGAAATACTGTATTTTAATCCAAAACTGCCTTTTATTCTAATTTATTTATATGGTTATATTATTTTTTTAATTTGATTTTAAGGTTATTTAGATTATATTTTTACTATTTAATTCAATGTTGGTCATTAGATGTAATCTCACTTTTCAATTGAACATAAAGAAGTGAAAATCTTTTGATAGTTAATATTTCTTAAAAACACGCTTTCTGTTTTGACAACCGGAATTAATATTAAATTAATTAATCTAACTTCTATGTTTGGAATTTGTTTAAATAGACATCATTTATGAATTCAGAATATCAAATATATCTTTGGAAGAAGTTTTGGTATTTTTCTGGAAAACTTAAATTTTTGATGAATAGTGAAACCATTAAGTAGTAGTTACACATCTGACTTTTCATTTAAATGAAATTTTACCACTTCTGTGAATTGAATTTAGAAACTCCGACATACATGGTTGTTATTAGTAAGTAAAATATGCTTCAATAAGATGAAAATATTTTTTGGTGAATAGTAAATTTTGACTTTTATTTACTGTGGTTAAAGCTAAATAGGGTAATTCAAGGTAAAAAGAATATTATAATAATACAAAATTAGTTTAACACTTCTTCTAACCTTATTAGATGAGTAATGTCCGACAATGGGCATCTATGGGTCGACTTTGGGACCCCATGGAGTCACTTATGAGTGAAAATGACATTTTATATTAATTAATTTTAAGTAAAGTCAAAATGACTTAAACATATATCTTCTAGTAAATAATTTTTTTACATGGAGTTATATAATTTATCTATTAGACTATAAATATTCATTAGAAATATAAAAATATTTTCTACATCATGGTATTTTTTTATAATTTTTAGAAATAAAATATATAAAATTATTTATGACACAATAATGATGTAGTGTTTACCTCATTAATGAATGATTTAAATTAATAAGATTATAAAGATTAAAAAAATAACCAAAACCCATCCAGTTTTTATTGGATTATTTTATTTCGACCAATAGTCGTCTTATATTCAAATATAATTAGTTTTGGACATTTAGATACTGAAAATAATTATATAATAAAATAATCTTTTCACGCTTTCCAAAAGTGCGCCTCCTCCCCCTTAAAAAATCCCTCATCTCTAACCCATTACTCACACCTCTCAAGCCCCTTGGATCATCCAAACTCATCCCAAATAAGCTCTAAATATCCATCCCTTACACCGAGAAGCATTACCTTAGGCATAAGGCACTTCAAAAAATCCATTTGGTTCAAACCAAAGGGAGTTACCCAATTTTAAGGTAACGTCTTCCCTAAAGTTATCTTCTTTTATTTTAGTTCTCCAACCCCCTAAACTCTTATTATTAGTTTATTTTATAAAAAAACAATTATCTTCAATATACTAGGTTGTTTTTATGAGAAATATTCTAGCTACACTTACACACACCTCCATCTAATGGGAAAAGAACATACTGTTTCTCTGGACGGCGAACTACTGCCTCATGAAACGATGATTGTTCAATTATCTCCTACTTCCTCTTATGGTGGACATTATGATGGACCTGTATTTATATATGATATATATTATGTTTATGTTTTCTCTATGATTCTGTAATTTTCATTTAAAAACACACCTTTATGCTTTCCAATATGTGCGAATACGATAATTTCATTTGAGGAAGTGCGGACTACTGCCCCTCAAGGTGATATGATTCATTCATGACATACATGGAATGTATAAAGGATGGAGTTAATTTAATTATGTAACACATATATCATATGATATTCTACTGGAATTATAATATACCAATGTATAATTATGTTTTCATTTCACTAAATATGAAATAGAAATGAAATTAGCATCCATACGTACGTACAACATACTATCTCCATGAATGTTGCATATCATTTATTATCTCAAAATAACATAAACTAATTATAAATATATATATTTATACTGGATATATATGATATATATTATTTTTAAATCATGAATATGATACTGGAGATAATATAATTTCGACCACATGGGCAGTTTGTAATTATAACAAGTTCATTTTTGACTCACGTACCAAATATCAACAAAACGACCATTATTAACTTAAATGATTAATAATGTTTATAACATGGTAATAAGTGATATAAAAGGAATAATAAACTTTAAAAAGGTTCTTAATCAATTATAAATTAACATTAGTTTATTATTCAAGAGATTAAAGAACGAACGAGTCAAGTCAGACATGAGGTAAGGGGTTTCTTCTCTCACTTTTAATTCCATGAGATTTCCATTGTTCCCAACTTATTTATTGAATGTGGTGTATTTTGTACTTAAATATGATATATTTTATCATGATTACCTTTATATTCATGTTATTCTACGATTCATTTTCTGGTTATTAACTTTTGGTCATACGACTTGATTGATTACAATGTTGTAAGGGTTTTTCATCTCACTTTTTATTCTCGTGATATTCATGCTATATTAGCCACTATTTACTTTTTTATAGTGTATTTACTACCCATGATTGTATTATTGGTGTAATATAATTTAATTTATGGGTATTTACATCTTTATTGTATGATCCTTCTTTCATGGGGTGTATGTTTTGTGAGTTACCAAATCGGTAAGGGAATTTCAAATTTCATTTTCCACTAATTGGGCTTTACACATACTTCATTGATTATTTTACTCCAAGATTATGTGTGTAATAACTATTTATTATTCATGTATTAATTTACACTCCCCTTTGTGTGGATATACTTTTGATTCACATAATCACTCCATTGATAATTTCTCATGTCAATGATATGAACTTGATAAGAGAAATCTTTACTCAATTTCCATTCATTGAGTTAAACATCCAAGTCATTGGTGTTGTTTTTACAAGAATATATGTGAATTTACTCTATTTGATTTACACTTAATATCCTATCATATTTAGTGTATTTATATTTTTCATAGATAATTATGTCATTGATTTATCCTTAACCTAAAGATACAGTCTTTATAAAGGGATTTATCTCAATTTATATTCCATTGAGACTTCTTTTTTGATTATGCACCAATTCACTTTTATATGGTGTATATAAAGTACTATGACATAGTATATCATGAATCCCTTTATTCTCATGATATTATAATGTTTTGATTATCTCAATTATTTGTATTCATGCGTCTCTCATTTTGTTAGAAACTCTAACTAAAATATTATTTTAAATGTGTTAAAGATTTATTCTTCTAAATCTTTCTCATTAATGTCCTTGTTTTAAAAATTGTAAATACCCGTAAATTTCAATGAAATTTTTTTCTTAATTTTCTTTGGAATTTTACAAGAGCGCAGTCTCTGACAACACCTGATTCCGAGGCCCGGTGTGCCCAGAATCATTTTCCGAAGTTTGGCTCGGGTACGTTCAGTGAACGGACGAGCGAGTTTTTCTAACTTTTAAACCGGTGCCTGGAATCGAATTCTGAGGGCACCTATGAAATCGCAACGTCGGTATTTGCCTAGAAACGCCTCTTCCGGAGTTGCGTTTTCTCGGTTGTGGTTTTTAATTTTGGGCTTAAAGTTAAGAAATAAAATAATTTTTCAACAACTTTATTTAATTTCACTTGAAGCCACTTGAAAGCCACTTAAACTGAGTTAAAACAGATAGGATGCTATCCAGAAATATCCTACCCCCTTGGTAGGATATTTGTGATGTGGGGCCCGCACGATCCCCGCCATTTCATTCCGCTAAGTAACGCACCCACGAAAACCCGTCATTATGAAATTCAACTGACGTGTTTTCTTAATTTCTTAACAGACCATTTAATTGGGCGGTTTATTTCATAAATTAAATGAGCCGTTTCTTTCGTTGAATTAATTCAACGAATTGATGGGTCGTTTCTTACCCGTTTTCGTTTGTTGGAATAATAATAAAATAAGACCAACCTCTCTTTTTTGGAGGATTACTCGTTGAGACAGAATCCTAGTATCTTCTTTCTCCTTCGCGAAGAACGCGAAGAACGCGAAGAACGCCGTCATCCGCGGAAATCGACGACGCCCAAATCCGAGACGTTCTTCCCCGCCCCGATCTCCGATCACCAACCGTTTGAGGTGAGTGATTTCGGGTTTCTTCTAAAAGTTCTTTTTGGTTTAAAACGAAACACATGTTTAATTATTAATAATTTAAATCTGTTGTTCTTGGTCCGTTGAGTTCGCGGACTCAACGCTGGATTCCGCGACGACGCGACGCCTTCCCGCGACGACGCGACGATCCCCCTCTTCCGCAACGAGCAATTCCGCGAAGAACGCTCACACGTGACAACTACGAGGTAGAGATTTTATCTTTGGAATTAACCCCTTTTATTTTTTCCGTTAATGTTTCTTTAAAAAGTTAAAGAACCGGTTTGTGAACAATTTTAAACTTATTAAAATTGTTGTTTCCTGTGTGGAATAAAAATTCTCCCGTAATTTATATCTAACGCGGAGGGTGCGGGCCAAATGAACACGGCCCGAAAACCCTCCGCCGTTCTTCGTTCTTGTGCGGATTTGACGAGCGACGACGAAATGTGCCGCAACGGAAGTTTGATGATCCCGTAGTGAAGAAAGAGTCTCGGGAGGAGCAACGGCACAGACGGGAAGAAAAACGAGCCACCGGAACGACTCCGGCGGCCCAAGGAAGCCGGCGGCGGCGACGCCCGGCGCGCCGCCGGACGAGACCGCTGCGACACCGGCCGCGGCGGCGGCACTCGCGGGACGCGGCTGAAGCCGCGTCCGGCGCCAGGGAGACACCCCGCGGGTGTCCTTCGGGTGTCCCGCGGGTGTCACGCGTGGGCGGCGGCTCCCCCCGCGTCACTCAGGGCGCGGCTTCAGCCGCGCCCGGTTGGCTGGCCGACACCCCGCGGGTGCCGCGGGGGTGTCACGCGGGGCTGCGGCTCCCCCCGCGTCGGCCACTCGGCCGCTCGGCCGAGCCAGGCCTGGCTGGCCGAGCCAGACCGGTCGGACCGGGTCGGACCGGGTTAGACCGGGTCGGACCGGGTTCGGCCGACCCAGGGGGGGTCGGACCGGGTCGGCCCGGGCCCGGACCCCCCATCTTCGGACGATTTTTGTTCAAACGTCCGTAACTTGGGCTACGAGACTCCAAACGACTCGCCGTCAGCGGCAACGCGATCCTTGGATCGAGACGGTCCTTTCGGTATATCGCACTCAAGGTTTCGGAATACTTTGAGTTCGGCCGGGTTGGTTCGTACACGAAACCAACCGGGCCCTCAGAGCGGAAACACTCATATCTTGAGCTACGGACGTCCGATTGACGTGCCGTCAGCTTTGTTGAATTCCTCTAAGTGAGATGGATCTTTTGGCTCACTCCCCCCGAGGTTTGGACGCAGGTGGAGTATGGTCAGGTTGGTTTTGCCTTAAAAACCAACCGGGCCCTTGGAACGAAAAAGCCAATAACTCTTAGACCGGGCGTCCGATTGACGCGCCGTCTGCGACGTTGAGTTCCTGTTGACGATACAGAACTTTTGGATACATCAACTTCGGACTTTGTGTCAGTTGATGTATCAGCCTCTCGGATCGGGGAGCGGACCCTCCCGAACGAGCGTGCTGTGTGCGGAACCCTAGAGCTGGCTGCGACTGCTTCTTCGACAGCGACGATTGTACAGAGATCCTCCGTGGACTCCGACGACGACCGTGCAGAGATCCTCAGTGGACTGCGGTGACGACTGTGCAGAGATCCTCAGTGGACTGCGACGACTAATACACTCAGCGATCCTACGTGGATCTGTGCTACAGGTCCTGTGTGGGCCCGATCCTGTGTGGGTCCGATCCTATGTGGGTCAACGCTCAGCGGTTCTGTGTGAGCCAGCGCCTACAGGTCCTGTGTGGGCCCGATCCTGTGTGGGTCATTGCGGGGGTTAGTTACCTATCGATCCTTCGTGGGTTCGACGACTTAGATGGATCAGTGATCATCTTTATCATCATCCGAAGAAGTATATCTCTGTGAGCTGAATCATGTGTTACTCTCCTTTGTGGATTGTGTTGAGCTATCCTGTGTGGATTTACTGTTTACTATCCTTTGTGGATTGTGTTGAGCTATCCTGTGTGGATTTACTATTTACTCTCCTTTGTGGATTGTGTTGTGCTATCCTGTGTGGGTATACATTTGCTTTCCTCTCTGGATTGGGTTGTGCTTGGGCTCGGACGTTGGAGCCGAACGAGAATTGATGACTTAGGTATATGTATGGGCATATACCTGAGCCGTGTCAGATGTTACTTCGTGATTGAATCTTTCCTTTGTGGATTATCCTTCGTGGATTTTGGGATACCTTCGGGGGTCTCGGGGTCCCTACTGAGTATCTTATACTCACCCCTGCACGGGCTTTTCCCGCACTACGTGGTGTTGGTTGCAGACGACGGACATCGCTGATCGTGGTGGAGGTGTGCGGAGCAGGACGGTACCTGGAGGTGGACCACTGGGCGGGACGTACTCGGAGCGGTCAGGTGGACCCGAGGAGCAGTGGAGGCTATCTGTACCCACCCTTCAGGTGGGACTTCCAGAGGACGGCTCGACGCTGCAGCTTTTACTTTTCAGTTGCTGTTTTCTTTTTCAGTTGTACTTTACAGTTGGGCTTGTATTTCCGGCCCCCTTTTACTTTCAGCACCGCTTGTACAGTTTTTACTTAGTGTTTAATTTTCCTCTTGCTTACTCTGTGGTGCTTGTTTACTTTTAAAAGGCAATGCCTTCCCTTTTTTTGGGTTTTACGCCTTAGTGCTAGTCGCCAGCCCCTGGCCTATGGAAGGCGGGCTTGGGGTAGTCACGGCACGGGCCTCGAGGACGGGTCGTGACAAATTGGTATCAGAGGCGGTCGGTTCTACCGCAGACTCTGATCTTTCTTCTTTGTGAAGCAATAGTGTTTAGCGTATTGGGTGTGGTTATCAGTCCAGGGAGTCTAGTGTTGGTGAGGCGACCGACATATCCGTACACCAGGACCCTGACTTCTGATTTCCGACATAATGCACAAAAACATTGATTGCGTGTGTGTTTCAAGTTTTCTTTGTGATTACTTGTGTCAGCTCACCAGGTATACTATTCTGACCATGGCACACTTGTTTCCTTTTCAGGATGGCCCGACGACAGCAGCCAGCTAGGGTTCCGAGAGTAGAGCGCGACGACAGCCCGCCGAGCGACGAGGCCTCGGTACAGGGCCCGTTGACCGCAGAGGCACCAGCGGTACCTTTACCCGCCGAGCCCCCGATGCTTCCAGCACTGGCAGCTGACAATGCACGACGCCTCGGAGCTCTGCACGAGTTCCAGTGCCAGCGACCACCTAGGTTTCGTGGGGAGACGGACCCCCAGGCAGCTGAGGACTGGCTGGAGGCAGTCGTCCGAGTTTTCAGGCTAGTGAGGAGACCAGCAGACCTCATGGTGATCCTCACGGCGAGTCTTCTGCACGCAGTAGTAGGGCGATGGTGGAGCTTGATGCTCTAGGTACATGATGAGGCCTCCCTCATCTGGACGGACTTGGAGAGCCTCTTCCGCTCAGAGTTCGTCCCGGCCACCCTCCGTGCAGTGTGCATTCAGGAGCTTCTTCAGCTGCGACAGGGCAGCTTGACGGTCGCCCAGTACGCGGCGAGGTTCACCGACCTTTCTCGCTACTCGACATACATGGTACGAGACCCCTTCTTCCGGGCCCGGACCTTCGAGCAGGGTTTGAGACACGAGATCAGGGCGTCGCTGATCTCCCTCAGCATCCCGACCCAGGCAGGAGTGCTAGAGTGAGCCCTTCTGATTGAGAGCTTCCTGGCTGAGTCCACAACGAGACCTACTGCAGGGTGGCAGATAGCGGAGTCTTCGGCAGCAGGTAGCCGACAGATGACTCAGGGTTCCAGGCAGACCAGGCCTTCCGTCAGACGACCTCGGGACACTGGCTCAGTAGTGCGGGGAACACAGCGCGGAGCCAGTCTTCCGAGAGGCAGACAGTGCTACGAGTGCGGCGGGCAGGGCCACATGGCTCGTGACTGCCCGACCCGTCGTACCAAGGGGCAACAGACGGTGGAGGGGCCACCCAGGCAGAGGCAGAGGGTCGACCGTGGCGGTCCGTAGGGAGTAGGCGGACGAGGCAGAGGAGCTGGCCGAGCAGCAGGTGGTGGGCGGCGCTTTGAGGCTCTGCCACCACCACCACCAGGAGGCCCGCCCCGACCACAGGGAGATGGCAGGCAGAGACAGGCTCAGCTCCAGGTAGCAGAGGCCTATGACCATGGCGCGCCAGAGATGATTCGAGGTATGATCTGTGTCTATTCCACCCTTCCTGCAGTTCTTATAGACACAGGAGCGAGTCACTCTTTCATATCCACTGCCCTCGTTTGGAGCTCGGAGATTCCGACAGAGCCGTTGGCTCGATCCTTACGGCTAGAGACTCCTACGGGAGAAGACTCAACGATTACGCACTGGTGCCGGCAGAGTGAGCTTACTCTAGGAGGCGAGAGCTTCGGCTGGGATCTTCTTGTAGCACCGTCGAGACCTTACGACGTCATCTTGGGAATGGATTGGTTATCTACGGTCCATGCACAGATTGATTTCATTAGGCGCAAGGTGCGATGTGTACGCACCGACGGGAGCAGGTTCACCTTCACCGGCGAGAAGGGAGCCTTCGAAGCACAGGATGGACTCACGCAGAGGAGAGGACAACCCATCACTCATCAGTTGTCTAGCCTCATCCTTGGAGAAGTTGACGTGCGGAGTCCTAGTTTTCCTGCAGCGGTGGATCAGTACGCAGACGTCTTTCCTGACGATGTTCCAGGGCTACCTCCTCGTAGAGAGGTAGACTTTTATATTGATCTGTACCCCGGGACAGCCCCGATATCCACTCCAGCATATCGGATGGCCCCCGCTGAGCTTTGAGAGGTACAGGTACAGTTGGAGGACTTGCAGGGCAAGGGGTTCATCCGACCCAGTGTTTCACCCTGGGCTTCGCCGATTTTGTTCGCCAAGAAGGCGGACGGGAGCTTGCGACTATGTGTAGATTATCGTCGACTGAACCAGGTGACTGTGAGGAACAAGTATCCTCTACCCAGGATTGATGATCTCTTCGATCAGCTCAAGGGAGCACGGTGGTTCTCGAAGATAGACCTTAGGTCAGGCTATCATCAGCTCAGAGTTCGAGACGAGGATGTGCAGAGGACGACCTTCAGGTGTCGGTATGGCCACTATGAGTTCTTGGTTATGCCTTTCGGCGTAACCAACGCTCCAGAAGTGTTCATGAGCCTCATGAACAGGATCTTCCAGCCATACCTTGATCGATTTGTTGTGGTCTTCATCGACGACATTTTGGTGTACTCGACGACGGAGGAGGAGCACGCCTACCACTTGCGGGTTGTACTAGACACACTCCGAGAGCACCAGCTTTATGGAAAGCTCTCGAAGTGCCAGATCTGGTTATGTGAGGTCCACTTCTTGGGGCACGTCATTTCTGAGGTGGGAGTTGCGGTGGATCCTGCGAAGATCGAGGCAGTTCTAGCTTGGGAGCCACCCAGGAGAGTGACAGAGGTGCGGAGTTTCTTGGGTCTAGCCGGATACTATCGGAGATTTGTGCTGGACTTTTCCAGAGTTGCAGCGCCACTATCATCTTTGACGAAGAAGGGGAAACCCTTCGTGTGGTCAGACAGATGTCACCAGAGCTTCCAGGAGCTGAGACAAAGATTGACCAGCGCACCTATCTTGAGGTTTCCTGAGGAGGGAGTTGGATACGTAGTCTACTGTGATGCATCAGAGACCAGACTTGGGTGTGTCCTGATGTAGGAGCGGGCCGTTATTGCCTATGGATCACATCAGTTAAGGCCGCATGAGCAGAATTACGCTACCCATGACCTGGAGTTGGCAACAGTGGTCTTCGCTCTGAAGACATGACGACACTATCTGATGGGCGAGCGCTTTACAGTCTTTTCCGACCACCAGAGTCTCAGGTACATCTTCTCTCAGAAGGACCTGAACCTGAGACAGCGGTGATGGCTCGAGTTCCTCCAGGACTATGACTTTGAGAAAGTCTATACTCCTGGGAAGGGGAACGTGGTAGCCAATGCCCTCAGCAGGAGGACGGGCATCCAGCTACTTGAGGAGGCGACAGAGCAGCTAGCCGCTTTGCAGATATCCTTTGTGGATAGAGACGGAGCAGCCTTCCTTTAGTCTCTCACCGTCTCTCCTCCACTTCTATAGTAGGTCAGAGAGGCTCAGCGTGGGGACGCTGACTGTGAGACACGGCGTGCACAGATATCCTCGGGACAGGCACCTGATGGTTTCTACCTTGGAGCAGAGCACAACGTCCTTTTCAGAGGATGTACCTTGGTACCAGTCACTTTACGAGAGGAGGTGCTAAGATAGTTTCACACTTCTCCTTTGGCGGTACATCCAGGAGTGGCGAAGATGTACCAGGACCTCAGACGACAGTACTGGTGGCCGGGCATGAAGAAGGCTGTGGCAGAGTTCGTTTCACGGTGCCTCACCTGCCAGTAGGTGAAGGCAGAGCATCGGGTACCAGAAGTCTTGGAACATCCCTTGGAGGTCCCGGAATGGAAGTGGGACGGCATATCTATAGACTTCGTGACTGGACTTCCACGCACTTCTAGATGTCACAAATCCATTTGGGTGATTGTTGACCGACTCACCAAGTCGACACACTTCTTACCCATCTGACAGCAGGGCTCAGTGGAGAGATTGGGGCGCCTCTACATTCAGGAGATTGTATGGCTTCACGGTGTGCCATCGACTATCGTCTCCGATCGGGATGCTCGTTTAACTTCCTGGCTTTGGAAGGGGTTGCAGGAGGCGTTCGGGATGCGGCTACGTCTGAGCACCGCCTTTCACCCTCAGACGGATGGTCAGATGGAGAGGACCATTCAGACTCTCGAGGACATGCTCCGCGCATGTGTCCTCGACTTTGGTCGCAGCTGGGAGGACCACCTAACCTTGGTGGAGTTCGCGTACAACAACAGCTACCACTCCACCATCGGGATGGCACCCTACGAGGCATTGTACGGCAGGCCTTGCAGATCTCCTTTGTGCTGGACAGACCCTGGGGAGTTAGCACTTGTGGGACCAGAGATGGTCCAGGCCACGACAGAGAAGGTCCAGGTCATCCAGGAGCGGGTGAGGACAGCTCAGAGCCGGCAGAAGTCATATGCTTACAGGAGGCGGAGGACACTAGAGTTCGAGGATGGCGACCACGTCTTCTTGCGGGTCTCACCTCGACGTGGTTTGCGGAGGTTTGGTCGAGGCGGAAAGTTGTCTCCATGCTTCATCGGGCCTTTCCAGGTCCTCAGTAGGATTGGCGAGGTGGATTATCGCCTGGCTCTGCCACCTCAGTTGCACCAGGTGCACGACGTCTTCCACGTATCTCAGCTGAGGAGATACGTGCATGACCCGACGCACATCATTGACTATGGGGAGCTAGATGTGGATGATGAGGCGACTTTTGCGGAGGTCCCGGTGGAGATAGAGGATCGACAGGAGCGGGTCCTACGTGGGCGATCTATTCCTCTTGTGCACATCAGATGGAAGCACGGGAACCTCCAGGAGAGCACATGAGAGCGGGAGGCTCATATGCGTGCTCAGTACCCACATTTGTTTCCCTAGTTTATGATGTATCTTTACGGGGACGTA
The DNA here is from genome assembly GCA_963277665.1 of Viscum album. Classification (NCBI taxonomy): domain Eukaryota; kingdom Viridiplantae; phylum Streptophyta; class Magnoliopsida; order Santalales; family Viscaceae; genus Viscum; species Viscum album. Next base: position 806,112,876 of record OY728127.1, read on the forward strand.
AAGCCCTGAGGTAGGAGTAATGTAAAGACCCGTAAATTTCAAGCAAATTTTTTTCTTAATTTTCTTTGGAATTTTATAAGAGCGCAGTCTCTGACGGCACCTGATTCCGAGGCCCGGTGTGCCCGGAATCATTTTCCGAAGTTTGGCTCGGGTACGTTCAGTGAACGAATGAGCAGGTTTTTCTAACTTTTGAACCAGTGCCCGGAATCAAATTCTGAGGGCACTGATGAAATCGCAGCGCCGGTATTCACCTAGAAATGCCTCTTCCGGAGTTGCGTTTGCTCGGGTGTGGTTTTTAATTTTGGGCTTAAAGTTTAGAAATAAAATAATTTTTCGACAACTTTATTTTATTTCACTTGAAGCCACTTGAAAGCCACTTAAACTGAGTTAAAACGGATAGGATGCTATCCAGAAATATCCTACCCCCTTGGTAGGATATTTGTGAGGTGGGGCCCTCACGAGCCCCGCCGTTTCTTTCCGCTAAGTAATGCACCCGTGAAAACCCGTCATTATGAAAGTCAACAGACTCGTTTTCTTAATTTCTTAACAGACCATTTAATTGGGCGGTTTATTTCGTAAATTAAATGAGCTGTTTCTTTCGGTGAATTAATTCAACGAATTTATGGGTCGTTTCTTACCCGTTTTCGTTTATTGGCATAATAATAAAATAAGACCAATCTCTCTTTTTTGGAGGATTACTCGTTGAGACAGAATCCTTGTATCTTCTTTCTCCTTCGCGAAGAACGCGAAGAACGCGAAGAACGCGAAGAACGCCGTCATCCGCAGAAATCGACGACGCCCAAATCCGAGACGTTCTTCCCCGCCCCGATCTCCGATCACCAACCGTTGGAGGAGAGTGATTTCGGGTTTCTTCTAAAAGTTCTTTTTGGTTTAAAACGAAACACATATTTAATTATTAATAATTTAAATCTGTTGTTCTTGGTCCGTTGAGTTCGCGGACTCAACGCCGGATTCCGCGATGACGCGACGCCTTCCCGCGACGACGCGACGATCCCCCTCTTCCGCGACGAGCAATTTCACGAAGAACGCTCACGCGCGACAACTACGAGGTAGGGATTTTATCTTTGGAATTGCCCCTTTTATTTATTCCGTAAATGTTTCTTTAAAAAGTTAAAGAATCGGTTTGTGAACAATTTTAAACTTATTAAAATTGTTGTTTTCTGTGTGGAATAAAAATTCTCCCGTTGTTTATATCTAACGCGGAGGGTGCGGGCCAAACGAACACGCCCCGAAAACCCTCCACTGTTCTTCGTTCTTGTGCAGATTTGACGGGCGATGAGGGAACATGCCACAACGGAAGTTTGATGATCCCGCAGTGAAGAACGAGTCCCGGGAGGAGCAACGACGCAGACGGGAAGAAAAACGAGCCACCGGAACGACTCCGGTGGCCCGTGGAAGCCGGCGGCGGCGCCCGGCGCGCCGCCGGACGAGACCGCCGCGGCACTGGCCGCGGCGGCGGCGCTCGCGGGATGCGGCTGAAGCCGCGTCCGGCGCCAGGGAGACACCCCGCGGGTGTCATGCGGGGGCGGCGGCTCCCCCCACGTCACTCGGGGCGTGGCTTCAGCCGCGCCCGGTTGGCTGGCCGACACCCCGCGGGTGCCGCGGGGGTGTCACGCGGGGCGACGGCTCCCCCTGCGTCGGCCACTCGGCCGCTCGGCCGAGCCGGGCCGGGCGGGCCGAGCCAGACCGGTCCGACCGGGTCGGACTGGGTGGGACCGGGTTCGGCCGACCTAGGGGGGTCGGACCGGGTTCGGCCGACCTAGGGGGGTCGGACCGGGTCGGCCCGGGCCCGGACCCCCCGTCTTCGGACGATTTTCGTTCAAACGCCCGTAACTTGGGATACGGGCCTCCAAACGACTCGCCGTCAGTGACAAAACGATCCTTGGATCGAGACGGTCGTTTCGGTATATCGCACTCAAGGTTTCGGAATACTTTGAGTTCGGCCGGGTTGGTTCGTACACGAAACCAACCGGGCCCTCGGAGCCGAAATGCTCATATCTTGAGCTACGGACGTCCGATTGACGTGCCGTCAGCTTTGTTGAATTCCTCTAAGTGAGACGGATCTTTTGGCTCACTCCTCCCAAGGTTTGGACGTAGGTGGAGTACGGTCGGGTTGGTTTTGCCTTAAAAACCAACCGGGCCCCTCGAACGAAAAAGCCAATAACTCTCAGACCGGGCGTCCGATTGACGCGACATCTGCGACGTTGAGTTCCTGTTGACGATACAGAACTTTTGGATACATCAACTTCGGACGTTGTGTCAGTTAATGTATCAGCCTCTCGGCTCGGGGAGCGGACCCTCCCGAACCAGCTTGCTGTGTGCGGAACCCTAGAGCTGGCTGCGACTGCTTCTTCGACAGCGACGACTGTGCAGAGATCCTCCGTGGACTCCGACGACGACCGTGCAGATATCCTCAGTGGACTGTGGCGACGACTGTGCAGAGATCCTCAGTGGATTGCGACAACTACTGCACTCAGCGATCCTACGTGGATCAGTGCTACAGGTCCTGTGTGGGCCCGGTTCTGTGTGGGCCCGATCCTGTGTGGGTCCGATCCTGTGTGGGTCAGCGCTCAGCGGTTCTGTGTGAGCCAGCACCTACAGGTCCTGTGTGGGCCCGATCCTGTGTGGGTCATTGCGGGGGTTAGTTACCTATCGATCCTTCATAGGTCTGACGACTTAGATGGATCAGTGATCATCTTTATCGTCATCCGAAGAAGTATACCTGTGTGAGCTGAATCATGTGTTACTCTCCTTTGTGGATTGTGTTGAGCTATCCTGTGTGGATTTACTGTTTACTCTCCTTTGTGGATTGTGTTGAGCTATCCTATGTGGATTTACTATTTACTCTCCTTTGTGGATTGTGTTGTGCTATCCTGTGTGGGTATACGTTTGCTTTCCTGTGTGGATTGGGTTGTGCTTGGGCTCGGACGTTGGAGCCGAACGAGAATTGATGACTTAGGTATATGTATGGGAATATACCTGAGCCGTGTCAGATGTTACTTCGTGATTGAATCTTTCCTTTGTGGATTATCCTTCGTGGATTTCGGGAGACCTTCGGGGGTCTCGGGGTCCCTACTGAGTAGCTTATACTCACCCATGCACGGGCTTTGCCCGCACTACGTGGTGTTGGTTGCAGACGATGGACAGCGCTGATCATGGTGGAGGCGTGCGGAGCAGGACGATACCTGGAGGTGGACCACTGGGCGGGACGTACTCGGAGCGGTCAGGTGGACCCGAGGAGCAGTGGAGGCTATATGTACCCACCCTTCAGGTGGGACTTCCAGAGGACGGCTCGACGCTGCGGCTTTTACTTTTCAGTTGCTGTTTTCTTTTTTAGTTGTACTTTACAGTTGGGCTTGTATTTCCAGCCCCCTTTTACTTTCAGCACAGCTTGTACAGTTTTTACTTAGTGTTTACTTTTCCGCTTGCTTACTCTGTGGTGCTTGTTTACTTTTCAAAGGCAATGCCTTCCCTTTTTTTTGGGTTTTACGCCTTGGTGCCAGTCGCCATCCCCTGGCCTATGGAAGGCGGGCTTGGGGTAGTCACGGCACGGGCCCCGAGGATGGGTCGTGACAAAAATGGTTTTAAGGATTTATTTATATTGAAATTAATTTTTGAAAATTAAAATTAATTTTAAAAGTTTCAACATGGTATGGAACACATTGATTCAAAAATCTATTTTAAACAACTTCTTGATAAATATTGATACTTTTAAATGTTTTCATGAAAAAGGGGGATATTTCTCTCAAATAGTTTTGATGATTATTTTCATCTATGTCAATATCCTTCATTATTCTTGATTGAGGTTAATTTATTATAATATAATATTCCATATAGTATTAAATGAGTTTTTTTGACTTTGGATGTGCTATTTTTATACGATTCATGGTTTATGGATAATGCATTGACATTTCATATGATAGTTTTAATACGAATGTTTATGATATTTTCAATATTTTCATATGAGAAATGCATTGGACTTTTTAAGTGACAAGTGTGGCCCACTATATCTCCTCGATGCATCGGTAGGTCTCATGAGACAAACGAGTCTCTTGTCACAAGGCCTTGACAAAATATTATTTGTAGTCGTGGCACGAGGTCTTGACTATGTGGTTATGATGTCCATAATTATGCATTCAATAATTATGAGATTAGCTATTGATATTTCATGTGGTTATTTGACTAGTATAATACCCATGAATATGTTTTATTTTGGAATTATTTACTCAGCTCATATTCCTGCCTTAAAGTGTTCATGTTTATTATTTGTAAAGGCATGTGTTTCTAATTATTCACAATTCCTAATGTTTATGTTATCTTACGCTTTATTACTTACTCTTAATGAGCATCTGAGCTCACCCCTTTCTAATTTTTTATTTTCCTAGGATTCCAAGAAGTGTATTATGATTGATATGTAGGGTTAAGATAGGGGATTAATGGAGTTCTCAATGGATAATTTATGTTTTGTTTTATTTTCAAATGTGTGATGTAACGTTCATGTATGCAATCTATTTTACAAGACTTCTAAACCGATTGGTCTTTCAGGACTTGATTCCTTGTAATCATGCCAATTTATTAAAATAATACACCAGCTCTAGACTTTTAGGGTTGGGGCATTACATCCACCCCTCGGCGTTCCTGCTCAGCAGCTTATGGCGTGAAGCTTACGTCCTCGAGGGATCATCCATATCGACGACTCCATTTTGGGCCTACTTCTTGACCTCCTCTGAACATGATAGGGCTATCCTCAGAAGTGCAACGAAGGTTCAACACTCGAGTCCCATTTCCCCTGCAGGTTGGAGCTTCGATTCAACATCAGATGTGGGTGGGTTAAGGGGTTTTACACGGGATTATGTGGTCTGAAGGTGGCGATGGGATTCTTGTTGTAGGGTAATTCTTCCAACTATGGTGGATTTTATAGTTGATTGTTTTTATCTCTTTAGTTTTTGATTCATGAATTCTTTTTTTGTTGCAAACTGCTCTTAGAATTTCTACTGTTTTTCATGATTCATTTTTGTGGATTGACTTTGGTGATGGATCAAGTGATTTTAGTGATGTGTGATATGTTGTTTGGTATACAGTCTATAGTTCAAGGGTTTATGATATGAGTTTATCTACGGAGACATCTCTAGATAATGTTAAGTGTTGGAAGTATTCACCAAACGCATCTCTTTCAGATTTTGGTGTTTGATACGATATGGACTTGACTATCGGTCCTAGCTCGTCATTATATGGCACATCTTGCCGAGAACCATTGGAAAGGTGGAGACTAGACATAATGTTGTTAATGATGGGGAGGGGCCTTACTTTGTTGTTTGATTAGGGTTTTTGGGATTTCGGACTGTTGGGTCATGGTTTGATTTCTTATGTCGTTGAACTCGTGTTTGGTTCCCCCTCATCCCTTAAAAGGGACTTTGGATAATAAAAATTAATTTATTTTTAGTCATAGATTATAAAATAATCCATGTGAATTAAAAACATGAATATATCTAGAATATTTTATTTTAAAGTAAAATAAATTTAATTTTTATGATATTTTAAAATAATAAATATAAAATAGAGGGGAATAGTGGTTATGCCCAAAAGAAATAATCTAGGTTAATGGACACCTTTCCTTTGGTCTTGTTTTGTTTCAACAAATTTATACCTCCTTTACAAAAAAATATTTATATTAATAAATTAATATGAAATTATATTACATTAATTAATCCCATTATTGAGAAATTATAGTAATTCAATTTTTTTTATTTTCATTAATGATAATATTTTATTATTTCACATTTAATTGAGTTATTCACTTTTTTATTAATTCTTTTTATCACTTTTTATAATAAATTAGTAGAAAATATTCCAAAATAATTAGAATGAATAAAATTAAATATTTTAAAACCATACATGTATTATAATTTAATAGTCATAATTTGTTTGATATGTTATTAGTTGATAACTTCCTTATTGGTAGTAAAGGACTATTAATGGGACTTTACAAATAGTGGGAGAAAAAAAATATATAAATTATGATTTTTACAGAATAACTATATTGTAACATGATTAAATTTATATTTATATATACAATATACACTAACCAATCAGAATGGTAGTGATACATTACGAATTGGAATATTCCTCTTAGGCAGTTAAATTAAGCTTTAATGGGACATTTTCAAAAAGAGGTGAAGCGTGATATTATGTATACATATATTTTAAATAATATTTTTATATTAGTTAAATATATTTTATATTATGGTAATATTTTAGTTTTAAAATTTATGAAATATTGGTTTAGATGTGAAAATTGTAATAGGAAATTAAGATAATGAAATATGATTGTAAAATAGTTGAATGTATACCTTTTTCTTAATGACATTCCTTTTCAAACTTAATAAAATATTTTATTTGTATAGGATGAGAGAATAATTTATCTCAAGATATATATAACCTCTAGATAACTAAATTTAGTATTTATTTGGTAATTGAATTGAATTTTAATGTGATATTCCATGTTGAGAAGATGCAGTGTTTATACCGGAAGAAGACAAGTTTTCTAGATCGAAATACTGAAGAAAATATTATATCCTGATCAATAATAAAAATATAGTTGTTTTGGGAAAATGAATATTATTTAATTATACTTACTTATTTTATGTCTTTTAATCCCTTCCAAAATTGCAGTTACTTTACAATTAAAATAATAAGATGAAAAATTTAAAATTGTTTATAATGGAATACTTCATATTTTCTATCTTTGACAAGAACAATTATAGGTTTAAAATATTAATTTGTTGTTTCTAAATACATTGTTTTTCTTATTAAACTCATTTTTGGTCTTGATAACCATTTTACAATAAACTATGTAGTTATTACATCAATATTATATCACAAAACACATAATTCATGGGATTCAGTTTGTTTACGGTTCACATAAAAATTCATTGTTTTTAGAAAAATTACAAACATTTAATCATATAAATTTTATTATTTTATAATAAAAAAATCAATTTATCATAAGAAATTTCTACATTAGGTAATATTAATATTTAATTTTTAATATATGAAATATTTTTTTAGAATAAGCTAAAATATGTATTTTTATTATATACACTTGTAATTCTGTTGATTTTTTATTTTGAATTGTAATATTATTTTATTCATATAATGTATTTTATATATTTCCCTCATGTATATGTTATTTATAATTCATTTCACTATTTAAAATCCCAAATAACTAATCTAATAGTCAAATTACTATTCTAATGGTTTTTAAAAATTCTAATGGTCAATTTTCTATTCGATTGGCTATATTTCTATTATAGTTCATTTGAATAAAAATTATTTCCTTTATTTATAATTAATTTTTTTTATCTAAATTTTCCTTTCACCTCTCCCAAAATAAAAATCATTTACATAATTTTTTGTTATTAGTTGGATGAATTATTTATTGGTATGATATTTCATCACATCTCTAACTCTGTGGAATTTCTGATTCCACTTTTGTTGTTTTATTTTCATATTCTGATATTTTAAATTTTGAGGACATTAGTTATTATCTAAATGAAATGATTAATATTAATGAAACAGATTAGTGTCTTATTATTATATAGTGCATTGGTTTTTATACCTTATACATATAAAGGAAAATTTCATTTTGAAATGTTTATGCTGTTACACTCTCCCCGCACCCCTTTATTAATTTTTCCCATTAAATATAAAGTCTTATCCTTGGTTGTGAACATATGGGGTACATTTAATTCCTTTTTTCTTTAGGTTCACAAGTTATCTATTTGTGCTTATGGTATTTCCAAAGTATAGTAAAAAGGCGAGTTTTCTTGTTCTTGGTAACATTATCCACAATGAAAAAAATCTGATAAATTTTCCTCAAAATAGAATTCATCCTCATGTTTTATCATCTATAAATTTATTATATGTGAATGATAATGTATGCACTTCTTTGGGTGAGATATATTGAACACTATATATACTTAATTATTTATATATACAAGTTCTTGTCAATAGACCATAACTCCTAAATGATCAAGGATTTCAAAGGATCAAATGTACCTAGTTCAAAACATTTTATTAATTATAATCCTAATGAAACCTTTCCATAAATATGCTTAATGTAAAACTAATTATGTATCCTGAAATATCAATACTCATTAGTGATTGAAAACATAACACTTATATAAACATTATAAAACGTTAATGTATTTCTAATTTTCATAAACCTTGTCTTCCATCTCTTAAATAAATTTTGTTCTTCGTATATTTTATTCACCAACATAAACCTAAAACTATGTAGTTGTAGATAACATTCCAAAATGATCTTCATAAGGGTTTATCTAAATAATTTAGTGATTTTTTTGTATGAGTATGTAAATAAGGGAATATGTTAATCTCATTTCTCTATGAAATTGAAAAAAAACTCTTAGAATGAATTCATGTGTATTAATATTTATAATTTATATAAGGGTGATAAGATATAGTGATGTTAAACTATATATTCCTAGAATGTTTGAGAATCTTATAGAATATAGTGTTAAAATATGTATTAAATTTGATTTGATAAAAAAGTTCCCCTTACAGCCTCACCATATCTTTGATATATTTATTGGGATGCTTATCTAGAGAGAAATATAAATAAAAGGAGATGATTTTATCTTTATTGGTATGTTAATCCACTACAATATATATAGATTTTTGTCATAGGATGTCTTTGGAATACATATGCCAAAATCCATGGCCTTTATCAATCATTTTTCATGTTTATATGTGTAATAATTTTATTACACTGTTAAATATCAGTCACTTCACCATAACATAATAACATATAAATAACAACGTGGTACACTCATAAATATTCTTATTCATGTTTTCCCACAAAAATTAAACTTTTTAATCAAGGTATATATTATTACTTCTAATATATATAGAAAGAGATTATAAATGTGTATCATGTAACATTTTATTCTCTATCTCTGTTGTTTATGTCACATAGATTTATCTTACAAATAATATAACTCCATTATTATCGATTAAGGACTCATGAATCATTATTTTCAATGATTTCTCTAACATTTTTTTAAATATAATAATCATAAACTATTAACTCATTGATTTTATTTTTTATATATGGTTCAGTAGTCATTTAGGAATGGTAGGATGCCATAATGGCCGTAAATTTCCAAATCAATATCATATATAGGGTAGAAATCTCCTTTATCCCAATAACATCTGTTATTATATTCACTTTACTAGGATTTTAATGTATTGAGAAATCATGGTCCTTTATTAACTCTAACTATGTTTTTTGAGGTTTTTATCCATTTATATTTTAATATATACCTTAAAATCATAGAATAATTATATATGAATCACTTATACATATTGAATTAACATATCATAAACTTTATGGAAAATCATAGATTCATACTCTAGATCTGTTTTCTAATAAATTTATATAGTAGTACTTATTTTTCATGTCAAATAGACTATCACGTTATTATTTTTTCAAACTAATCAACCCAATCCCATATTGGAAGAATAATTGTATATATTTAACCCTTATTTACTATAGGGAAATGTGAGTACATGTTTACTGACTATCCTCTTCTTGAGTTCCTTAAATCTATCTTCACATTAATCCATCTAGATATAATTAATCCCATACATGATATCTTAATTACCATTTAATAAAACCATGATATGTTTTCTCACAAATCATTGATAGTTCCTAGATAATCCATGAATACAATGAATCTATGTGGCATTTACTGGTCTATGCAATTCCTAAATTTCCCTTTTCATTGACGTATCCATAAAAATTCCATATATACAAATAACAAGTCCCCGTAATGATAATTTTTTTTTATCCAAATACCATATTTATGAACATATCAAATAACACCCACAACCTTTACGTCTTTATCACAATCATTAGACATTACTTATTTTATTAATCACTATTGTTGAATTTGAGAATATCATTAATAAAGGCTGTAAAAAAATTATCAACTTATTCACAAAAAAATAATATTTATAAATTATATGAAAATATTTATAGTTATAAGTTTAAATGGGATTTCAATGAAGACATAATATTTTTATCCTTTATAGAATTTTATATTTTGAGTATTTTCTCTCTTTAACTTTAGTAGAGTGTATCCAATGTGAAGATACACTTTTCATAATTATTTTCCTCTACCGAGATGATTGAATAATCCATTACTGTTTCTTAGTGAATATATATTACCTTTTTGATCATTTGGAGGTATCAATAATTTATAAATCATCGTATTGAACTATACTACTTCTCAAAATGGTCTACTAGTTCACAACAAGATATATACTAGACTATATACATTATTACACCAAATGATATTATAGTTACATATAAAATCCTAAAATTTAATGTGATTAATTCTACAAGTTCTCTTGGATATTACTTTTATACAAAGTATATGTTTTATTGATAATCATGCATCCAGATAAAGGTAATGTCTAGGGAACAATATAATTATCGAATCACTATATTCCCATAAAATGGGAACTTCATTAAGGATGAAATTTACCTTTTTCTCAACCATTTTCATAATATATTCATCTTTTTAATGTATTGATAACCATTACATTGATATATTTTACAAAGGAAGTCTATAATTACCATTGGAATTGTAGATGTGAAAAATGTGTTTAGGGTATGGAAAAAAATTTCCTTTTATAGACAATTCATGTGGGATATATAAAATGAGAGATAATTAATGAATTGTATAAAATAATGTTAAATTAAAGGATTATTTATGATTTTTAAAGGAATAATTTTCCCAAAAATAATAACTAAAAAATATTCCAACACTTTGGTTATGACAACTACACAACTACATGTTATCATAGAAATATATATTTAATCATATTATATAGGTGATTAAATATTTATAGAAAGATTTATAATATGTAAGGGAATGTATTTATCTATAATTAAATATAACATATTATATTATTTATTGATTATTATGGTTAACTTTCAATAAAGTTTTTCTCTCACAAGAATGGGGTGATGGGGTAAGCCCTTCCTTTATAATGTGGATTTGGTGGAGGTTTGGGAAGAACATTCCATTCATCTACATTATGGTTTGGATTCTTCATGGTCTACTGGAATTCATGAGCTCAACTCCCTTCATCACATTAATTAGATAATTTCATTTTTCTTTTGAGGAAGTATTTATAGTTTATTGTAACAAATAATTAACATATGGTTATTCAGATTTCAACATGTCCTTATACATTTTCATTTGATATCTAGTATGAATATTTTTCCTCTATTTAATGTATCAATGACCATATAACCATTTTATAAATTTTTACCTATATTTAGATCATACAAAAGTAAATTTTAATAACTTTAAATGTAATGACCTTGACCCCCGTCTCATAGAGTCATCCATTCCTTTATTACATTGGAATAAGATATAATAAATCATAACTTGAAGGAAAAAAATGATTAGTAATCTTGGTAAACTAGATACATAATTGAAATTAAAATTATAATTGAAAAAAAATAAAATATACAAAATGTTTTGTTTTAGAATTAATCATTTCAACTTAGAATTTACCTACATATCATTCATAAAAAAATTCCTTTTATCCTATGGAAAATAAAACATAATAAAGGGGTGTTCTTAGATACTCAATTTGGGCATGCGTACCATATATCCCTTACCAAAAACATGAGATAATCTTGAGTTTTATACATGAAATTACATTCCTTCCTATTGAGGATCTTTTCTTGTTTAAATGTTCAAAAAATTATTCCGTAACTCATACATAACAAAATCATAAAATCAAAAGTAGATACATTAAAATAGTATCCATTTTCCCCATAAACATACATATTTAAAATAATTCATGATATCTTATATTAAAAATCTTCTATACTATTAAACCGAATTCTTTTTTTCCCTTAATCATGCTTAAGTCCTCTAAAAAACCATTAAATAACATGATATGAGCATAAAAAGCTCATTAAAGTATATAAACATAAAGAAATAATTATTCCATTTATAAATAGTAAAACACAAGAAAAATTATCATAAAGTAATATTTTCATCCTTAACAGTGGTAAATACTTTACTTTCAAAATAATCTCATTTCATACCCTTTTTGTAATCATAAAATTACCTTAAAACCGATAATAAGAATAGAAAATACATAAATGTATCTTCAGACATAATTATAAATGTCTCTCTTATAAATAGAAATATCATGAAGACAAATTCCATACATGTGACTCTTAAAAATGGAATATACATATGGATGACTTCTCTGCCCAATGCATTGGAGGGATATCAAGGACCAACCCATCATTGGATTATCATGGAACCACCCATCATTGATTTATCACATAACCACCCATCATTGGTTTATCATGTAATCAACTATAAAATGTCCAAGTAGCAATACATATTCATAACACATAAATGTTTTATATCTTCAACATTTCACTCATTCAATTTCATTTCCAATCATAAGAATACATTACAATATATTTAAATAATCAAACCATTTTCAAAACCCATTTTTAATAACAAAATACACAAAAAGGAATGAAGGGTTTTATTATTATTTTAAAATCATGATGGACTATAGAGAAACCCAAATATCAAAATAGACATAAAATTTCCCTTATAATCCTTTTTATTTTCGTATAAATAAATATATAAAATATTATCTTTAATATTTACATGGATCAAAATAATTATTTTTAAATCAATGCTTCTCATACTACACTTAATTTTTTTTATCGAATTCCCCATGAAGTAAAAAAATTAAAAAAATAAATAAATAACATGATAATGTAAAAAATTATAGACATGATATGTAATAAGGGATGTATATAAACCTCAAATTATAAGGAGGGTGTATAACACCATCATTTTCCTCAATGAAAGGAGATTGAGATGAAATCAATTACCTTGAGTCCGATATGTCACATGTGAATTTATCTTTCTTAATAATAATATGATACTAATTATTTAATTCCATCAATTTTTTTTCAAGTTATATATTAATTTTTTAAAATTATTAAATTTTTTATACAATTACTTAATAAATTAATTTTATTTTGGGTGTTTTTTCCATATTCAGTTTATGTTTCAAAAATGGCATTAGTAGGCCAACTATTGTCAAAGGGTTCATCATTAAAACATATATTGAATTATAATAATTAAATAATTATCATATTTACACACTGATTTTAATTTTAAAACAAATAATAAATTATTTTTATGAAAATGAACAATCAGTACAACCACAGAGAGTGTAGGCTATACATACACATGATTAATATTCCCATTTCAGAATGATCATTATCAAAAGAAAATATATTAAATTTATCTTCCAATAAAGATAAATAAATCATAAATACCATGTTATTTAATCATATATATTTATATATATAATTATTTTGATGTAAAAGGAATTACATCACTTCGAGGATGCGGTAGTCCAGACATCTACAAACAATATTATAACATTTTTTACATTGTTAAAAGGGAAATTATGAAAAGGACATAATATATTTGTATCAATGTAATTTTTTTATTAATTTAAAATATATTTCATGTATGCCACATATTATTAATTAGTACCATCTTTATTGTAATCCATATTCTGTCTAAACATATCACCTCTCTTTGAGGAGGCGATATTCCACACATCCCCAAATGATGTTATTGTATTCTCAAAAAGTGGAAATAATGATGTTATGTGTATAAAAAAATTCTAGATTAATAATACATATTAAGTAATATATATATATATATATATATCATATATAAATAGTGTTTCTATCATAATTTCCAACTATGAGAGTTGGTAATGGAAAAACAAACGACATCATTATGTGAGGAAGTAGTTCACCGTTCACGAACAATAATTTCATTACCAATTTGATGGAAGTGTGTGTATATGAAGGTATAAACCTTTAAATAAAAAATATTACTATATTTAATATACTGATGTTATTATATATAGATATAATAATAATAATTAATTGTTTTGATAAATATATAAACAAAAGTGATCGTTGAAAAATATTTCATCTTTTTCGGGTAACTCCTTTTGGTTTATATAAAATGACCTCATTGGATTTATTTCTACCCAAATAGATGTTTCTATGATGAAGGGATTTATACTGGGAGATAAATTTGGAAGGGTTTGGGCCAAAAAAATGGATTTATATTTGTGATCAAATGGGGGAGGTTTAGTACGTTTTTATAGTGGGTAGAGAGGATGCACTTGGGATTTTTGAAATGAATTGTGTTCTCCACACATTTTGACAAACCAATAGGATTCCATAACACACCATAATAAATCCATTTTGGTGTGAGGTATAAATTTGGGAACATAATGGTTTTTTCAAAAATTTAGTTAAATATTTACAACTTATGTTTAATTTTTAACCATTATGTAATCCTGATTTTACCTTAATCAATGTAATTAATTTTAATTGCATTAAATAATATTTTAGGACAAAATATAATTTCTAATTATTATAAATTACGAACTGTGATGATTAAAAATATGGGATGGTATTTTAAAAATTCAAATAACATAGGTGGAAGAATTTAATTTAATATTAATCCTATGGATGGGATGACACAAATGGTTTTTATGTTATTTTATTCAAATATTAACTATGTTATTATATACAATTTCAATGTGAAATTGATTTTATGGTTCAAAATCAGATTAAAGGATAATATATTTATTTAATTATAATGAAAAATAATTGAAAAAATAATTTATCTATATAATTAAATTGGGAAAAAATGATTTTCTGAATTAAAAATCAGTGCTTTTCACTATTCATATAAATTTGAATCTTATAAGAAAAATAACAAAAATACACCGAATGTTAATTTTTATACTTTGATTTCAAAAATGAATTTTAATATTCTTGATTAAAATTAGAAAAATTTCAATTTTTTTAAATTAATTGTTCCATTAAAAGGTGATAAAACTCATTTATTGAAAAATAGAGGTTTTAATCATATATTTGAATTTAATATTTTCATATGCCTATAAAATATATAGTATTGATGTCATGAAAAATTCATTAATAAATTAGTAAGAAATAATATAGTTCATCTTAATCATTACTCTCAATATAATGTCTATGAGATAACTTCCATATTTTAAAAAATACTAATATAATATTTTTTATTATTATAACCTGTCCTTATATGAAACCTAGTATTTAAAAGAAACACATTTTTTGGTGTTGTGTACTATATTGGTTACATATTCTATTTTATTATAAAATTGATTTCTAATTCATAAATATTAATAAAAATTTAGAATTATTATTCTATAATTATCTTGGATATTACTTCCTTCCCCCCTTATGGAAATTTCATTCTCGGAATTTTATTCACTTTTCAAATATGTTGGGAAATTTTTGATCATATCATTTTAAGATTCCACTATTGTATCCTCAATCATGAGGGTTTTCAATAAAACATTAATATAATAAATTATGTTATTCTGAAAAAAAATCTCTCTAAATTCAATAACATGAAATGGTTGTTCCTCATAAGAAGGATTTTCATGTAGGTGAACTACATAAATGGTCAAAACATGCGGTGAATCTGGTACATACATCCTTAACATTGAAACATGAAATGTGTTTTGTACCTAGGATTATCATAGAGGAAAATATACTCCATACAAAAATGATCCAACATTATCTTGGATATTATATATTCCAATGAACTGTTGACTCAACATCTACTTCTTACCAAAATACATCACACTTTTCCATATATAATCTTATAGAAATAAAAGATCACCAATATCAAAAGAAAGTCCTCTCATCTGGTTATCTTCATAACATTCCTTCCTTCTCTAATCTATCATCAAGTATCTCTAAATAAACTAAACATTCTGTACTATTTACTCTACCAACTCAAGTCCCATAAAATTCATTTCTATTGTATCATCCCAAAAAGTACACGTCGGATAGCACTGCCCATATAATTCCTCAAAAGTTTCCATATGTAAAATGGAATAAAAAATTATTATTATAGGAAATCTCAAAAAAAGAAATATGAAGATCCCAACTTCCCTGGAAGTCCATTTAGAATGAATTAATATTATCCAACATTGTATGAATCAACAACATAGACTACCCATTATATTTAGGATGAAAAGTTGTACTGAAATTTAATTCAGTGCCCAACGACACTTGAAGTACTTTAAAAGAATTAAATGTGAACATAGGATCATGGTTTGAAAAAATAGAGGGCGAAAATATATCATGACCCATCCTCTAGGGCCCGTGCCGTGACTACCCCAAGTCCGCCTTCCATAGGCTAGGGGCTGGCGACTAGCACCGGAAAGGCATATCCATAAAAATATGTAAGGCATTGCAGTTTTATCCTAAAAACTCATAAAATCCAAGAACACATTAACATACAAACACAAGGTAATGAAAAAAGGGTGAGTACACTATGTAAAGGGTCCAGAATATAAGCCCAACTGGAAAATACAAGTAAAACTGAAAATAGCTCCTATGAACACCCGCCAAGGATCCTACCTGAAGGTTTGGTACAGCTCTCCAATGGTCATCTCTATGGTACGTCACGTATAATAGTCCACCATCGAGAAGCCTCTAGTCCTGGAACCCTCAACCTCAATCAATGATTTCCATCGTCTGTACAAGACACATCAAGGTGCGGGCATAGCCCGTGAAGGGGTGAGTATAACAATACAAAGTGGGGACCCCGAGACCCTCAATGGTCTCTCGAAATCCACAAAGGATAAACCACCAAGAAAGACCACAATTACAAATCACTAAGAAACAATCAACCCTACTTAAGTATATATTCCCATACATATACATAATTTATCAAGTAAACCCGTCTCATTCATAACGAAACACAAGGCCGGACTATTTATCAAAAAGCACAACTGTTCCACGAAGGAAATATTACCACAAAGGTAACACCACGAAGGTAAGTACCGCAACGGTAACACCACATTGAAGAATACCACGAAGGTATCACCACACATAAGTGTACCACAAAGGTAAAGACTCAGATCACACTAGGTATAACTTATGTACGAAAGTATAGTTGATTAGCTGTATTTATAGATCATCTTACATCGTCGAGAAGATCTGCTATTGATCGAACCTAGATCAAAGATGACCCACATAAGATCGAAAGATGCTGACACACAAAGGATCTGAAGATGAACCACATAGGATCTGAAGATAACCCACACAAGATTGGAAGATGACCCACATAGGATCTGAAGATGACCCCCACAGGATCGGTAGAAGATGACCCACACGAGATCAGTAGATTCTCCAAGTACAACCATCCATAGGGTTCCCGCACTAAGCATGATTGATTCCTGGAGGATCCGCTCCTCAAGCCATCATATGATACTTCAACTGCCACTAAGTCCCATGAAGAAGTATCACAAAGGTCTGTCATGTCAATAGGGTCCCAATGCGAGTGATGACGTGTGAATCGGATGTCCGGTCTGTAAGTTATTAGCATTTCCATTCTGAGGGCCCAGTTGGATTCAGGTTTAATCCAACCTGGTCGTACTCCAACTTTATCCAAAACACAAGTGGAGTGTACCAAAAGGAACATCTCGATCCAAGGATACCTGCACTGGAGACATTTCTTCAAACAGACACTCGGTTCTCGTGATATGGCTAGAAAGGCCTATCTGGGTCCAGATGGGCCCGAGTCCGGCCCGACCCGGTCGGACTGACCTGGCCCGCAAAGGGGCGGCTGGGCCTACTCGGCGCGGCCCAGGGATGGGTGTGGTTCTATGTGGAGGGACCCGCCATAGCCTCCACCTGGGGGAACCCCCCTGATTTCTTGAACGGCCCAAGGGACATTTGGTTCTGGCCAACCCGGCGGTGCCACGTGGCGCCGCCTGCTGGCATGCTGGACCAGCTGGAGTAGGTTCTACTCAGCATGACATGGTCAGCCGGGGCTCCAGTCACATCTCCCTTCCAGCGGCGCCAGCATGCACCGCAGTTGCCTCTGCAGCCGGCCGGGTGCCGGCCACCGTCCAAGTGCGCCACCGCGGCTCAATAGCTGCGACCTTCTCCTCTACCGGTGGCATGGATGTGCAACGCCTTGGTTCCATGAAGCTGGTTATCATGTCGGCCACCACCTGCCTCCGCCATGGCCGATGGGCCATGACCTACTTCAAAGGAATGGTTGTGCTACCACTACTATTGTGGATGTACTTTGTGTTGTTCGCCGCCTTGTACCCTTTCGGAGTCATTCACCGGCGACGTTGTCGGGTTCTGCTCAACCCGTAGATCCTCCCATGAAGAACATGTCAAAAATGAAGTAGCAGAGGGATCAGGATGTGTTCATTTGGCCCACACCCTCCGCATTAAATCGATTGCAGTTGGTTCATAGATTGAAAACAATGATTCATCATGAATAACAAAATGAACAATTCACTTCCTCGATCGTTCATTGGGGATGGCATGAGGAAGCGGATGAAGACTTTGAAGGAGACGCCGACATTCCTTACTCCCGCAACACACTTCTGATCCGAGTCTGAGCGTCGGTTCCTCATTCTTGATTTGGAGGTTCATTCTTCATTGGAGGAGGTTCCTTGTTGGACGATGTTCTCCCACCAAACTAGTTTTCCAAAATTTCTCCACCACGATAAGTGAGGATCCAATCCCTCCTAATGAAGTTTAATGACTTCATCAATTAAACATTTAATTGATATCATTAATGGGGGGGGGGTCGTAAGTGTTACACCGCTTGTAACTAGTCATTTAATGTGGAGAATTAAATGCCCAACCTCCCCGTGTGGTTCCCACTACCGAAATTCAAATGAGAGGTTTGAATAAATAAAATAAAATTTATTCATTTTATTCTTCAATTCTCCCATGAAAAACAAAAAATCCAATATCCTCCCTCGACCTACCGCAGTCAAGGTGAAGGTATCCTTAAGAGAATATCGGCGATGTGAGTTCAACGGTGTCCTCAGATTTGAATTCCGAGAACTGGTTCAAAAGTTACAAAATCCCACTCACAATTTAACTGAACTTACTTAAATAAAGTTCGAGAATTTATTCCAGCCACTCCAGGCCTCAGAATTACATGCCATCAAATTTCACAGGCTCATAATATTTTCGTATAATTAAAAAAATTACATGGAAAAATATGGGTATTTACATTCTCCCCACATCAGGTATTTTCTTCCCGGAAAGACACTACACAAACTAGAGAAACATATGGGAGTACTGAGCATGAATCTGAGCCTCTTGCTACCATGTTCTCTCTTGGAGGTTCCCGTGATACCAACGAACGTGCACCAGAGGTATTAACTGCCCATGAAGGACCCGCTTTTGTTGATCCTCAATCTCCACTGGAACCACTGAAAACGTCGCCCCATCATCGATGTCCATCTCACCCCAGTCAATGATGTGTGAAGGGTCATGTACGTATCTCCTCAGGTGGGATACGTGGAAAACATTATGTAAGCAGTGAAACTGAGGGGGAAGCGTTAGGTGGTACGCCACCTCTCCCACTTTGCTGAGGACCTAGAAGGGGCTGATGAACCTCAGAGATACTTTTCCGCATCGACCAAATCTCGGAAAACCTCATTGAGGTGAGACCCATAGAAAGACATGGTCAACATCCTCGAACTCAATAGGTTTCCATCTCCTATTAGAATACGAATTCTTCCTACTCTTTATAGTTTTCATCTGCTCCTTGATGATCTACACCTTCTCCGTGGTAGCCCGCACCATCTCTAGTGTCATGAGTGCTGACTAGCCAGGGTCAGTCTAGCATTGAGGTGATCTGCAAGGACAACCATACAAAGACTCGAATGGTACCAGACCGATGGTTGTGTGATAGATGTTGTTGTACGAGAAATCCCCCAAGGGAAAGTGATCCTCCCATATATAGCCGAAATCAAGGACACAAGCATGCAACACGTCCCCAAGGGTCTGAAAGGTCAGCTCTGTCTGATCATCTGTCTGAGGATGAAAGGCAGTGCTCAATCAAAACTATGTCTCGAACACCTCCTGCAACCCCTTCCATAGTTAGGAAGTAAAACATGCATCTCGATCAGAGACAATCGTCGAGAGAACTCCATGAAGCCATAAAATCCACCGTACATAGTGGCGTCCCAATCTCTCTACCCATCCCAACTCTATGATAGATAGGAAGTGAGACTGTAACACCCCATGATTTCATAGTATGTTATTTCTTCAAAGTAATTCAATAACTTACACTACACACAACACTGAGTTCAAGAGCACCACGAGTTATCAAACTAGCCGTTTAAAAGCTGTTATGAATAGTATTAACTGAATTTTGAACTATATATAATACTTATAATTTTAGAATCTATATTATGAGTTTCTTAGACATAATGTATGAACTAATTCATTTTTTTCAGATGAAATAAGTATTTTTCAAAAAATGAACCTTTGTCGCCTTTTAATGGTGAACCCTTATTAAATCCAATATTTGAAAATTTTATATATTAAATTTGATAAAATAAAATTCTTCTTCAGAATTGGGACATAAGAATTTAGTTTCAATAAAATTTTGATGTTTTTCTGATAACTTTAATATTTGGGTGCATAGTAAAAAATACTATATTTTAACTTAATACAACTTTTTTAATCAAAATAATTTATAGTGTTAAATTATAAATTTTAATGGTTTGGAAGTATAAATAGATTATATTTTTACTATTTAATCCAATTATGGCCATTTTAAGTAATTTCACTTTGATATTGGACATAAACAAGTGTCAATCTTTTGATAGTTATTATTTTATAAAAATACGCCTTTTGGTTTTGACAAAGATAATTAATTTTAAATTAATAAATTCAACTTATATGTTTTGAATTTGGTAAAATAGATTCCATTTCTTAATTCCTAATATCAAAATAATCTTAGGGTGTATTTTTGGTATTTTTCTGGAAACTTTCAATTTTTGATGAATAGTGAGAACACTGAGTTATTATTTAAAACCGACTTTTTATTTAAATAATTAATTTTTTTTATTTAAATTTATTTTAGGTCCAAATAGATACATTATACTTATATATGTTCAATGTAATTCATTGGAGTCATTTTGTAATAATATTAGATATAAAAATTTTTATTTAACTTTTTACCGTCTTTTACCCACCTCATAGGAGAATTTTTAAATTCACATAAAACTTAATTTTACCACTTATGTGAGTGGTTTTTGAAAAATCCAAAAGACACGGTTGATATCAGTAAGAAAAATGTGGTTCAATATGATAAAAATAATTTTTGGTGAATAGTAACTTTTTACTTTTATTTACCACGGTTAAAAGTAAAAAGGGTAATTAAGGGTAAAAATGATATTATTCTTACCCTAACACATGTCCTAATTTTAGTGGTTAAGGGTAATTTGACCAAAAATATCCTTAGGAATAAAATATAAACCTCTTTGGTCTACTTGGATTAGATTCGGACATTTATTATTATTTAATTCCAAAAAGAGTTAAAAGTGTTAAATTCAAAGTCTAATAACTAAAATTTTTTAATATAGGGTTTCACATAAGATAAATTTGAATATAAATATTCATTAGAAAGCCCAAAATATTTCCTATGTAATGGTATTTTATTTATATTTTCAGACATTAAATAATAAAATTTATTTATGACACAATGATGATGCAATAATTACCGTATTAATGAAAGATTAAAATAATTGATATTATAAATATCCAAATAAATGTAATTTGAGACTTTTTATGAATTAAAATAATTTTCTAGGTTAATATGACATATTAGGGTTGATTAGATGAATTTGTTTTGAAGTAATAATGCTATTATGAATTTAGAAAAAATAAAATACCAAATAGTGTCAAAATTGACATAAAAGAGTTTTTAAAACAAATATTATATTATTAATTGATATAATGACCCTAAAAATCTATGTTTCGGAAAAAAGACTTATATAATAATATATATAACATTAATGAACTAATTGGGGATCGATTGGCATTTTATATGAATTTTATTAACCATATAATATAAAAATACAAAGAGACATGGTAAATGTAAAACTATTTAACTAAGAGTTAAATCTAAAAGTTAAGGTTAATATGCTGACCCAAACCTGTATAAAACCAATTGGTTGAGTAGTTTTTGACCCATAACCACCTTATCCTTTAAATAATACATTTTTGGAGCCATTAGAAACCGAAAATTATTTTATTATAAAATAATATTTTAAGTTTTTCCTAAGGTGCCCCTCACCCCTCTTATAAAAGGGCACTCCTCTTCAATCTAATTCACACCTTCAAATCCATTTGTCTCGGCCAAACCCTACCCAAATATCCTCCCAACTATTATAAATTCATCCTAGAGGACTTCCTTTGGTCATAAATCCAACCTAAAGATCCATTTTGATCAAATCAAAAGGAAGAACCTGAAGAAGAGGTAATGATTTCACCACCCTCTTTCAAGTTTTCTTATTATTCCACTTAATCTTTCTTTGTTGTTTCAATTCTAAAATAATAACTCCATTATATTCTATATACTGTGATTTTATTATAAATATGGATCAAATATATTCATTATTCTCTCCATCTTATGAATGATAATGTCACCATGTGTGCGTACGTATGGCTTACCGTCTCCACGTCGTGGTGTAATTTGTTATTCAACACTGTTATTTGGATGGATATAATGATGAGTAATATGTATATAAATAATGAAAATAACATGATAATGTCTCTGTAAAATTAATATACCATCCAATTCCACACCATTAAGGAAATGATACTGTCGCTCGTGCGTACGTACGGATTACCGTATCCACGACGCGATGAGATTCATTTCCACATTCACCATTCATTGACGATTATAAAAATATATATTACTAATAAGTACGTAATATATGACATAATAATTCTACTGGATATATATATATATATATATACTTACATATATCTTATTCACTTAGTTTCGTTCAATACAATATGAAAATAGAAACATCGTTTATGCGTACGTACGGACTACCGTCTCCATAAACGGTGTTTTCCATTTCAGATATATGTCTATAATACATATTTATATTCTAAATATATATTATATATAAATCATATTTTATATTATGGATGTATTTAAATCTTGATCTATGTGATACAATCAATAGAAATAAGTTAAAAGACGTACGATAAAGAAATCGATTATTACCCGAAATGTTAATTTAACATGGAAATTATTATTAAATGGGTACTAAAAAGTCATTAATGAATCATGTATGATATCATAAATATTAATATGGTTCTATTATACTTTAATAACATACTATGATCTTCATACAGAAGGTTAAACGTACCCTCGACTAAAGGAAAGTGCAAGGTAAGGGGTTTTCATCTCACTCTTTATTCCCGTGAGATTCATGCCATATTTCCACTATTACCTTTTGTGTGGTGTATATACTGCTCATAATTTTAATCTTTGTGTAATGAAAATTAATTTATGAGTATTTACATATTCATTGTATGATACTTCTTTCATGGGGTGTATGTTTTGTAAGTTACCAAATTGGTAAGGGTTAAATTCACAATCTCTTTATTATCCAAAGTTTTTTTTACATAAGTATCTACCCAGACCTCTTTATCATCAACATCCATGTTTCTTAAAAATGTATTTCAAAACATTTTTTATTTACTATAAAATGGGATAAAGTCATTTATAACCTTGTTTGACTTTTTATAAGATGTTTTGAATGGAATCTTTCCATCATTTTCCAAACAAGGTAATTTAAAACCTTTTCGACAAAACTAAGGTAAGAATGTCTTTTTTAAGTTATACGGAGGGTGCAGATATTTTCCGCCATTATAACATCATCAAAGCTTCTCTTGCAAGATTATAAGAATATTTTCAAAAAAAGATGTTTTCTTTTATAATTATGTGACTTTAAATGATTTCAAAATAGAAAGAGATATTTCTCTCAAAGAGTTTTGATTTCATCTATGTCAACATCCTTTGATAAATTTTACACTTATTGGAAGTTGATTTATTATGATACAAATATTCCATATTGTATTTAATTTTTTTTGATATGTTTGACTGTGGATGTTCTATTTTTATACCATTCATGGTTTATTGTTAAAGTATTGAAATTTTGTATGCTAGTTTTAATATGAATGTTTATGTTATATTTCAACCTCTTCTTAAGATGAATGTGTTGGACTAGTATGTTCCGGGTTGGGGACTGGTAAAATTAAGCCCTCTGGGTTGGGGTCTAGTTACAGCAGACCCTCTGGGTTGGAGTCCGGTTACAGAGTCTCTCCTGGTTGGAGTCCGGCTACAGAGGCTCTCCGGGTTGGAGTCCCGTTACAGAGGCTCTCTGGGTTGGAGTCTGGTTATAGAGGCTCTCTGTGATGGAGTCTGGTTACAGATTCTCTCCGGGTTGGGGTACGGTTACAGGTATCCCCTAGATCCTGGCACGAGGCCATGCCACATAAATTAAACTTCGGAATTATACATTCCCTCATTATGAAATTAGTTATTACATGTGATAATTCGACTAGTAGAATATCCATGTGCATGTTTATATGGTAATATTTGATTTATTTTTCCATATTATGTTCAAGTTTATATTTAAAAGGATATTTTTTTTATTACACATCTTTCCTTAAAAGTTTATAGTTTTCGCTAAATTATTTACCCTTACTGAGCATCTGAGCTCACTCTTTTCTTATGTTTTATTTTCTCCGGATTCCAGGAAGTGTACTATGATTGATATGCAGGGTTAAGCTAAAGGGAATAATGGCATTCTCAAAGAACTATATATACTGTGTTTTTGTTTGAAATTGTAATTTAAAGTTAATGTATGTAATATATTTTCCAAGACTGCTAAACTGATCGGTCCTTCGGGACTTGATTCCTTATAATCATGCCAATGTATTAAAATAATGCACCGGCTCTGGGTAACTGGGGTCGGGGTGTTTTAGTTGGTATCAGAGGAAGTTTAGCAATAACTTTGAAGACTAGATTTAGATAAACTCTGATTATAGCAGATTACCGTAAGATAGACTTTGAGGATTAGTATAGAAGAACTTCCTAGAATTTTGGTAATGTAGAGATTTTGTGATTTTTCCAAGCAAATACATCCCTGTCTGGATACAAGCAGGTAGAGGCAGCTCTGGCACATATGTACCTAGGGGTAAAATCCAAAATCATAGTTTTAAGCTAGACTCGAATGAGAACTGGTGCACGACAATGGGCCTTGCTGCACTCTTGGTTATGACACTCCCAGGGGATATGCTTAGGATAATTCTCATTTTCTTTACAAATCATTATGAAAGATTTACGAGTATATACCTCCTCAAAGAAAATATTTTTATGGATTATATCCATAAACTGTTCAATTTACATTAGGTATTTTACAAGTTTGGAATTATTCATTACAATTCATAAACTGACCCAGTGTATGCCATTGTATAGAAATGGCGCCCTGTAGAAGGAAGGTGAAATCAAGAAATACATATAATCCAAAGAGTAAGAAGGATCATATCTTTCACGATATTAATCCAACATTTAGACAGGAAATAGTCTCCCATATATTCTCAACATATGAAGAAATAGTATCATGTGTTAATAAGATAAGTAATGAATTCTCCGAGTCCTATGGATTTGAAGGGAAGCAAGAGAAGAAAAGGATAGAAGAGAGAAATATGGATAAAGGGAAGAGGGAAAAGAAGGATATTCCCATATGTGATAACTGTGGAAAGAATCACCTTGGTAAATGCTTGAAGGGAATGAGAGTTTGTTATAAGTATGGAGAAAAAGGACACAAAGTAACTGATTGCAAGGGTAAGATAAAACTTTCAAATGTACAATGCTTCATCTATAAGGAGTTGGGACACTACATGAATCAATGTCCAAATCATCAGAGTATACCCCAAATGCTGCTATTGGATAAGAATCAAGTTATGATAATATCGAAGATGAAGAGGAATGATTAAGTGTTCTTATGTTGTTATTAAAGTATTGTGTCATTTGAGTGTTGTATCAATGATGTACTGGTTATATGAATTACTGAAATAAATAAGGACTATACTACAGTACTCTTTCCTTGGGAATTTGAGATTATATGGTCCTGATACTATGGTAGTAATTTTGGAATAACTGATGGTTGATTTGGATAAATTATATTGGATATTATTGACTATCTTAGAACTGATTAATGGTTTGTTTATTTCATGATTGCTGGAGAATTCAAAATTTTTTCATATAAGGAATATATATAGTATTCTATAAGGAATAAGAGAGAATGAATGTAATAAATAAGGTTGTTACCATGTTTTGAAAGAATACATGATGAACGTATATACATGTTATTACATGGGAAAAAGGATCTTCTCTGTGTTTAACTTCCTTATAAATTTTGGACTGTGATTTTGGATAGAAGTATTTTGGATAAATCTAAAGGTTTGAATAGATTAAGTTTCAAATTGGATATTATTGTTAAGGTTATTTTTGGATTGTTATAAAAAGGATAACACACAGACCGTGTGACAATCCATCATGTTGGACAAAGCTGCGAGAATCGAACCCACACCATAGTGCGACTAGGATTTATCGCCTACCACTAGACTACATGAAGTCCCTGGATTGTATAATCTAGTTTTTCAAGGGTCTGATAGGTGAATTATAAATTCAATATTTTTGGAACCCTTAGGATTAATAGAATATTTTTTTTGAAATCTTTTTGGAGTGAAAGATGAGTTTGTGGTAGGAATTAGTTAAAGGATGCCACTCTACCTGTCAAGTATATATATATATATATATATATATATTCCCTCTTATTAAGACTAAATTTTATTAACCCAATTTCTGATATGAGTTGTCCACAAAGGTATTTTCCATTTTCAACCATTTATTTTAGAAAAATAATTTCAAATTGAGAGGACACAATTTATTGAAGGAGGGAATAATGTAACACCCCATGATTTCATAGTACATTATTTCTTCAAAGTAATTCAATAACTTTCACTACACGCAACACCGAGTTCAAGCACACTACGACTTACCAAACTAGCCGTTCAAAAGCTGTTATGAATAGTATGAACTGAATTTTGAACTATATATAATCCTTATAATTTTAGAATCCATATTATCAGTTTCTTAGACATAATGTATGAACTAATTCATTTTTGCAGATAAAATAAGTATTTTTCAAAAAATGCACTTTTGCCGCCTTTTAATGGTGAACCCTTTTTAAATCTAATATTTGAAAATTTTATATATTCAATTTGATAAGATAAACTTATTATTTAGAATTGGGACATAAGAATTTAGTTTCAATAAATTTTTGTTGTTTTTATGATAACTTTCATATTTGGGTGCATAGTGAAAAATACTATATTTTAATTGAATTTTTTTTAATCAAAATAATTTATAGTGTTAAATTATAAATTTTAATGGTTTGGAAGTATAAATAGATTATATTTTTACAATTTAATCCAATGCTGGTCATTGTAAGTAATTTCACTTTGAGATTGGACATAAACAAGTGTCAATCTTTTGATAATTATTGTTTCATAAAAATACGCATTTTGGTTTTGACAACGGGAATTAATTTTAAATTAATAAATGAAACTTATATGTTTTGAATTTGGTAAAATAGACTTCATTTTTGAATTCATAATATCAAAATTATCTTAGGGTGATTTTTAGGTATTTTTCTGAAAACATTCAATTTTTGATGAATAGTGAAAACACTGAGTTATTATTTAAAACCGAATTTTTATTTAAATAATTAATTTTTATATTTAAATTTTTTTTAGGTTCATATAGATAAATTATACCTATATATGTTCAATGTAATTCGTTGGAGTCATTTTGTAATAATATTAGCTATACAAAATTTTATTGAACTTTTCACCGTCTTTTACCCACCTCCTAGGAGAATTTGTAAATTCACATAAAACATAATTTTACCACCTTTTTGAGTGGAATTTCAAAAATCCGAAAGACACGGTTGATATCAGTAAGAAAAATGTGGTTCAATATAATAAAAATAATTTTTGGTGAATAGTAACTTTTTACTTTTATTTACCACAGTTAAAAGTAAAAAGGGTAATTAAGGGTAAAAATGATATTATTATTACCCTAACACACATCCTAATTCTATCGGTTAAGTGTAATTCGACCAAAAACATCCTTATGAATAAAATATGAACCTCTTTGGTCCACTTGGATTAGATTAGGACATTTATTATTATTTAATTCCAAAAAGAGTTAAAAGTGTTAAATTCAAAGTCTAATAACTAAAGTTTTTTTTAATATAGGGTTTCACATAAGATAAATTCCACTATAAATATTCATTTGAAAGCTAAAGAGATTTCCAACGTAATGGTATTTTATTTATATTTTTAGACATTAAATAATTAAATTTATTTATGACACAATGATGATGTAGTAATTACCGTATTAATGAAATATTAAAATAATTGATATTATAAATATCCAAATAAATGTAATTTGTGACTTTTTATGAATTAAAATAATTTTATAGGTTAATATTACATATTAGGGTTTATTAGATGAATTATTTTCGAAGTAATAATGCTATTATGAATTTATAAAAAAACAAAATACCAAATAGTGTCAAAAATGACATAAAAGAGTTTTTAAAACAAATATTATATTATTAATTGATATAATTGTCCTAAAAATATAAGGCTCGGAAAAATAACTTATATAATAATATATATGACATTAATGAACCAATTGGGTCTCTATTGGAATTTTATAGGAAGTTTATTAACAATATAATATAAAAATACAAAGAGACATGGTAAATGTCAAACTATTTAACTAAGAGTTAAATCTAAAAGTTAAGGTTAATATGGTAACCCAAACCTGAATAAAACCAATTGGTTGAGTAGTTTTAGACACATAACCACCTTATCCTTTAAATAATACATTTTTATCCTTTAGAAATCGAAAATTATTTTATTATAAAATAATATTTTAAGTTTTTCCTAAGGTTCCCCTCACCCCTCTTATAAAAGGGCACTCCCATTCACTCTAATTCACACCTTAAAAGAAATTTGGCTCAACAAAAAACTACGCAAATATACTCCCAACTATTCTAAATTCATCTTATAGGACTTACTTTGGTCATAAAGCCAACCTAAGGATCCATTTTGATCAAATCAAAAGGAAGAACCCGAAGAAGTGGTAATGATTTCACCACCCTCTTACAAGTTCTCTTATTCTTCCACTTAATCATTCTTTGTTGTTTCAATTATAAAATAATAAATCTAGTATCTTCTATATACTGTGATGTTATTATTAATATGGAACAATTATATTCATTATTCTCTCCATCTTATGAATGATAATGTCACGTTGCATGCGTACGTACGGCTTACCGTCTCCACGCCATGGTGTAATTTGATATTCAACACTGTTATTTGGATGGATATAATGATGAGTAATATGTATATAAATAATTAAAATAACATTATAATGTCTATATAAAATTAATATACCATCAAATTCCACACAATTAAGGAAATGGTATTGTCGCTTGAGCATACGTACGGATTACCGTCTCCACGACGCGATGAGATTCATTTCCACATTCACTATTCATTGACGATAATAAAAATATATATTACTAATAAGTATGTAATATATGAAATAATAATTCTACTGGATATATATATATATATGTACTTACATATATTTTATTCACCTATTTCCATTCAATACAATATGAAAACGGAAACAACGTTTATGCGTACGTACAGACTACCATCTCCATAAACGGTGTT
The DNA here is from genome assembly GCA_963277665.1 of Viscum album. Taxonomy (NCBI): domain Eukaryota; kingdom Viridiplantae; phylum Streptophyta; class Magnoliopsida; order Santalales; family Viscaceae; genus Viscum; species Viscum album. The sequence goes on from OY728127.1 coordinate 806,142,745, forward strand.
TTCCATTTCAGATATATATCTATTATACTTATTTATATTATAAATATATATAATATATAAATAATTTTTTATATTCTGGAAGTATTTAAATCTTGATCTAAGTGATAAAATCAAGAGTAACAATTTAAAACACGTACGATAAAGAAAGCGATTATTACCCAAAATGTTAATTTAACATGAAAATTATTATTAAATGTGTAGTATAAAGTCATTAATGAATAATGTACGATATAATAAATATTAATATGGTTCTGTTATACTTTAATAACATACTGTGATCTTCATACAGGACGTTAAATGTACCCTCGACTAAAGGAAAGTGCAAGGTAATGGGTTTTCATCTCACTCCTTATTCCCGTGAGATTCATGCCATATTGCCACTATTACCTTTTGTGTGCTGTATGTATTTACCATAATTGTATTGTTTTTTTAATACACTTTAATTTATGTGTATTTACAAATTTATTGTATTATACTTCTTTCATGGGGTGTATGTTTCGTATGTTACCAAATTGGTAAGGGTTAATTTCACAATCTCTTTATTATCCGACGTTGTTTTTACATAAGTATCTACTGGGAACTCTTTATCATCAACATCCATGTTTTTTAAAAATGTATTTCAAAACATTTTTTATTTACTAGAAAATGGGATAAATTCATTTATAACCTTTTTGACTTTTTATAAGATGTTTTGAATGGAATCTTTCCGTCGTTTTCCAAACAAGGTACTTTATAACATTTTCGACAAAACTAAGGTAAGAATGTCTTTTTTAACTTATATGGAGGGTGTAGATTGTAACATCCCAAGTAAGTAATGAATAATAGATATTTTTTATCTATGTCTATTAATGAATTAGATAGTGTTTTAGAGGCTTAAAATGAAAATAAATCCAATCTTAAGCATGGAATACACTAATATTTTTAAAAGATTGTTTTACTGCCTTTTGATGGAAAACCATTTTTGAATCTATATTTTGACAATTTTATAAACTATGTTTGTCAAAATAAACTTATTATTTATGATTGGGACATCATAATTTACCTTGTGTGAATTTTTGGTATTTTTCGGACAATGTTCATTTTTTAATGAATAGTGAAAAATACTACATTTTACATCAAAACTGCTTTTTAATATAATTTATTTATATGATTAGATTATCTTTTGAATTGGTTTTGAAGTGAAATTAGAATATATGTTTACCATTTAATCCAATGGTGGTCATTGGAATCAATTTCACTTTGAAATTGGACTTAAACTAGTGTCAATCTTTTGATACTTATTGTTTCATAAAAACACGCTATTTGCTCTGACTGCGGGAATTAATTATTAAATTAATTAATGTGACTTATATGTTTTGAATTTTGTAAAATAGAATTCATTTTTTAATTCAGAATATTAAATATAGCTTAGGGGGAAGTTTTGTTATTTTTCTGAAAAACTTCAATTTTTGATGAATAGTGAAATCACTAAGTGGTAGTTAAAGAAACTGATTTTTCGTTTAAATGAAATTTTTCCATCTTTGTGTTTTGAATTTCAAAAATCCGACATAAATGGTTGTCATTAATAAGTAAAATGTGGTTCAATGAGATTAAAATAATTTTTTGGTGAATAGTAACTTTTAAATTCTTAATCGCGATTAGTGGTAATTAGTGTAGTTTAAGGTAAAAATAATGATTTAATAAAATGAGATGACCTATACACATGTCCTACCCTCATTGGTTGTGTCATGTCAGACTAAGAAAAGCCATGGGTCAACTTGGGGACCCCATGGAGCCACTTTGGTTGGAAAATGACATAAATAACTGTTTATTTAATATTAAAGTAAAAATGACACAAACATGAGATGTTTTACTAAAACAATTTTTACATGGGGTTATACAAGTCATATTTTTCATTATAAATAGTCATTTGAAATCTAAAAAGATTTAATACATAATAGTAATTTGTTTATAATTTTTAGACTTTAAATAAATTAAATTATTTATGACATCATGATGATGCAGCGATGACCTCATTATTTAACGATTTAAATAAAATGGAAAGATAATGTAATATATAAAACCTACACATGTCCAAAATATATTGTATGGGTATATTTCGAACCCTTATCACCTTATACTCGAATTATATCAATGTGGGACTATTTAAATCCGAAACTCATTTTCAAATAAAGTAATATTTCTTTACTTTCCAAGAGTGCCCCTCCTCTCCTCTTATAAAAGGCCCCCACCTCTACCTCATTTCACACACTCCTCAAGCCTTTGGATCGGCCAAAACCTGCCCATTTACTCTCTCCACATCCCTCTCCTCATCCTAGAGGATTCCCTTTGGGAATAATCCTTTCAAAGGAAGCCTTTAGGCTCAAATCAAAAGGAGTTACACTTTTAAAGGTAATTCATTCTCTCATGTTCATTTGTTTTATTTTGCTTCTCCAACCCCCTAAACTCTTTTTATTTACTTATTTTGTAACAAAAACAGTATCTTCAATATACTAGGATGTTGTTATAATATTTATTCAAGCTAAACTCTCACACAAATACATCAAATGGTTAAAGAACATACTGTTTCCATGGATGGCGAAATTCTGCCTCCCGAAACGATGATTGTTCAATACTCATTTAACACCTTCAAAGGTGGCCATTATGATGTCACTATTTTTATATATGATATATAATATGTTTATTCTTTCCTTAAGATTCTGTATTTTTCATTTATGTCATACCCTTATTGTTTCCATTATGGGTAAACACGATATCTTCCTTTTAGGAAGTGCGGACTACCGCTCCCTGAAAGTGATTTGATTCGTTAATACCATATGTGGGATGTGTAAAGGATAAACTTAATGATATTATATATGTTATTAAACTATAATTATAATATAATCTTATATCATTATGATTCCATTCCAGAAAATACGAAATAGAAATGGAAGTAGCGTTCATGCGTACGTACGGCTTACCGTCTCCATGAACGGTGCATTTCATTTCTTACCTCTAAATGTGATGTAATATTATAAATACATGTATATTCTGAATATATATGATATATATGTTATCCAAATCATTAATATCATTCTGGATATAACGAACCTTTGACCAAATTAACAACATGTAAGTGTAAGAAGTCTATTTTTGACTTAAGAACCAAATACCGAAAAAATGAACATTATTAACTTAAATGATTACATGATGTTCATAACATGGTATAAAAGGAATAATGAATTTGAAAAAGGTTCTTAAGCAAGTAGAGATTAACTAAAGTTTATTATTCAGGAGATTAATGAACGATCGAGTCAAGTCGGACCCGAGGTATGGGACTTCGTCTCAATCTCCTTTCATTGAGGCATATTTTGTTTTATACACAACCTTCTTTTATACGGTGTATAAACCCCTTTGACTTTTACGTTTATTCAAAAGGAATTTTTTTATACGAATCGTTTATTAAACGACAAAAGGGAATGTTTTTGTCGTACGTATGCGGCGACAACGACTTCTCCGCCGTCGTGACCGTTATTTGAGTTTCGGCTTCCTCTACAAGCCATACCTTCTTTTTAAAAGAAAAATAAAAACCATGTTTTACTTTTATTTTATTTTGGTATTGAAAATGGTTTTCATGATGTTTTTATATCAATGTGTTGTATTGATATCATGTGATTGAAATATGGAAATGTTATGTTTCATTTATGCATGTTTTATGTGATACGATTATGTTGAGGTTCTTGGGCATTATTATGAAGATGGGTGGTTCCATGATAGACTAAGGGCGGGTGAGCCCGATATAGCTCTCCAATTCATTGGGTAATGCGAAGGAGTGAAACGTTAAGGTTTCTCCGAAGAGATTTAGAGAATATACTGTGATGGGTATTCCAAACGTAACCAAGAGGGTTACTCACTACGTAAGAATGTTATGAATGCCTCAAGTTACCTTTATGTCTTATGATTTCTATGATTTATTCATGATTTGATGAGGTATGTTAAAGTGCTTATGTTTTATGGGTAAAGTATGATTTCATTCTTATGTATATATATACCCATGTTTCCTTTCCATATTTTTATATCCCTTACTGAGCTTTTTATGCTCATCCCATGTTTTTTTGAAATGTTTTTCACAGGTTAAGGGAAATGTACATGATATGATGATAGTGTCAAGGAAGTGTCAAGAAAGAATCCATGTTTATTTTAAATATGTTTCCATTGATGGGAATGAAGAATACTATCTTTATGTAACCACTTTGTTTATATGTGGAATGTAATGCAAGTTTTATGATCTAATTCTCTAAAACTCTAAACCCGAAAAGATTCTCAATGTGTAATCTTGTAATAACTCAAGATTAAGTAAGGTTTAAGGCTGGGGCCTTATAGTTGGTATCAAAGGTTGGTTTAGATAACTTTAGGAGTTAGAATTCTATTAAATGATTATCCAAAAATATTTTTTTTGAAATGATATAGCATTTGAAGATTACCATGTTGCTTCATCTAAGACATGTTTGTTCAGAATGGTTTTCCGCAGAGGAAACAGGGAAGCAGTGCTAGGAAGGCATACAGAAGGAAATAACCTTCCGAATCAGCATCCTGAGATGGTCGGAATTGGAATTGAACAGTTTGTTGCAGTAATGGCACAATTTACTCAAGCAATAAATGGCGGTGGTATCCATGCACAAGATCAGCCAGACCAACCGCAGGGGAACATGTCAGTGGTGGAACATTTCATGAGGCAACATCCCCCATCATTCAGAGGATCATCTGACCCTGTGCTAGCTGAAGGGTGGATTAAAGCACTGGAGAAGATTTTCGATGTCATGGGGTGTTCAGACAATCAAAAGGTTAGTCTTTCTATTTACCGTTTGGAGGGTGAGGAAGATCAGTGGTGGTCGATGGTTAAAAATATCAGGGATGCTGATGAGATTGATGCTCTCGACTGGGATGAATTCAAAGGTATGTTTCTTGTGAAGTATTTTCCTAAGGCTGTTCGACATAGGATGGAAAATAAATTCTTGGAATTTAGGAAAGAGGAAGACTCAGTGGCTACCTATGAAGAAAGGTTCACTCGATTGGAAAGGTATGCTCTAAATTTTATCCGAGACCTTGATAGTAAAATCAATCGTTTTTACTCAGGATTAAAGCCAAAATATCGAAGGGAATTAGCTTCTAATGAGTTTAAAAGTTATGAAAATCTTGTTCGATGTGCTGAGAAGGTGGAAATGGAGTTTTCCGATGACCAAGTGTTCTATAAAAACCAGCAGAAGAAGAGACCGAGGTGGCAGGAGAAAGGTACAAATTATTCAAAAAATTCTGATGGTAAGAAAACTAAGTTTCCAGTTTGTGATAAGTGTGCCAAAAGGCATGCTGGGGAATGTCTTCTGAATTCGGGAAAGTGCTACCGATGTGGTAAGATGGGACATAAGGCTCGTGATTTCACTGAAAAGGATCAAGGTGAAGGTAAGAACAAATTTAATTTACAATTAGTGAAATGTTATAAGTGCAATGAGATGGGTCACTATGCAAATGAGTGTCCGAAAAAGAGCTTGAGTGATGGGAAGCAGTTAGACTACAAGCAGAAAGGGGTGGTGAAATCCTTTGCAACTACTTCAGCAGATGTCGGGCCGTCAAATGAAGTTGTATCAGGTACTTTGTTTGTTTTTTCAGATTATGCCAGTGTGTTGTTTGATTCGGGGTCTACACATTCTTTCATCTATGAAACCTTTTCTAGTAAAATGGGAATACCATCTAAAGAAATGACTCCTGAACTTTTGGTAAAAACACCTGGGGGGAATGTTGAGGCAAAAAGAATTTATAAGAATCTTCCTATCCTTATATGTGGAAAGAACCTACTTTCAATCCTTATTGTTCTACCTCTAGTAGAGTTTGATGTTATCCTGGGTATGGATTGGCTCTCTATTTACCATGCTAAGATTGACTGTAGAGCTAAAGAAGTTTCTTTTCAGAAATACTTTCAGTTTGTGTACAAGAATGAACCCTTACTATTGATAACTTATCAAGAGGCCAAGAAACTTGTAAAAGATGGAAATAAATGTTACCTTGCACACATCGTTGAAAATAAAGGAACTGTTCAAATTAGTGATGTGCCAGTGGTAAATGAGTATCCTGATGTTTTTTCTGATGAGTTGCCTAGAATAATACCAGATCGGGAAGTTTAGTTTATAGTTGACTTAGTTCCTGATGCTAAGCCAATTTCAAAACCCCCTTATCGAATGGATCAAATTGAACTTTTAGAGTTGAAGGAGAAATTGCAAGATTTATTAGAGAAAGGTTTCATTCGACCTAGCACATCACCATGGGGTGCTCCTGTTTTATTTGTTAAAAAGAAAGATGTTTCTATGAGACTTTGCATTGATTATAGGGCCTTGAATAATATCACTGTTAAGAACAAATATCCTTTGCCTCATATCGATGATTTGTTTGATCAGCTCCAGGGAGTTCAGTTTTTTTTCAAAGATTGACTTGAGATCGGGGTACCATCAGCTGAAGGTAAATGAGGAAGATATTCCAAAGACCGCGTTCCGTACGAGATATGGCCATTATGAATTTGTAGTAATGCCTTTTGGGATAACCAATGCACATTCTGTATTCATGGACTTAATGAATAGAATTTTCCATGAGTTCTTGGATAAGTTTGTGGTTGTTTTCATTGACGATATTTTGGTGTTTTCTAAAAGTAAAGTGGAGCATGAAAGACATTTAAGGGTTATCTTGCAAACCTTAAAAGAAAATAAACTGTATGGAAAATTCAGAAAGTGTGAGTTTTGGTTGCAAGAAATTTCTTTCCTTGGTCATATTGTTTCTAAAGATGGAATAACTGTTGATCCTTCAAAAACAAAAGTTTTGGAAGAATGGCCAAGACCCACAAATGTAACCGAGATTCGTAGCTTCCATAGTTTGGCAGGCTATTACTGAAGGTTTGTTAGAAATTTTTCACGGTTATCTAGTCCAATGACTAAGCTAACTCGGAAGGGTGTTAAGTTTATCTGGACAAAAGAATGTGATGATTGTTTTCAGGAATTGAAAAGAAGATTGGTGAATGCTCCAGTTTTGGCACTACCTTCTAGGAATGGTGAGTTTGTTATCTACAACGATGCTTCATTGAAAGGACTTGGTTGCGTCCTAATGCAGAATGATCAGGTAATTGCTTATGCTTCACGACATTTGAATACTCATGATGTAAATTACCCTACACATGATCTGGAATTAGCTGCTGTTGTTTTCGCTTTAAAAATTTGGAGGCATCATTTGTATGGAGTAAAGTGTGAAATATATACCGATCACAAAAGTTTAAAGTATATATTCACTCAGAAAGAATTGAACATGAGACAAAAGAGATGGCTAGAATTAATCAAGGATTATGATTGTACAATTCATTACCATCCGGGAAAATTAAATAAAGTGGATGATGCTTTGAGTCGAAAAAGTAATGCTTCATTAGCAATGTTGCATTTGGAACGTGATCCTTTGGTTAAGGATTTGATGAACTTTAGCATAGAAGTTGTTGGTGCAGGAAGTTTTTCTGTTTTGTTTCAGGTATCAGTGAGATCATCTTTATCAGATAGAATCAAGAAAGCACAGAAGCAAGACAGTGAGTTGCAGAAAAAGGTAGAGCTGGTTCAGAAAGGTAAGTTGCCTGAATTCAACATTGATAATGATTGAGTTTTGAGATTTGGGAAGAGATTGTGTGTGCCTTGTGATTCACAGTTGAAGAGAGAGTTGTTATGTGAAGCTCATAGTTCTCCGTTTTCAGTTCATCCTGGCAGTACTAAGATGTACAGAGATCTGCGGGAGTATTACTGGTGGGATGGAATGAAAAGAGATATTGCTGATTTTACTGTGAAGTGTTTGACATGTCAACAGGTTAAAGCAGAGCGGCAGTTACCTAAAGGGATGCTTCAGCCTTTACCAGCATCAGAGTGGAAATGGGAGAATATATCTATGGACTTTGTTGTGGGATTACCGAAGACATCTCTAGGTAATAATGCAATCTGGGTTATTGTTGATCGCTTGACTAAATCTGCTGATTTCCTTGCTATACGAGATACTTTTACCCAAGATCAAATTTCCCGTTTGTATCTTAAAGAGATAGTCAGGTTGCATGGAGTTCCAATCTCCATTGTATCTGATCGTGATCCCAGGTTCACTTCTAACTTTTGGAAAGGCCTTCAGAAGTCGTTGGGTACTGAATTAAATTTTAGTACAACTTTTCATCCTCAATCAGATGGGCAGGCATAACGAACAATTGAGACCTTGGAGGATATGCTACGAGCTTGTTCGATGGATTATCAGGGAAGTTGGGACCAACATCTTTCTTTGGTTGAGTTTTCTTATAATAACAGATTTCATTCCAGTATACAGATGGCACCATTTCAGGCATTATATGGGAAGCAGTGTCGAACTCCAGCTTTCTGGGATGAAGTGGGTGAAAGGAAGTTGATGGGATCAGAATTGGTAGAAGAGATGACAGAAAAAGTTCAGCTGATTCAGAAGCACATGAGAACAACTCAGAGCAGGCAGAAGAGTTATGCAGACAACCGGAGGAAGGATCTATCTTTCGAGGTAGGTGATCATGTTTTTCTCAAGGTTTCTCCTTGGAAAAGTGTGATGAGATTTAGTAAGAAAGGAAAGATGAGTCCAAGGTTTATTGGACCATATGAAATTCTGGAGAGAGTTGGATCAGTTGCTTACCGAGTGGCTTTACCTCTGAGTTTATCTTAGGTACACAATGTTTTTCACGTTTCGATGTTGAGAAAGTATATGCCAGATCCATCTCATGTTTTGAGTCTAGAGGTAGTTCAGTTGGAAGAGAACCTATCTTATGAGGAACAACCGGTCCAGATTCTTGACCACAGGGAGCAAGTGTTACGGAATAAGGTGATTCACCAGGCAAAGGTTTTGTGGAAAAACCACATGATTGAAGAGGCAGCATGGGAATCTGAAAATGCAATGAGGGATAAGTACCCCCATTTATTTGATAAGTAAATAAATTGCGGGGACACAATTTTCTAAAGGGGGAAGGATGTAACATCCCAAGTAAGTAATGAATAATAGATATTTTTTTATCTATGTCTATTAATGAATTAGATAGTGTTTTAGAGGCTTAAAATGAAAATAAATCCAATCTTAAGCATGAAATACACTAATATTTTTAAAAGATTGTTTAACTGCCTTTTGATGGGAAACCATTTTTGAATCTATATTTTGACAATTTTATAAACTATGTTTGTCAAAATAAACTTATACTTTATTATTGGGACATCATAATTTACCTTGTGTGAATTTTTGGTATTTTTCGGAGAATGTTCATTTTTTAATGAATAGTGAAAAATACTACATTTTACATCAAAACTGCTTTTTAATATAATTTATTTGCATGATTAGATTATCTTTTGAATTGGTTTTGAAGTGAAATTAGAATATATTTTTACCATTTAATCCAATGGTGGTCCTTGGAATCAATTTCACTTTGAAATTGGACTTAAACTGGTGTCAATCTTTTGATACTTATTGTTTCATAAAAACACGCTATTTGCTCTGACATCGGGAATTAATTATTAAATTAATTAATGTGACTTATATGTTTTGAATTTTGTAAAATATACTTCATTTTTGAATTCAGAATATCAAATATAGCTTAGGGTGAAGTTTTGGTATTTTTCTGAAAAACATCAATTTTTGATGAATAGTGAAATCACTAAGTGGTAGTTAAAGAAACAGATTTTTCGTTTAAATGAAAATTTTCCATCTTTGTGTTTTGAATTTCAAAAATCCGATATACATGGTTGTCATTAAGAAGTAAAATGTGGTTCAATAAGATTAAAATAATTTTTTTGGTGAATAGTAACTTTTAAGTTCTTAATCGCGATTAGTGGTAATTAGTGTAGTTTAAGGTAAAAATAATTCTTTAATAAAATGAGATGACCTAGACACATGTCCTACCCTCATTAGTTGTGTCATGGCCGACCAAGACAAGCCATGGGTCAACTTGGGGACCCCATAGAGCCACTTTGGTTGGGAAATGACATAAATAACTTTCTATTTAATATTAAAGTAAAAATGACACAAACATGAGATGTTTTACTAAAACCATTTTTACATGGGGTAATACAAGTCAGATTTTTGATTATAAATAGTAATTGGAAAGATAAAAAGATTTCCTACATCATAGTAATTTTTTTTATAATTTTTATACTTTAAATAAATTAAATTATTTATGACATCATGATGATGCAGCGATGACCTCATTATTTAACGATTTAAATAAAATGGAAAGATAATGTAATATACAAAACCTACACATGTACAAAACCTATTGGATGAGTATATTTCGAGCCCTTATCACCTTATCCTCGAATTATATCAATGTGGGACCATTTAAATCCGAAACTCATTTTCAAATAAAGTTATATTTCTTTACTTTCCAAGAGTTCCCCTCCTCTCCTCTTATAAAAGGCCCCTACCTCTACCTCATTTCACACACTCCTCAAGCCTTTGGCTCGGACAACCCCTACCCATTTACTCTCTCCACATCCCTCTCCTCATCTTAGAGGATTCCCTTTGGGTAGAATCATTTCAATGGAAGCCTTTAGGCTCAAATCAAAATGAGTTACAATTTTAAAGGTAATTCATTCTCTCATGTTCATTTGTTTTATTTTGCTTCTCCAACCCCCTAAACTCTTTTTATTTACTTATTTTGTAAAAACAACAGTATCTTCAATATACTAGGATGTTGTTATAAGATTTATTCGAGCTACACTCTCACACAACTACATCAAATGGTTAAAGAACATACGGTTTCCGTGGATGGCGAAATTCTGCCTCCCGAAACGATGATTGTTCAATACTCATTTAACACCTCCAAAGGTGGCCATTATGATGTAACTATTTTAATATATGATATATAATATTTTTATTCTTTCCTTAAGCTTCTGTATTTTTCATTTATGGCATACCATTATTGTTTCCATTATGGGTAAACATGATATCTTCATTCTAGGAAGTGCGGACTATCGCCCCCTGAAAGTGATTTGATTCGTTAATACCATATGTGGGATGTGTAAAGGATAAAGTTAATGATATTATATATGTTATTATACTATAATTATAATATACTCTTATATCATTATGATTCCATTCAAGAAAATACGAAATAGAAATGTAAGTAGCGTTCATGCGTACGTACGGCTTACCGTCTCCATGAACGGTGCATTTCATTTCTTACCTCTAAATGTGATGTAATATTATAAATACATGTATATGCTGAATATATATGATATATATGTTATCCAAATCATTAATATAATTCTGGATATAATGAACCTTTGACCAAATTAACAACATGTAAGTGTAAGAAGTCTATTTTTGAATTAAGAACCAAATACCGACAAAATGAACATTATTAACTTAAATGATTACATGATGTTCATAACATGGTATAAAAGGAATAATGAACTTGAAAAAGGTTCTTAAGTAAGTAGATATTAACTCAACTTTATTATTCAGGAGATTAAAGAACGACCGAGTCAAGTCGGACCCGAGGTATGAGACTTCGTCTCAATCTCCTTTCATTGAGGCATATTTTGTTTTATACACAACCTTATTTTATACAGTGTATAAACCCCTTTGACTTTTACGTTTATTCAAAAGGAATTTTTTTTATACGAAGCGTTTCTTAAACGAAAAAAGGGAATGTTTTTGTCGTACGTATGCGGCGACAACGACTTCTCCGCCGTCGTGACCGTTATTTGAGTTTCGGCTTCCTCTACAAGCCATACCTTCTTTTTAAAAGAAAAATAAATACCATGTTTTACTTTTCTTTTATTTTGGTATTGAAAATGGTTTTCATGATGTTTTTATATCAATGTGTTGTATTGATATCTTGTGATTGAATGATGGAAATGTTATGTTTCATTTATGAATGTTTTATGTGATACGATTATGTTGAGGTTCTTGGGCATTATTATGAAGACGGGTGGTTCCGTGATAGACTAAGGGTGGGTGTGCCAGATATAACTTTCTAATGCATTGGGTAACGCGAAGGAGTGAAACGTTAAGGTTTCTCCGAAGATATTTAGGGAATATACTGTGATGGGTATTCCAAACATAACCAAGAGGGTTACTCCCTACGTAAGAATGTTATGAATTCCTCAAGTTACCTTTATGTCTTATGATTTCTATGATTTATTCATGATTTGATGAGGTATGTTAAAGTGCTTATGTTTTATGGGTAAAGTATGATTTCATTCTTATGTATATATATACCCATGTTTCCTTTCCATATTTTTATATCCCTTACTGAGCTTTTTATGCTCATCCCATGTTTTTTTGAAATGTTTTTCACAGGTCAAAGGAAAGGTAAATGATATGATGATAGTGTCAAGGAAGTGTCAAGAAAGAATCCATGTTTATTTTAAATATTTTTCCATTTATGGGAATGAATAATACTATCTTTATGTAACCACTTTGTTTATATGTGGAATGTAATGCAAGTTTTATGATCTAATTCTCTAAAACTCTAAACCCGAAAAGATCCTCAATGTGTAATCTTGTAATAACTCAAGATTAAGTAAGGTTTAAGGCTGGGGCCTTATAGTTGGTATCAAAGGTCGGTTTAGATAACTTTAGGAGTTAGAATTCTATTAAATTATTATCCAAAAATATTTTTTTTGAAATGATATAGCATTTGAAGATTACCATGTTGCTTCATCTAAGACATGTTTGCTCAGAATGGTTTTCCGTAGAGGAAACAGGGATGCAGTGCTAGGAAGGCATACAGAAGGAAATAACCTTCCGAATCAGCATCCTGAGATGGTCGGAATTAGAACTGAACAGTTTGTTGCAGTAATGGCACAGTTGACTCAAGTGATAAATGGCGGTGGTATCCATGCACAAGATCAGCCAGACCAACCGCAGAGGAACATGTCAGTGGTGGAACATTTCATGAGGCAACATCCCCCATCATTCAGAGGATCATCTGACCCTGTGCTAGCTGAAGGGTGAATTAAAGCACTGGAGAAGATTTTCGATGTCATGGGGTGTTCAGACAATCAAAAGGTTAGTCTTGCTATTTATCGTTTGGAGGGTGAGGCAGATCAGTGGTGGTCGATGGTTAAAAATATCAGGGACGCTGATGAGATTTATGCTCTCGACTGGGATGAATTCAAAGGTATGTTTCTTGAGAAGTATTTTCCTAAGGCTCTTAGACTTAGGATGGAAAATCAATTCTTGGAATTGAGGCAAGAGGAAGACTCAGTGGCTACCTATGAAGAAAGTTTCACTCGATTGGCAAGGTATGATCCAAATTTTATCCGAGACCTTGATAGTAAAATCAATCGTTTTTACTCAGGATTAAAGCCAAAATATCGAAGGGCATTAGATTCTCGTGAGTTTAAAAGTTATGAAAATCTTTTTCGATGTGCTCAGAAGGTGGAAATGGAGTTTTCCGATGACCAAGTGTTCTATAAAAACCACCAGAAGAAGAGACCAAGGTGGCAGGAGAAAGGTAAGAATTATTCCAAAAAGTCTGATGGTAAGAAAACTAAGTTTCCAGTTTGTGATAAGTGTGGCAAAAGGCATGCTGGGGAATGCCTTCTAAATTCTGGAAAGTGCTACCGATGTGGTAAGATGGGACATAAGTCTCGTGATTGCACTGAAAAGGATCAAGGTGAAGGTAAGAAAAAATTTGATTTACAGTTAGTGAAATGTTATAAGTGCAATGAGATGGGTCACTATGAAAATGAGTGTCCGACAAAGAGTTTGAGTGATGGGAACCAGTTAGACTACAAGCAGAAAGGGGTGGTGAAGTCCTTTGAAACTACTTCAGCAGATGTCGGGCCGTCAAATGAAGTTGTATCAGGTACTTTGTTTGTTTTTTTAGATTATGCCAGTGTGTTGTTTGATTCAGGGTATACACATTCTTTCATCTCTGAAACCTTTTCTAGTAAAATGGGAATACCATCTCAAGAAATGACTCCTGAACTTTTGGTAAAAACACCTGGGGGGAATGTTGAGGCAAAAAGAATTTATAAGAATCTTCCTATCCTTATATGTGGAAAGAACCTACTTGAAAACCTTATTGTTCTACCTCTAGTAGAGTTTGATGTTATCCTGGGTATGGATTGGCTCTCTATTTACCATGCTAAGATTGACTGTAGAGCTAAAGAAGTTTCTTTTCAGAAAGAATTTCAGTTTGTGTACAAGAATGAACCCTTACTATTGATAACTTATCAAGAGGCCAAGAAACTTGTAAAAGATGGAAATGAATGTTACCTTGAACACATCGTTGAAAATAAAGGAACTGTTCAAATTAGTGATGTGCCAGTGGTAAATGAGTATCCTGATGTTTTTACTAATGAGTTGCCTGGAATAATACCAGATCGGGAAGTTGAGTTTACGGTTGACTTAGTTCCTGATGCTAAGCCAATTTCAAAACCCCCTTATCGAATGACTCAAATTGAACTTTTAGAGTTGAAGGAGCAATTGAAAGATTTATTAGAGAAAGGTTTCATTCGACCTAGCACATCACCATGTGGTGCTCCTGTTTTATTTGTTAAAAATAAAGATGGTTCTATGAGACTTTGCATTGATTATAGGGACTTGAATAATATCACTGTTAAGAACAAATATCCTTTGCCTCATATCGATGATTTGTTTGATCAGCTCCAGGGAGCTCAGTTTTTTTCAAAGATTGACTTGAGATCAGGGTACCATCAGCTGAAGGTAAAGGAGGCAGATATTCCAAAGACCGCATTCCGCACGAGATATGGCCATTATGAATTTTTAGTAATGCCTTTTGGACTAACAAATGCACCTGCTGTATTCATGGACTTAATGAATAGAATTTTCCATGAGTTCTTGGATAAGTTTGTGGTTGTTTTCATTGACGATATTTTGGTGTTTTCTAAAAGTAAAGAGGAGCATGAAAGACATTTAAGGGTTATCTTGCAAACCTTAAAAGAAAAGAAACTGTATGGAAAATTCAGCAAGTGTGAGTTTTGGTTGGAACAAATTTCTTTCCTTGGTCATATTGTTTCTAAAGATGGAATAACTATTGATCCTGCAAAAACAAAAGTTGTGGAAGAATGACCAAGACCCACAAATGTAACCGAGATTCGTAGCTTCCTTGGTTTGGAAGGCTATTACCGAAGGTTTGTTAGAAATTTTTCATGGTTATCTAGTCCAATGAATAAGCTAACTCGGAAGGGTGTTAAGTTTATCTGGACAAAAGAATGTGATGATTGTTTTCAGGAATTGAAAAGAAGATTGGTGAATGCTCCAGTTTTGGAACTACCTTACAGGAATGGTGATTTTGTTATCTACAGTGATGCTTCATTGAAAGGACTTGGTTGCGTCCTATGCAGAATGAGCAGGTAATTGCTTATGCTTCACGACAGTTGAAGACTCATGAGGTAAATTACCCTACACATGATCTGGAATTAGCTACTGTTGTTTTTGCTTTAAAAATTTGGAGACATCATTTGTATGGAGTAAAGTGTGAAATATATACTGATAAAAAAAGTTTAAAGTATATATTCACTCAAAAATAATTGAACATGAGACAAAGGAGATGGCTAGAATTAATCAAGGATTTTGATTATACAATTCATTATCATCCGGGAAAAGAAAATAAAGTGGCTGATGCTTTGAGTCGAAAAAGTAATGCTTCATTAGCAATGTTGCGTTTGGAATGTGATCCTTTAGTTAAGGATTTGATGAACTTTGGCATAGAAGTTGTTGGTACAGGAAGTTCTTCTGTTTTGTTTCAGGTATCAGTGAGATCGTCTCTATCAGATAGAATCAAGAAAGCACGGAAGCAAGACAGTGAGTTGCAGAAAAAGGTAGAGCTGGTTCAGAAAGGTAAGTTGCCTGAATTCAACATTGGTAATGACTGCGTTTTGAGATTTGGGAAGAGATTGTGTGTGCCTTGTGATTCAGAGTTGAAGAGAGATTTGTTATGTGAAGCTCATAGTTCTCCGTTTTCAGTTCATCCTGGCAGTACTAAGATGTACAGAGATCTGCGGGAGTATTACTAGTGGGATGGAATGAAAAGAGATATTGCTGATTTTACTGTGAAGTGTTTGACATGTCAACAGGTTAAAGCATAGCGGAAGTTACCGAAAGCGATGCTTCAGCCTTTACCAGTGTCAGAGTGGAAATGGGAGAATATATCTATGGACTTTGTTGTGGGATTACCGAAGACATCTCTAGGTAATAATGCAATCTGGGTTATTGTTGATCGTTTGACTAAATCTGCTGATTTCCTTGCTATACGAGATACTTTTACCCTAGATCAAATTTCCCGTTTGTATCTTAAAGAGATAGTCAGGTTGCATGGAGTTCCAATCTCCATTGTATCTGATCGTGATCCCAGGTTCACTTCTAACTTTTGGAAAGGCCTTCAGATGTCGTTGGGTACTGAATTAAATTTTAGTACAGCTTTTCATACTCAATAAGATGGGCAGTCAGAACGAACAATGGAGACCTTGGAGGATATGCTACGAGCTTGTTCGATGGATTATCAGGGAAGTTGGGACCAACATCTTTCTTTAGTTGTGTTTTCTTATAATAACAGTTTTCATTCCAGTATACAGATGGCACCATTTTAGACATTATATGGGAAGCGATGTCGAACTCCAGCTTTCTGGGATGAAGTGGGTAAAAGGAAGTTGATGGGACCAGAATTGGTAGAAGAGATGGTAGAAAAAGTTCAGCTGATTCAGAAGCACATGAGAACAGCTCAGAGCAGGCAGAAGAGTTATGCAGACAACCGGAGGAAGGATCAATCTTTCGAGGTAGGTGATCATGTTTTTCTCAAGGTTTCTCCTTGGAAAAGTGTGATGAGATTTGGTAAGAAAGGAAAGCTGAGTCCAAGGTTTATTGGACCATATAAAATTCTGGAGAGAGTTGGATCAGTTTCTTACTGAGTGGCTTTACCTCCGAGTTTATCTCAGGTACACAATGTTTTTCACGTTTCGATGTTGAGAAAGTATATGCCAGATCCATCTCATGTTTTGAGTCCAGAGGTAGTTCAGCTGGAAGAGAACCTATCTTATGAGGAACAACCGGTCCAGATTCTTGACCATAGGGAGCAAGTGTTACGGAATAATGTGATTCACCAGGTAAAGGTTTTGTGAAAAAACCACATGATTGAATAGGAAACATGGGAATCTGAAAATGCAATGAGGGATAAGTACCCCCATTTATTTGATAAGTAAATAAATTGCAGGGACGCAATTTTCTAAAGGGGGGAAGGATGTAACATCCCAAGTAAGTAATGAATAATAGAAATTTTTTATCTATGTCTATTAATGAATTAGATAGTGTTTTAGAGGCTTAAAATGAAAATAAATCCAATCTTAAGCATGGAATACACTAATATTTTTAAAAGATTGTTTTAATGCCTTTTGATGGAAAACCAGTTTTGAATCTATATTTTGACAATTTTATAAACTATGTTTGTAAAAATAAACTTATTCTTTATGATTGGGACATCAGAATTTACCTTGTGTGAATTTTTGGTATTTTTCGGACAATGTTCATTTTTTAATGAATAGTGAAAAATACTACATTTTGCATCAAAACTACTTTTTAATCTAATTTATTTATATGATTAGATTATCTTTTTAATTGGTTTTGAAGTTAAATTAGAATATATTTTTACCATTTAATCCAATGGTGGTCATTGGAATCAATTTCACTTTGAAATTGGACTTAAACTGGTGTCAATATTTTGATACTTGTTGTTTCATAAAAACACGCTATTTGCTCTGACAACGGGAATTAATTATTAAATTAATTAATGTGACTTATATGTTTTGAATTTTGTAAAATAGACTTCATTTTTGAATTCAGAATATCAAATATATCTTAGGGTGAAGTTTTGGTATTTTTCTGAAAAACTTCAATTTTTGGTGAATAGTGAAATCACTAAGTGGTAGTTAAAGAAACTGATTTTTCGTTTAAATGAAAATTTTCCATATTTGTGTTTTGAATTTTAAAAATCTGACATACATGGTTGTCATTAAGAAGTAAAATGTGGTTCAATGAGATTAAAATAATTTTTTGGTGAATAGTAACTTTTAAGTTCTTAATCGCGATTAGTGGTAATTAGTGTAGTTTAAGTTAAAAATAATGCTTTAATAAAATGAGATGACTTAGACACATGTCCTACCATCATTGTTTGTGTCATGGAAAACCAAGACAATCCATGGGTCAACTTGGGGACCCCATGGGGCCACTTGGGTTGGGAAATGACATAAATAACTTTTTATTTAATATTAAAGTAAAAATGACACAAACATGAGATGTTTTACTAAAACAATTTTTACATGGGGTTATACAAGTCAGATTTTTGATTATAAATAGTAATTGGAAATCTAAAACGATTTCCTACATCATAGTAATTTTTTTTATAATTTTTAGACTTTAAATAAATTAAATTATTTATGATATCATGATGATGCAACGATGACCTCATTATTTAACGATTTAAATAAAATGGAAAGATAATGTAATATCTAAAACCTACACATGTCCAAAACCTATTGGATGGGTATATTTCGAACCCTTATCACCTTATCCTCGAATTATATCAATGTGGGATCATTTAAATCCGAAACTCATTTTCAAATAAAGTAATATTTCTTTACTTTCCAAGAGTGCTCCTCCTCTCCTCTTATAAAAGGCCCCCACCTCTACCTCATTTAACACACTCCTCAAGCCTTTGGCTCGGCCAAACCCTGCCCATTTACTCTCTCCACATCCCTCTCCTCATCCTAGAGGATTCCCTTTGGGCATAATCCTTTCAAAGTAAGCCTTTAGGCTCAAATCAAAAGGAGTTACACTTTTAAAGGTAATTCATTCTCTCATGTTCATTTGTTTTATTTTGCCTCTCCAACCCCCTAAACTCTTTTTATTTACTTATTTTGTAACAACACCAGTATCTTCAATATACTAGGATGTTGTTATAAGATTTATTTGATCTACACTCTCACACAACTACATCAAATGGTTAAAGAACATACGGTTTCCGTGGATGGCGAAATTCTGCCTCCTGAAACGATGATTGTTCAATACTCATTTAACACCTTCAAAGGTGGCCATTATGATGTCACTATTTTTATATATGAAATATAATATGTTTATTCTTTCCTTAATATTCTGTAGTTTTCATTTATGGCATACCATTATTGTTTCCATTATGGGTAAACACGATATCTTCATTTTAGGAAGTGCGGACTACCGCCCCCTGAAAGTGATTTGATTCGTTAATACCATATATGGGATGTGTAAAGGATAAAGATAATGATATTATATATGTTATTATACTATAATTATAATATAATCTTATATCAATATGATTCCATTCCAGAAAATATGAAATATAAATGGAAGTAGCGTTCATGCGTACGTACGGCTTACCATCTCCATGAACGGTGCATTTCATTTCTTACCTCTAAATGTGATGTAATATTATAAATACATGTATATTCTGAATATATATGATATATATGTTATACAAATCGTTAATATCATTCTGGATATAACGAAACTTTGACCAAATTAACAACATGTAAGTGTAAGAAGTCTATTTTTGACTTAAGAACCAAATTCCGAAAAAATGAACATTATTAACTTAAATGATTACATGATGTTCATAACATGGTATAAAAGGAATAATGAACTTGAAAAAAGTTCTTAAGAAAGTAAAGATTAACTCAAGTTTATTATTCAGGAGATTAAAGAACGATCGAGTCAAGTCAGACCCGAGGTATGGGACTTCGTCTCAATCTCCTTTCATTGAGGCATATTTTGTTTTATACACAAACTTCTTTTATACGGTGTATAAACCCCTTTGAATTTTACGTTTATTAAAAAAGATTTTTTTTATACGAATCATTTACTAAACGACAAAAGGGAATGTTTTTGTCGTACGTATGCGGTGACAACGACTTCTCCACCTTCGTGACCGTTATTTGAGTTTCGGCTTCCTCTACAAGCCATACCTTCTTTTTAAAAGAAAAATAAATACCATGTTTTAAATTTATTTTATTTTGGTATTGAAAATGGTTTTCATGATTTTTTTATATCAACGTGTTGTATTGATATATTGTGATTGAAAGATGGAAATTTTATGTTTCATTTATGCATGTTTTATGTGATACGATTATGTTGAGGTTCTTGGGCATTATTATGAAGACGGGTGGTTCCGTGATAGACTAAGGGTGGGTGAGCCCGATATAGCTCTCCAATGCATTGGGTAACGCGAAGGAGTGAAACGTTAAGGTTTCTCCGAAGAGATTTAGGGAATATACTGTGATGGGTATTCCAAACGTAACCAAGAGGGTTACTCCCTACGTAAGAATGTTAGGAATGACTCAAGTTACCTTTATGTCTTATGATTTCTATGATTTATTCATGATTTGATGAGGTATGTTAAAGTTCTTATGTTTTATGGGTAAAGTATGATTTCATTCTTATGTATATATATACCCATGTTTCCTTTCCATATTTTTATATCCCTTACTGAGCTTTTTATGCTCATCCCAAGTTTTTTTGAAATGTTTTTCACAGGTCAAGGGAAAGGTACATGATATGATGATAGTGTCAAGGAAGTGTCAAGAAAGAATCAATGTTTATTTTAAATATGTTTCCATTGATGGGAATGAGGAATACTATCTTTATGTAACCACTTTGTTTATATGTGGAATGTAATTCATGTTTTATGATCTAATTCTCTAAAACTCTAAACCTGAAAAGATTCTCAATGTGTAATCTTGTAATAACTCAAGATTAAGTAAGGTTTAAGGCTGGGGCCTTATACAAATATTTTCCACCATTATAACATCATCGAAGCTTACCTTGCAAGATTATAATAATATTTTCAACATAAATGTTTTCTTTTATAATTATATGAATTTAAATGATTTCAAAATAGAAAGAGATATTTCTCTCAAACAGTTTTGA
This sequence comes from Viscum album, assembly GCA_963277665.1. NCBI lineage: Eukaryota > Viridiplantae > Streptophyta > Magnoliopsida > Santalales > Viscaceae > Viscum > Viscum album. The sequence goes on from OY728127.1 coordinate 806,163,712, forward strand.
TTTCAACTATGTCAACATCCTTTGATAAATTTTACACTTGTTGGAAGTTGATTTATTATGATACAAATATTTAATATTATATTTAAGTTTTTGTGATATGTTTGACTATGGATTCTCTATTTTTATACAAATCATGGTTTATGGTTAAAGTATTGAAATTTCATATGCTAGTTTTAATACGAATATTTATGTTATATTTCAACCTCTTATTAAGATGAATGTGTTGGACTAGTATATTATGGGTTGGGTACCGGTAAAAGTAAGCCATCCAGGTTGGGGTCCAGTTACAGAAGACCCTCCGTGTTGGATTCCGGTTATAGAGGCTCTCCTAGTTAGAGTTCGATTATAGAGACTCTTCGGGTTGTAGTCCCGTTACAGAGGCTCTCCGGGTTAGAGTCTGGTTACAGAGGCTCTCCAGGATGGAGTCCGGCTACATAGGCTCTCCAGGTTGGGGTCTGGTTATAGTTAGCTCCTAGGTCCTGGCACGAGTCCATGACATAGAAATTAAACTTCGGAATTATACATTCCCTCATTATGAAATTAGTTATTACATGTGATAATTCGACTAGTATAATATCCATGTGCATGTTTATATAGTAATGTTTGATTTATTTTTCTATATTATGTTCAAGTTTATATTTAAAAGGCTATTGTTTTTATTACACATCTTGCCTTAAAAGTTTATAGCTTTTGCTGAATTATTTAACCTTACTGAGCATCTGAGCTCACCCCTTTCTTATGTTTTATTTCCCCAGGTTTCCAAGAAGTGTATTATGATTGATATGCAGGGTTAAGCTAAAGGGAATAATGGCGTTCTCAAAGAACTATATATTCTATGTTTTATGTTTGAAATTGTAATATAAAGTTAATGTATGTAATCTATTTTCCAATACTGCTAAACTGATTGGTCCTTTGAGACTTGATTCCTTGTTATCATGCTAATGTATTAAAAAAATGCACCGGCTCTGGGTAACTGGGGTCGGGGAATTACAGTTGGTGTTATAGGAAGTTTAGCAATAATCTTAGAGACTAGATTTAGATAAACTCTGATTAGAGCACATTACCCTAAGATAGAATTTGAGGATTAGTATAGAAGAACTTCCTAGAATTTTGGAAATCTTGAGATTTTGTAAGTTTTCCAAGAAAATATATCACTGTCTGGATACGAGCAGGTAGAGGCAGCTCTGGCACAAATGTACCTAGGGGTAAAATCCGAAAACAAAGTTTTGAGCTAGACTCGAACGGGAACTGGTGCACGACAATGAGCCTTTCTATACTCTTGGTTACAACACTCCCATGGGATATGCTTAGGATAATTCTCATTTTATTTACAAATAATTATGAAGGATTTACGAGTATATACCTCATCAAAGAAAATATTTTTATGGATTATATCCATAAACTATTCAATTTACATTATTTATTTTAAAAGTTTGGAATTATTCATTTTAATTCATAAACTGACCTAGTTTATTCCATTGTATAGAAATGGCGCCCAGTAGAAGGAAGGTGAACTCAAGAAATACATATAATCCAAAGAGTAAGAAGGATCATATCTTTCACGGTATTAAGCCAACATTTAGATGGGAAATAGTCTCCCATGTATTCTCAACATATGAATAAATAATGTCATGTGTTAATAAGATAAGTAAATAATTCTCTGAGTCCTATGGATTTGAAGGGAAAAAAGAGAAGAAAAGGATGGAAGAGAGAAAGATGGATAAATGGAAGAGGGAAAAGAAGGATTTTCCCATATGTGATAACTGTGGAAAGAATCACCTTGGTAAATTCTTAAAGGGAATGAGAGTTTGTTATAAGTATGGAGAAAAAGGACACCAAGTACCTGATTTCAAGGGTATGGAAAAAGTTTCAAATGTACAATGCTTCATCTGTAAGGAGTTGGGACACTACGCGAATCAATGTCCAAATCATCAGAGTATACCCCAAATGATGCTATTAGATAAGAATAAAGTCATGATAATACCGAAGATGAAGATGAATGATTAAGAGTTCTTATGTTGTTATTAAAGTATTGTGTCATTTGAGTGTTGTATCAATGATGTACTAGTTATATGAATTATGGAAATAAATAAGGATTGTACTGTAGTACTATTTCATTGGGAATTTGAGATTATATGGTCCTGATACTAAGGTAGTAATTTTGGAATATCTTATGGTTGATTTGGATAAATTATATTGGATATTCTTGACTATCTTAGAACTGATTAATGGTTTGTTTATTTCATTATTTCTAGAGAATTCAAAAATTTTTCATATAAGGAATATATATAGTATTCTATAAGGAATAAGGGAGCACGAATGTAATAAATAAGGTTGTTACCATGTTTTGAAAGAATACATGATGAACGTATACACATGTTATTACGTGGTAAAAAGGATCTTCATTGTGTATAAGTTCCTTATAAATTTTGGACTGTGAGTTTGGATAGAAGTATTTTGGATAAATCTAAAGGTTGGAATAGATTAAGTTTGAAATTAGATATTATTGTTAATGTTATTTTTGGATTGCTATAAAAAGGACAACACGCAGACCGTGTGACAATCCTTCGTGTCAGACAAAGCTGCGGGAATCGAACCCACACCATAGTGCGATTGGGATTTATCTCCTACCACCAGGCTACATCAAGTCCCTGGATGGTATAATCTAGTTTTTAAAGGGTCTGATACGTGAATTATAAATTCATTATTTTTGGAACCCTTAGGATAAATAGAATATTTTTTTGAAATATTTTTGGAGTGAAGGATGAGTTTGTGGTAGGAATTAGTCAAAGGATGTCACTATACTTGTCAAGTATTTATATATATATATATATATATATATATATATATATTCCATCTTGTTAAGACTAAATTTTATCAACTCAATTTCTAATATGAGTTCTCCACAATGGTATTTTCTATTTTCAACCTTTTATTTTTGAAAAATAATTTCAAATTACGAGGATGTAATTTATTGAAAGAGGGAATAATGTAACACCCCATAATTTCATAGTACGTTATTTCTTCAATGTAATTAAATAACTTGCACTCCACGCAACACCAGGTTCAAGCGCACCACGACTTACCAAATTAGTTGTTCAAAAGCTGTTATGAATATTATTAACTGAATTTTGAACTATATATAATCCTTATAATTTTAGAATCCATATTATGAGTTTCTTAGACATAATTTAATAACTAATTCATTTTTTCAGATAAAAGAAGCATTTTTTCAAAAAATGCACTTTTCCAGCCTTTTAATGTTGAACCCTTTTTAAATCCAATATTTGAAAATTTTATATATTCAATTTGAAAAAATAAACTTCTTCTTTAGAATTGGGACATAATAATTTAGTTTCAATAAATTTTTTATGTTTTTCTAATAACTTTCATATTTTGGTGCATATTGAAAAATACTATATTTTAACTGAAAAAAAACTTTTTTAATAAAAATAATTTATAGTGTTAAATTATACATTTTAATGTTTTGGAAGTATAAATAGATTATATTTTTACCATTTGATCCAATTCTGGTCATTGAAAGTAATTTCACTTTGAGATTGGACATACACAAGTGTCAATCTTTTGATAGTTATTGTTTCTTAAAAATACGCCTTTTGGTTTTGACAACAGGAATTAATTTTAAATTAATAAATTCAACTTATATGTTTTTAATTTGGTAAAATATACTTAATTTTTTAATTTTTAATATCAAAATTAGCTTAGGGTAATTTTTTGGTATTTTTCTGAAAACTTTCAATTTTTTATGAATAGTGAAAAAACTGAGTTATTATTTAAAACCGACATTTTATTTAAATAATTATATTTTTTATTTAAATTTATTTTAGGTCAAAATAGATACATTATACCTATATATATTCAATTTAATTAATTGGAGTCATTTTGTAATAATATTCGATATACAAAATTTTATTGAACTTTTCAATGTCTTTTACCCACCTCCTAGGAGAATTTGCAAATTTACATAAAACATAATTTTACCGCTTCTATGAGTGGAATTTCAAAAATCTGAGAGACAAGGTTGATATCATTAAGAAAAATGTGGTTGATAATATAAAAATAATTTTTGGTGAATAGTAACTTTTTACATTTATTTACCACGGTTAAAAGTAAAAAGGGTAATTAAGGGTCAAAATGATATTATTATTACCCTTACACATGTCCTAATTCTATTGGTTAAGTGTAATTCGACTAGAAAAATCCTTAGGAATAAAATATGAACATCTTTGGTTCACTTGGATTAGATTAGGACATTTATTATTATTTAATTCAAAGAAGATTTAAAAGTGTTAAATTCAAAGTCTAATAACTAAAACATTTTTAATATAGGGTTACATATAAGATAAATTCGACTATAAATATTCATTAGAAAGCTAAAAAATTTCCTACATAATGGAATTATATATATATATTTTTAGAAATTAAATAATTAAATTTATTTATGACATAATGATTATGCAATAATTATCGTATTAATAAAAGATTAAAATAATTGATATTATAAATATCCAAATAAATGTAATTTCAGACTTTTTATGAATTAAAATAATTTTCTAGGTTAATATGACATATTAGGGTTGATTAAATGAATTTGTTTCAAAGTAATACTGCTGTTATGAATTTAGAAAAAACAAAATACCAAATAGTGTCAAAATTGACATAAAATAGTTTTTAAAACAAATATTATATTATTAATTGATATAATAGTCCTCAAAATATAAGGTTCGGAAAAAAGACTTATATAATAATATATATGACATTAATGAACCAATTGGGGTTCTATTGACATTTTATAGTAAGTTTATTAATCATATAATATAAAAATACAAAGAGACATGGTAAATGTCAAACTATTTAACTAAGAGTTAAATCGAAAAGTTAAAGTTAATATGGTGACCCAAACCTATATAAAACCTATTGGTTGAGTAGTTTTCAACCCATCCCCACCTTAGCCTCAAATAATCCATTTTTGAGCTATTAGAAAACGAAAATTATTTTATTATAAAATAATATTTTAAGTTTTTTCTAAGGTGCCCCTCACCCCTCTTATAAAAGGGAACCCCCTTCACTCTAATTCACACCTTAAAATCCATTTCGCTCGGAAAAAACTTGCCCAAATATCCTCCAAACTATCCTACCTTCATCCTAGAGGACTTACTTTGTTTATAAATCCAACCTAAGGATCCCTTTTGATCAAATCAAAAGGAAGAACCCAAAGAAGAGGTAATGATTTCACCACCCTCTTCCAAGTTCTCTTATTCTTCCACTTACTATTTCTTTGTTGTCTCAATTCTAAAATAATAACTCCAGTATCTTATATATACTATGATGTTATTATAAATATGACACAACTATATTCATTATTCTATCCATACTATGAATGATAATGTCACCATGCTTGCGTACGTACAACTTACCATCTCCACGCCGTGGTGTAATTTGTTATTCAAAACTATGTTATTTGGATGGATATAATGATGAGTAATATGTATATAAATAATGAAAATAACATGATAATGTCTCTGTAAAATTAATATACCATCCAATTCTACACCTTTATGGAAATGATATTGTCGCTCGTGCGTACGTACAGATTACCGTCTCCACGATGCGATGAGATTAATTTCCACATTCACCATTCATCGATGATTATAAAAATATATATTACTAATAAGTATGTAATATATGACATAATAATGCTATTAGATATATATATATATATATATATGTACTTACATATATCTTAGTCACTTAGTTCCGTTCAATACGATATGAAAACAGAAACAACGTTTATGCGTACGTACGGACTACCGTCTCCATAAATGATGTTTTCCATTTCATATATATGTCTATTATACATATTTATATTCGAAATATATATGATATATAAATCATGTTTTATATTCTTTAAGTATTTAAATCTTGATCTAAGTGATACAATCAAGAGTAACAAGTTAAAACACATACTATAAAGAAAGCGATTATTACCAGAAATGTTAATTTAACATCAAAATTATTATTAAATGGGTAGTATAAAGTCATTAATGAATCATTTATGATATCATAAATATTAATATGGTTCTGGTATACTTTAATAACATACTACTATCTTCATATAGGAGGTTAAACGAACCCTCGACTAAAGGAAAGTGCTAGGTAAGGGGTTTTCATCTCACTCCTTTTCATGTGAGATTCATGCTATATTGCCACTATTACCTTTTGTGTGGTGTATTTACTACCCATAATTGTATTATTTATGTAATAAACATTATTTTATGTGTATTTACATATTCATTTTATGATACTTCTTTCATGGGGTGTATGTTTCGTAAGTTACCAAATTGGTAAGGGTTAATTTCACAATCTCTTTATTATCTGAGGTTGTTGTTATGTAAGTATCTACTGGGACCACTTTATCATCAACATTCATGTTTCTTAAAAATGTATTTGAAAACATTTTTTATTTACTTGAAAATGGGATAAATTCATTTATAATCTTGTTTGACTTTTTATAAGATGTTTTGAAAAGAATCTTTTCGTCGTTTTCTAAACAAGGTACTTTATAACCTTTTCGAAAAAACTATGGTAAGAATGTCTTTTTTAACTTATATGATGGGTGTAGCTATTTTCTGCCATTATAACATCATCACATCTTCCATTACAATCTTATAAGAATATTTTCAAAATAAATGTTTTCTTTTATAATTATATGACTTTAAATGGTTTCAAAATAGGAAGAGATATTTATCTCAAATAGGTTTGATTTCATCTATGTCAACATCCTTTGATAAATTTTATACTTGTTTGAAGTTGATTTTTTATGATACAAATATTCCATATTGTATTTAAGGTTTTGTGATATGTTTGACTGTGGACGTTCTATTTTTATTCCATTCATATATTATGGTTAAAGTATTGAAATTTTTTATTCTACTTTTAATATGAATGTTTATGTTATATTTCAACCTCTTCTTTAGATGAATGTGTTGAACTAGTATGTTTTGGGTTGGGGACCGGTAAAAGTAAGACCTCCGGGTTGGGGTTCGGTTACATCAGACCCTCTAGGTTCGAGTCCGGTTACAGAGGCTCTCCAGGGTGGAGTCCGGTTATAGAGGCTCTTCGAGTTGGAGTCCGGTTACAGAGGCTCTTCGGGTTGGAGTCAGTTTATAGAGGCTCTTTGGGTTGGAGTCCGGTTACAGAGGCTCTCCGAGATGGATTCCAGTTACAGAGGCTCTCTAGTTTGGGGTCCAGTTATAGTTATCCCCTAGGTCCCGGCACAAGGACATGACACATAAATTAAACTTCAACATTATACATTCCCTCATTATGAAATTAGTTATTACATGTGATTATTAGACTAGTAAAATATCCATGTGCATGTTTATATTGTAATGTTTGATTTATTTTTCCATATTATGTTCAAGTTTATATTTAAAAGGTTATTGTTTTTATTACACATCTTGCCTTAAAAGTTTATATCTTCCACTAAATTATTTACCCTTACTGGGCATCTGAGATCACCCATTTCTTATGTTTTATTTTCCCAGGATTCCAAGAAGTGTATTATGATTGATATGCAGGGATAAGCTAAAGGGAATAATAGAGTTCTAAAAGAACTATCTATGTTGTCATTTATGTTTGAAATTGTAATGTAAATTTAATTTATGTAATCTATTTTCCAAGACTGCTAAACTGATCGGTACTTCAGGACTTGATTCCTTATAATCATGCTAATGTATTAAAATAATACACCGGCTCTGGGTAACTGGGGTCGGGGCGTTACAGAGATGACTTGGTGAGTCGGTCAAGGATCACCCAGATGGAATCATGTCTGTTGGACATGCATTGATGTCATGTTATGATGTCTATGGAAATTCAATACCACTTCCAATCTGGAACCTCTAGTTGCTAGACTAATCCCACTGGAACCTGATGCTCTGCCTTCACTTGCTGACAAGTGAGGCACTGTGAGACAAAATTTTCCACTGCCTTCTTCATTCCCTGCCACCAGTGGTGACGCCGGAGGTCCTAGTACATCTTCTCTACTTTTGAATGTACCGTTAGAGAGGATGTATGGAACTCCATCAACACTTACTCTTGTAGTTCCACTGGTACCATAGTAGGCCCTCTAAAGAGGATGACGTTCTCCCCACCTTCATAAAATCCATCAGGTGCCTGTTTTGTTGATATTTGATCACATCATTCCTCGCAGTCAGTGTCCCCAACCTATACCTCCCTGACTCAATGAAGACGTGGGGGAGTGACTGTCAGAGACTGAAGATAAGTTGCTCCATCTCGATCCATGTAGGATATCTGCAAAGTATCCAGTTGCTCCATTGCCTCACTCAGTAACTATATACCAGATCTTCTACTGAGTGAATCTTCTACAACGTTTCCCTTCCTAGGAGTATATAATATCTCTAAGTCATAGTCCTAGAGGAACTCAAGCCAATGCCGCTGTCTCAAGTTCAGGTCCTTCTAAGAGAAGATATACCTATGAATCTTGTGATTAGAGTAGACCGTAAAACGTTCACCCATAAAGTAGTGTCACCACATCTTCATGGTGAAGACCACTGCTACTAACTCTAGATCATGGGTAGCATAGTTCTACTCATGTTATCTCAGCTGTTGAGAACCATACGCGATCACTACTTGATCATGCATCAGGACACATCTGAGCCCGGTCCCAGATGCGTCGCAGTAGACTATGTGCCCAAAACCCTCCTCCGCTAGCCTCAAGATGGGGGAACTCGTCAGTCTCTGCCTCACCTCTTGGAAACTCTACTGAAATATCTTCGACCACATGAAGGGTTTCCCATTCTATGTCAACGCTGATAAGGGTGCCGCAACTCTGAAAAAGTCAGGGACAATCTTCTGGTACTAACCAGTCAGACCTAGGAAACCTCGCACTGCCGTCACACACCTAGGTACATCCCAATAAGGCACAACCTCAATCTTTGCTGGATCCACCACAACTCCATCCTCCAAGATAACATGTCCTAGGAAGTGAACCTCTCAGATCCAGAACTGGCAATTCAAGAGATTTCCATAGAGATGGTGCTCTCGGTGTGTGTCAGGAACGATCTAAAAATGATAGGCATGCTCCCCCTCTGTAGCTGAGTATATTAGGATGTCATCGATGAATACTATCACAAATCGATCAAGGTATGGATGGAATATTCTTTTCATGATTCCCATGAACACTTCTGGGGTGTTGGTCACACTGAATAGCATAACCAAGAACTCATAATAGCCATATCGACATCTGATGGTCTTCTTCTGCAAATACTCGTCTCATACCCTTAGCTGGTGATAGCCTGATATTTGTTCTACTTTGAAAACCACAATTCTCCCTTCAGCTGATCAAAAAGATCATCAATCCTCAGTATTGGGTACTTGTTCTTCACGGTCACCTGGTTCAATCACTGATAGTCCACAAAGAGTCTCAAACTTCAATCTTCCTTCTTGGCGAAAAAAATCAAGGCATCCTAAGGAGAAACACTAGGCCTAATAATCCCCTTCCACTGCAAGCCTCCAGCTATATTCGAAGCTCTTGAAGCTCTGTGGGAGCCATCAGATATGCTGGTGTAGATATCATTGTCTTCTTATGGTACAATTCGATATAAAATTCCTCCATTCTGTGAGGAGGTAGACCTGAAACATCATCAGGGAAAACATCAGCGTACTGGTCCACCACTACATGATAGCTCCTACATTCAACATCAACCACTCTGAGGGTAAGACCCTCCAACTAATGTGTGATCAGCTTCACCCTCCTCCGGGTAAGTCCATCCTGTGCATCAATATGTTACCTTCTCGCCAGTGAAATAAAACTTTGTCCCATCTATGCAGACACACCTTACTTTGTTCCTAACACAGTCGATCTAAGAATGGACTATAGATAACCAATCCTCACCCAAGATGATGTCATAAGCCCTCGACACTGCTACTAAAAGATCCCAGATAAAGATCTCGCCTCCTAGAGTAAGCTCACACTACCAACACCATTGTGTAATCGTCAAAACCTCTCACATAGTAGTCTCTAGCCATAAGGATCGAGCCAACGACTCCACTGGAATATCCGAGCTCCAAATGAGGGTCATGGAAATAAAAGAGTGATTGGAACATGTGTCTATAAGTACTGAAGCTAAGGCAGAGTAGACCTATATCATACCTTGAATCATCTCCAGAGTGCCATGGTCCAAGGCCTCAAATGCCTAGAGCTGACCTCGTCACTTTCCACCTGCTCCCTGTGGATGGGGTGGACCACCTGGAGGTGGTGGCAATAGAACCTCAAATCTCTGCCCACCGCCTGTTGCATGACCGAATTCTCTTCAATATCCACCTGCTTCCTACAGACCTCCTCAATCAAATATTCACCTCTTCCCAGGCCGTCCTTCGACTGTCTAATGGTCATCTGTACGGAGGGATGGGCAGTTGCGGTCCATGTGACCCTACCCGTCACATGAGTAACAATGCCTACTCCTCGTCTGTCATGCAGTGCTCACTCTAACAAACCTGCCTGTGTTGAGATGATGAGAGAAATCATCGAAGCTCTAATCTCTTCTCTGAGCCCTTACTCGAAGCTCCGAGCCCTAAAGAAAGGGTCCCACACCATGTCAGTGGAATAAATCGAGAGGTCGGTGAACCTCGCTGAATACTGAGCCTCGACCATGCTGTCCTACTGCAAGTGGAGAAGCTCCTGTATATGAACATATCTTAAGGTCTCTAGGACGAACTCCGCCCTAAAAAAGGCTCTCGAAATCCGTCCAAATGAGAGTCACCTCGTCATAAACCTAGATCATCAAGCTCTACTATCTCCCTGCTTCTTCCTGAAGAAGACTAGATTCAAGGATAACTATAAGATCAGCTGGTGTCCCTACTAGTTAGAAAACAATGACCACGACCTCCAGCTAGTCCTCAGCCACCTATGGATCTATCTCTCCCTAGAACCCCAGTGGCCTCTAGCACTGAAACTCGTGCAACATTCTCAAGTGGTATGCACCCTCTGATACTAGGGCTAGTGGCATCGGCTACCCAACGAGTAGTGGTGCTACTGGTACACCACCCGATGTTACAACTGCCGAAAGGTGGCCCTGCACCAAAGCCTCATCACTCAGTGGGCTTTCATCACATATTCTACCTAGAACCCTTACTGACTATCTACGTGGAGGAATCCTGAAAAGAAACAGGTGCGCCATGGTCAATAAGTTATACCTGATGAGATGAATCAAAGAGATCACAAAGAAATGTTTTAAAAAATATACACACAATAATTGTTTTCGTGCACTGAGTAAGAAATCATAATTTAGGGTCCTAGTGTATGGATACGTCAACTTCCACACCAACACTAGATTATCCAAACTGAAAACCACACTCATAACACTTAACACTATTTCCACACAAAAAATATCAGAGTCCTAGTTCTTCAGTAGATCTGAACTCCTCAGATACAAATTTGTCACGACTTGTCCCCCAGGGCCCGTGTCATGACTACCCCAAGTCCACCTTCCATGGGCTCGGGGCTGGCGACTAGCACCGAAAAGGCATGTCTTTAAAAACTAGGTAGTCATTGCCTTTTTATGCTCCAAACTCACACAATCCAAGAACACGACAAGATACAAACACAAGGTAAAGAAAAAAGGGTTTGTTCAGTAAGTAGAGGGGTTGTAATAAAAGCCCAAATGGAATCTATAAGTAAAACTAAAAACTGCTCCTGTGAACACCTACCAAGGATACAACATGAATGGTAGGTAGATATCTCGAACGGTTTTATCTGTGGTACGTCTTGTCTAATGGTCAACCTCTAAGAAGCCTCCAGTCCTAGCACCCTCAGCCTTGATCAATGTTGTCCGTCGTCTGCACAAGACACTGCACGGTGCGGGCATAGCCCATGAAAGAGTGAGTATAACAATACTCAATAGGGACCCCAAGACCCCCAAAGGTCTCTCTAAATCCACAAAGGATAAACCAAAAGGCAAGACCACAATTACAAATCACGAAGTAAAAAATCAACCCTACATAGCTTTATGACCATACATATATCTAAGTTATCAAGTAAAACCATCTCATTCACGAGGAAACACAAGGCCCAACTCATTATCCAAAAGCACAACTGTTCCATGAAGGAAAGATTACCAGAAAGGCAGCACCACGAAGGTAAGTACCACAAGGTAATTCCACACAGAAGAATACCACGAAGGTATCACCAAATATAAGTGTACCACAAAGGTAAAGACTCATCATACAATAGTTATAACTTATGTATGAAAGTATAGTTGATTATTTGTATTTATAGATCATCTTAATTCATGGAGAAGCTCTGATGTTGACCCACAAAGGATCAAAGATGACCCGCACAGGATCTGAAGATGCTGACCCATACAAGATCCAAAGATGACCCACACGAGTTCTGAAGATGACCCACATAGGATTGGAAGATAACCCACATAGGATCTGAAGATGACCCACACAGGATTGGTAGACGATGACCCACACATGACCATTAGATTCCTCGAGTAGATCCACCCACAAGGTTCCCGGACAAACCATGCCTGATTCCATGTGGATCCGCTCCTCAAGCCATCAGAAGATACTTCAACAGTAACATGGTCTGAAGAAGAAGTATCACAATGGTCTGCCATGTCAATAAGGACCCAACGTGACTGATGACATGTCAATTAGATTCCCAGTCTATAAGTTGTTATTGTTTCCATTCTGAGGGCCTGGTTGGATTCAGGCTTGATCCAACCTGGCCGTACACCAACTTTATCCAATACCCAAGTGGATTATACTAGAAGGACCATATAGATCCAAGGATACTAACGCCATATACGGTTTGTCAAATGGATGTTCGGTTCTCTAGATATGGCTCGAAAGGCATATTTGGTTCAGATGGGCCCAGGAATGGCCCAACCTGATCGGACTGACCCAACCTGAACCCATACGGGGCCGACCTGACCTGGTTCTGGTCGCCCCGACCCGGTTTGGTTCCAGAACAGACGGGCGGGACAACGGCGGTCCCGACCCTCTAGGGTCGCGGTCCGGTACGAACCGCATAGGGGCGGGCAAGCCCACTCGACGCGACCCGTGGCTGGGTTCGGTCCGTTGGGTGCGGCCCAATCAGCGCCGCCCGCATCTCGGTGCGATCTTCCATGGAGAGACCCACCCTATCCGCCCCCCGCAGGAGGCACCCCCAGATTCCCGAAAGGCCTAAGGGCCGTTCGGTTCTATCCAACCCGACGGCGCCCCGTGGCGCCGCCTGCTGTCATGTGGGACCCAGGGGATTCAGTCCTTCTCAGTGTGATGTGGCCATCCGGGGCTTCGACCACCTCCCCCTTATAGTGGCGCCGGCATACACCACTGCTGCCTCCATGCCCTTCTGGGTGCCGACCGCCCTCCAGGTGCGTCGCCGAGACTCAGCAGTTGCGACCTCCTCCTCTACCGGCAGTGTTGACGCACGCCGCCTTGGTTCCATGCGCTCGACCAGCATGTCAGCTGCCCCCCTCCTCCACCTCGGTCGATGGGTCATGACCTCTTTTGGTGGTGCGGTTGCACCGCTTCCGCCATCACGGCCAGCTAGTGTGTTGATCGCCACCTTGTACCCATTCGATATTAGTCACCGGTGATGTGGTCAGGTTCTGCTCAACCCATCGATCCTCCCACTAAGAACACGTCATCAATGAAGTAGCAGAGTGATCGGTCCATGTTTGTTTGTCCCACACCCTCCGCCTTAAATCGATAGTAGTCCATAGATTGAAAACAATGATTCATCACGAAGAAAAAAATGAACAATTCCATACCTCAATCATTCGTTAGGGAAGGCATGAGGAATAGGATGAAGACGTTGAAGGACATGTCGGCATTCGTCGCTCCCACAAAATGCTTCCGATACATGCTCGAGCATCAGTTCCTCGTTCCTGATCCGGAGGTTCATTCTTCATTGGAGGAGGTTCCTTGTTGAAGGAAGTTTTCCCACCAAACTAGTTTGCCAAAAATCCCCAACATGATATGTGAGGAGCCAATCCCCCCTAATGAAGTTTAATGAAATCATCAATTAAACATTTAATTGATGTCATTAATGGGGGGGGGGGGGTTCTAATTGTTACACCACTTTTAACTGGGAATTTAATACTGGGCATTAAATGACTAACCTCCTTGGGTGGTTCCCACAACCAAAATTTGAAATGAGAGGTTTCAAGAAATAAAATAAAATATATTCATTTTATTTTTCAATTCCACCACAAAAAACAGAAAATTTTACTTCTAATCTCGACCTACTATAGTCGAGGTGAATGTCTTTTTAAATGAATATCAGCATTGAGAGTTCAGCGGTGTCCTCAGATTTATATTTAAAGCACCAGTTCAAAAGTTACCTAATCCTGCTCGCAAGTTAACTGAATGTACGTAAAGAATGTTTGGAAATTCATTCCAGCCACTCTGGGCCCCAGAATTACATGCCTTTAAATTTTGTAGACTCTTAATATTTCCATATAATTAAAAAAAATTACATGGAAAAATCTGGTTCTTTAAAAAATCAATGTATTCTAAAAATTTATTTTTGATATATTCAAGAAATATAATCTAAATACATTATATATTGAATGGTAATGAAATGTGAAAATATATTTAATCAATCATTGATAAAGAAAATTAAATTATTACCATGATATGTATTTGGAAATCCTACCCTGAAATACATTGATATGTTCTCTTATTTCCAATCATGAAAATGAAATGATTGAATCATCACATTCAGTAATTATTTCTCTACATTATCCATTTGAAAATTTAAACACATCATAATAAATTCAATAACATCTCTTTTCATTCCATCCCTCTAGTAATACTCCTGATGGTATTTGTACACATTATTGCTTCCCGTATGAACATAAAACCTAGTACTATAAGCATCAATCAAAAAAATATTTCCACAAATCTAAATCACAAGGAACACATAATCTTTATCCAAATAATAAAATCCATTCTTCATAAACATTAAATTCAGGAAACATACCATCATTAATAGATTCAACCATTTCTTACGTATATGGATCCACTTTCTGAGCCATCTTAATTTGTTTTCAATAAGTCGACTACACTAGATCCTAAAAAAAGAGTATTTCCTTATATCAAAATATTCAATGCCAAAATTCACCAAATCATTAACCAAACGGACAGATTCTAAACATAACATTGTTAATGTAGTATTACATTTTCAACTAAATGCATCAACCATAATGTTTTCTTTTATAGGATGATAATGTGTCATGCAATCATAATAAATTATGAGTTTCATCCATTGTCTTTGTCTCATGTCCAAATATTTATAGGTTAATATATATACTTCATTCATTTGTGATAAATATATATTTCACACATCACTGTATGAAAATTATTCATCCTTATTTTTAATTCATGAACAACATCAGCTAATGATAAATATTGTGTAAGGTAATTTAACTCATGAGTATTCAATATACATGAAGCATAATAAATTAACTTATAATTCAACATCATGAAAAAACCAAGTCCATTTAATGAATCATCTCATTAGATAAAAAATAACCATTTCAAAATGGATGGGAGAAAACTAGTACATTGAATAATATTTATTTCAGTTCCGAGAAACAAGAATCACAATATCCCATCTATAAAAGGTGACACTATTTTGGGTTAACATAGCTAGTGAGATATATGACTAAGTTATATTTTCGACAAACCATTTTTGATAACATGATAATACAAGAAAACTAAAAAATATATGTGGATTTAGTAGGTCTGGGCCACTCTTAATTAAATTTTGTTTTATCAGGGTATACTGTAATGAAATCATTAAAAAAAATATGTCCAATTGATTGAATTTTATTCAAGAAAAATTCAATATTACTCAACAGTCCATATATTTTCATTTCATTTATGTTTTGAAAAATAATCCTTAAGTTCCCTTAATTTTCTTCATGAAATTTGGAATATACCAAAATATCATATATGAATACAACCACAAAATAATCATGAAAATGAGGAAAAAGATACTTTTTATAAATAGTTATGTTACTCAAGGTTTTATAATCAATGTAAGGTCACATCAATCAATCTTTCTATTTCCAAAATAAAATTAGAGAACCCCATGTTGAATTTCTTGTTTGAATGAATTATTTATTTTGAAATTCAGGTAGTATGTTTTTCAATTCCACATGTTCAACATGAGTTATTCGATAAGGGGGTTTAGAAAAAGGATTAACATCAATCATTAAATCAATAGTAAATTGAACATTCCGATTTTCAACAACATGGAGAAAATAATAAAGAGAAACATCTAAATATCCCTTTACTATTGTGATTCCACTAAAATGAACAATTTCGTCCTTTTCAAAAACACGTGTTTCATAACATCTTGGACCATACTTCATCAATTTATTATCTTGTTGGCGTGTTATAAAATGTTTGAAATAATTTAATAAAATGTTATTGGATTTAAAATATACTTAAGCATTATAAAATGAAATACAATCCATACCAAACACGATATCAAACTAAACTATGTGTATTAAAAAAATATTTTCACGAAATAACATCACAATAATGAAAATAGGAATATGTATATACATATTGGTTGGTGTAATACTCCCACATAGAGTTTTTTACCAAAATTTATATCTTACATTTTTTAGTTTATATTAAAAATTTTCTAGATAATTTCTCTAAAATGAATGAATATAATGCTCCATAATCAAATAGAGTATTTTCATAATTCGAATGAGCTAATAACATAATTTTCACCACTTAATTTTATGGCCCAATATCAACCATAAATGTATAAAAAAAATTCCACACCCTGTTTCCTTCTATCTTGATTGTCTCCACCCTAGGTAATCAATATTGGATGCACTTTGTAATAATTTTAAAACTTATTCCAACTAAAACATATTACAACTATCCTTTCAATACATGATTGACAATCTATCTAGTATTTATTATCCATAAGAACAAACATAACCCTACTTGATAACTTCCCAAAAAATTAATTAAATTACCTAGGATTCTTTTTACGTTGCTTCTCACAATTCATGAATTTGGTTTTCCAACCTCTGAACATATTTGTGCATTCCCATTTTATATAGACATGAACTATTCCTTTCATATTTTCATGGGACACAAGATAATAAAAAAACCCTATTTTTACCTTCTTATCGTAGAGAAGAAGAAACTCATAACCCTTTAAGTCATGAAATAACAATCCCCTTTCATATCAAGGATTTAATCTTGACTGAAATAAATTAACCTTACTCTTAATGTATTAGATAATTTTTGGGACTTACCTACTAAGTTAAGTTGAATGAATTCTTTTTCATACGTATAAATGAAATATTCCTCATTTTTAAAATTACATGAATATTTTCTCCATCATATGTTTAAAAATCATAGGAATATATTTTTCAAGGGAAATAACAATAAATTCATATTAATACAAGGAACCAATATCATCATTTTCATCTATATTCTTAACTGTTGAACATAACTTGTCTACTTTACCTTAAAAAAAATAAATTTAAGGGGTCAATTTTTTTTAACCAGACAACCAATGACATCAAGTATCTTTTCTATGGATTTAATCTATCATTCTTATGGAACAATGTTAGATGATTATCTGAATTATAGAAATGTTGTCGCAAAAAATGATCCACTATTGTCATTTTTATATATAGTAAGTCTAGTTTATCTCTTTCATGGATACCACCACTAATTATAGGATATTCCAAATTATCCATCACAACAAAAAAACTGATGAGTTTTAATTCCATCAATCTCGAGGTGTTTATTAAATTTTTTTTTCATGCATCCCCACCATAGCTTCCTTGTTTCCTATATAGAAATAAATTCTGAAAACATATTTTCTTTGAAGAATCATGGTAATATACAAAATCAATATCAATTTATAGTAACCATAAGGTAAAATATTTAAATATAATGATATTAATATTAACCTAAACTCTAATGTCACCTAAGCCTTTCAATTGATACCAACTATAACACCTCAACCTTAAAAATCACATAATATTGATTTTTACTAAAGAAATTACTTTCTTTAACATTGATGTTATTTTTATATATAATGTTTTAGAAAAATATATCATAAATCATACATAAAAAATCTATAAAATAAAATGAGGAAAATTATAAACAATATCCATCTTTCCTATAATCTATATCATTAAAAATTAATAATGATCAATTCTATTATAACTATTCATGACATGAAACTTGTTATCATCCAAAATATTTCCAATTCTTAAGTCTTTTTAAAACATTAAAAAATGTGGGATGAACATAAAAATATCATAAAGGGATATAAAAATAAGGAAACTATTAGTACTTTGATAAATATTAAAACCCAGGAAAACATTATCATGAAGTAATAATTTTAACTCTTAAATCATGGTAAAAATAATCCATTCAAAATAATCTCATTTCTTACCATTTTTTAATCAAAAGATTGCCATAAAACACATAGAAAATAATACATAAATTTATCTGGGTAAATATTTATAACTTTTAATCATATAAATGGATTAACCATATTGAAAACATACATACATGTAACTATTACAAAATGAATATCTACAAGATCATCTTCCATACCTAATGAATTGGAGGGCTATCATGAACTCACCCATCATGAGTTTATCAGGAGACCACTGATTATTTGTCTTTCATTTAAACAACATTAAAATGCCCAACTACCATTAAATACTCATAAAAAAGGATTTCATCTTTAAAAATTTTACTCATAAAATTTTATTTTCAATCATAATAGAAAATTGCATGATATTGGAATAATCAATCCATTTTCAAAACCTGTGTTTAATAATAAAATACCCAAAAAGAAAAGGAGGAATTTAATTATATTTTAAAAATATGTAGGGTTGTAGAGTAATAAAAATATCAAAATAGAAAAAAAACAAACATTAAAATTCTTTAATATTTATTTAAATAAATATTTAAAATAATATCAAGAGTATTGACATGGAGGAAGAAAAAGTGATATTTAAAATAATACATCCCATGCCACTTTGAAATAAATTAGATCATAAGACCAATGATGGAATAACATAAAAGATTAATATCATGAAATTGAATAAATTCATGATATGATATGTAAATGGGGATATATATTTACAACTCATAAAAATTGTGGGTGTATAACATCATGATATTTCTCAATGAATGGAGATTGAGACAAAATCCCATAACATAAGTCCAACTTGTCACATGGGACTTCATCGTCCAGAATACTAACAAATGTTAATTATTTTCTTGATTTAAATTCTTTTTTAGGGTTATTTTTACTTATATTTCACTTATTACATTGTTTTATACAACTACTTAAACAATTATGTTTATTTTGATGTTATGCCTATATTCAGTTTATGTGTAAAAAATGACTTTTTATTGAACTATGGTCTAAGGAGTCATCATTAAAATATATATATATTGATAATAAAAAATTAATTAGAATATTTAAAAAACAATTATTCTTTTAAAATCCATCATGATGTATGTTTATGAAAAATGAACTATCAATAAGTCATAGTGACAGTAGGTCGTATATGCACAAGAGTAATCTTCTCATTTCTCAATGATCATTATGAAAAGAATTTAACTAACATTTATATTTCTATAATGGTTTAAATTTCATAAAAACCATGTTATATAATCATATATACTCATATATATAATCATTTTGATGTAAAATAAACAACATCGCATCAAGGAGGTTGGAGTCCATGCATTTATGAATGTCATTATCAGTTTTTTAGTGTTTGAAAAGGTTTATAAAAATATATATATTATAATATAGAACTGTAATAATGTCATGAATATAATATATATTTAATTTCTGTCGAATATCTTTAATTAAACTCATCCTTAATAAATTTCTTGTGATGTGTGAATGTATCAGATTGCTTTGAAAATTCTATTTTTCACATGACCACAAATAGTGGTATTATATTCACATAAGTTGGAATTCATGACGGTACATTTATATAACTATTAAAAAATTAAAAATACATCATTAATATAAAAAAATATATTTATAAATATATCATATATAAAAATTGTTACCATAATAATTCTTAATCATGATAGGTGGTAAATTTGAAATGAACGACATCATTTCAAGAGGCGGTAGTTCTCATTACACGAACTATAATTTAGTTACCCATTTGATGGAACTGTGTATAGGTGTTGGTATAAACCTTAAAGTAAAAAGATATATTTATATTGATAATATTTATGTTATTATATAATATTGTAATAAAATGAATTTAATGGTTTGAGAATGAAATAAATAAAAGTGATCGCTGAAGAATGATAATGCTTTTTCAGGTAACTCCTTCGGGATAACACAAAAGGAATCCTTTGGATTTCATTCTAACCAATGTCAGGCTTCAAGAATCAGATTAGATATTTTTTTCTTATATTATCATGGGGTTTAAAACCCAATGGTCGTGATGTGTGTGAATAAAACAGGGAGCTTAAGTGCCTTTTATAGTGCAAGGAGAGGAGATACATGGCATTATTTGAAAATAATTGTGTTATCCCCATGTTTTACCTACCAAATGCATACCATAACACAAAAAATTAGATCCATGAAGGGTTGGGGTATAAATATAGACATATAAAGGATTTTGGACATGTTTAGGTCCATTTTTATACCATAATATAAAATATTATGAACTAAGAAATCTTCTTTTTACCTTAATCACTAAAATTAATTTTAATTATTTTCACTATTATTTTTTGGTCAAAAACTAACATTAAATTATATAAAATTATAAATTTTTATGATTCCAAATATGGAATCCATTATCAAAAATTAAAGTCACATAAGTGTAGTAAATTTATTTAAAACTAATCATGTAGATTGGATGACAAAGTGGGTTTTTAAAGTGAATATGGTCAAAAGTTTTCTATGTTTTTATATATAATTTCAATGTGAAATTAATTCCACTAAAATATGTTGATCAAAATGATAATTAATGGAACTAATTATAAATTAATTAAAATTAATAAAATAATTTAACTGTATAAATAAATTATCCGAAAATTTAGTTTTCAAATACAAATCATTGACTTTCACTATTCATCAAAATATAAGAATTTTTTGAAAATACAAACAATTTACCCAAAGTTAACATTGACATTTTGGATTAAAAAATTATTATTATTTTTCAATATAAATATTAACAATTTTCAAAAATCAAGTTTTAAAATTGGTGCACAATTAAAAGGTGATAAAATAATGTTTTTTGAAAACAAATTCTTTTAAGCTTGAAACTGGATTTATTATTATATTGTGCCAATAAAATATATTGGATGAATATGAAATAATTTAATAAAAATGTGTAATTTTTATACATTTAGTCCTATTCATTCCCTCTAACACAATGGTTATTTGAAAACTACTTTATTATAATTATAATATTAATAATATATTATTTTTTGTTCTAACATAGTCTTATGTGAAATAAATGATTTGAAATTAACTTATTGTTGTGTTTCATGACCTCTATTGGATATATAATCCATTTTTTTTAAAATTACTATCCAATTAATATATATTAGTAAATATGAAATATTATTTTTCTATCATTACCTGGGATTTTACACATACATCATATGATATCATGAATAAATAAGAATAATTAATAAATAAAAGTTTATAACTAAAATAAATAAATTTAAACAATAAATTATTCATAATATGGTCAAAATAAATGATTATAGAATAAATACATACACATGACAAAATCATCTA
This sequence comes from Viscum album, assembly GCA_963277665.1. Taxonomy (NCBI): domain Eukaryota; kingdom Viridiplantae; phylum Streptophyta; class Magnoliopsida; order Santalales; family Viscaceae; genus Viscum; species Viscum album. Next base: position 806,185,556 of record OY728127.1, read on the forward strand.
GAAAGATTACAATGGGTATTCTAAAAAATCTAATTATCACATGGAACATCTATAAATAATCTCATAATGAGGGAATGAGTAATGTTGTAAGATCCTAACCATTTTTTAAGGTACTTGATTGTTAAAATTTTGTAAAAAATAATTTTTTCTTCTCAATGAAGTGATTATGTTGTGTTAGAGGTGGTCAAGGGGTGTCCTATGTATTTTGGGATGAAAAAGGAGGGAGAAATAGGCTAAATATTGTGAAGCTTGTGGTTGGATCACAGTTAGAGAAAACTATACTCCTCACTCATTATAGTGTGTGGCTTGGGATCCTATTCAGACAATGGCTAGTCCATAGTTACTACACAGTTTTTGTCATTGTGTGGGTACTTGTAGGAAACATTGTGGAATTACCCCCCTTGGATAGAGGGAGATACATGGTTGGTGCACAATTTATAAAACAATATGGAAAAATGATGTGACCATTAAAAAGTGGGAAATTAATTTTTTCCATCCCACTCCTATTACATTATTCCCATAAATTCACCCCATTCGACCCCTAAATTCCGTGTCATGAACCAAACCCTTCGTTAATTCAAATAAATGATTCTCCTTCGATTCTTAGGCATTTGGAGCATCATTTGGTGGTAATCGAAGATCTAGGTGAGTCTGACACTCTTATTTTACTTGTTTTCTAGATTTTGAACTATGGAATCTATCCTCTTGTTCTGAAACCCTAAAACCCTAAATTTTCTTTATAATTCTATATTTTTACTTTAATGGGTGTTTAATTCTAAATCAAGTTTTGTGTTTGGGATAGTAATCATCTTTGATAATGAGGTAGTTGTTCCTTATGATTTTTCACAAATTCTTGATGTTTTATATGTGTATAAAGTTTTTCTATTGTGTTTCCATGTTTCTTTTATTTTTATTTTATTATTGAATGTGTTTTTGGGCCTTGTATTGGGGTGTAAAACCACTCACAGACCCAATCTGCTTTGTTTGTGAGTGATACCGAACCTAGGGCTACCCATGGGTAAACCAAACCCTTGTAAATAGTGAATAAAATTGGTAAATATTGAGGTTGGTAATTATGACAGTGATTGGGTTGTGAAACTGAAATAATATATGTGGGTAGGGTTATTGGGTTAGTCGGGATGACCATGATTGGTATATTGTAAATGATTTGTAGGATTTGAAATAGTTTTAATAGTGTATTTTTTGGATTAACCAGATTATAGATTTATTTAAGGAATATAATGTTTGAATGTGAGTATCATTTTTAAAGGAGATGTTGAACATGAAAGGATTTAAAAATTGGGTTTTCTTTATAGAAATCAGATGTTTTCTAAAATGGGAGAAATGTAATTTTTTTTAAAATGGTTTAATGTTTTTTAATTGTTAAATTGGAAATAAAATTAATGGGGAATGTATTAGTTTTCAATGAGAAGAAACTATGTTTTTAAAGGGTTGATTCATGATTATTTTAATGTGTATTTTTTAATTTTGTTTTATTCCTTGATTTGTTTTTAATGGTATGTGGGGACCATAGTTATTGAACTGATACAGAGGTTAGTGAGATAAAACCCACAAAGATTATGTTGGGATGTTAAACGTTTTTATTTAATGAACTAAATGATGAATGTGATCAGTTCATAATATATCATAATGGGGGGTTTATATCATGATTTTAAGAATATTTAAATGGAATAATGTGAATTGATGAACATGGTAAATGGTATAAGGTATGAAAAAGAGAAATGTGTTAAATGGGATATTCTATGTAAATGGTAAATGTGCTAATGTGTTAAGGATTGATGATGATTTATATGGTGTATGAAATTTTAATTATGAATGTTATATGTGTCGGTTGTGTATGGTTTGTGAAATAAATTTTTTTGTGAATAGATAAATAAACATTTTCACATGGCTTGGTAGTTAGGGGGTATTTAATTTAGGTAATACGCCCATGGGTCGACCAAGATAGAGTAACTAAACCCCACCCCTAGAATTCATGGGTTAATGAGTCAGATTGTGGATTGATTCCACTAATATTTGAATTGGATGAGACTACCTTTACTGAGGTTCCACAGTAAGGTTTACATAGTTGATTATGGAATTTTTATCCCATGGGAGATAGGGAACATGACATATTCCCTTATACATGGTAATTAATCATCTTAGTCTATATTTCAATTGTTGAAAATGTCCAACCCATCATACAATTGATGAAAATCATTAATTAAATATTATTAACTAATGGGATTGTATTAATTTGTGACAGGTAAATTCCCATGAATTTAAATGTTATCTTACCTTTTTTTTATGTCATCGGTTTCTTTTGTGACCAGAATTGGGTTGGTTGATTGGTTAAATCTAGAGAACATAACCAATAAAATTGATATTTGACAACTACTTAAATGAATCCCTTCTTCCATTATTTATTTATTGATCATGTCTCCTTTAATACACTATTGTACTTATTTTTTATTTCTTAGACACCATTTTTGGTGGCCTACTAAATTTTTTACTCACACCCGGCTCGATCCTCCATTGCACTTGGGTACCCAAGCTGATGGTACTTGTTTTTTGGTACATGGTTATGAGAAGGACATCATGTTTGGTTCATGCATGGGATAATGATTAGATCATAGGGTTTTAGGACCAGGTTCAGAATTTGGTCCATGGTTGGGATATTTTTTTGTGGTTTTGATTATGGACATTATTTGTATAAATTCTTGACATGTAGTGTATTTTTCATGTTTCTATACCATGTCTTACTCATTGAATAATTGGAATTGTCATGTACTATCCATTTATTTTTTTCCACAAGTTACTATATCTATTAATATATTTATGTTATGTAATATCTATAAAAATGGTTATTGCAACCCAAATATTCCCTCATTTACCTTTACTACTATTCGATAACCTCTAGTGTATAGGGAGGTGTGCCTGAGGTCATGTGATGACCCAGCTCAGGGCACTGAATAGTGGACACAAGGTTGGGAATGTTACAATGTTGTATCAGAGCACATGTTTTGTCATAATATTTTGGAAATTATCAACAAGATAATAGGATCTCTTTGGGTCCTATTAATGATTTGGTTTATGGGTGCATGTATCCCGACATATGAGGTAAAATTCAGGTTTTTGGTGGATGGAATTGATGTTCAATTTTTGATTTTATAGTCGATTATTATTTGAATATCGAGTGGTGTACCTAGATGTGATGTTAGTTATTTATAACTTTTTTTCCTCTTGGACCGATATGGAAATAAATAAATTCTATTTCCATGCTTCATACTATTCACATTGGATTGATTAGTAATTCCTATATTGCAAGAGATTCAAAATTCCTTAGGATTCTTTATTTTATCATACATTTCATCTTGTAAATTTTTTCTGTTTATTTTCCCATGAAGTGATCAATAAATAAAATGTTTTGAAATGTGGAACTCAATATTGCATAGATTTTTGGGTTTTTTAGTTAATAAAATGGTTGTGGAACGTTGAAATGTTGGGGTGTCGAAAATTTGATATTTTCAAATGTGGAACCATGGGATTTAAGAGAAAATTTATAATCATGAATAAAGATGAATCACGATGGATCATGCAGAGATATTTTAAATGGGTATCACTAATTTTTGGATCAGAACCTATGTATGAATAGCATGGTTAACGACAATGACCTAGTTTGAGGCCTTAGATTTAGTTCAAGATGCATCGTTGGATTTCATTTTATGGGAAATGAGATGTGATTTTGGTCCCCTCAATAAGGCTATGATTTTTTATTAGGATTTGTTGTCTTGAAAAATGGATGTGGTAACTATTATGGTTTCTATTTATGTATGTTGTGTTTCGAACCCTAGAGTGGGTGTTTGAATCATAGTGAAAGAATATTTTTTTCGGTACCCTTTTTGTGAGGCATATAATAAATTACCACTAGGGTGTGCTAGACATAGTATGTTTTGGAGTAGGGAGAGAGAGTGCCACTATGAGTGGATATATTGTTGATGTTTGGTGTGTGTGTATTAGTGAGAGATATCTAGTGAACATTTCATTACATGACTTCAATTTATGGAGTTGGTACATTTTGATATTAGGGGATGGAATGTGAGAGAGGTCAGGTGGGTTGTTAGTGCTTTTGGGAGCATATGTTAATGGTAGACATTTTTTACCATAGAAATGGAATGTAGAGAGTGTTTTTTAGTGTGGGTTTGTACCATAGGGATAATAAAGGAAGTTAATTTTCATTTAAATGATTATCAAGTGGTCTTTATGGGATGATAGTTTTGGGAAATCAAGGGTAGCCTCATGGAAGGCTAGACCATTGTACAATTCACCTTAAGATATGAAGCATGAGTGGTGTAAATAGAGGATGAATCCATGCACAGTTGGTCAGTATGGTAAAAGAATATAATTTTTCCTTTTTTTTCTAAGTAGGTAACTCATTTCTTGGGGTTTGTTATAAGGTCATATCTAGAACGATGTTAATTTGTTTAGATCCATTTCCTATGGCCTAGATGTTGTTTTTTGTGGGAATAGATGTTGATATTTGGAAAAAAAAGAAAATGGTGACTAGGGTGTGGATGGATTCATTTAGCATGAATGTGACACCTAGATTGTTAGTGGTCACATGGATGGACATGCTTGTATGATGATTGTTTGTTTTTATGATAATATTTAGAATTCCTCAAGTCTAGTGTCGATGTCAGACCACAAGGCATGGTCGGATAAGTTATCAGGTTGTAGGCCAATCTCTAGGGTTGTATGACTCGTGTGATATAGGGTATAGTTTATCATGTGGTCATGGGAAAGTTATAGACCAATAGGGATTGAGGAGGTACATATGTGAACACATGTTGGAAAGGCATGATTCCATTAGGTATGGATGAATAGGTAGTTTAAGATAAGGGTACGTCATAATTCTCTAGGAACATAGTGGGAAGAACGGGATATGTATGAGGCAATCAGGTTGTGGTTTGGAGTGGTGGATGATGTGTTCTATTTTAAAACTCTATGGTCATGCTGGAAAAAATTGAGTTAGGTAATTTATGTGGATCTAAGGGGAAACATGGGTCGTAAATTCATGTAATAGAATTATGAAGTGGTAGTGAGTATTGGTTGTAAATACCATTTGAGTTGTAGATTTTGAATGAAAGTGAAGCTTCAGCGGTAAGGGAAGCCCAGAACAATCAACAAGGTTATCGTGAATCCATGGTGGGAGGTTACATTGGTGATGAAAGGTTTTTGGTGGTGTTTTGTGAGGACTTATAATAGGACATTTAGCTGGTTATGATCATGTACAAAGCCTTGACATCATCCTGGGTGCACTAAGATGGGTTTGGATTTATGACTAGATACTTGAGTGTTTTGGGTTGAATATGGGACATCTAAATTTTTTCCTAACGAGGAATCATATATGGATTCATGTGGAAGGGATTAAACCATCGACCACTGGTAGGTGAGGTCCTCAAGATGGCCTGGATTATAGAAAATTCAATTTGTTCTATTCTAGGATGCATAGAATGGTTAACTGGTATCAGATAACGTCAGTTTGGTTGTTATGGAAAAGTCTTGATCGTAACTTCCCATCTAGAGGTTCATCTTGTGATTTATTTGTGATTAGTGGTTGTTGAAATAGATTGAGGATAGCAATGATAATAATACACCTAAGGTGAGGATTGGGGATTTAGTTATGGATGAATGGAGATAACCGTTGAGTGGATGTGGTGGCATTGGGATGCCAAGGAGAATCCTATATGGGAATTCTTGGATTCATTAGTAAATACCAAGTGGGCCGAAGATGTAGTGGTAGATTGAGTCAATTAATTGGTTCTAAATTAGGTAAGTTATATATGATATCTATGATTTCACTTCGAAGATGAGTTGATGGATGCTATAGAGCCCAACAATGGCTTGCAGAGCAGTAGATGCTCAAGTGGTCATGTATAACTGGTGGTTCAAAATGGATATAAAGAGGTGTGAATAGATGATGGGATATCCCATAAGTGAGAAGGAAATATATTCAAGTAGAGGAAGACATTCCAATAGTATATGATGGGTGCCAACACAGTGAGTTGTCCGGTATGTCTTGAATCAGATGGGTATAAGGGAACAAATGTGTTAATCTGTAATAGACCTTCTTTAAATGTTGGGGTGATATGTGCTCTTTGAGATGAGAATGGTATTTGATGAATGACCAAGTTTTCATAGTTATGATAGTGACTAAAACGTGTTATTAATCAAGGTTTTCTCAGAAAAATGTTTAAAAACCAGTGATAGGGTGATTTTTCGTGGATGATTATGTGTGGTGAGTTGGAAAATTCAATGGGTATGTTTTGAAAGTAGATTTGGGGTTCGTTCAGTCCCCTTTTTGAGGGTGGAGGTGACTAACCCTAGGAAATTGTTGTTGAGATATAAACTATGTTTCATGGGAACCATAGTAATAAATTGGTTAGTTCTTAATGTTATTGGTATTATAGGTTGAATGGGCTCATGTGAGTGTTGTTTTGGGGTTTTGGTTTTAGTAATGATCATCATCTCTGGTTAGACTGGTTGAGTGCCTTCAGATTATGGTTATTCATGAGTGTAAATTTCATGTATGGAAGTGAGTAATGGTCATTGGGCCTTGAGTTATGGACTCATGTGTGTAAGGGAACATGGTTTTAATCTGAGTATCCCTATAGTGATGTTGAGCTTTGGTCACCGTTTGAGTTTTGAAAAAATGGTTCCATCACACCAAATGTTTTTGTCAATGAATTGTAGAGAGCATCAGATCGAGGGAATTTAGTTTGGATCTCCCAAGGTAATTTAGGGACTTATTTGCATCCTTTTGTGTTGTGGTTAATTGGTTTAACCCTGAACATTCTATTATGTTAAATGATGTCAGTGATGAGTTAGGGTTGATGAACCCTTATAGAGAAACATGTTGTGAATGTGGCTAGTGATGGAAGAAATTTTTTTAGGGAAGTAATATTTCCCATGTTTGAGTGTTTTTATGACATGGTTATGTTCATATAAGGACTTGAGTGATGGAATATGACAGGTGTTCTTATAGTATGACTTTTTTTTATGGATGATGGGTGTTTTTTAAATATTTTTCTTGAGGATGATCAATTATAAGTAGGGGAGGATGTAAGGGACAAACCTTTAATGAAGGTACATCCTATTAAAATATTGGTTATACCTTTTCTTGTGTCTATTGATGTTTTATGGGGTGTAGGAGGAGTTTTTTGGGTTTTATGGGGGGTTAGGGATGACAAAAGAGGGTAAAATTTTCCAAATAGTTTCAAGTGCATGGTTGTCAAACAATTAAAGAAAACTATACCCTAGGCACAAGAAACCGTATGGCTTGGGGAAAATTTCTAACAGAGGGAAGATCATATTTACAACATGGTTTTCCAAAACGTGCTGTTGCATCCCGGAAACCATGTGGCATGGCCCCCATTGAAAAAGGGGTGTCTCGCGGTTGGGTCATTGTTTTGAAAACCTAGTGGACATTAACAGGTTGTAAATTTCATTTTTACATCCAGATCCTATTTCATCCATCTCCTATTTTTCACACCAATTGACCCCCTACAACATTGTTGATGATCCAAACCCTAAAATACTTCAAAGAGATTATTCTCTGTCGATTCATATGCATTTGGAGTGTCATTTGGTGAGAATCAATTATCTGGGTGAGTCTAACACTCCTCTTTTCTCTATTTTCTAGATTAAGGATTATAGAATCCCTCCACCACTTCTCATGACTTAAAACCGTCACATTTATAGAATATTTTATAATGGGGATTTAAATGATGTTTGTGTTGAAATCAAGGGATGTGGTAGGCATAATAATAATATTTGAGCATGTGTTAGGTGGTATTTAAAAATTTCCACCTTCTTGATGTTTTATATGTGTATGCAGTTGTTAAAATTTTATTCCTTGTTGCATTTCCTTTCCTTTGATTATGGAATCTGTTTTTTTGGAATTTTATTGAGGTGTGAAGCTCCTCATTGACCCCGTTTGGTCCATTGGTGAGTGAGATTAAACCCCAATCTACCCTTATTGTAAACTGATCCTTTGTTAATGCCGAATAAAATTGATAAACATTGATATTGGGAATTATGATATTGATAGGGTAGTGAAAGTGAAATTGGTTATTAAGGTAGGGTTAATTGGTTAGTCTAGATGATTAGATGTTGGATATTGTAAATTACTATGATCATTTGAAATGGTTTTAATGGTGTGATTTGGGGACTGACCCATTATAGATTTTTAGTGAAAATGAAATTTGTAAGTGAATAATTTTTTTTAAATTATGTGTTGACCTTGAAGTGATTTAAAACTAGTTTTCTATTAAAATACATCCAATGTTGTTTGAAATGATGTAATGGTTCCATTTTTGTAAAAATGGTTCAAATTTTTTATTGTTGATATGGAAACGAAAACTATGGAGCATGTTTTAGTTTCCAAATATAATGAACCGTGTTTTTAAAAGGTGGATTCCAGATTATTTCAATGAATATTTTGAATTTTGTTTATACCATGATGTGTTTTTAATGTTTTTGGGGACCATAGTCATTTAATAGATACATGGGTTTGTGTGATAGATCCAATAACAATTATGTTGTCATTTTAAACAATACTATCAAAAAAACCTAATGATGAATGTGCTTAGTAAAAGATATAGAGTAAGGTAGTGATTAGAATGATTCCAAAAAGGATAAATTTAAAAAACTCAAGTGATGAATATACTTCATGTTCTAAGCTATGAAAATGTTAAATGGGTTAAATTAGCTATGATAAATAAACGGTAAATTATCTAATGGGGTATGGCTTGATGACAATTTATATTTTGTACTCAGTGTGAATTATATATGTTATGTATATTTGTTTTTTATGAATTTTGATATGGAATATGTGGTAAAATGATAAATAACAATGTGCATATGTAATGTCCTAGAACTTCCTAGTCCATTACATTTCCATGTTCTGGTGTTTAGGGTGTCCTAAGGATCATTTTTGACTTATTATGGAGTTTTCCAAATTTTAGGATATGACAAACGGTGCCACCGATGGGCGTTGGTGGCACCAATGAGTGTTAGTGGCACTGATGAGCATCAGTGGCACCGATGGGCATCAGTGGCACTGCTGGGAATCGGTGGCACCGATGGGTGTTTCTGGCATCGATGGTCCCCGATGGCACCAAGGAGTCATCCATAGCACCATTTTGCATCAATTCAATGGAGACGGTTCCATGGAAACATTGCTAGGGTGATGGTGTCAGGGTGACGGTGCCAGGGTGAATGTGTCAGGGCAACGGTTCCATGGCGACCGTGCCAGGGTGACGGTTCCAGGGCGAGAGTACCAAGGTGACGGTGCCAGAGAGGTGGTGTCAGGGCAACGGTGACTCCCCTAACGGTGAGTCCTTCCCTGTTTTCAATGACCTTCCACTTTTTCCCTAGTGACGTGTCTTTAGATGTAAGATCATTTTAATACCCCTTTAAAACCCTTTTTAATGCCTATGTATGATGTTTAAAACCCCCATTAATTGGTTGACCCTTGGGTTATCAAAACATGCGAATTTTTCATCCTTGGTGTAATGCCTTGTCATTTTTTACAGTTTCTCCCATGTTACACATTTTCTTCCTTTTAGTGGAAACCCTTTAACTCACACCTATTATCTCAACCATCTCCAAGGATAATTATTAAATTCCAATTAATCCTAATGTGAGAAACTTCCCAACCACATGGTCGAGCCATGATCCGACTTTTATGTACATTGAAATCATCTCCCTGATTTTATGATCTGGAGTTCTTCATAAGCCAAGATCTTCTCTTCTTTTCATTTCGCTCTCTCTTGGCGCATTTAGAGTCCCTCTCCCACAAAAGAATCATTTTCCATGTTGTAACCATTTTCGCTCATCCTTGGAGTCCTTTGACTTCTTCTTCTACATTTCTCCCATTCCCATATCTTGGCATGAGGAAAACAACAACTATCTTTGATCATCCAGGTATGGTATCCCTTCGTCTCTCCTTACTGTGTATCATTGGGGGTGTGTAAATCAATGTTTCCTTTAGGATGCAGATGAAATGAGACCTTAATGAATATAATAAACCGATTATCAATAATTAAGGGGTGTGATTCATGGTGATACTTATGTACTATTTATCATGGCTTATATGTAGTGAATTGTATGGGATTATGCCCACTGAAAATAGTGGTCATTGGCGGTACTTTCTTGCGCACTAATGAACCTCTGTTTTTCTGTATAATCTTGTGATTGAATGGATGTAACATTAAAACCAGTTAATCACATAAAATTGGTTGATTAAATGGATTCCCAATGAATAATAATCCTTTTTGTATCACCCCGGTTAACAAAATGGAATGAAGGAACATGATAAACGGTGTGGTGAAATTTGGAATCTTCTTTTCTCTATTATATTAATTTTTGTGGTTTCACCCATAGATTCATGTGGGTGATTTGTATTGGGATGGGATATCCAATTATTTAGTTGTTGGCTTGTGGATATGTGCCTGTATTTTAGGGATTGGTTTGGTTCAAGTACATTGAGGGGTCCCACATATTTCTTTTTGTTGTTGTGACTTTACAAGAGAACTAGGTGTGGATGCTTAAATTACGGCTTTGTTGTTTCCCTTCAGAGTTGTTTTGACTTGTGGATGTTCCTCCTAGTTTCCGATAGTGAAGAATTAATTTCTAATGATACCAATTGAACATGATAACAACAATTGGTGGTGCGCTAGTTGTGTCTGTTTTTTTTCATGAAGGAATAGTAATGAGGATGTTTGTGTATAGGCTGGTTTCAGAACCCTTAGGTTGGTATGAGTGCTTGTTCAAATATTTGCATGATTTTTTTTGTGTTTCTTATGTGAACCCAACCCAATTTTAGCACTTCATGCTGAATAGATCCATTTCATGGGGGAGGGTGTTTTCCCAACATTCTTTTGAGTGGCTGGTTATTAGCTTCTTTTGGCTCCCTCTCCTGGGTAGACCGAGAGTATTCGGGTAGGATGTGCTGGCCTGAGGTCCATTATTGCCCAATACTCTTTAGACAGGATACGTTGTGGTGGTTTTCCTAGGTGTGTGTGGGTAGGTTTCTTTCCCATGCGGATTTGGGATGAGGACTACGTTTCTTCAGGCGTGGTGGAAGTTGTTCTGTCCATGGTGTCTGCGAGCGTCATTATGTATTATTGTGGTGGACATGGTGTCTATGGGTGGGATACGTGGTTGAGGTGGCCCCAGTGTCTGTGAGTGGGATACATTGTTTATTTGGACCCTAAGTTTGTTGTTGGGTGATAGTGGGACTTAATTGAAAATGGAGGGGGAGGTCTAACATGTAGGATATCTTCAATAACAAGTTAGAAAGTGGTGTCAGGTACAAAAATATTATTGTGTTATTAATATTACTTTACCTGACATGCTTTATTTGGAGAGTGTACCTTGGTGAGGCTAGGTGGATAGTTTCCTTGCTAGGTGTTTTGGTTACCACTACATTCTCACAGGGCATTTGAATGCCTCCCAACTTGTTCATGAGATGTTTTTGTTTTCCATACTGAGTATACCAGTATACTCACCCTACATAGATAAAACTACTTTCAGGTTTCTAGGAGGACTTTGAGGACCATGATAGACCATACTAACTTGGATGTTGGAATAGTTGTCATCACTTCTTGATTTTGTTTTGGTACTCTCCAAAAGAGTTTCCTTGTAGTTTTTATAGGTTTACCTTTGAACCTTCATACGAGGATGGGTTTTTCCATTACTTTTACCTTCATTTTTGGAGTTTTTTGGGTTTTTACAATCTTATATCCTAATATTACTAAATAGAAGGGTAATTACATCCATATTATGTGTTATTCAATACCCTTGGTGCTAGTCACCACTTTGGGGCCTATTGAAGGCAGGAATCGAGGGTCATTATCACTCCTTCATCATGAAGAAGGAATGGTCTGGCAGTTTGATGTCCCTTCCCTCATCATGGTGAAGGAGGGATATGACACAATGGTTTCAAAGGAAGGTTGAGAGATAGGATGGAGTTCAGAGTTAGGCATAGTGAGTATTTCATGGAATGGTAAGGAAACTGTGTTAGGAAATCATAGTTCATGCAGTAGGCTAGGGAAGACCAGTAATGACATGATATTTTAGGGCCCTATCGTGATTTTGATGCAAGGATAATGGGCCTACTAAACAACCAGGTGAGGATACACTGATTGGAGGGTAGAAACCCAAGTAAAGGTCGATGCATCATAATGACTTGTGGTCTTTTGTGTTCTGGGTGTTTTGCGAATTTAAAATGAATAACAAGTTTAATAAAAATTTAAAAGAAACCCTCTACACTAATCAGGCTTAGGAATTATTTGTTTACATTATAGCTATGGAACCCACATGAAAACCATGAGTTGTGAGGAAGATTTAGGACTATGAGGCTAGTTTGGATGATCTGTAGAGGGATGATTGAGAGGAGGAGGATGACCAAGGGAAGAAGATTCTTTGCGCCTTTAGTAGCAGACCCTCAGGAAGTAAGAGGGTGGAATCTCAAACATGGATACAAAAGGCTGGCTCAAGGAGTTGGTGATATAATTCATCTTGATCTGGGATCTTTCTAAGTACTGGGTTCCTCTAGATGTAATCTAGATGCGGGTAGTGGTGCATCAGTGGTGGACGCTCTACCTCATGGAGAATAGGGAAGCTAACGTTTTGTGGACTAAATTCGAGAAGGAGTTCCGGGAGGAATTATTCTCTTCCATAATGAAGGCGAAAAGAGTCAGGAGATACTATCCCTCCAGCATGGGAGTATGTTAGTGAGGTATTTGGGGATCAAGTTCAAGTATCTACTTCATTTTTCTCCGGACCTTATTTCGGATGATGAGTCTCGGTTGAGACATTAAGTGGAGGCACTTCGACCTTCTCTTCAGTATATTGTTACTCCCTTCACTCTAATGACGTACCTGGATGTTCAGAAGAAGGATGAAGTGGTGGATATGATGAACATGCTTGGAGGAGTACCCTGAGAGGGGAGCCAGTTGGGTCTGTCAAAGGGGAAGGCTGCTAGCAGTAGGCCTCCAGCATCAGGGCCTTTTAGGTTTTGGCCAATGGGGAGTAGGCCCCATTAGTTTAATTTCGATCTCTTGGTCCTCAACCTTTCTCTGAAGGACCAGGACTGAGATGCTACATCTATGGAAGATGTGGGAACCTTCAGAATCAGTTCTCGAAACAAGTGCAGTATAGTGGAGGTGAGAAGGTACAACACCCCCCTCAGTAGTAGTAGTTTCTAGCGAGGAATTTTTAGTAGCTTAAATAGGGACAATGAGCATCCACTCCTCTGAGAGAATACATTACAAGAGGAGGCCGATGTAAGGGCACTCTTCAAGGACCTCAATCAGGGCATGGTCTGGGAGGCAGCTGACAGCCGAGGGGTAGAGGATCTGGGCGAGGGCAGTTTCACACCGTAGAGGAAGCAATTCAAGTAGGACCAAAGGTTTTTCGAGGTATAATCAGCTTGTTTTGTATTCATTCATGTGGATTGTTTGATTCAGGAGCTTCACAATCCTTTGTTGAACCTGTTCAAACCCATGATTTGGGTCTATATGCAGAGATACTTCCCATGCCCTCATATTGAGTACACCATTCGAAGGCCAGACTAGCTTTTCCTATGTTTTTCGGGGATGTAGACTGATGTTGGGGTCACATAATTCTAGTGGGGATCTCATTCTACTGCAAGTACAACCAAACAATATCATCATGGGTGTCAGCTAGATGTTTTCCGTGCACACTATTATCGACTGCTTCCTGATAAGGGTCGTGTTTTCCGATATGGGCGGCCATCAAGTAATTTTCATTGGCTAGTAGGGTTTTGAGGAGGTAGACAACAAGTGGATACCCTTCATTCCTTCTTAGCTGAACAATCATTTCAGTCGATAGATAAAGATATAGTGGATGTCCTAGGGATCATTAGTTATTTCTTGGATGTCTTCCATAGGGAGGTGGTGACTCTACCCACTCGATGTGATGTTGGGTTTTGGGATAGGCTTGCAACCTAGTCCCTATATGATTTTGATGGCTCCCTATCAGATGGTGCCTTATGAGTTGCGGGATATGCGGAACCATGTTGATGAACTGATGAATAAGGGTGTTATCCACCCATGCGTGTCACCATGGGGTGCTCTAGTCTTGTTCCCAAAGATGAAAGATAGTGGTATCAGACTTTGTATTGACTACCAAAGGCTGTATCAGGTGATGGTCAAGAACTGTTACCCCCTCTTGTGTATCAATGACCTTATCGAATTGTTGAAGGGAGCAGGTTGGTTCAATATGATCGACCTACAGTCGGGATATCACCAGTTGAGGGTGAAGGATGGTGAAATCATGAAGAATTATTTCTAGAGTATAAATGGGAAATTTGATTTCGTGGTCATGTCATTCATCATTAAGAACACACCAGTTGTGTTCATGCGGCTCATGAACTCTGACTTCTAAAAGTATCTAGATCGGCATGAAGTTGTGTTTATCGACGATATTATGATCTACTCAAGACCAGAGGAGGATCATGTTGGTCATATGAGGAAGGTTTTATAGGTCCTCTAACATCCCCATCTCTATAAGAAGTGGTCCAAGAGCATCTTCTAGTCATGAGAGGTGCAATTCCTTGGACACGTGGTGTTCTAGTAGGGAATATAATTGGACCCATCGAAGGTTGAGGCGGTTGTTTCTTAGGAAGCACCCAAGAATGTGTCATATGACTGTAGTTTCTTAGGTCTAGAAGGTTACTACTTGAGGTTTGTGCCCAAATTCTCTAGAGTTGTAGCAAATTTGAAAGTATTGACCCGAAAATACTAGGATTTTGTTCATAGTGAGTAGTGCCAGGAATCTTTCGGTTATCTGAAGGGGAAACTGGTCAGTGCTAAATTACTGAGGTTTCAAGAGGAAGGGGTAATGTTTGATGTGTTTTGTTATTCTTCCAACTTAGGATTTGGGTGTGTGTAGATGAAACAATGGGGAGTGATATCTTATCGGTCTAGAAATTTATGTACTCATGAATATAACTATGCCACCCACGACCTGGATCATGTAGAGGTCGTGTTTGCGTTGAATATGTGGAGTTACTACCTCATCAGGGAACACTTCTTGGTCTTCACATATCATAAGATCTTGAGTTATATCTTCTCTTGGAGAGACCTGAACTTGTGACAGCAGAGGTGGATGGAGTTTCTTCAGGACTACGACTTAGAGATCTCCTAACCCTCAGGAAAGGGGAACGTGGTGGCTGATTACATGAGTAGGAAGTCACAGAAGAAAGTGGTTTGAGAATCAGTAGATTCTTGGAATGTAATGGAGGAGTTGGCTGCTTTACATCTGAGCATGAGGGTAGAGGATGATAGAGGTTGTCTGTTTCAGATGATGGTTCAATCATCCTTGGTAAAGTAAGTGGAGGAGTACCAATGGGGGTCTTATAGGCTAAAGTGATGCGTGATCATGTTAGCTAGGGAAATTATCTAGAAGGATGGTTGGAAGATGGTTAGAATCATATGATGTTTCCTGGGAAGAATTTTTTTTTGTGGAAATGCATGAGAAGGTTCTCTGTGACTTTAATAACTCCCTACTATCTGTACACCCTATATTTTCTTTGATTTACAAAGTCTTGAGAGGTTAGTTTTGGGGGCCCTAGTTGAAACGGGCAGTGGCAGAGTTTATGGAAAAGTGCCTCATGTGCCATAATTTTAAGGATAAACATCGTGTTTTAGTCAGTCTCTTGTAGACTTAATCATTTCAGAGTGGAATTGGGATTATATCTCAATGAATTTATTCATGGGGATACCCAATGTTCAAGGAGGATGGTATTCTATCTGCGTTGTGGTGGATTGGCTGATGATATCAGCTCACTTCCTGGAAATAAAGGAGTAGAGTGTGGTGGATACCTTAGAACAATGGTATGTGGAATAGGTGGTGCAGTTTCATGGGATTCTAAGGTCCATCATCTCAGATCGGGATACACATTTTTCCTCATGATTCTGGAAATTATTTCAACAAGATATTTTCACCCAGCAATGCCTCAATAATTTTTCTAGCCTCTGACGGATGGGAAGACATAGAGGACTATCCAGATGTTGGAGGACATTCTACGAGCATGTGTTATATACTTTGGAGGATCATGGGTACGACACTTCCCTCGAGTAGAATTTTCCTATAACAATGGATATCACTCTACCATTAGAAAGGCTCCATTCAAAGCCTTTTACGAAAGACCATGTCATTCAAATGTGTGCTGGACAGAGGTTGGGGAGGTAGGTGTTCTTTTCCCATAGGTGGTGCATAGCATGACAGATAATGTTCTTCTTGTGTGTGTGAGGATGAAGGTGGATCAGGACTAGAGGAATTCGTATGACTATCATAGGAGGAGACCCTTAGAGTTCAAGGTTTGAGACTACATGTTCTTGAAGGTATCCCCTCAGCATGGGAAATAAAGGTTTGGTAGGGAGTTTAAGCTTCCACCCAGGTTCATAGGACCCTTCGAGGTGTTGTAGAGTGTCAGCGATGTGGCTTATCAGCTGGCGCTACCACCACCACTACTGAGGGTGCATGACGTCTTCTAAGTGTCTCAGAATTGTCGATATCTACACGATGATTAAAACATCCGCAACTGAGGAGAGCTGGATATCAAGGATGATGTGACCTTCACGGAGTGACTAGTGAGGATTGAGGATTGTGAGGTGATGTTGGTTCATGGACTAACCATTCACATGGTTCATGTGTCGTGGAGGCATGGTGGCCTCGAGGAGAGTACCTAGGAACATGAACACAATTTCTTTTTAAATACAATGAACTATATTGATTTTTGATCTTGTGTTTTCATTGTTCCATATGATAATTTAATTCTTGACCTTATTAACTATGATATGAGTTTTTTCCCTTATTATCATAATGTGTGTGTGAAAATTCCTCACTATGGGGATTGGAGGACCTGATCCGTAATCGAGATGCATTTAGGTGCATGCGATTAAACTCATGGGGGAGAGTCAGGGACTCCCAAAGTAGAGAGTATCTTGACATGGGGGAAGGGACTCCCTAATCCATATGTCTGGACGATGTGCCCTCTAAATGTTTTTGTGGTTACTTGGGGGATAAGAGCGGTGGTGCATCTGTAGTGGTTTAGGAGATAGATGAGGAAGACGTGCTACTTGATATCATGGTTTTAACAACTTTTGAATAACTCTAGGGTGGGTTGTCAATAAGAGGTATATTGCGAGGTGGTTATTTGGACCCCACTATTTTCTTCGAGATTACCCTTAAATTATGATGGATGTGAATAGTTAGAGAGGTATCATATGTAATGTCATATACCTTCATGGTCCATTACTTTTCCATGTTCTGGTGTTTGGGGTATCCTAGGGACCATCATTGTCTCATTATAGAGTTTTCCAAATTTCAACATTTGAAAAATGGTGGCACTGATGGGAATCAGTTGCACCATTGGGCATTGGTGGTACTAATGGGTTTTCCATAGAACTAATCAGTATCAGTGCCAGGGCGATAGTAAAAGGGAAACAGTGGTAGGGTGACAGTGATAGGGCGATGTTGCTAGGCTGACGGGGCCAGGGAAACAGTGATAGGGTGAAGGTTCCAGGGAAAATGTGACTCACCTAATGATGATTACTTATCTCTTTTTCCAGGACCTTCTAGTTTTTCCCCAATGACATGTCTTTTGACGTAAAACTATTTTAATATACCTTTAAAATAATTTTTAATTCTAGTGAAAGATGTTTTAAACCCCCTTTAATTGGGTGAACCATGGCTTATCAAACCATGTTGATTTTTTTCCTTGGTGTCATGCCTTGTTTTGTTTTAGAGTTTCACCCTTATTATTCATTTTCCTCTATTTAAAGGAAACCCACTAAATCATATCTGTTATCTCCACCATCTCTAAGGATAACTATAAAATTCTAATTAATCCCAACATGTGAAACCCCCAACCACATTGTAGAGACATGATCCAACATTTTCTTACTTCTAAATCATCTCCCTAGTTTTAGGATCTAGCCTTTTTCTTCAGCATATATCATCACCTCTTTCCATTTTGCACTCTCTTGGTATGTTAGGAGTCCCTCTCCCACATATTAATCATGTGTCATGTTGGAACCATTCCTACTCATCCTTGGTGTCCTTTGAGTTCTTCTTATGAAATTTGATCCTTCCCAGTTCTTGGAACGAGGAAAAAAATATCGATCATTGATCATCCAGGTAGGGTTTCCCTTCATCTCTCCTTATTGTGTATCATGCGGGATGGGTAATACAATTTTTACCTCATGACATGGATGAGACCAAACCATAAAAATGATAATAAACCAATATTAAAAAATGAAGGGGTGTTATTGATGGTGATACTATGGTACTGTTTATCATAGCTTATATATTGTGAATTGTATGGGCTTATTCCCCCTGAACATAGTGGCTGTTGGTTGTCCATTATTTCACACTAATGAACCTTTGTTTTTCTGTATAAACATGTGATTGAGTGGATGTAACATGAAAACTAGTTAATCAAATAAGTTTATTAAATGGATTCCTAATAAATAATAATCCTAGATTGATCACCCCAGTTAACCAAATAGAAATAAGGAACTTTATAAAAAGTGTGGTAAAATTTGGAAAGTTCTTTTCTCTGTTCTGGTAATATGTGTGTTTACTCCATTTGATGCATGTGGGTGATGTGAATGGGGATGTGATCTCATGTTGTTTAGTTGTTTTCTTATGGATTTGTTCCCATAAGATGAGGATTGGTTTGGTTATAGTACTTTGAGGGATCCCACATTTCCCTTTTGTTGTAATGAATTTAGAAAAGAATTGGGTGTGAATGCTTAAATTGCTACTTGGTAGTCTTCCTTCAGAGTTGTTTTGACTTTGGGTAGTTCCTATTAGTTTCCCGGTAGTTAAGATTTAAATTGTAATGAAACAACTTGAACATGATAACAATAATGGGGGGGTGCTCAGGTTATGGATATTGTGCTTTTGTGCATGAATGAGTAGTAAGGAGGGTGTTTGTTTATAGTCCATTTTCAGAACCCTTAGGTTGGGATGAGTCCTTGTTCAAATATATGTATAAATTAGTTTTTTTGTTTTTATATGTCCCCTGCCCAAGTCGAGAACATCATCTTAAACACCCCCATTTCATGGGGGAGTGTGTTTTTTGGAACATTATTTTGAGTAGCTGGTTATTAACACCTTTCTACTCCCTCTCCAAGGTTGACCTAGACTATTCGGGCATTCTGTGATGACTTGAGGTCCATCATAGCCCAAGACTATTTGGGAAGGGTCTGTTGTGGTGTTTGACCCATGTGTGTGCCGAAATGTTTGTTTCCCAAGGGTCTTCGGGATGAGGCCCAAGTGTCTTTGGGCATGGTGGTAGTTGTTCTAGACTCGGTGTTTACCGAAGTAGTTACATATGGTTGTGGTGGCCTAGGTGTCTATGAGTGGGATGCGTAGTTGCAGTGGCCTAAGTGTCTATGACCGGGATACGTGGTTGAGGTGGGTTATATGGTTGTTGTTGTTGGGGTGGTATTGGGACATTAGTGAAAATGGTGGGGGAGGTCTGACGTATTGGATGTCTTCAATAACTAGTGGGAAAGTGTTGCGGGGTACTCAAATATCGATGTGCTATTACTATTACATAATCGAACATGCATTATATTGGGAGTGTACCTTGGTGAGTCTGGGTGAATAGTTTCCTTACTAGGTGTTTTGGTAACCTATACTTTCTCACAGGGCATTATAATGACTCCCCACTTGTGCATAAGAAATTTTTAGTTTTCCCTACTGAGTATACCTATATTCTAACCCTATGTATATAAAATTGCATTCAGCATTCTAGGAGGGCTTTGAGGACCGTTTAGGACCATACTAGCTCAAATGTTAGGACAGTTTTCATCACTACATTCTTTTATTTTGGTATAATCCTCTAAAGTTTCCTAGTAATTTGTATGGGATTACCTTTGAACATTCATATGGGAATGGGTTTTTTATTTACTTTTACCTTCATTTTTTTGGAGTTGTTTGGTTTTTTACCATCTTATCTCTTGATATTATTAAATAAAAGGTTAATTATTTACATATTACTTGTGATTCTATACCTTGGGTGGTGGTCTCCACTCTGAGGCCTATTGAAGGTGGGACTCGGGGGGTCATTATATCTCCTTCAACTTCAATAAGGATGGGTCTGGATGTTTTTTATCCCTTCCCTCATCTTGGTGAAGGTGGGTCATGACAGCATATGACAAAGTATTTACTAGGTATTTACTACAGGTTTGACACCTTGGAGTTAGGATGGACTAATTCTCTAAACCCCAGCCCTAGAATGCATGGGAAAAGCATTCGTACTGAGGCCCTATACCCCAAACCGTTTCATTGGATGAGAATTCATAGACAAAGGCATCAATGAATGGGTGACATATTTTTTATTGAAAGTTCAACCCTAGTGACGTATGAAACTTGGATTATTTCCTTATGTATGACAATTGATGAGCTTAGGCCGAAGTGTAAATGATACAAATTTCTAACCCATGTGTCAATTGGTGAAAATTATTTAGGGAATATTTTTAACTAATGGGTATGTAATAATTTGTCATTAGTGAATTCCAATATAATTAAATATTTTTTACTCCTTGTGCTATGGATTAGGATTACAGTGGGAACGATGTTGGATATTTTGATTTGTTGAATCTAGAGAACATAATTAATAATATGGATAAAGGATAATTACATAAATGATTCCCTTCTTGAAATTTTTATTTATTTATCTTGATTTCTTTCATATACTATTATAGAGATGAACAATTTATTAAACACCATTGGTGGTTTCCTACTGAGTTGTATTGACACCCTTCTCAGGCCTCTATGACACTTGGAATCCTTAGAAGATTCTTCTTGATTTAGGTATAGGTTTATTATGATGAATTGTTATTTGGTTAATGCAAGGTTTTTTATTAGAGCATGGGATGTCGAGACTAATTTGGGAATCAGTTCCATGTTTTGGATCATTTTTTTTATTTTTCATGTGTGAAATATTTATATAACAGCCTAATATATAGTATATTCATAATGGCGTTATTGAAGGTACATATTTGTTACTTGTTGGAATTATTGTATTCTCTCCATTTAATTTTTTCCAATGATTACAATGTGTGTTGATACTTTTTGATGTGGCATATCTCTAAAAAGAGGGTATAATATCCAAACGTTCCTCCATTGGCCCTTGTTGATATTTGACAACCTCTTGCATAAGGGGAGGTGCACCCAAGGTTATGCGATGACCTATATCATGGATTAAAATAGTTTTCACATGGACATGGATGTTAAAAATGGAATAAATCTAAATAATACTATCAATATTTTTCACTCAAAAGCTTAAAACAATGGTTAAAACCCCAAGTAATATCGCCTAATGTTTTATCCCAGTAGACCGACAGATGCATTGAGGAGCTATCTATACCCAGTAATCACCCATCACATAACAACTCTAATTACTTCCTCCAACGAAAGGGGTGAGATAAAATAAACATAGAAATTCTTAATGAAAAATAATAGAGAAATAATTAATAATTACCCTGACCCTTAAAAATAATCATAAAAAATTTAGATTGTTATGGGGAATGGTAATAAAATTTCACATAACCAATCAAACATTTCCTAAACCATCCATATAAATAATAAGGATTATATAAACAAAACATATCCCTAATTTATTATATGTAAAATAACAATTTTATGTCATTGATGATAATAAATAACATAAAAATTCTTTTATAATCACTATTGGGGAAAATATCATGTTCATTTTTAAGAAAAAATGTTAATAATAAATGTTTACTAAACAATTTGAACATACACTTCATTTAAAATAACATTGTAACATATAAAATAATAATTAAAACATTGAATTTTCATGTGAGAGGGAAATTACATACATAACATATATTTGAAAAATCATTCCGTTCACATTTTTGGTAAAATTCAACTGGGTCGTGATTAAAAAATGAAATGAATATTACATTGATTTATTTTAAAAAAGTCAACCGTGGTTCAAATATTTTTTAACAAATCATTTTTGGAATGTCAAAAAAAATTTAAAACATTTTTTTATAGAACATTTATATGGATGAAAATGTTTTTTGAACGAAGATAGAAATGTAGCCGGATTTTCATAAAAACATTTTATTAATAATTTTAAGCACCAAATAGTTAAATAGGTTACAATTACATTAAAATATCATGAATAACTATAGGATAAGTAAATAAATTTACTTTAATATAGATATATCAAATAATTTTCCCATGGGATTCAGGAACATTAAAAATCATGAATAATGATGAGATAATGAAATCAACCCTTACCACTTTGGAAACATTTGAATCGTATGCTTCATGAAAGAACAAATTTTTACGAGACATTAAATAATATGAAAATAAATATATTCATGATATAAAATATTCAAAGGGGATGTATATACACCACAAAAATAATATAGTGGTGAAAATGTCATACATCTCACTGAAGTAAATGTGAGGAGAGAAAACCCTTTGACCAGTTTCAATATCCATCATATGTGTCTAAATGTATTGCATAATAAAAATAGGATTATTATAAATTTATTAAAAACAATTATTATATATTTAAAAAAATTTAATATCCTTTTATATCATGATATCACCCACTTTTCAATTGTATTTCCTTACATTTACTATTTCAGGTGTTAATTACCTTGTTTTCTCATGATTGTTTTTCATTAGAGATCCAATTATTATGCATAAATCATCTATATCTAGAGAGATATTGATGTTTTAATTTGTTTTATTTAGATAAATCCTTATTTTAATTCTATATAATTGTAGATATAAAATTAATCGCAACACTTCGTAGAGATGGAAGGCTGTATATATGCATGGGCGAAAATAATGACACATTTAATGGTGAAATAGTATGGAAATGTATTAAATTATCATTTTAAAAGTTGGTATCATTTAATATATATCAAAAAAATTATTAAAGACATATTTTTTACTTTCCATGAAAATTTTATGTGAAAAAATGAATCAAATAGCTTCGTGAGGTAGTAGTCCACCATAAAAACTAGAAGGTTGTCTTATTTTTTTTAAAAGAATAAAATGCATGAAAATATACGAGATAGTATAACTCCATATTAATAATATTATCATATATATATATATATATGTATATTCATTAAATCATGACATATAACCATGATAAGTGTTGATTGAAAATGAGTTAAACTAGTTGGTGGGCCAGTTGTCCACCTTACACACGATTAACAATGTTGTTTCTGTTTGATGGGAGTGGATATTGATAAATATTATTCCATAAAAATATAAAATCTAATTAAATAGTATATACATGTTTTTTTATATTTTTATTGTTATTAAATACTTTAATGTTGTAAAAAATTCTGAAAAATACTGTGCTAAATGATGAAAATTACATTCTCTTTGTGAAACCTTCTTTGTATCTCTTCTTAATGACTCTATACTTGGTCATTGGGAGGAATAGTTTATATAGAATGTGGATAAGGATGTTGGAGTGTTATTTTTTATGTTTTTAATTTACCCAAATTTTTATAGAGGAGTGAAGAAGTGAATGGAGGGAGTTCCCTTTTATAAATGGGGAATTGAGAACTTTATTGAAATTATATGGAAATTTCTGTAAAGGATCCAAAATGATAAAGTAATTCATATTACATAAGCATAAAAATGACCCTTTAATAGGAATATGCATTTATATTATTGAAGTATCTCCAAAAAATGAATTTAGATACGTTCCTATAGAAATCATAATCTTATCTTTTAGATTAACCTCCTGTAAACCTATTTTTACCATAATCACGGTAAATAATTATTACTCATTTTACTATTTATTCTGGTAAAAATTAAGTTCACCTTATTAGATAATATTATTAATTCTAGATAAATATATGGAATCCATTTATTAAAATTAAATTCAACACACCTGTAGAATGAAAATTTATATTAAACTCACATACATTTTGAAAAAAATGGTATTTCTAAAGAGAAATTATCAAAATGTCAAAAAAGGTATTATATAAAAAATCATTGTGAAATTGATTCATATTACCTAATTTTATGAAATTATATTATTTATTGAAATAAATTAAATTTAAATAATATTTAGCATATAATTTAATGTTATAAAAAATTTAAATTAAAAGATAGTTTTCAATATAAAACATTATTTTTCAAAATTCATCAAAAAATTAAACATTCAAAAAAATTATAAAAAAGGCACCATATTATAATTTCGAGATGTATATTTCAAAAAATAAATTTGTTTTTGTAAAATTATTTTTATGTATGTGGTGAATATTAATTTTAAATCATGTTAATAAAGTGACAATAAACCATCTTTTAGAAAATACAGTTTTTTAGAAAACATTTATCTTTCATTAAAGTGATTATTATTTAATTTCAAATAAATATTTATCTATTGAATTTATTTTATTTATACACAAAAAATAAAATTTTCATAAGTTTATTATTATTCACGCCCACCAACATAATAGCTATGTTATAATAGTCGTGTTTATATTAAAATATTTTAAAAAATTATTTTGTTTCATTCAAACATGGTGTTGTGTGAATCCCAAGCTATAAAAGATAATGAATTTATTTAAAAAGAAATACATCATAAATTCATAGTGTGTTACATTTTATTTAATGATTGAGTATTCCTATTATATACTCTATTGAAGATGGTTTTCCTCTTTTAAAATTTTGGGGAATTGTATTATAGTCCTCTCAAATAAATTGTATCCACATAACTTATTATTCATATTTGTAATCAATGTATTGAAATTTTAAAATATATTTGTTGAAAATAATTATATTAAAATGGGTTAATTTAACTTACTCTTGATAATAGAGAAAATAAAGTATGCTATTCATTTATAATAACACATTACTTGGTATACATGTTTGATGAAATTGTTTGGAAATGATAACATATATGTGGAATAGAATACCAATTCCAAAGAATTAATAAATGGGGAGATAGAACATGGTTATTAAAAATCTAGCCACCACAAATTCGGAAATCAGTTATGTGTTCAAAAAATTTTGGTTCAACTGAAATGAAATTAATATAATATATTTTTTGGCTCAATATCATTTACCTACTGTTTAGGGATCCTTTTAACATATAGACTAAGAACATATGGAAATGTAATTAATTGAAAATTTTAATTTCACCCATTAATCATTTCCATGATAATATAATTATTTTTTACAAATAATAATTCTTGAATATGAAATTATTTATACATAAATAACTAAAATTAACATTTAGGAAATCATAATATCCATAAAATAATATCAAGACATTCCACCGTAACTCCCCGAAACAAATTAATTATCATAAGTTATCTGAAGACACACATAGTGGTAAAAATTTAATTTCATAAATGGTTAACCTTAAGACTCATCCATAATATCTTTTACCAAATTTAAGTTCTAGAAACATAGAAGGAAGGTCACTAAGTCATCATTATATTTTCTATATGGTATAATGTGAATCTTAATTCCACATTAAAAATATTTGAATACTCTGTTCACAATAAAACGTTAATAAAATTATGAATGATTAAAAAAAAATGAAATAATAGGCTATTGAATAAATTCTATATATAAATACATTTATAAAACTCCAATAGAGATTAAATAAACCTTAAGGCCTCAAAATAATTTCTTGTTCCCCAATATTATCACATTAAAACCATTATTATCTCATCATTAAGAGCATAATAATTCTTATCTTCCCCCAATAATGGGTCTTCAAAGAAGTTCAACATTCCATTGAATCAAATTTCCTACCTATTAGTACTATTTATCATATTCTCTCAAATCCATTATGATATAGTATTGTAGTACAATACTTATAAATTACAAGATTATTATAAAAATAATATCATTTATAAGACAACCCTTTAAAATAAGTCTCGAATCAAGAAAAAATAACATTAATCATTCCACTTCATATATAGTAATATCATATTCATATCATTGACCCCTTATATTCTTTTGAGGTATATTCCCTTAATTATTGGAAAATTCATTTTCATTGTTCCCTATATCCTTACAGTCAAATCATTGATCATAGTAAATTTCATTCATTCCCTTGAAATCAGGAACAAGGTGTCCCTTCACTCAACACATATAGAAAACTCTCATTTCATTCAAGACATTATGGGTGTGTTTCATTCCATAGTTATCACATTTGGTAGAAACATTATTTCCCTTATTCATCATATCAATTTTTTTCCTTGTTATCATATTCTTCAATTTTTTCCCTCCATAGAAAAAATAACATGAGAATTGTTTTAATATCAGGATAATACATGATAATATGTTTTATCACTCCAGGTTTCAAGTAAGTAACCCTTTATTTTTTTTATTTTATGTACATATTATTTTGGTGTTATGATTTTAATGGTTTAGAGATATATTGGATGTTTTTTGGGGGATTTTATAAGTATTAGAGGGCGGTACATGATTTTTGGAAATCATGCAATATTTTCTAGAAGCCATGAAGAATGAGGAACAGTCTAGGGAGAAGGAAAACTATTAAGGAACACAATTTTCTAAACGATGCAGACTCCTCAGGTTAATTGTTCCACTAGAGAAAATGTTCTTTAATATTTTTTTTGCTTGATTTAGAAATCATGTGAGACAAACACTCAATGTTCCTACATGAGACTGAATATAGTACACAATTAGATTAAAATTTTCCTAATCATTCGACTAACCATGCACGAGTCAAAAGTGAGATTCTAAAATAGGGGATCTCATACCTGTTGACCATTAACTACCTTTTTTCATCCAAAAGGTCTCTAAATCAAAATTATCTCTTCCCAAAGGCAATGTAAGATTCTACCTTAAATCCAAAGTAGATCCCAAGCTTTCTTTTAGTGATTTAAAGATGTATTCTCATAGTAATTGATTTAATTTGGTTATTTGTTTGTGGATTTTTCATAGATCTACTTTCCATCTCTCTAAGTTTCTTAAATATATGTCCATTTATGATATATATATATATATATATGATATTTTATGAAACATATTATTATATTTTCTTTCATTTTGATGAGAGGGGAATATATATATGTCAGTTTTTTGGGTATTCAACCAGGTTTCATTGGTGTTTGTGTGTCATTCATCACCTATGCTATAAAACCTTATGTAAGTGGATTCAATATCGACTACTCAATTTAGAACATGAGTTATTAGTGTTAGATTAATTGAATTAACTGAAATTTATTGTGAAATTGTTGTAAAAATCATTGTAAAAACCATATTTTGATATGTTTTATGGATTATTATGAAATTGGGGAATTATTGTGAAAAGTGCATGATAAATGATTTTAAAATATTTTCATGGTACAATTTGTAGTAAAAAGGTTTTTAATATAAGTTTTGTTTTATTGAAATGGTTTTGGAATTAAATTATTTTTAGCATGGGTTTCGGCATACATGTTGGTGTGTGTTAATATTGCATTATGAGGATTGGTTGTAACATTATCATGTTCTTAGTTCCAAAGGAGTAATGGATCATTGGATTTAATTACCATGTGATGAAGTTTAATGTAAATTGGAATCCTCTCACGTGTATGGAACTATCATAATGAATCATGCAGGTGTAGAGGTGTGGATATGGGGATATTTATTTTTTAATGGGTTATTCTAAACGTGGAATTTATGAAATGGTTTTGGAGAAATGTTTGGTTTAATTACATAGAACATAATACTTTTTGAGAAAACTATTTTACTATGAAAAATGTTATATTCTAATATTATATATTTTAGAAATTGTATTATATAAATGGATTTATATAATTTCTAACATGTAATGTCACAGTTGTGTGAGAAGAGAATTAATTGGATAAAATCTACTGAGATTCATTACTCACTCCTACATTGTAATGTTGATTCTCTTCTAGATGTTATTTATTGGTATATGGGAAAAGGTATGTCATAACAAATCTTTAGTATTATGTCATGATATGTTTGTTATTTGGGTTGGTGGATCATGGAGCACGTTGGAGATTGGAGGATTTAATTTAAGTCTTTTATTTATGAAATCTTCTATATAATTTGATTTTGTAATCTTCTACTACATTACTTGGTTTTATTTTGGTTTTAATATCAATGATTTTATCGAGTTTTAATTCATTTGTATCATGCATAATGTTGTAATTTAGTTGGTTATGATATGTTTGGTTGGTTTGGTAATTTTTTAAAAAAAGGTAAAATCATCCCCCGATTATAAATGAATCCAATGGAATTTATATCGATCATTTGGAATCTTTTGGATATCTCTTATGGATGAGTAATGTCTTCATGCTTTCTAAATCCATTGATAATGGTTGGGATGTCACAGGTGGTATCATCTTAGCCCTTTCTAATTTAATGGGGAAAAATTATTATTATTCATGTTTGGTCTTTTACTTAGTATTGGTTTTTGGTATTTGAATTTAATATCCTAGAGTTTATTCATTATGTCGGGTGGGTGGAAAGAAGTTTGATTTTTGGAACATGAAATTTAGAGAATAAAAATATGTAGCTATACTTTTTATGTGGAACATCATGTTACTAGGGAGATGGGTAAATATGTGTTTTGGATACACTTATAGGAATTGTAAACTCATTGTCTTGGGTATATCGAATGAGATGTTAATAAAATGAATTGTTGGAATGACTTCCCTCTAGGATGCCTAATTCATTTTGATTAGTGATTTGGTCCAATTTTTTCATTTTTAGAAAATTTTAATATTATTTCAAATAAATTATTTTCAAAAAGTGCATTGATATGGTATTTTGAGAACATATTGATTATCAAAAAAAAATATTTTCAAAAAATTTTGAATGTGGAAAAATCTTATTTTTGAAATAATTATTTATTATAGTATGATATTATAGGATTTTAAATGATAATACTTCAGTAAATATAGTGTTAGAATTATGATGTTTGTTTTTTGAATAAAAAATGGCCCCTAGTAAGAATCATTGAAACCATCTAGAATAAGCTACTGAGAATGTGGTGACACCTAAGCCACAAGTGAACTACTAGCTATTTCATAGTATTGTATAGGAATTTCAGGATATGAAAAGTAGGAAGTGAATGGATGAGATAAGGAAAGTGGATCAATCCATCCAATTAGAGAAATGAAATCCAATAATTTTTTTCGGTGTTTCTGAACCAAACATGGTAAAGGTGTTTTAGAATAGGATGAATCATATA
Source organism: Viscum album (assembly GCA_963277665.1). Lineage (NCBI taxonomy): Eukaryota > Viridiplantae > Streptophyta > Magnoliopsida > Santalales > Viscaceae > Viscum > Viscum album. The sequence goes on from OY728127.1 coordinate 806,214,864, forward strand.
TTTGATTTCATCATCACCCTAGTAGTGTTGAAAGTCACGTTGGATATGTATATACTGGATGATTTTTTATAACACTGTTGGGATTTTGTATTTTATTCTAAAGTATATGAAGGAATTAGTTGAGAGGATTTTGAGGATTTTTAAAAAAAAATGATATCATCATATATTTAGAATTCAATAAATAATTGGAAAATCATCTTTTCATGAATTATGTGGCTAAATTCAAGAATTTAGTGAGATTTTAACTTGAGGTTTTTTCTATCGTGTCCATGAAGACAAACATCTATGAGTCATGGATGAGGTAAGATATTCTCTCGAATATTTTTATGCTATGTGTTAAAAATTATATATGATAATTTAATAGATAAATTATAGTGAAAAGGTCTATATTTGGAGGTATATATTTAGTGGGTATGTTAGTACCTATGGGAAATTGTGGGAACACTAATACATGGATTAAGTGGAAGTGGGACACCTATATCCAATGTGGGAGCATGAATTTGATTCTAATGGCAAGATCATAAAATCGTGCTCTATGAAAAATGATCCCATTTATATATTTCTGATGTGGGCCATTCAAACACATGAATATAGCGTATAAGGAACCTCCAAGGGAATTCCATAATTGTAAAAAATTTGGGCCATCTTCAGTACTTTTTTCATTGTACTTCACGATCGTGTGTTCGACAAACATCTCAGGTGTCATAGGCGGTGGGTGCTTTGAGGGGAAAATTGAAGCAGAATCAACCTAATCATTTGAATCGATCCAGCCAAGGGAATTTTAGGAACACCATGACTCCAATGTCAGTGAAATATCAACAGGAAAACAATTTGAAAACTACTACAAAACAGAAATTATATAGAGCTGAATATGTTGTTGTGGTTAATAAGTCTTGACTGTCAACCATTAGAGGTACAATTCCTTTTAATTATACTAAAATTCAATTATTATTTGATATGTTTTTATTCCATTCCATTATTTCATATCATGTTTTTGATTTTATGATTATAAAAGTTGAAATTATTCCTTCAGTGATAAAGCATCAAACTCTAATTGGAGAAATTGAATACTGAGCCTTTGTGTCTAGAGAATGTTCAATAACTGTTGATGGAGAAGAATTAAAAGGTGATTTATATGTTCTTGGGATAGATGTCTTTGATAATATCCAGGGTATGGACTAGTTGATAATGTTGAAGGCTCACATCAACTATTATATTATAAAGGTCAGTTTTATAACGGAATATGGCATTGAAAATCTCTTTCTAGGAGACTGAAATTTATTGGATGGTGAAAAATCTTGTTGGATAAAGCAGTTGGAATGATATTGTACAAGTTGGTAGGGTTGTCTATGGAATCGATTGATGAGATCGAGATGAAGAATTTTCCAAAAGTGGTTAATCTGTTTTTATATGTGTTTCCCGAAACATACATAGTGTTTCCTCATATGAGTGAAATAGATTTTACAATTGATGTACTTTATGGGACCATCAACATTTCCCTTTCTTCTTACCATATGACACTAAAAAAATTAAGGTAATTACATGTATGGTCAAAAGACCTAGAATGTAAGGGGTTTATTCGTGTAAGCACGTCTCCATGGGTAGTTCTAGTCTTGTTTGTGAAAATGTGGATGGAACACTAAGGATATGTGAGGATTATTGTAATCCTAAAAAAGTTATGATAATTAATCGGTATCAAATTACACACATTGATGATATGTTTGATCAATTAGGAGATCTTTTTTGCTTCCCTATGATTGAATTATGGTCAAGATATCACCAATTGTTAGTTCTAAAGAAGTATATTTCGATGAAAAATTTCAGGATCATATATGGCCATTACAAATATGTGGTAATGGATTTATGTCAAATGAATGCACCAATGGTCTTTATAGAACTTATCAATATGATATTTCAAATATATCTGGATTCATTCTAGGTGGTGGTTATGGCTGATCATCTAATGTATTGAAGGACAAGGGATGAACCTTTGAAACACTTGGAAATAGTGTTGGGAATCATAAGAGATCTTCATTTTTATGCCGAGTTATCAGTGTGATATTTTAATAAATACGTTTTATACTTCCTTGGACATATAAATTATGAAATATATGTTTTTTTTGTTCTAGTAAAGATAGAATATATTATCTCTTGGGAACTAGCAAATAATGTCTTTGAGATATGGACCATCCTTGGTCTATATGGTTATTAACGATGCTTTGTCATGACTTTTCATGACTATAATCACCTATGAATACTTTTAAAGAGAAAAATGATTCATTATATTGGAGCAAGGAATTTCATATGTCTTTTCAAGAGATTAAACATCATCATAAATCTGCACAAATATTGATTTTCTCAGAGTTAGGACAAGGGTATATGGTGTTTTATGATGCATCAGGGTTATGTTTAGGATGTTTTCTCAAGTAAGGATATCATTTTGATTCTTGTGGATCAAGGAAGTCCCTGATTCATGAGAATAAATAAGAAAAAACATGATTTGGAGTTATTTTTCATAGTCCATTTTTGGAATACATGGCATCATTACCTCATTGGAGAGAAATTAAATTTGTTTGTAGATTATAATATCATGAATAATATTTTCTCCAAAAGGTATTTAAATATGATAAAAAGAATATGGATGGAAGAACTCCATTTGTTTTGAATTTTTTTAATGTGTACACTAGGAAAAAGAAATTTGGTGGAGGATGCATTAAGAATAAATTCATATACTTAGTTGAAAAAAACATCAAATGAGTGAAAATTTCTATTCTTCATAGCTGACATGAACATTGAATGTGAAGAACATGGCGATGTTTTAGTTTTCATTACAATGTTTTTCATTCTAGATTTCATGGAGATGGTTAAAGAGGCACACATTTTTTATTCAAAATGAGTGGTGATGAGGTCAAAAAATAATGTTTGGGAGATCATCGAGGGTTGGATGCTAGATGAAAATTCAGTATTGTGGGTCATAATTTGGATGGTCGTACAAATGTATTTTCTGAAAAAAATCATCAAACTTTCCACCATTCCATATAGAAGTATTCATGGAATAAAAAATATGTACAAGGCATTTAAAGTATATTTTTTTTGGGTTTGTATGAAAATAATGGTCTCTATGTTTGTTTCAAGATGCTCAACTTATTAGAAGGTTAAAGAAGATCATCAACATCCAGCAGGTATGATGCAATCATTACTTATTCCAGTGTGGAAATGGGATATGATAGTTATGGATTTTTTATAGGACTCCCATGAATAGTTTCGAAACATGATCACATATAGGTGATCATGGATCGACTAAAAAATTCAGCCCATTTTATTCCAATTAATGAATCTCATAAGGTTGAGAACATGTATAATACTTCTATCTAAGAAGGTGTATAGAGGCATGTAGTACCATTTTTGATAGTATGTGAAAGATATCCTTGATTTGTGTATAATTTTTGGAAATCCTTAAATATATCCCTTAGGAAACAGTTTAATATGATTACATCATATCATCCTTAGATGGATGGACAATCCAAATGGATGACACAATCGTGGGAAAATATTTTGTAGGCCTCCATATTGAATTTTGGTGTCTAAAGGGAAGAGCATTAATCGTTAGTGGAGAACTCATATAACAACAGGTACTAGGCCTCCATAAATATGAATCATTTGGAAAATTTGTATAGGAATCCTTCTCATTTTGAATGTTGTTGGGAGGAAATAATTGAGACTTCCCTGGTTGGGTTGAGCCTTGTTCAAGAAAAAAAGAGAATATATAGTTGATTAGAAAATGGATGGAGATAACACAAACTCATTAGAAATAAAATTTTCATCATCCTCAAAGTTTATATTTATTTAAGGTGGGTGATCATGTGTTCTTGAGGATCTCTTCAAGGTTTGGAAATCATCATTTTGGGAATCATGGAATGTTGTCTCGAAGATTCATAGGCCCTTTTGAGATACTGAAATTTGTTAGTGAGGGTGAATATTGGTTGGCATTGCCATCATGGATCTATGTGGAGCATAATGTGTTCCATATGTATTAGTTGAAAAAGATTCATCATGATTCTGACCATGTTATTTGATGGATTCATGTTAAGCTAGAGATTAATGCTTCATTATTACATATGATGATGTGGATTGTGGATAGGAAAGATAATGTTTTGCATGAAAAAATAATCAGTCTGATGTGGGTTTTGTGGAAACATGATCAGATTTAGAATGACACTAGGGAACAGGAGAAGGAAATGATCCAATAATGGCCTGAACAATTTTGGGACTAGTGGTTTTCTATGTTCCGATGATACGAAGTCCATTGGTGGGTATAATGGTTCACCCTTGTTTCAATTATATAATCCTTAATTTATGTATTTTAGGTATATAAAGTTGTGGTGTTACAAATGGGATGGATTGAAGATCATTTTTATGTTTTATTTTCTTTTCTAATGGTTAACTAATGGGGAAAGATTAGTGGAAACTAGGAAACATTGTTAGTAAACCATGAACAATTAGAAAGGGTCTATGAAGAAGGTGTATGGTTATGGCCCACCTTTATCAAACTATTCTGACTCCTCAGGCTAACTGTTCCAATAGAGATTTTGGGATTTATAATGGTTGGTTCATTGATTAAAAATCATGTGTCCCAACCATTTTAGGTTTCTAGTTGAGATATAACCTATTTCATAGTAAGAACATTGTTTTACTAACTGTACATCAAACCAAAAATGGGTAAAATGTGATATCCAAAAATTCTTTTTCTCACATGTTTAGATCATTAACTCCTTTATTTTACTTCCAATATAGTTTTATCTCGAAACTATCTCTTCCCAAATGATATTTAAGAATCCCCCATTGATCTATAGGTTATCCAAATGCTTCTCTTGGGGATTTGATGCCAGATTCTCATAGTATGTGATTGTTCTTGGTTGTTCTTGTGGTTTTTTTAGATATACTCATACCTCTATCTAGGTTACGTATATATATTTATTATTTGGATATATATAAGATATTTTATGCCAAATATGATAATATTTGATCTTTTTGATGATTGGGGAATATATCTAAGGCATGTTTTTAGATATTCAACATGGTCTCATTGGCATTTCTGTGTCATTCTTCCCATTCTCCACAAAACCTGAGGTAGGTAGATTCACTCCAAAATCCTCCATTTTGAACAATAAGGTTTAGTTTTAAATTGATTTAGATGATTTATATTGACTATGAAATTGGTGTGAAAATAATGGTATATTCCTTCTTTAGTGATAGTTTGTGGATTTGTGTTAATTGTTGAACTATTGTGAGAAGTGTACTAGTAAATGATTTTAGAATTATGAATTTAAAATAGTTTCTTGGTTACATTTCAGTGTTTTTTTACAATAATAATTTTATTTTATTGAGATTTATTTTCCATTGAAATATTATTTTAATGGTTTTGGGCATACTTGGTAGTGTGTGTTCATGTTGCATTATGAGGACTAGTTCAAATTTGACATTGTGTTCAGTTCCAAAGGAGTAATGGATCAAAGGATTTAATAACCTTATGATGAATTAGTAGGTTGGTATGAAACCACTAATGACTATGGAACACCTATAATGAACCATTAATGTGTATAAGTTTGGATTTTGGGATATGTGGATTGGAATGGGGTATGCCAAAAGCGGAATTCCAAAATTGGTTTTAGAGAATTTTTTGGATGCTTTCCTTAGAAGATAATATTTTTCGTAAAACTATTTAATTAAGTAAATTGTTATATTCTGATATAAAATATTTTAAAAATTATTTTAAATAAACTATTTTATATAATTGATAACATGTTCTATCCTAGTTTCTTGAGTAGGGAAGTCAATTGGGGAAAATCTACTAAGTTTCATTACTCACCCCTTATTTGGAATATTAGTGATTTTGTTGATGTTGGTTATTGGGAAATTAGAGAAGGTAAGGTATCACAAATATTTTTCAGAACATCTTGATACATGGGTTTATTTTTTAGTTGGATCATAGATCTTGTTGGTGCATGGAGTTTTTTATTGGAGTCATTGTGCATTATATTCTGATGTGTACTTTGATTTGTTAGTCTTCCACTATAGTACTTGGTTTTAGTTAAATTTTAATATCAATAGTTTCATTGAGTTTCCATTCATTGAAATGATGTATCATATAGTAATTTAATTGGCGAAGACATGTTTTTTGGTTGTTTTATTTTTTATGAATAGGAAAACCATATCCCATATTGTCAATGAATCCCAGTAGAATTTATTGACAGCCTTTGGAATCATGGGTACTTTTCTTAAGTCCATGCAACTTCCTCTTTATTTTTCAATCCATGGAGTAGGAGTGGGATGTTACCTATTTTCTCATATGATGATAATTTATGGTAAGTAAGATTACTCCAAATGATCGTCTTAATCACATCTTGCAAATGATAATTCTTACACATTGGATTATGTGCATTGTTATAGTTCCCATTTCTTCTACTACAATCCATCTCTAATCAAAGTAATACACTATATTATATCCCAAAATTATGTATCATAATGTATAATCCCAAAACATGTCGACCATATTACAGAATTTGATTATTTTATGGATGTATGATCTCATAATCATAAACAAGGTATCTTTTCGAATGTTTTTAAATCATAAATATATTTTATAATCCTTCATAATGGTTTCGAAATAAAATTTTAAATTCCCTATGAATATCCCTCTTGAGTATCAAACTAGGTGAATAGTAAATCCTGTAATCATGTACCATGTAATTCTTGTTTCATGATTGAAGCACCCATCATGGTGTTATTACCCTTACATGCATCTATTCCAAAACCACATCCACTCATTGTATCCATACGTGGATGTATTACAATAAAAATTACCTAATCACTTCCTTATTATATACTTATGTGGTTCTTTTGTATATTTAAACAATTTATATCATATGGAAATGATATATAATATTTGATTTCCCAAATTTAGTTCCTAAGGATTCTACTAAGCCTCTCTTTGATAAAAATTTTTAATGCCCAAGTATAAAATCCCAGAGTCTGTGGTCACATTATTACGTTTTCATATGATATAAGGAATAAAATCCAAAATGGAAAATTTGATTTTTAGTCATGGTAATGTAGATAAAATGTATAAATTTACACTATAAATGAAAAATGGAAATACATAAATGTTTTACTTGGATTATTCTATATTTCCCCTTTGAATATCATTGTAGATGAGTAATAAAACACTTTTTGGTATCCTGGGAAAAAGTAAACATAAGAAGTGTCTGAGATCATATTCTATGTAAATGTATGAATATAGAATAATATATCAATAATAAACAAGAACATTCAATATAGAATGGTAAATAATTGAAAAAAAAATCATTTAGACCTTAACATCAGAATAATGTGGTAGGAATAAATGATGATCAGATAAATCCTTATACATAATAACTTGATCTTGAAAAATAATGTTGGCTATTATAACTAATAATAAAATCAAATAGAAAATAAATAACTATTATCATGATGAGGTAGTGCATAATTCATGACATATGAATCACATCTTCAAGACTTTTCATGATGTTATTTAAAACTATGGGTAAAATTCCAATTAATTTGGCCAACTAATTTTTCTCATGAGACCTATAGATGAATCATGGGGATATCTATACACTGATATATCCCATAAAATAATAATTGCAAAAAATTCTTCGTGTCATGGTTTTGAAATATAATAAACATAAACATTTGTGTAGAAAAAAATATCATACAAGATGTTTATATTTACCCCAATAAATAAACATAATCCTAAAAAATTTAGAGTTTTGTGGAGAATGTAAATAGAAATTTATATCCTTAATCAAACTAATTATAAACCATATAAATAAGTAATAAGGATTATATGACTGAAACATATCCCCAATGGATAAAAATTACAATAAAGGGATGATATAATTGAGAAAATGAAATACCAAAAAATACCATTAAAATATTCTTGAGGAAAATGCCCTTTTAGTTTGGAAAAACTAATTTTAAAACAAAATGTACGCAAAAATTAAAAAAAAAATTTATAATGAAATAAAATTGTAAACATGTATAACAATATTGGAAAAGTTGAGTGCCCATGATAGTAGGAAATTCTATATATGTTTTATAAGTTAAAAAATTATTCCTTTCACATTTCTAGTAACATCCAAACATGCCTTATTAAGAGAATGGTGTGAGTATTCCATTAAAAAAAGTAAATTTTAATAAATTAGATAAAATTTCATTAATAAATAATTTTATTTTTTAACAACATTTTGGAAATCATTTTTGGAAAACATTAATTTGGATGAAAAAATAATTTTCCACAGAAAAGTTGAATAAAGTAATATTTTAATGAAAACAGTTTCTCGATAATCATATGTAGGATGGAGTGGAAAGTGGTAATATTAATTTAAATGAACATTAATAACAAGATGAGGGAAAAATATGTTTTAATTTTCTACATAGATATTAAATAATTTTCCCAAAGAAGTCATAAACATAAGAAATCTCGAAAAATGGTGAGATTGTTAGATAAACCATTACAACAATTATTAAATTTTGAATCGTAAGCCCCATAGAAGAACTAATATTTTATTTTTATTTGAGGATATATTTTTACGGACCGTAGGGTTGGTATTTTTTGAAGATAAGAATATATATAATGTATATAATGATGTTTTTTTGGGATTTTAATATGGGTTTTGAGAAAAATGCCTTGAGAGGTGTGAATAAGTGAAGGGAGGGAGATTAGTTTAATATTTAGAGAACGGGGAACTTCTTGGAAATTATATGGGAATTTCCCAAAAATACAAAAAGATAAACTAATTCACTTGAAAAAGATTACATATGACCATATATTATGACTTGGTAAGGATATTTTGGAAATATTACCAGATACTATGATTTGGACAATTCTTTATGGAAATCAGACACCTATGTTGTTAGTTTAACCCCTAGGTAAACCAATTTTTACAACAACCACAATATTTAATATTTAATATTTTTATTATTTATTATTGTAAAAAATTATGTGAATAATATTATATAATATTAATTATTCTTATTAAAAATATATATTCCATTTTTTCAAATTTATTTCATATATATGGAAGAATTTAATTTAAAATTAAATCCACAGGTGCGCCAAGAAAACAATTTTTCCAAAGAGAGACATTTAATAGATTAAAGTGTTTTTATATCATTATACAATGTCAAATTGATTATGATGAAATAAATAAGATGTATTATAATATATTCTAAAAAAATTTACTTCTAGACAAACTTTGTATATAATATAATATGATGACTTAAAAAACAAATGTAAGAACCTTATATTCTCTAGAATATATGATATGTGACAACAAGTGCATAATGTAATATAATATCCATATAATTTATAAATATTTACTATTTAAAATATAATATATATATTTTTAACACATTAAACCTCATTTTTTATTGAAATTCACGTGACACTGTGTTAGAATACATTATACCCAACAATTACCTTCCTCTATATCTTGTGTTACTTGTAAAAGTGACCTTCTTCGCTGGCTTGTGGTATATGCAATACCGAGTCTTATGGGGAAAGAATCTATAATTAAAACATTATTATTTATAATAATACGATATAAAATATTAATTATGAATATTATTAACTTAAATATGAAAATATATATTTTAGACAACTATATCATCTGTAACAAATAAATTAGAAATTAATATAAGAATCAATTGAATATTATATGCATATTCTTACTGAAAACTATTTTTTTCTCATTATGTTATTTTACCCAAATAGATTTAATTAATTAAAATTAGTGAGTTATATTAATGTAATAAATATGTTACATATTCAATCAACTATTTTTTATATTCATCGAACATATTTGGTAAGTATAAGATTCGATCAAACCCAATATTTCACATATGAACCTATATTGAGACATTTTTACAAACTTTTCATAGAGAACCTATTTTAAATTATAATTTTAACACACATAAGAATATAATTTGAAAAAATAAACTTCATTTTTGATTTCATATTTTCCAAATTATATTAGGATGAGTTTTTTTTATTTTTCCAAGAAACAACAATTTTTAGTGAATAGTGAAAAATACTGGGTTTTAGTTAAAAACTGCATTTTTGTATACATAATTATCAATGTTAATTTATATTAAATTTTTTTATGGTAAAATTGGATCAATTATACATATATTATTATAATTTAGATAATTATAATTAATATAACTTTTAAATTTAATATAATAACATAATAATCTTTTGAACAATTTTCTACTAAATCCATTTAATCTGTCTCTCTACGTGATTAACAATAATCGTAGTTTTTTCGCTTATGTGATTTTAATTTTGAAAATAAAACATAAAAAATTGAAATGAATATAATATTTGTGTTCTAATAATATCAAATTAATTTTTGACAAAAAATTATTACTGAAAGTGATTAAAATTAATTATAGTGATTAAGGTGTAATTAGGGTTAAAATGGACTAAAACCCAATGTATAAGGGCCGAAATGACCAATAAACTTGTAAAAAAATTATTTTATGGCCATATCTCGAACATTAACATTTTATTAATTAATTTGGGTGAGTTGGTATGAATTTTACTTAGGTAATAACATGTGTACACCAAACTTCTTTTCAAAAATACTAAGTGAGTCATTTTCCTTCCCTATAGAAGGCCACCACCTCTACCCATTCATCACACTTCTCAAAACATATAATTTCATAAAATGCTTGCCAAAATATTTTCAAATAATTCTTATACTCATCCTAAAATCATCCCTTTTGGTATAAACCCTTCCAAAAATCCTTTTTCTTCAAACCAAAAGAAGTTACCTGATTAAAATGTAATGTCTTTTCTCAATCTCTCTTGTTTCGTTTCCATTCTCCAACCCCAAAAATATCTTTAATCTATTATTGTGTAACCAAAATAGTATCCATAATATACTATGATGTTTTTATGTTGAGATTTATAACTACACTTACACACACCACCATCTAATGGGTTATAATCATATTGTTTAAGTTAATGGAAAACTACTGCCTCACGTAACGATGATTGTTCATCTTTCACTAATTCTTATCATGGTGGTCATTTTGTTTGAAACTATATTTAAGTATAATATATATTTAATTTATAATGATTTTATGATTCTTTAATTTTTATTTATAATATACCTTTTTTGCTTCCATCATGTATAAATATGATAATTTCGTTTGAGGAAGTGTGGATTACCGCCCCCTAAAATTGATATGAATCACCATTCCATACATGAAATGAATAAAGGATATTTATAATAAACCTATGAAAAATATATAACATAAATATTATATTGTAAATTATAATATAAAAATGTATCATTTAGTTTTTATTCTTTAAATTCAACATAGAAATGAATATAGCATTAATGCGCACGAACAACCTACCATCTCCATGAATAGTGATATTCATTTCTAATCTCTATAGACTATTATAAATACTGATTTAATGAATATATATGATAATTTAGACATTTTTTACATTCTGGAGATGATTTAACAATGATATATTTAATAATAACAATTAATAACAAGTCAAAACATACTTGAGAAAACTAGGTAATTAATAAAAAAACCAGTACATATATAGAAAGTGTGTAAACAAACGAGTAATAAAATATTGTAATAAGTTAATATATCATATTATAAACCGTAGCTTTGTTCTTTTATTATATATTATCATATTTTAAACCACTATATATAAGTATAATTACAAAAAAACAAAAAGGAACGATAAGGTATGGGATTCTTGCCTCATTTTCATTACGTAAGGCATACATAATTTTGGTACACCTAATTTAATATATATGTTGTACTTACTGAAAAATTGAAACATAATATAATGAATTCATTTATCGTAATTGTATTAAATTTTTTATTTAACAATTATTACCTATGGGTTTCCCTATACATTGGTTACTAAATTTGTAAGGATTTCAATCTCACTTTTTTACATCCGTGGAAAAAATGCCTTATTCACCACTTAATTCCTTTTTATGGTGTACCTACTTGACATTTTGATATATTATATCATTAATTACTTATCCTAAATTTTATATAATAATTTAATTTAGTATTATTCTTTCATTAAGTCATAATTTAAAATTTCTCAAAGTGGTATGGGACACTTTGGAATGTTTAATGATTATTTTCCTCAAGACTAATCTTAACCATCTTTCAATGGAATTTACTTTTGAGGAAATTATTTAAACATTTTTCAATACCCACTTCCAATATACTCTGGTTATTCATGACCATTTTCAAGTACCAATACCCTTTTTACACTATTTAATACTCCAAGTGTTTTAGAAAATGTTTTTAAGAAAGCCCGAATTTATTTCACTCTTTAATCGGAGAACATGTATTCTTCTAAAATTCATATTTTATTAAATGGAATCAAAATATTATTATAAAATGACTTTCAAAAGAAAACATTAACCTTTTTTTTATTTTACCAATCTCTTATAGGGAATCTTCTCATCACATTCCCAATGGTACATTTTATAAAATTTTGTCTTACAAAAGGAATATTCTTTTTACCTTATACAACGTGTACAGATTTATCTATTGTCATTTAATTAAATCACATTTCTCAATTTCAAAATCTTTTTTAAAATATATTTTTATTTTCTTGATGAATATTTTTAAAATTTAATCTTTTATTTCATCAACAACAACAACCCTCTATTTTAATCCACATGGGTTTTTTGTATTAATACCATCATTATTCTTCCTTTGGATGGTTTATTATTGATTTGTCCCAGGATATTATTCACATTAACTTACTTTATTTATTTTATAGTCACCTTGATGTATTAAATTTCCTATGATCATTGAACTTTGAATTTTACCTTATTATACATTTTATTATTAATGTATATTACCATTGCCTAAACCATATACCATTTTATATATGGTTCCTACCTAGAAAGATATTTGATTAATTGGGTAATTATTGATAGATCTGCATTTCTCAGTCAATACGATTATTTGATAAGGAATATTAGTTGTATTCTTCATTCAACATTTGGAATTATTTTCACAAACAAAGACGGGTGGAGCCTGGACTTTATATATCTCCTTGATGAATCATCATGTTCTCATGAGACGAATAATTTCATAAATGGTTTTTGACCTTTTATTTTAAATAATCTTATGAATGATATTTACTGTAACAAGTTTTCATGTTCTTGAGTCACGAAATCCATAATGAAAGAAACATCCCTCATAGTAGTTTCAATTATTATTCACCCATGAGATTTTTCATCGACATATGTATGGATACATTACATTTCAGTTCATGGATTAATAGAATGTGCTTTAGTTTCATACCTTGTCATATTTATTTATCCTTATCTATTTATTTGAATGGAATGTGTTTCAATTTATTTCATTTCCATATTTCTTATGTATATTCATTTAGTTTGTTGATTACAAGGCAGGTGTGTTCAATTATTTACCTTTCCATAATGACTATTCTCATTGATTCATTATTTCTTCTGGTATATTTTTTCCTTACTGAGAATTTGATCTCACCCTTACAATTTTTCTTTCCATAGTAATCCATGAAGCTTACTATGAATGAAATGCAAGAATATACAATATGGATTAGAGTTATCATAAATATATTTATTTGTTAAGAATTAATAAAATATTCTCTAATAAGTGTATTAATTTGTAGTTAAATACTAATTTATGTATCTGGTTTATGAAGGCTACTAAATTGATTAGTCCCTCTGGGCTTGATTCCATGTAATCATTGCAATGTATTTGATAGCACCCACATTATCTAGGATATCTAGGTCTGGGTATCTATAGTTGGTATCAAAGTAAATTTAGTTTCATCCTTGGGAATTAGATTTAGGAAAGACTATATTTGAAAAAATAACCCTAATGTATAATTTTTAGAATTATAGATGAAAACCATATAATTTTTTAAAATCATATATTATGTGGTTATTCCAAGAAATACATCTCTATCTGTATAATACAAGTGGATGTGGTTTTGGCAAAAATGTACCTAGGAGTAAAAAATCTGACATGGTGTTCTAGGCTTGAGTCTGGGTAACCTGGTACACAACAATGGGCATTACTGTGTACCTGGTTTGACACTCTCAAGGGATTTTGATAGGATAATCCAATTTTCATTTGAAACCCATTGTAAAGTATTTGGATATATAATAAGTAACATATATTAAATCTAATGATTTTTAGATTGAAGATAAGGTTTCATAATTTATAAAACCAACTAATGATATTATAGATAAACCCTAGACCACAAAAGGACATATATGAAAACAAAATGGATGAGGTATTTAGGTACTAAGGTCTCTATTGGAAACCATAATTACAATTCTATTTAGTTTCTAACCTATTTTCAATTATGTACATCATATATATTTTGGAAATTATATTATGAAAAGGTCAACCTATATGCTGGGTGACAACTAATCAAATCAGGAAAGGCCCAGGACAAGAACCCATGACCGAATGACGCTAAGGGTTTCGTGCCAACCACTAACCTGTACAATGTCATGGTTAATTTTCATTGTATTTAGTCAAACAATTTAATGAATAAATCTTAATGATGAACTAATAGTATCACTTTTGAGGATTAGGGATTAATAGAATAACCAAATTGGTTTGGAATATAATTAAGGAAAAGTAGTTAGACTCTTCACTATATTATTGCCCTGAAGATCCTTTAAATTATTCATTTAGTTCTTTAGAGAAATAATTCATTATTTGTAATTAGTTCTTTTGAGTAAATGGATTAATTACAATTATATCAATGAAAAACCAAAATTTAGGATTATTCATATGAAATTGAAACCTATCATGTAAGAATGTGTTCATATATTCATGGTTAGTAAATTAATTACCCAAAAATATTAAAAATACATAAGAATAATTTTTTTTCCTAATACATAAATTTTTGTTGAACTAATGGCATTATAGATGAATATAGATTTATGCCTTTGAGGCTCTCAACATTCCATTAATCATTCATTTGTTTATTATTGATGAACTCATTCAATCCCTATAAATATTTATGTTTTTTAAAGTATGTATCTTTAATTTAGACTGATGTTCTCTTACTTATAGACCTAGTTACATTGTATTCCATGTGACTGTTATACTTTCAATTTTCTTTTTTATAGATGATTACTTATGAACCATTCTCACAGTGTGGGATTTCAAATATAAGAAGTATCAACCAATATATCACTATGATTTATTTTAAATTACAAGGACACAATTTAAATAAAGGTTGAGAATGTGATGCCTCGAAAAAACTACAATATGAACCTTGTATTCGATAGTGTGTCTGATATGCTACAAGAAGTGTGTAATGTAATATAATATTTATAGAAATTATCATATATTTACTATTATAAATATATTATATATAGTTCAACACTTGAAACACCAATTTAGATTGAAATTTATGATTCATTATGTTACTGCACATCATACTGAACATCGAAATTCCACTAGCTTTCTTTACATGCAAAATCGGCCTTCTTCGATGGCTTCCGCTATACGCAATACAAAGTCTTACCAAGAAACAATATATAAATAAAACATTATTATTTAATATAATACGATGTAAATAAGTATTTATGAATATTTTTAACTAAATTATGAAAATATATGGTTTATAAAAATAAGAAATTGTTTAAATATATATTACAAAGGAATAAATGAAACAATTGAATATTAAAAGCATATTTTTATAGAAAACTATTTTTTTCTCACAAGGATGTTTTACCCAAATAAATTTAACTAATTAAAATTATTGGGTGATATTTATGTAATAAATATGTAACACATTCAACAAATTATTTTTGATATTCTTCCAATATATTTGGTAAGCATAAAATAGGATCAAACCCAATATTTCACTTAATAACCTATACTCGGGCATTGTTTACCACATTTCAATGGATAATATTTCTTAAAATTTTTATTTTTACACAATTATTAATTTAATATGATAAAATAAACTTTATTTTTGAATTAATAATGTCCAAATTATCTTATAATGTGTTTATGAGATTTTTTAGAGGAACTTCATTTTTAATGAACACTAAAAAATACCATGTATTTGTTAAAAAATTAATTTTTGATTAAAAAATTATTAATGTAAAATTATATTATAAATTTGTTTTAAAACCAAATTGGACCAATTACACAAATAATAATAAAATTTAATTCATTATAATAAATATAATCAAATTTAATATAAACTAATTGAAATCTTTTGAACTTTTTTATTTTAAAATGAATTAATTTGTCTTTCTGCATGATTAGAATTAATAATAATTTTGCCTCCTATTTGATTTGAATTTTGAAAATCCGACATTCACCATTGTGATCAAGATAATATTTTTGTTCTAATAATATCAACTTAATCATAGAAAAAAATGATTAGTGAAAGTGATTGAAATTAATTATAGTGATTAAGGATTAATTGGGCTTAAAAATGAACTAATCCCATATTTTTAAGACCCCAAATGACCTATCCACATTTCAAAAACTCATTTTGTTGACAAATCTTGGCCATTTATCTTTCATTCATCAGTTTTTATCATTTTTACCTAACTTCTTTTAAAAAATACTAAGTGAGTCCTTTTCCTTCCCTATAGAAGGCCACAACCTCTACCAATTTGTCACACATATCAAACTTATTAATTTCTTCAAGACCCTCCCAAATAGTTTCCCATAATTACTATCCTAGACCTAGAATCATCCTGTTGGGCATCACCCTTCCAACAAAACCATTTGGTTCCATCCAAAAGAAGTTACCCGATTAAAAGGTAATGACTTTCCTCAATCACTCTTGTTTCATTTCTATTATGAAACACCTAAAACCACCTTATTCAATTTTTGTGAAAAAACCTAGTATTATCAATATAATATGATGTTTTTATGGGGATATTTATACCTAAAAACAACACAACATCACATAATGGGTAACAAACTTTACATTTCTATGAACAACGAACTACTGCCACATGAAATGATTATTGTTCTACTTTCCCTACCACCTCTCATGGTGGCAATTATGATGAACACTAGATTTATATATAATATATATTTCAATTATAATTCCTTTATGATTCTGAAATTTTTATTAAATATATACCTTTATCCTTCCATCAGGTGTAAATAGGAAAATTTCGTTTCAGGAAGTGCAGACCACCGCCCCCTCCAAGCAATATAACTCGTTCATGCCACTCATGGAATGTATTAAGGTTGGTTATAATAAAAATATGGAACATATATAACATAAATATAATAAAGGAAATTATTATATTCATATTTATCATTTAGTTTTAATTATTTTAATTCAATAAGGAAATTAAAGTAGCGTTCATGTGTACGTACGACCAACCATCTCCATGAATGGTTCACTTCATTTATAATATCCAAATGAAATAGACTATTCTAAATACTTATTTACTGAATATTTATGACAATTTTTTCATTATTTTCATTATATTTATGATGAATTCATTTTATATTTAATAAGAACAACAAATAATAAGTCAAAAAATACTTGAGAAAACTAGGTAATTAACACCCAAAATAGTTAAAATAATGAATGAGTGTTAACAAATGGGTAATAAAATATTTTATGATGTTAATATATGATATCATATACATTAGTGAGGTTATTTTATTAGTTAGTAACTTAATTTTAACCACTATACTGGAGGATAAAGACCACACAACAAAACAAAAGGATACTGTAAGAGATTGTTGTCTCATTTTACTTACATGAGGCATACATAATTGTTGTACACATAATTTCTTATATATTGTTTACCCACAACCAAATTTAAATATAATATAATTAATTATATTATATTAATTTTATTAAATTGTTTTATTTAAGGATTCTTACCTTTGGAGTTTCCCATCCATTTGTTACTATATTAGTATTGATTTCCATCTCACTTTTTTACATATGCCAGATAAATATCATATTCAACACTTAATTTTTGTTTGTTTGGTGTAGATATTGGAAATATTGATATATTATATCATGAATTAATTTTACTTTATGTTATTTAATACATTTATTTAATATTATTCCTCATGATGTTATAATTTGAAAATTTTGAAAGTGGTGTGGGACACTATGGAATGTTTAATGATTATATTCCTCAACACTAATCCAAATTATAATTCAATGGACTTTCATTTCAAGGAAATTATAAAACCTTTTTCAATAATCCCTTTAAATAATATATGGTAATTGATAACCATTTTAAATTATTGGTACCATTTTTTCACTCTTTGGTACTCAAACTATTTTAGAATGTGTTTTTAAGAAAACCTGAATTGATTTCTCACTTTAGTCAGATAACCCGTTTTTTAGTAAAAACAATGTTTTATTTAAAAAATAAAAAAATATTTTTAAATGGTCGGTTATGTCACTTTTACCATTTTTTTCTTTTACCAATATCTTAGAAGGAACTATCTTATTTATTTCTAAAAGAGTCATTTTCCAACCTTTTTTCGTACAAACAGAATATTCTATTTACCTCGTATGACATGAAAGGATTTATCTGCCATCATAACTTCGAAACATCATTCTAAACATCTATAGGTTTTTCAAAAGAAATGTATTTTCCCTAAATATTATTTTTAAAATCTAATCATTTATTTAATCAAACAAAAAACCCTCTATTTTACTCTACATGTGTTTGTTGTATCGATACCATCCTTGTTCTTCCTCTAGATGGTTTATTATTGATTTGGGAAAAGATAGTATTCACATTTACTTCCATGATTTATTTATCAGTAACCTTGAAGTATTAAATTTATATTGATCATTGAACATTTAATTTACCCTTATTATCTATTTTATTTTCTATTGATATTATTATTTCCTAAATCATATATAATTTTACATATGGTGCCTACTTAGAATGTTATTTGATTAATTATAGAATTACTAATAGATTTATATTTCTCATTCAATATGGTTATTTAATAAGGTATATTAGTTATTTTGATCATTCAATATGAGGAATTATTTGGATTGGAAATAACGGGTGGATCCCGGATTTATATATCTCTTCAATGCATCAACAAGTTCTCATGAGACAAATAATTTCCCAAATGGGTTTCTACTATTAGTAGTAAACTATATTGTTAAAGGTATTGATAGTAATATGGTTTTTTATTCCTGAGACAATTCTTATATAAAAAAATAAATTTCTCACATTGTAGTTTTAGTTATTATTCATCCATGAGATTTCTTATTGAAATATCTATGGAAACATTTAATTTCAGTTCACTGATTAAGGGATTGTGTTTTAGTTTCATTCATTGGAATATTTTTTTTCATGACTAGTTATTTGAATGGAATGTGTTTCCAAAAAATTTCCTTTACATATTTCTTATGTGCATTCATTCATTTTATTTATTACATGGAATGTGTTTTCAGTTATTTAACTTTCCAAAATGAATATTCTCAATGATTCATTATTGTTTCCAGTATATTTTTTCCTTTCTAAGAATTTCATCGCACCCTTATTTTTTTTATTTATCCATCAATCTATGAATCATACTATGTGAGAGATGTAAAAATATTAAAGATATATGAGAGTTATCCTCAAGCTGTTTATTTCATAAGATATAAAAAATATGATGTAATTAGTGAATTCATTTGTAATTAAATACACATTTATGTATCTTGTCTACCAAGACAACTAAACTGATCGATTATTTGGGGCTTGATTATATGTAATCATGATAATTTAATTGATTGTAGAAACTGGAATTAGGCTATCTGGGGGTGGGTCACTACATATAACATAGTAAAATATTTAAATTAAAAGGAAATTTTAAATAAAAACAATTTTGTGTCACTATTAATCAATGAAATTTCTCATTTGAAATTTTTTAAAAAATCAAAAAATGATATTTTTCAAATAAATATTTAATAATTATAATTATTTTTTCATATAAAATTTTTAAATTTATTAAAAAATTATTTTAATTTATATGCACAATGCATGACTAAATGAACTTTTTGATATATAAAGATTTTCAAGAAATTTGTATTTCTTATTCAAATGATTATTATTTTATTTCTATTAAAAAGATATATACTGAATTTATTTTATACATCGCTAAATAATATCATTTTGAGCATTTAGTTTTTACTATTCATATGTACCAACATAAAAACTATATTATAATGGTCATGTTTAAATAATAATATTATAAAAATTTATTATGATTCATTCAAACACGATGTTGTGTTCATCTCAAGCTATTGATGATATTGAATTTATTCTCATTGAAAAATATCGTAATGTCTCAGGGTGTTATATTCTCTTATAATCTTGATGATGGATATTATATTTGTAAGAGAATATAATATTACTCTTTTACAATCTCAGAGTATTTCCCCAAATGTATTAGAGAACTATAGATTTTGAATGATGTGTCTTCAAGTCACTAATTAATATATATAATTTTCATTAGGCTTGATAAAATACCCTAATCCATTGAAATTACTCATCAACAACTTACATACATATTATAAAGTTTTCTGTTAATATTAAATACACATCATTGATAATGACACCTAAAAACATATTGGTTTATTTTCTTTTGATATTACATACATAACCTACTTATTTTTAAAAAATATTTCAACACTACGAAAAAAATATTCACATATGATTCTGATTGAGGAAGATCATATATAATATTCTACATGGTAACCTTAGAAAAGGAAATGTATGAATGGGTGAGATCATATACTATGTCAGGGTAAAGAAGTATATAATAATAGAAGATAATAATGGTAAATAAGATGATCATGTAAGAAGGATAACATAAACATGGTAAAAAATAATATAAAAATCTTATTATAAATAAATAATAAAAAAATATGTATTTTTTCGTAACATAAGACATGAGGAATTAAAATTTTGAGTCAATAATCTAAAATCTTGATCCATGAAATTTGGTGTAGTAAATTGAGATTTTGAAGGAAAATTATGAGGAAACATTTAAACCGAAAAAAATGCATTTGAGTGAAAGAAAATATATCTTCCAGTAATGGTAATTTTGACATAAAGAATCTCCATTTCATTATGAGATTATAAATGAAATACTTACCTTTAATCCTATCTTCTATGAAACAACTTTAAACTCTTGTCTAATAAATACAACCATCTTTCACACTTATTCAGAAACCATAGTAAAATATTTTACCTATAAATATAAGGAAAGGAAAACATGAATATATCATTAAATTATACTTTAGATTAAACACCTATTCATTTGTTTGTATAATTTTTAAAATAAATTATTTATTATTGATTCAAGAAATCATTATAGATTGAGTTTTTATTATCAAAATTATTATAAAACCACTATAAATATATAATTTGTAGTTTCTTTATATTTACAATATAATTAACGTTGGTGTTTAAAATATTTTCTTAATCAATTTTTTTTAAAACTACCATAAAATATTTAGGGAATGTTATTTAAAGTATATAATCCTTATATAAATTATCCTTTCTTATAAATGATGTGAGATTATTTTAGGTAGAATAGTCATAAATAAAATAACTTTAGTAGTTTATTATGAAGGATAAATTATCTTCTTGTAATTATCATTGGTTATTTATTTAGTGTTTGTTTAAACCATCACTAAATAATGAAAACAAAATGAGGACCCTGGGGGAATCAAAATGTTCCATGACCAACAATATAAAAAAACTATAAAATATATAATTCAATACTTTTATAAATCAATAATCCCAAAAGGAATGTTAATTATAATTACTTCATCACTAAATATTTTAAAAATGATTTTTTTGTATCATTTATATGTTTTAAATAAAACAAAAAAAATTTCAATCACTAATATACAACACATGAATTTGGGTGTCAAATGTATTAACTTCCCAAAATATTAGGTTTTCTACCCTCATGTGATGCATGATATAGATTTTACTATTGACTATCATCCTCATATGTATCTAAAGCCTAAATTTAATGTAATTTAATTATATATTACATATAAACAAAATATTAAAATATTACCACCTGTAACGTTTCATTAATTCCTATAGGGAAAATTGAATTTTATAATTTATAAAAAGATTCAACCTATTGTAACCTAACAAATTTGGTGTGTTAAACATATATTTTGTGGTTGAAACAAATATATAGTGAATGTAGATATTTTAATGTTTTAAATTATTTTTTTAAGATTTATTGTTAAGGGGAGAAAATAATGTATTTGGTTTTTAGAAGTATCAGAAATAAAGCCATGTTTTGAAACTCATGGGTTCATGTAATGGTGAATTTAGAATTAAAATTGACTTTATGTGTTTTTTTGGTTATGTTGAATAAAATAATAGGTCTTGGTATTCCCTTTTTAGTAGTGAAATTTCACTTTTCAATGGTCATGAATAATTGAAAATGATCAGTAATTACATTAACTTTTACATTCTTATTCAGTATATTATTGGTCATGAAATGTAATATATAATTGTTTAATTAATTTAAAATTAATAGGGAAAATAAAACATGTGAAAAATATAAAAAATAATTCAAACAAACAATCCCCCTTCATTTATATTACCTAGTTTGAATTGGGTATTACATAGTCCAGTATTTCATGTGATATTGAGTGGGGAAAAGAAGAGAAAATGACGATCCTAATTAATTTATTTGAGTATCTTTGATGAATAATTTATAGAAGTGTAACAATTTATAATTAGGGCTAGGCACTGTTATATAATGATATTAATACACCACCGTAGACATGAATTAATTATATAAAATAGTCCTACAAGTGTATTAAATTCCAAAAAATCGTCAATTTTAGGTGCCCAAGTCAACACTGAGTTCTTCCAATCAATAATATGTGGGGCCCATTAAAAAATTATCAAAAATAAGAATTGAATTTTTCCCATCAACATGCATCCTGACATGAATAATAATGTCATTCCATCAATTTTTGTGGCAATGTTTTTCCTTTGTTCCTTATTTTGTTCGGTGTTACCAATGGTTTTCACATCATGAATAAGTGATTAATGATGTGAATGGAAATTTTCCTATTTATTTGGATTAATTTATTCTTAAATCTTCAATTATAATCCTCATACTCAATAATTGACATATCATATACTAGGTAGCATCACTTTCATCCCAACATTCATCAAATTTTATCCATTTTCATATTTTGAATTTGTTCACATGTACCTACTCAGAAACAAATAAAAAATTAAATATCAGAGTATACTTTATCAAATAAATTTTAGACATAATTATATAAAATATTAAAAAAAATTAATGAATTATAGACATAAAACCCTCAGAACAGACACTCATACTTGTCCAAAATAATAACATATTAAAAATTAAATAGGTATCACACAATTAAAATATTTTAATATCAATGTAAATAAAACAAATGGATTCAATGGGGAATTTAATGTTCAATAATGACATAAGAAATTTTCATCAACTCTATATTATTTAGATAAATAAAACTATGAAATATTTTATTTATCTGTTTTAAGTTTCCTAGCCTATTGGTTAAAATATTCATATATTTAATCTCATTATTAATTTGATTTCAAAATTAAATTTACCATTCTTTAAAATAAATTCACACATCACTCAGGGTAAACTAATAAATGGATATTTTTTTCTTATACAAAGAATCATAATCATTACCAAAATCATGGAATGAATATATAATATCCATACCATCATGTAAAAAACACAATTAATCATGAGGACTTCACCATATGATTTAAATGACTCAATGGTGATTGGGGTAGTTGTTAATAATGTAAACCATGTTAATTTTAAAATGATTTTAATATTGAATGTACTTTTCTGATAATAACTAAAATAAAAATGGAAAATATTCACATTAAATCATCATCACACATTCCCCAAAAATTGAATGATATATCATGAATTAATGAATAATAAAAATAAACCCCCTCTAGATTTATCATTTCATCAATTATTTTTATTAATATCTTAAATTTCAGATTGGACAAGTATCACATCCACTACCCATCCCAAATTAAAAAAAATCATTAGTCATGTAAATGAATATTTTTTACCATCCAATACATAACCCATTTTACAAATTTTATTTATTTTATTTATTTTTTAAGGAGGTATGAACAGGTGAAAAATAAATGAAATATTGTGAACCTTTTTGAATACCCCATGAAAACACCCTCATACATGTTTGGTTAAACATACAAATCTCTTTTAAAATGGAACTATTTCTTCCACAATAATATTTTTGGTAAATTATACAAAATAAATATATTATAGTAGGAAACGATAATTTTGGCTTCTATGGAGGCTCTTACCTAACAGTTATATTCACAAATTCTCTATAATTATTAAGGATTAATGTATACTTAGATCTCATAATACTGGTATTGAAAAATATTCCCAAATGAACTAAAATTTGAATTTTTACAATCATAACATTTAAAAAATGAATAGAATATTCCATACTGGAACATGACTGAGTTTTACTCAGGTGATTTTCTAAGTAAAATTATAGAAATAACGAGGCTATAAAATTTTCTCATGAATGTGAACATGTTTTATAGTTAACCACTCATTAAATTTCACTCTTTAAATAAAAAAAGCATAATAATTTCTTATTTTAAAATCAAGGAATGTATTATAAAAATTTCAATTTAAATAATAAAAAAATCTACCAAATCATGGTTAATAAAAATAATAACAAAATATATGTCTTTAGTAATAAATTCCACCATTTTTATCATTCAATATATTGAAAATGTTACTGAAAACATGGTATGATTATTATCATATATAGTGTTTGTCTCTTTGATCATAAAATCAACCCAAATTCAAAGTGTGGGACATGAATTTTTCAATTTAATTTTTTTAGTAATAGATAGAGGGGAGTAGTGGAAAATTTATAATTTTAAACTCATAATAACTTGTTACATCAATGAACCTAAACATGTAGAATCCTATTGGATTATTTTATACTACTTTATTATACCCTTTTATAGAGTCAAAGATAAAAATACACATAATATACTGTAATATATTTTTCAATGAAATTCAAGAATAACATTAGGAAGACTGTCTACTCATAAAAACATAAAATAAAAACAATGGATTCCTCCCAAAAGATCTTAAGGGTAATTTTTTTAAATCAATATTACCTACTCAAAGCTTATGTAAGAGGGCTTTGGAAGAATTATTTCCATTATAGATCAATATATGGTCACCGATTGTTGGTATCGACATATATGTATCTGTATAATTTCTCAAACATTATCTGTACACATCATATGGGTATCACCTTCTCTACCTCTATCAAGAACATCGACTAGTTATTTTTTAAACCCAAAAACCTATTTATGGTATTTATACTATTTATACCTATTTACCATCTTCAATCTTTTCTTTTCTAGCTATTCCTCCATAATCATTAATCTTATCCCATATATATGTCATTATTTTTATCTTTCACATATTCCTTCCTATATTTAGTGATATCAGACTCCTTTGTCCATATCATGCTTTTTAATACTAATTTTACATATTACACATCACAATTATTCATTTCCTAATGTATTTATAAGTACCAATCAATTCCTATTCACAAGAATAGCTCAAAAATATGGAAATTAATCAATGATCTAATAATTACCAATAATGTAATACTTAGAAATACTGGTGTGATCTCATCATCCATGCTTAGAAAGAAAAAATTCAATTGAAAATAAAATTTCTCTAACATGATTGTAATTTATTCAATGAGTCCTCGAGGTTAATTTATTGTTCTATATATGAATTTTGTTGTGAAAATTGTGGTTATTATTACTTCATTTTATAGGATCTTGAATTTTGAGGATATTATATTCATTATAGAGACTAAATAAAAGATATATATATAAAACTCATTACACTTATTATTTATTCTAATTGAAAATCTATAAGGGTTTGGTCATTTCATTGGGACATCCTTTGACTATATAGTTGTACACTTCTATATGAGTGGGATTATAACATTTCCTCTATCCACATTTTATTTTATACCATATCCTTATAGAACATCTCATAAGATGGAATGTTATACATGGAATCTAAAAATAAAATATTAATATGTTGTTTTTAATTGTTTCAATAAACATAATTCTTTGTGGGTCAAGTATTACTTGCTTCATCCTTTAAGGAAATAGTTGTCTCTTCTTAAATAAAGGGGTTATTCTCTTACTTAATCTATATGTTCTTATTGTTTAATTTTTTCTTTTTTTCATGAGAATTATTGGTTCATGGTATTCTTCTATTTTCATTCCCAAATCATATGGTTATGGATATATAATATCAATAGGGTTTTAATTCCAGTTTTCCCAGTAGTACTCCATATGTTGTGCCTCTAAATTGTTCATAAATTTAATGGACATGAAATTCATTGTTCTTATGTGAAATAATTTTTTCTATTAAGTAACACATAAGTTTTTTTATTAACAATAAATAATATTTTGAATAAAAAACTATTTCTTCAATGAGAGCTCCAATAGTTATCATAAAGGATGATAAAGTCTCCTCTAGTTTTTTGATTTGGCACTTGAGTGATGATATTTTTTGTTCTTGAAAACGTATTTCACTTTATTGATAACCCTTACCATGTTATAGTGGCCCCACCCCATAATTTTATTATAGTGATGGTAATTATCATAGTTGAATTCTTAAATATACATACCATGAGGTTCTTGTTGTCCCATCATGGGGTATATTTTATTCATCAATGCTTCTATATACCCACCATCCATTCATTTTTTTTCATGTTTACACCGCTTCTTTGTTTTACATAACCTTTCTATTGAAATAATTTCCCTTCCATCATGTTTATTAAGTGTTTCCTTTCCACTAGATATGTTTTCATCAGTGATCCACCTGTTGTGGTGTCAATAATTAATATATTCCCTTATAATAAACCAATTTAAAACATCATCTTTATGATCCACATTTAGATGAAATGATGTGGACATTATTTAAATTTTACTTTAACATTATCACATGAATTATAAATTTATTCATCTATTAATTGATAAGAATATAAAATATTGTCCTGAATATCTATCTATTATGATTGAGGGAAGAATCAGATGACAATATTCTAACCAAAATATCCTATATGGTGATGGAATGGGTTTTAAGCTTCAAATTAATTATGGTACTTAATATTTTAAAGAAAAAATGAAAATATATAGTGTTACAAAGTCTTATGAAACATTTTGAAATTGAAATGTATCCCAGATTTAATGATTGATTCCACAGTTTAAATTTTTTTCTCCACATGGTATCCTTGAAATTTATTAGTTTTGTTCAATGCAATCCCTTGTCACATATTTTTTGGACCCTTAAAAAATGTTTGTGTTAGGTTCTTATTTGAAAATTACTTTTCCTTTTTATCAAAAAGAGAGGTTATGCCTAAAAATGAAATATGAAATAACAATATGATCATAGATAACATAAATTGGGAGAATAAATTATAAAAATAGTATATATTTAAAAATAAAAAATCTATATTTCATCCATCCAAAAAAATGATTCCAAAAAAGCGATCGCCCAATAGAGCATCGTTAATTATAGCTGGGCTATTGAAATTTAATAATTTTTAGTAAAAGAAAAACTATTGAGAAATAGAAATTTTGTGTTAGTTATTTTCTGGTTTGAAGATGAATCCTTTAGATTGTTGAAGTAGATTTTTTGAAATTTTAATTGATTTACTAAATAATTATTTTTCCCTTAGTAGGGTAATGAAATAATTTGGATTTTTTCAATATAAGAAAATATTATAGGTTTGGTAAATTTAGGGTTTCTATTCTAGTGAATTTATAAGTTCAATTCATTTTTCATTTTACATGTAAGAGTCAAGATTATAAAAATCCCTAGTCTAGGTATCCCCATCAAAATGCATAAATTTACCATTTATTATGGTCATTAACATAGGGTTATTAATTAATTAAGGGTCACAGTACAATTTCAAAATATGATAATTCTAAATTATATAATAATCATGTTTAATTCAAGATAATTAGTTATTTAATAAATTTTTTCTTCCTGATTAAAATTTTCAGTTTCCATGAAATGAAAAGATGAATGATTGAATGGACTAATGATGACTGCGATATCCCAAAAATGAACTATATAAGATAAATAATTCACATTTTAACTCTAATGTAATTTTCATTACCCACAAGAAATTGGGTATTTTCACCTCATGTTAGTCATGAAAAGTTAATATTGGATGAGAAAATAAAATGAAAAACTTCATGAAATTTTAGAGTATCCTGGTGGATGTCTCTGCAGAAAAACAAAATTTTGTGTCCTTGACAATGCTATACTTGAACATTATATTGCAACATCACCATATCCTTGTATTTATAGAATAATATGGACCCCCCATGTGGATTATGCTCTATAAAATCATTGTTATCATGTGGACAAGTCAACACTGGGATTACAAAGTCATAATATGTGGGGGTCGATAAAAAATTATCAAAAATAGAAATAAACATTTTGTGGTCATCTTGCATCATGATATGACATATAGGTCATGTAGTATAAAATTTTTGTCCACATCTGAGAGTCATTATAATTCATCCCTTCTTCAATCATGAATTCATGCTGATTTCCATGTGGTGAATAGGTGATCATAATGTGAATATATACTTTCTTGTCTATATGGCTTAATTTTCATTTGAAACGTCAATTATGAGTGAAAAACTCAAGAATTATGTTATCATAAATCATAGAGATTAATTTTAACCATAATTTCAATTTCTATTTGGTAATTTGTTTCTTTTTATTTCATTCACTAGTACCCTTCCCTAAATGAAGAAAACATTAAATATTCAGGATTGATTTATCTATTAACTTTTAAAAACAATTGTTTAAACAGTATAATAATATACAGAAAATATAGACATCATTTATAGAGATATTAAATTATTTTTAATAGATTAATTGTCATTAATATAAAATATTGATCAACTAGTTGAATTTTATGAATTATGACCTCTAATAATTTATCTGTTATACTCTCTATCACTATAAATTTATCATCTCGATCTGGCCATCTTGACCCCACCCCTTATATTATATTATTGAGAACCAAAATTTTCATTCCAGATTATAAATTACCAAACACAATAACATTAATTAGTCCTATTAGAGGAAGAATCATAAATAATAATGATGATATCTAGTGATTCAATATGGTTTCCTTATGACTTTTCTATTCCTCTATGTTTCGAATATCTCAAACACTTTATCTTAAGGAAAATCGTTTTTCCAAAAAATTATTTTCATAAGGAAACTTTTCCACCACTAAGGAAATTTTCATCCTTACAATTTTTTTATTATTTCATTTTATAAACTCTCAAAATATAACTACTTTTATTCATATGTCTAAAGTTAATATTATTTTGAAAAACTTCAGAATCATTTAATTCCTTTCTTATAGAGTGTTCTATTTTAAGATTCCAAATTCTGTGAAATTCAGATTCCGAATTATCTAAAATTTATATTCCGAATTTTCTAAAATCCAAACTCTAAATTCTCTAAAATTCTGATTCCAAATTTTCTATAATTTAGATTCCGGTTTCTATGAAAATCAGAATCTGAATTCTCTGAAATTCAGATTTTGAATTCTCTTACATTCTGTTTCTGAATTCACTGAAATTGAGATTCCAAATTCTCTAAAATTAAGATTCTGAATTCTCTGAAATTTGGACTCTGAATTTTTCAGAATTTAAATTCAAATTTTTTCAGAATGTGGACTCTGAATTCTTCAGAATTTACACTCCTAATTCCTCATAATTCAGACTCCGAATTCCTCATAATTAAGACTCCAAATTCCTCATGTTCAGAATCTAAATTCCTCTGAATTCTGACTCCGAATTCTTCAGAATTCAGAGTCTCAATTCATTTTAATTCAGACTAAAAAATCTATAGAATTCTGATTCTGAACTCATTGAAAAATAGAATCCAAATATCCATTTCTTATAGACTCATAATGTTTATTTGGTTAGATTTAGAATTCAATTTTTCCTTAAAATCCTAAAAATAGATTTGGATAAGTAACTTCATTTTTCTTACCCTTGTTATGAAACGATGTCATATAATCTGTTTCTAAATAACCATTGTTTGAGTTACACATGAATTGGTCCCTATGGAATTCATTGAAAAATATGATTGTTGGAAGAGGGAGTCGACCGTTGGAGATATGCTTGTAAATTAGATCTCACTTGAACGATCTCATAACTATTCCATCAATATTGATATTATATGCTATTGAACTGATTTAAAGAGAGAGACACTCTCATGTCTTAGGCATACTGAACATCTTGTTCAGCTTTGTTCTTGAAAATCTGATTGTTGCTGAGTACAATTGAGGGCTTCTAAGGATAACAAGACAGAGGTGCCGACTAATTTAGAGATCGAGGGATTGTGGGGATAGAAAGATAGATTCTGTTATTACTATCGATGGCTTACCCTAGTGTGGGTAAGACAGACATTCTTCAAAGTATAAATCAAGGGAACATTTCCAAGGTTTTTTTATATCCTTATCTTTGGGATAAAAGATTTCATACGTGTTACTTGTTTTGTTTCAAGTTTATTTTCACTATACTTTGAAAAAGGAAGAAGTTATAACATTCTTATACTTTCATGAACATTTTTATACTCTGATAAGTAAGATTTTATATGCTTTAAGGTAGAATATTTTCCTTGTAAACATTCCTTATGTTTCATTTCCAGAACCATATTTTCGAAACATAAGTAAGTTTTTTTTCATAGATCTAGTTTTAGGGTGTGTGAATTTATATTGTTTTACTTTTTTAAACAGATATTTCCTTAAGGTTAAAAATGAATTTTTTTTAAACATATAATTCATCCCCATCTAGTAATTTAGCATCTACATTTATATCTTGATCCTATAATTGGTATCATAGGAGGTATCTAAAATACTTATAATCACATATAAGTTTTATAGCTTATGTTTTATTTTCTTGCATAACTTTTCATTCATAAGTTATACTTAGAGATTTTTTATCCTTGTTTAGAATCCTTTTCTATCAACAAGATTTTGTGGAAAGATATTTTCTTATAGAATGGAAGGAATTAATATTGGGTCAATTGACAATCTAAATCCCACCAGAACAATTATTTTGGATTGTAATGATTATGATTAATTGATAGATAGAATAAAGACTTTTCTTATTAATACTGGAGTATAAATTTTTTTCATTATTACTGGAGATTACCAAATCCCAGACAATGAAGTCAAAACCTTTACTAATCACAAAAAATCTCAGTATGAACTAAATTACAAGGTACAATGCATTATTGTGTTCTATGACTAGGAATATATATAGTCAAATTTCTTCTTGTGATGCTGATAACTGTATTTGGAAGAAACGTGAGGTCACTCATTATGGTAATTCCAAACTAATATAAACTAGAAGAGAAATTTTAAGAAGAGAATATA
This sequence comes from Viscum album, assembly GCA_963277665.1. Taxonomy (NCBI): domain Eukaryota; kingdom Viridiplantae; phylum Streptophyta; class Magnoliopsida; order Santalales; family Viscaceae; genus Viscum; species Viscum album. The sequence continues at coordinate 806,246,512 of OY728127.1, forward strand.
ATGGGTTATTATTTCCTTATGAAGAACCAGTATGCAAGATTCAATAATCGTTTGTGACTATTGTCAGTAACTTAGAATCATTGGGAGAGAAACGTCTTGATTATGATTCTCTTGTGGACAAGATAATTAATGTTATTACTAATGAGTGGGAATCTAATAGAATAACTATTTTTTAAAATAGAAATTATATAAAATAACTCTTCCTGATATTTTTTTAACTCTTCATCAATGCGAGACAATAATGAAAAGAGGAGATTCTATGAATTAGTAGAATAATGGTAGAGGATGTGTAACATTTAATACTACCAAATCCAAGACTCCGGAAAGAGTTATAGGATCAATGTCTAAGAAAGTCACTATTTTCTGTGAATCCAGTGAATGCGAACATTCAGATAATGGTCAAGATAATCTTTCCTGAAGGATGAACAAGATAGTTGGAATGAAATAAATTTAGTATAGATATAAGAATAATGAAACAAAGGAAAAAATACTCATATTTCACTTTCTATGAATGTAAAAGGGCTGGACACATCATGCCATATTGTCCCGTGCTCGAAAGAAAATATAAAAAGGAAAAGCATTCTACGAGAATCATGGAGAATTATTAAAAGACAAAGTCCAAGAATGTTTTGAAGGCTAATGCTACTCGGAGTGCCAATGTCGGTGACTCTACAGATGAATCTTTAGAGTATGAATATTTTAACTAGATGAATAATTGTATACTTGCCAAACTATCCATTGAAAATCAGTGTCAAATGGACAAGGTACACAATGCCAAATATATTAATAATTTATATTTGAATGGAAATTATACTGATGATAAATATTATGAATCTTTAGATGATTAATCTTCCTCATCAGAAAATATATTTTACCTTCTTATGAAAAAGTTTCTCGGTTTTCTAAACTTCTTGAGAATCAAAATTGCAAAATAAAGTACAAGTTAGAAAAAGAAAATTCTAGAATATCTATTTAAACTAAAAAAGTATTAGATAATTCTAAATATATTGATGAGATTTTTTTTGGAAATATATCTAAAAACATTAAGGAAGTTAATTTTTATAAGGATAAACTTTCTCAGGATCATAAAAATTTAATTTCTATGAGAAATATTTTAGAGGATAACTATTGTTATAAAATTAATTTGTCTGAGGGTAAATATTTGGTTTTTAAACTAAAGTTAGAAATATTTACCTTAAGGAATTTTTTTGAAACATTTCATTTGGAAAGGAAAACATTGCCAAGATGTATTCCCAAATTTATCCTTTAGGGAATCATTCTGTATTTTGTTATACATATTCTAAAGTAGTTTTTAGCCTTAATTATTTTGATCCTCCATGTGCTCCAATTTGCACAAAATGAGAATGTGAAGGACATGAGGAGAATAATTTTTATTTAAACAAAACCCTATCATTAGGTTTTTATAAAGCTTATTTTTCTAAGAAAATGTGGATTTCCTAAAATCTTATTTTCTAAAATTCCCGAATCCATGAAATTTTGGATTCTAAAAGTATAACTCTTTAATTTTCCTTAAAACAAAGAAAGTACCACTAGTAATACATAGTACATTGATTGTGGATGTTCCCAGAATATAATTGGTAACAAAAACTTCTTTTAAATGATTATTAAGTTGAAAGGAGGAAAAGTAACTTTCATAGATAATGCCTAGGGATAAATTATTGGTATAGGTAACATTGTTATTCTTGGAAAAACTTTTACTTCAATTTTTTTATTTATTAAGGGTCTTAGGAACAACCTCATTAGCATAATTAAATTATGTGATGAAGGATACCTTGTGAATTTTTGGAATGATGAGTGTTCAGTACATAATTCCAAGGAAGAGGTTATTCTTTCTGCCCATAGGGAAGATAATTTATACACACTCAACATAGAAAACCTTAGGAGAAAAGATCTACATTGCCTTAGTGTAGTGGATGATCAATCTTGGTTATGGAATTTATGTTTAGGACACTATAACCTTAGGAAATTATAAAAACTCTCAAAGAAAAAACTTTTTAAGGATCTAACGGAGCTTAAATTTTATTCATCAGAAGTTTTTCCATCCTTGTCAATATAGAAAGCAACATAAATAATGTTTTAAATCAATCAGTTAAGTCTTAACATCTAATGCCTTATAATTAGTGAATATGGATATTTTTGGTCCAACACAGACATGATGTGATAGAGTCAAATATTATATATATATATATTTTAATGATTATAGTATATTTATGCTATTCTATTTCCTAGAATAGAAATCTGAATCTTTTTCTTATTTCTAAATTTTTTAGAGGCAAAGTTAAAAATTATAAAAACATTCCTTTGATAACTATTTATTGTGATCATAGAGAGGAATTTCAAAATTTGTATTTTGAAACTTTTTGTAGTAAGAAAGGCATTACTCATAAGTTCTCAGCACCAAAAACTCCTCAACAAAATGGTGTTGTTGAAAGAAGAAATCAAATTCTTTAATAGATAATGAGATCCATGTTGAGTGAATATTCAATTGCTATGAACTTTTGGGATGAAGTTGTAAGTAATACTTGTTATACTATAAATTGAGTTTTTATTAGACCTTTTATTAATAAAACCACTTATGAATTGTAGAATGGTAGAAAATCTAGACATTCCTACTTAAAGGTATTCAGTTTCAAAGTATTCAATCTGAATACTGATGATAATTTCCATAAAATCTCACATAAATATGGTGAAAGAATTCTTCTATGATACTCCACAACTTCAAAATATTGTAGAGTTTTTAATAAAAACATTTTTACTATTGAAGAAACAGTACATGTTAAATTTGATGAAACATATATTTTGGTTTTTAAACAACCTCAACCTAAACCATCAGATGTGTTTCCAAAAACTGATTTTAAACCCTTGATAGAAGATCCTTTAGATAAGGAAAATTCTCATGAAAATATTACTGAAGCATTTACCCCAGTAGAATTTCTACCATATATTGATTAAGGGGTTTACAAAACCCAAATCAGTTTATTCTGAAGAATCATCCCAGTGATAGTATTTTTGGTGATGTAATCAACTTTTAAGTACTAGATGTTCCATAAGAAATGAAGTAGAACATATAGCATTCCTTTACCAATTAGAACAAAATAACACTGATGAATATTTAGGTGATTATTATTGGATCAAAGCCATGAAACATGAGCTAAATGAGTTTGAAAAGAGTAAAGTCTATATCTTGGTTGAAATACCTAAGGAAAACACTATTATTAGAGTAAAATGGGTCTTTAGAAATATGTGTGATGAAAATGGAATCATTGTAAGAAATAAATCTAGATTAGTTGTTAAAGGTTATTATCAACAAGAATGAATACACTATGAAGAAACCTATGCTCCAGTAGCTAGACCTGAATATATTTTCATTTTACTTTCCTTTGTAGCATTATTTAATTTTAAACATTTTAAAATGGAGGCAAAATGTTATTTCCTTAATGGATATATTCAATAAGATGTTTATGTTGAACAAAATCTTTATTTTGAATACACAAAACATCCGGAACATGTTTTCAAACTTACCAAATCTTTATATGGACTTAAAAAAGCCCCTAGAACCTAGTATGATAGACTAACATGATTTTTTCTGAAAAACAATTATGTTAAGGGAATTTTTGATCGAAATTTGTTTATAAATAAAGATAAGAACTTTTTTTGATTGTTCAAATTTATGTTGGGGACATTATATTTGGTTCAACTTAGAAATGTTTCACTGATTCGTTTGCGAATCTAGTGAAATCTTGGTTTGAAATGAGTATTATGGGTGACTTTACATTTTTCCTTTTTTTTCAAATTTCTCGAAAACTAGAAGGAGAATATATATCTCAACATAACAATATTAAATATCTTCTTAAAAAGTATATATTTGACAACACTAAGAGTGTAACTACTCCCACTAGTACCTCAAATTTTCTCGATATTGATGAATCTTGGAAACCAGTATATCAAACATTATTTTGAGGTAAGATAGAAATTTTACTATACTTTACAGCTAGTCGTCCAGACCTAATTTTTTAAGTATGATTATGTGGAAGATATCAATCTAATCATAAAAAATCTCCATTAAAAGAAGTGAAAAGAATTTTTGGTTATATAAATGCAACCATGGATTTAGGAATGTTTTATTCATCTGTAAATGATTTTATTTTACATAAAATTTTGGATACTGATTTTTGTGGATTTAGAATGGATAAGAAAATTACATCAGGAACTTGATATTTCTTAGCAGATTCATTAGTTTCTTGGTCATGAAAAACAAAACAATTAGTAGCACTTTCCACTACTGAAGACAAAAAAGTAGCAGCTGAAAGTTGTTGTGCCCAAGTGTTGGGGATGCAACACAGACTCACAGACTATAAAATGAGTTTAACCAAAACACATATATTGTGTGATTACAATAGTTTCATTTCCATAATAAAATGCCATGCACATCACTCTCGTTCAAAACACAAAGATATTATGCATCACTTTCTTAGGGATCACACACTTAAAGGAGATATCATTCTTTAATTTATCTGAATGTAAGATCAAGTTGCTAATATTTTTATAAAATAATTACCCTCCAATAGATATGAATATATTAAACAAAATATAGGAAATATAACCATAACGTAATGTTCCATATTAACTATTTGTTGAAACCTATCTCTTTACATTAAGAAACACCTTTTCATTGAGGGAGTGCATTTTCATGTTAATAAAATATTTTGCAATAAAAAATTATTTCATAATAAATATTTCGTAATCAAATTTTTTTCATAACCAAATTTTTCATAATAAAATTTTTCGTAATCATTTAAAAAAAATCAAAATTATTCGTACCCAAATTTTTGTAATCAAATATTTTCATCAATTTTTTTTCGTAATCAAAATTTCTCATAATCAATTTTTTTTCTATCCATGTTTTTCTTGATTATGAATTTTTTTTGGAACCTATAGTCCTTAAAAAAGAATTTTCCTCATTACTAATAAATTTTATAACAATCTGGAAGGTATGTTTCCTTATATAAATTTCTGTAATTTTTTTTACTTGTTGGTATTTTCATCTGGTTGTAAGAAAATTTTTCATATACTCTTTACATAAATCTAATGTTATATCTTGAAAACCATAAAATCTCGGATTCTACCAAAATCCTTCTTCAGATTTCATCTCAACCGTAATATCTTATCATGGTTATTTCAACTGTTGGATCAATCTGGGAATATGAACTATCACCCCAATGCCTATATAAAATCCCCTCTAATAGTTTTCCCACATCGGTTTTCAAGATCTTCTGTGACGAAGCTCAACCTCTTTACATAAAGGCTGTGTGGAATTTTCTGGTTTGCTCAAATCGAAATGTCTTTGGATGCATCCCTTGTAACATCCCAAGTAAGTAATGAATAATAGATATTTTTATCTATGTCTATTAATGAATTAGAAAGTGTTTTAGAGGCTTAAAAGGAAAATGAATCCAATCTTAAGCATGGAATACACTAATATTTTTTAAAGGATTGTTTTACTGCCTTTTGATGGAAAACCACTTTTAAATCTATATTTTGACAATTTTATAAGCTATTTTTGTCAAAATAAAATTATTCTTTATGATTGGGACATCAAAATTTACTTTGTGTGAATTTGTGGTATTTTTTTGACAATGTTCATTTTTTATGAATAGTGAAAAATACTGTATTTTACATCAAAACTTCTTTTTAATATACTTTATTTATATGATTAGATTATATTTTGAATTAGTTTTAAAGATAAATTAGAATATATTTTTACCATTTAATCCAATGGTGGTCATTAGGATTAATTTCACTTTGGAATTGGGCATAAACTAATGCCAAACTTTTCATAGATATTGTTTCAAAAAAAACCCGCTATTTGTTTTGACAAAGGGAATTATTTTTAAATCAATTATTGAAATTTCTGTGTTTGGAATTTGGTAAAATGGATTACATATTTGGAATCAGAAGGTCCAAATTATGTAATCAAGACTCTTTTGTTTTTGGACATTATGAATAGTAACAACGGTAATTATCTTTAATTATCTTGATTAATGAGTAATCAGGGAGTTAAGGATAATAAAATGATATCATAATAAAACAAAAAGACCACAAAAAGTGTCCTAATACTACTGGTTGTCTCATGACTAAACATGGGATGCCTTGTGCCAAACTTGGGGGCCCCATGGAATCACTTTTGTGGAAAGTGACTTGTTATCTTTTTATTTTTTTTAAGAATGTAAATATAACAAGAATGTATCACCTGATTAAAACTTTTTTAATTTTGTCTACATAGATGATATTTTAGAATATAAATATTCATCGGAAAGATAAAAATATTTCCTACATCATAGTATTTGTTTCATAATTTTTATACTTTAAAAAAATTAAATTATTTATGACATCATGATGATGCAGCGATTACCTCATTAATAATGGATTTAAATAAAATGAAATGATAATGTAAAATCTATGACCTAAACATGTCCAAAACCTATTGGATGGGTGTATTTCGAACCCTTATCACCTTACCCTAGAATTATATCAATGTGAGACCTTTTGAATCCGAAAATCATTTTCAAATAAAGTAACATTTCTTTACTTTCCAAGAGTGCCCCTCCTCTCCTCTTATAAAAGGCCCCCACATCTACCTCCTTACCCACACTCCCAAAGCCTTTGCCTCGGCCAACCCCTGCCCATTTTGTCTCTCCAAATCCCTATATTACTCCTTGAAGCCTCAAATTGGGCAGAAGTCTTCCCAAGTAAGCCTTTGAGCTCAAACCAAAGGGAGTTACCCGATTTTAAGGTAATGTCTTCACTTGAGTCCTTTTGTTTTATTTTGCTTCTCCAAACCCCTAAACTCTTTTTATTAATTTCTTTTGAAAAAAATCCAGTATCTTCAATATACTAGGATGTTTTTATAAGAAGTATTCGAGCTACACTTACACACACCTACATCTAATGGTTAAAGGACATACTGTTTCCGTGGATGGTGAATTTATGCCTCCCGAAACGATGATTGTTCAACATTCTTTTAACACCTTCAAAGGTGGACATTAAGATGTCACTATATTTATATATGATATATAATATGTTTATGTTTTCCTTAAGCTTCTGTATTTTTCATTTTGGTCATACCTTTATGGTTTCCATTATGGGTAAATGCGATATCTTTATTTATGGAAGTGCGGACTATCGCCCTCTCAAAGTGATTTGATTCGTTAAATACCATATGTGGGACATATAAAGGATGGAACTATGATATTATATATGATATTATACTGGAATTATAATATACCTTTATATCATTATGATTCCATTCTATAAAATACGAAATCGAAATGAAAGTAGCGTTCATGCGTACGTACGGCTTACCGTCTCCATGAACGGTGCATTTCATTTCTTACCTCTAAATGATTATGTAATATTATAAATGCATGTATATACTGGATATATATGATATATACATCATGATTATAATTCTGGATATAATGGATACATGAACAACTTGTAATTATAAAGGGTTTATTTTTGACTCAAGTACCAATGATCGTTAAAATGACCGTTATTAACTTAAATAATTACATAGTGTTCATGACATGGAAATAAGTGATATAAAAGGAATAATGAACTTGAAAAATGTTCTTAAGCAAGTAGAAATTAACTCAAGTTTATTATTCAGGACATTAAAGAATGATCGAGTCAAGTCGGACCTGAGGTATGGGACTTCGTCTCAATTTCCTTTCATTGAGGCATATTTTGTTTTATACACAACCTTATTTTATACGGTGTATAAACCCATTTTAATTTTACGTTTATCCAAAAGGAATCTTTTTTATATGAAGCATTTTACTAAACGACAAAAGGAAATGTTTTTGTCGTACGTATGCGGCGACAATGACTTCTTCATCACCATGACCATTATTTGAGTTTCGGCTTCCTCTACAAGCCCTACCATTTTTTTAAAGAAAAATAAATACCATGTTTTACTTTTCTTTTATTTTGGTATTGAAAATGGTTTTCATAATTTTTTATATCAATGTGTTGTATTGATATCTTGTGATTGAAAGGTGGAAATGTTAAGTTTCCTTTATGCATGATTTATGTGATACGATTATGTTGAGGTTCTTGGGCATTATTACGATGACGGGTGGTTCTGTGATAAACTAAGGGCGAGTGAGCCCGATATAGCTCTCCAATGCATTGGGTAACGCGAAGGGGTGAAACGTTAAGGTTTCTACGAAGCGATTTAGGGAATATACCGTGATGGGTATTCCAAATGTAACCAAGAGGGTTACTACCTACGTAAGAATGTTATGAATGCCTCAAGTTACCTTTATGTCTTATGATTTCTATGATTTATTCATGATTTGATGAGGTATGTTAAAGTGATTATGTTTTATGGGTAAAGTATGATTTCATTATTATGTATATATGTACCCATGTTTCCTTTCCAAATTTTTATATCCCTTACTGAGCTTTTTATGCTCATCCCAAGTTTTTTTGAAATGTTTTTCACAGGTCAAGGGAAAGGTACATGATATGATGATAGTGTCAAGGAAGTGTCAAGAAAGAATTCATGTTTTATTTTAAATATGTTTCCATTGATGGGAAAGAAGAATATTATCTTTATGTAACCACTTTGTTTATATGTGGAATGTAATGCAAGTTTTATGATCTAATTCTCTAAAACTCTAAACCCGAAAAGATACTCAATGTGTAATCTTGTAATAACTAAAGATTAAGTAAGGTTTAAGGATGGGGCCTTATAGTTGGTATCAGAGGTCGGTTTAGATAACTTTAGGAGTTAGAATTCTATTAAATGATTATCCAAAAATATTTTTTTATGGTCAAATTGAAGTGATATAGTATTTGAAGATTACCATGTTGCTTCATCTAAGACATGTTTGTTCAGAATGGTTTTCCGTAGAGGAAATAGGGAAGCAGTGCAAGGAAGGCATGCAGAAGGAGATAACCTTCCGAATCAGCATCCTGAGATGGTCGGAATTGGAACTGAACACTTTGTTGCAGTAATGGCGCAGTTGACTCAAGCGATAAATGGTGGTGGTATCCATGCACGAGATCAGCCAGATCAACCGCAGAGGAACATGTCAGTGGTGGAACATTTCATGAGGCAACATCCCCCATCATTCAGAGGATCATCTGACCCTGTGCTAGCTGAAGGGTGGATTAAAGCACTAGAGAAGATTTTCGATGTCATGGGGTGTTCAGAAAATCAAAAGGTTAGTCTTGCTATTTACTGTTTGGAGGGTGAAGCAGATCAGTGGTGGTCGATGGTTAAAAATATCAGGGACGCTGATGAGATTGATGCTCTCGACTGGGATGAATTCAAAGGTATGTTTCTTGAAAAGTATTTTCATAAGGCTGTTCGAATTAGGATGGAAAAATAATTCTTGGAATTGAGGCAAGAGGAAGACTCAGTGGCTACCTATGAAAAAAGGTTCACTTGATTGGCAAGGTATGCTACAAATTTTTTCTGAGACCTTGATAGTAAAATCAATTGTTTTTACTCAGTATTAAGGCCAAAATATCGAAGGGCATTAGCTTCTCATGAGTTTAAATGTTATGAAAAGCTTGTTCGATGTGATGAGAAGGTGGAAATAGAGTTTTCTGATGATCAAGTGTTCTATAACAACCAGCAGAAGAAGAGACCAAGGTGGCAGGAGAAAGGGAAGAATTCTTCAAAAAAGTTTGATGGTAAGAAATCTGAGTTTCCATTTTGTGATAAATGTGGAAAAAGGCATGGTGGGGAATGTCTTCTGAATTCAGGAAAGTGCTACCGATGTGGTAAGATGGGACATAAGGCTCGTGATTGCACTAAAAAAGATCAAGGTGAAGGTAAGAACAAATTTTATTTACAGTTAGTGAAATGTTTTAAGTGCAATGAGATGGGTCACTATGAAAACGAGTGTCCGACAAAGATCTTGAGTGATGGGAAGCAGTTAGACTACAAGTAGAAAGGGGTGGTGAAATCCTTTGCAACTACTTCAGCAGATGTCGGGCCATCAAATGAAGTTGTATCAGGTACTTTGTTTGTTTTTTCAGATTATGCCAGTGTGTTGTTTGATTCGAGGTCCACACATTCTTTCATATCTGAAACCTTTTCTAGTAAAATGGGAATACCATCTCAAGAAATGACTCTTGAACATTTGGTAAAAACACCTGGGGGAAATGTTGAGGGAAAAAGAATTTATAAGAACCTTCCTATCCTTATCTGTGGAAAGAACCTACTTGAAAACCTTATTGATCTAACTCTAGTAGAGTTTGATGTTATCCTGGGTATGGATTGGATCTCTATTTACCATGCTAAGATTGACTGTAGAGCTAAAGAAGTTTCTTTTCAGAAAGACTTTCAGTTTGTGTACAAGAATGAACCCTTACTGTTGATAACTTATCAAGAGGTCAAGAAACTTGTAAAAGATGGAAATGAATGTTACCTTGCACACATTGTTGAAAACAAGGGAACTGTTCAGATTAATGATGTGCCAGTGGTAAATGAGTATCCTGATATTTTTCCTGATGAGTTGCCTGGAATAATACCAAATCGGGAAGTTGAGTTTACTTTTGACTTAGTTCCTGATGCTAAGCCAATTTCAAAACCCCCTTATCGAATGGCTCAAATTGAACTTTTAGAGTTGAAGGAGCAATTGCATGATTTATTAGAGAAAGGTTTCATTCAACCTAGCACATCACCATGGGGTGATCCTGTTTTATTTGTTAAAAATAAAGAAGGTTCAATGATACTTTGCATTGATTATAGAGCATTTAATAACATCACTGTTATGAACAAATATCCTTTGCCTCATATCGATGATTTGTTTGATCATCTCCAGAGAGCTCAGTATTTTTCAAAGATTGACTTGAGATCAGGGTACCATCAGCTGAAGGTAAAGGAAGCGGATGTTCTGAAGACCGCGTTCCGTACAAGATATGGCCATTATGAATTTTTAGTAATGCCTTTTGGGCTAACCAATGCACCTGTTGTATTCATGGACTTAATGAATTGAATTTTCTATGAGTTCTGGGATAAGTTTGTGGTGGTTTTCATTGATGATATTTTGGTGTTTTCTAAAAGTAAAGAGGAGCATGAAAGAAATTTAAGGGTTACCTTACAAACCTTAAAATAAAAGAAACTGTATGGAAAATTCAGAAAGTGTGAGTTTTGGTTGCAACAAATTTCTTTCTTTGGTCACATTGTTTCTAAAGATGGGATAACTGTTGATCCTGCAAAAACAAAAGTTGTGGAAGACTGGAAAAGACCCACAAATGTAACTGAGATTCGAAGCTTCCTTTGTTTGGCAGGATATTACCAAAGGTTTTTTAGAAATTTTTCACGGTTATCTATTCCAATGACTAAGCTAACTCAGAAGGGTGTTAAGTTTATCTGGACAAAAGAATGTGATGATTGTTTTCAGGAATTGAAAAGAAGATTGGTGAATGCTCTAGTTTTGGCACTACCTTCCAGGAATGGTGAGTTTTTTATCTACAATGATGCTTCATTGAAAGGAATTGGTTGTGTCCTAATGCAGAATGATCAGGTAATTGCTTATGCTTCACGACAATTGAAAACTCATGAGGTAAATTACCCTACACATGATTTGGAATTAGCTGCTGTTGTTTTCACTTTAAAAATTTCGAGGCATCATTTGTATGGAGTAAAGTGTGAAATATATACTGATCACAAAAGTTTAAAGTATATATTCACTCAGAAAGAGTTAAACATGAGATATAGGAGATGGCTAGAATTAATCGAGGATTATGATTGTACAATTCATTACCATCCGGGAAAAGCAAATAAAGTGGCTGATGCTTTGAGTCGAAAAAGTAATGCTTCATTAGCAATGTTACGTTAGGAACATGATCCTTTGGTTAAGGATTTGATGAAATTTGGCATAGAAGTTGTTTGTGCAGGTAGTTCTTCTGTTTTGTTTCAGGTATCAGTGAGATCATCTCTATCAGACATAATCAAGCAAGCACATAAGCAAGACAGTGAGTTGCAGAAAAAGGTAGAGTTGGTTCAGAAGGGTAAGTTGCCTGAATTCAACATTGATAATGATTGTGTTTTGAGATTTGAGAAGAGATTGTGTGTGCCTTGTGATTCAAAGTTGAAGAGAGAGTTGTTATGTGAAGCTCATAGTTCTCCATTTTCAGTTCATCCTGGCAGTACTAAGATGTACAGAGATCTGCGGGTGTATTACTGGTGGGATGGAATGAAAAGAGATATTGCTGATTTTACTGTGAAGTGTTTGACATGTCAACATGTTAAAGTAGAGCGGCAGTTACTGAAAGGGATGCTTCAGCCTTTACCAGTTCCAGAGTGGAAATGGGAGAATATATCCATGGACATTGTTGTGGGATTATCGAAGACATCTCTAGGTAATAATTCAATCTGGGTTATTGTTGATCGCTTGACTAAATCTGCTCATTTCCTTGCTATACGAGATACTTTTTCCCAAGATCAACTTTCCCGTTTGTATCTTAAAGAGATAGTCAGGTTACATGGAGTTCCCCTCTCCATTGTATCTGATTGTGATCCCAGGTTTACTTCTAACTTTTGGAAAGGCCTTCAGAAAACGTTGGGTACTGAATTAAATTTTAGTACAACATTTCATCCTCAATCAGATGTGTAACACCCCAGGTAAATAAAGAGTATGAAATTTTCATATTTATCCATATTTATGAATAAAATATTAATATTACTTTAAAGGGGACGCTATGCATGATGGCGTACCCAATACACAACAATGAGTTTCTTGGGAATCTTGCATTGCACTCTAATAATAAAATAATATTATTTTAAATGGTAGTTAACGCCTAGCCGTTGTAATGGCGGGAATGAACAGAACTAACTAAAAAATGATTATATATGTTTGTCAAATATTTTTACTCCTTACAATAAATGTTATAGGATTAAAAATGCGAATGAATCCAATTTTAAGCGTAAACACTCCAATATTCTTTAAAGGGTCGATTAACCGCCTTTTAATGGAGAACCTCTTTTAAATCCACTTTTTGGAAATTTTATAAGCTATATTTTTCAAAATAAACATATTATTTATGATTGGGACATTGAAATTTTCCTTGGGTTAATTTTTGGTATTTTTCTGACAATGTTCATTTTTCAATGAATAGTGAAAAATACTGCATTTTACATCAAAAATGATTTTTCATATAATTTAATTATATGGTTATATTATCTTTTTAATTTGTTTTAAAGTGTAATTAGAATATATTTTTACCATGTAATTCAATGATGGTCATTGGGATTAATTTCACTTTGGAATTAGGCATAAACAGTGCCAAACTTTTCATAAATATTCTTTCTAAAAAACCCACTATTTGTTTTGACAACGGGAAGTTTTTTTAAATTAATTATTGCAATTTATGTGTTTGGAATTTGGTAAAATGGATTACATATTTGTAATTATAAGTTCCAAATTATGTTATTAATACTCTTTTGTTTTTGGACATTATGAATAGTAACGACGGTAATTATCTTTAATTATCATGATTAATGAGTAATCGGGTAGTTAAAGATAATAAGATAAAATCATAATAATAAACAATGACCACAAAATGTATTCTAAAGATACTGGTTGTCTCATGTCCGACCATGGGATGCCTTGTGCCAAACATGGGGGCCCTGTTGAATCACTTTTGGGAGAAAGTGACTTTTTATCTTTTTTTTAAGAATGTTAAATGTAACAAAGAATGTATCACCTAAGTAAAATATTTTTAATTTTGCCTAAATAAATGATATTTTGGACTATAAATATTAATTAGAAAGCTAAAACGATTTCCTACATCATAGTATTTTTTTATAATTTTTAGACATTAAATAAATTAAATTATTTATGAAATCATGATGATGTAGTGATGACCTCATTATTTAACAATTTAAATAAAATGGAAAGATAATGTAAAATATAAGACCTACACATGTCCAAAAGCTATTGTATGGGTGGATTTAGAACCCTTATCACCTTATCCCAGAAACAAATCAATGTGGGACCATTAAAATCCGAAACTCATTTGAAAATAAAGTTACATTTTATACCTTTCCAAGAGTGCCCCTCCTCTCCTCTTATAAAAGGCCCCCACCTCTACCTATTTACCCACACTTCCAAAGCCTTTGGCTCAGCCAAAACCTACCCATTTTGTATCTCCACATCCCTCTCTAACTCCTTGAAGCCTCACTTTGGGCAGAAGTCTTCCCAAGGAAGCCTTTGAGCTCAAACCAAAGGGAGTTACCCGATTTTAAGGTAATGTCTTCACTTGAGTCCTTTTGTTTTATTTTGCCTCTCCAACCCCCTAAAATCTTTTTATTCATTTCTTTTGTAACAAATACAGTATATTCAATATAATAGTATGTTGTTATAATAAGGATTTTATCTACAATTACACACACCTACATCTAATGGTTAAAGAACATACTGTTTCCGTGGATGGCGAATTTCTGCCACACGAAACGATGATTGTTCAACACTCATATAACACCTTCAAAGGTGGCCATTAAGATGTCACTATATTTATATATGATATATGATATGTTTATGTTTTACTTAAGCTTCTGTATTTTTCTTTTGTGACATACCTTTATGGTCTCCATTGTGGGTAAACACGATAATTTCATTTTAGGAAGTGCGGACTACCGCCCCCTCAAAGTGATGTGATTCGTGAATTCCATATGTGGGACGTATAAAGGATGGATTTAAAGTTATTATATATGATTTTATACTGGAATTATAATATAACTCTATATCATTATTATTTCTATACATTAATATATGAGATAGAAATGAAAGTAGCGTTCATGCGTACGTACGGCTTACCGTCTCCATGAACGGTGCATTTCATTTCTTATCCCCAAATGTAATGTACTATTATAAGTACATATTTATAATGGATATATATAATTTATGTTACATATAAATGATTAATATAATTATGAAATTAAAATATACATACCTATCATTTATTTTTAATTCCATTAATATGACAAAGAAATGAAAGTAGCGTTCATGTGTACGTACGACTTACCGTCTCCATGAACGGTGCATTTCATTTCTTACCTCTAAATGATTATGTAATATTATAAATACATGTATATTCTAGATATATATGATATATATGATATCCAAATCATGAATATCATTCTGGATATAATGAACCTTTGACCACACGAACAACATGTAATTGTAAGAAGTTCACTTTCGACTTAAGAACCAAATATCGACAAAACAAACATTATTAACTTAAATGATTATATAATGTTTATAAAATAGAAATAAGTGATATAAAAGGAATAATGAACTTGAAAAAGGTTCTTAAGAAAATATAAATTAACTCAAGTTTATTATTCAGGACGTTAAAGAACGATCGAGTCAAGTCGGACCTGAGGTAAGGGATCCTACCCCTCTCTTTCTTTTTAAGTACACTCTTTTATGTCATTCCTTTTAAGCTCATATTTCTTATGATGGGGATGTTCTTTTATATTAATCTTACTGTAATTTTTATGTTCATATGATGAGAGACCCTATTTCCTCTCATCAACTCATTTTATGAGTTTTGAAGTGATGTCGTTAGGCTGCCGAGTTTTTGTAAGGTATTTTTCATCTCACTTTTATTCCCGTGATATTTATGCTACATTTGCCACAATTTACTTTGAGTGGTGTATGTACTGCCCATTATTATACACTTTTTTTAGTATAATTTCATTTATGGGTATTCACATCTTCATTTTATGACCCTTCTTCCATGGGGTGTACGTTTCGAAAGTTACCCAACTCGGTAAGGGGACCTTTCACCCTCCTCTTTTTAAAAGACTTCTTTTGTTATGTCTTTTAATTCACATAATATTATGTTGGGATATGTTCTTTTATATCCTTATTGATGTAAATTTTATGTCCAAGTGATGATATTCCCTTTTTATCTCTCATCAACTCATTTTCTGAATTTTGAAGTGATGCCGTTAGGCTGTCGAATTTTACCAAGGGAACTTCATAACCCAATTTCGATTTCTTTGGGTTCAACATGTAGTTATTGAATATGTCATCGATTGAATATGGGTGAATTACCTTTTATTGTTTTACACTGAATATCCACTTATATTGGGTGTATTTATATTTTCCACACATAATTTTGAGATTGAATTATCCTTAATTTAAGGATACCTTCTTTATAAGGGAATTCATCACATTTGACATTTCTATTGAGACTTCATTGTTGTTATGCACCAATTCACTCTTATATAGTGTATATACTATCCTTTTGAATATTATATCATTAATACATTTATTCTCATGATATTATAAAGTTCTGACTAAATGTTATTCCTCAATTATTGTATTGAAGTGTCTCTAATTTTGGTAGAACCCCTTTAACCAAAATATCGCTTTAAATGTTTTAATTTTTTGATCTTATTAATATCTATGTTTTCAAAATGGTTTTACGGATTTTTTTATATGGATATTAATGGTTTAAAATTTTAAAAGCTTCAAGGTGGTATGAGACGCTTTGATTCAAAAATCTCTTTATTAAATGTTTTAAATGGTTTTGGAAATGGTTTCTTTTTGAATGGATTTATTATTTCAATATACTAAAATGTTATATTGTGATTGAAATGTGGAAATGTTATGTTTCCTTTATGCATGTTTTATGTGATACGTTTATGTTATGGTTCTTGGGAATTGTTATGAAAACGGGTGGTTCCGTGATAACCTAGGGGCGGGTGAGCCCGATATAGCTCTCCAATGCATTGGGTAACGCGAAGGAGTGAAACGTCAAGGTTTCTTCGAAGAGATTTAGGGAATATACTATGGTGGGTATTACAAACGTAACCAAGAAGGTTACTCCCTACGTAAGAATGTTATGAATGCCTCAAGTTACCTTTTATGTCTTATGATTTTCTATGATTTATTCATGATTATATGAGGTATGTTAATGTGCCTATGTTTTATGGGTAAAGTATGATTTCATTCTTATGTATATATGAACTCATGTTTCCTTTCCATATTTTTTATAACCCTTACTGAGCTTTTTATGCTCATTCCAAGTTTTTTTGAAATGTTTTTCATAGGTCAAGGGAAAGGTACATGATTTGGTGATAGTGTCAAGGAAGTGTCAAGAAAGAATCCATGCTTTATTTTTTTTAAATATGTTTCCGTTAATGGGAAAAAATGAATACTATATTTTATGTAACCACTTTGTTTAAATGTGGAATGTAATGTAAGTTTTATGATCTAATTCTCTAAAACTCTAAACCTGAAAAGATCCTCAATGTGTAATCTTGTAATAACTCAAGATTATGTAAGGTTTAAGGATGGGGCCTTATAGTTGGTATCAAAGGTCGGTTTAGATAACTTTAGAGGTTAGGGTATTCTTTAAGCATAAGTGACATTACCATATTGGCTAGGATTTTAGAAAGAGTCATAGTTTTTAGATAAAGTGAATGAGTATATATATCTTAGTTTTTATCTTCCTCATTAGTACATGATGGTTATGTTGATATACTCACACTGACCTTTTTGGTTTTAGTAAATGGATGGATCTAGCAGGCACCAAAGTGAAAATGGGTTTGAAGGAAACTGTGGTGGTTCTCTGATTAAGAGACTGGATGAAATGGGGGATTCAATGAGGAATCTCATGGTTGTTCTAAACCAACTATCAAGCATTCATGATCAACCACTTCAACCTTGGTGAGTTCTCTAATACATCATGTACGAGATGGCCAACTCGATGTGGAAGTTCAGGTAATAATTATTAAGGTAACCATTAGGGTTTATATGATCCTTACTTTTTAGGTAATTATGGGTTGCCCTATAATATGATGGAAAATGAAAGGAATGAGATAAAATTCAGGTTAAAGTATGTTATGATCATTTTTGAATATTTTATCTCTTCTTGGGGAATGTTTTAAGAATTATATAGTTTTGGGAAAAGGACAACATGCAGACCGTGTGACAACCCGTCGCGTCGGACAAAGCTACGGGAATCGAACCCACAACCAAAGTGTAACTGGTATTTATCACCTACCACTGGACTACGTGAAGTCCTTGGTTATTTTGACTGATTCTTTTTAGTTAGATGATTTTATGAATTAAGATTAAGTTTATTTTGGGTTATCTATGGTAATGATTAACCTATCATGGAGGATATGTGATTAGGTTAATTACTTTTCAATACGAGAATTGAAGAGCAACTGATGTTATTTGGAGATAAAAGTAAATTTGTACCTTGGAAGACAATGTGATTAAATACTTCAAATATTTGGGTTTCAATATTAGTTTGGTTTAATTTGAATAATTTTATGGACAATTGTTTATCGAATGGTCCTCGTTGAACTTTGGGTTTTTTTGGACAAATTTTGGAGATTAAGAATAGATTTTCTTTTTATAAAGGGTTATCCTTTTCTGGATTATCCGATCTTGTACTAACCTTTTTGGTTTTGGTTTTGGTTAAAGTCTAAAAACATGGGAAGTATATAGTTCACTTTTGTGGATTAAGTGATTCTCTAGAAGTTGATTATAGTACTCTTAATGTGAACAAGTCTTCCTAAATACTCGTCTTTTGGAGAAAATATGAGTTTGTGTAAGGAATCTAATAAAAGTTGAAAGTCAACATGATAAGTGATTATGTTTCCTTATGAATAAATTCCTCAATAAAAAGTAACTTAAAACAAAAATGTTGTCTATTAAATTTTCCTACTGGGGAATCGAATACCATTTAACCCATCACAAGTTTGTGATTTTCTTGTGGTTAACTTTCTCCTAAACATGCTTACTATCACTCTCCATCAGAACATGCCCCTTTGTTTTTTCCTCCATGTACATATTTTCATACTTGGAATCCTAGTATGGGTTAAATCAGGTGACCTTTGTAATTATCTTTCTTTATTTTAAAGTGATTGTTTTACCGACTCTTGTTCTGATGTGGGGCGTTCAAGGATGTTTCCAAGCTCAATTTTAAAATTGCGAGGACGCAATTCCCAAAAGGGGGGAAGGTTGTAACACCACAGGTAAATAAAGAGTATGTCATTTTCATATTTATCCATATTTTTGAATAAAATATTAATATTACTTTAAAGAGGATGTTATGCACGATGGCGTACCCAATACGCAACAATGAGTTTCTTGGGAATCTTGCATTACACTCTAATAATAAAATAATATTATTTTAAATGGTAGTTAACGCCTAGCCGTTGTAATGGCGGGAATGAACAGAAATAACTAAAAAAAGATTATATATGTTTTTCAAAGATTTTTACTCCTTACAATAAATGTTATAGGATTAAAAATGCAAATGAATCCAATTTTAAGTGTAAACATTCCAATTTTCTTTAAAGGGTCGATTAACCACCTTTTAATGGAGAACCTCTTTTAAATCCACTTTTTGGAAATTTTATAAGCTCTATTTTTCAAAATAAACATATTATTTATGATTGGGACATTGAAATTAACCTTGGGTTAATTTTTGGTATTTTTCTGGCAATGTTCATTTTTCAATGAATAGTGAAAAATACTGCATTTTACATCAAAACTGTTTTTTCATATAATTTAATTATATGGTTATATTATCTTTTTAATTTGTTTTAAAGTGTAATTCGAATATATTTTTACCATGTAATTCAATGACGGTCATTGTCATTAATTTCACTTTGGAATTAGGCATAAACAAGTGCCAAACTTTTCATAAATATTCTTTCTAAAAAACCCGCTATTTGTTTTGACAACGGGAAGTTTTTTTAAATTAATTATTGCAATTTATGTGTTTGGAATTTGGTAAAATGGATTAAATATTTGTAATCAAAAGGTCCAAATTATGTAATTAAGACTCTTTTGTTTTTGGACATTATGAATAGTAACGACGGTAATTATCTTTAATTATCATGATTAATGAGTAATCAGGTAGTTAAAGATACTAAGATAAAATCATAATAATAAAAAATGACCACAAAATGTGTCCAAAGTCTACTGGTTGTATCATGGCCGACCATGGGATGCCTTGTGCCAAACTTGGGGGCCCCATGGAATCACTTTTGTGAGAAAGTGACTTTTTATCTTTTTTTTAACAATGTTAAATGTAACAAAGAATGTATCACCTAAGTAAAATATTTTTAATTTTGTCTACATAAATGATATTTTGGAGTATAAATATTCATTAGAAATATAAAAATATTTCCTACATCATAGTATTTTGTTTATATTTTTTAGACGTTAAATAAATTAAATTATTTATGACATCATGATGATGCAGCGTTGACCTCATTATTTAACGATTTAAATAAAATGAAAATATAATGTAAAATCTAAGACCTACACATGTCCAAAACCTATTGGATGGGTGGATTTCGAACCCTTATCACCTTATCCCCGAAACACATCAATGTGGGACCATTAAAATCCGAAACTCATTTGAAAATAAAGTTACATTTTATACCTTTCCAAGAGTGCCCCTCCTCTCCTCTTATAAAAGGCACCCACCTCTACCTCTTTACCCACACTTCCAAAGCCTTTGGATCGGCCAAACCCTACCCATTTTGTATCTCCACATCCCTCTCTAACTCCTTGAAGCCTCACTTTGGGCAGAAGTCTTCCTAAGGAAGCCTTTGAGGTCAAACCAAAGGGAGTTACCCGATTTTAAGGTAATGTCTTCACTTGAGTCCTTTTGTTTTATTTTGCTTCTCCAACCCCGCAAACTCTTTTTATTCATTTATTTTGTAAAAACTCCAGTATATTCAATATAATAGGATGTTTTTATAAGAAGGATTCGAGCTACACTTATACACACCTACATCTAATGGTTAAAGGACATACTGTTTCCGTGGATGGTGAATTTATGCCTCCCGAAACGATGATTGTTCAACATTATTTTAACACCTTAAAAGGTGGACATTAACATGTCACTATATTTATATATGATATATAATATGTTTATGTTTTACTTAAGCTTCTGTATTTTTCATTTTGGGCATACCTTTATGGTTTCCATTATGGGTAAACGTGATATCTTCATTTAAGGAAGTGCGGACTACCGCCCCCTCAAAGTGATTTGATTCGTTAAATACCATATGTGGGACGTAT
Source organism: Viscum album (assembly GCA_963277665.1). Classification (NCBI taxonomy): domain Eukaryota; kingdom Viridiplantae; phylum Streptophyta; class Magnoliopsida; order Santalales; family Viscaceae; genus Viscum; species Viscum album. The sequence goes on from OY728127.1 coordinate 806,267,622, forward strand.
AAAGGAAGGAACTATGATATTATATATGATATTATACTAGAATTATAATATACCTTTATATCATTATGATTCCATTCTATAAAATATGAAATAGAAATGAAAGTAGCATTCATGTGTACGTACGGCTTACCGTCTCCATGAACAGTGCATTTCATTTCTTACCTCTAAATGATTATGTAATATTATAAATGCATGTATATACTGGATATATATGATATATACATCATGATTATAATTCTGGATATAATGGATACATGGACAACTTGTAATTATAAAGGGTTTATTTTTTACTCAAGTACCAATGATCGTTAAAATGACCGTTATTAACTTAAATAATTACATAGTGTTAATGACATGGAAATAAGTGATATAAAAGGAATAATGAACTTGAAAAAGGTTCTTAAGAAAGTAGAAATTAACTCAAGTTTATTATTCAGGACATTAAAGAACGATCGAGTCAAGTCGGACCCGAGGTATGGGACTTCGTCTCAATCTCCTTTCATTGAGGCATATTTTGTTTTATACACAACCTTCTTTTATACGGTGTATAAACCCCTTTGACTTTTACGTTTATCCAAAAGGAATCTTTTTTATACGAATCATTTTACTAAACGACAAAAGGGAATGTTTTTGTCGTACGTATGTGGCGACAACGACTTCTCCGCCGCCGTGACCATTATTTGAGTTTCGACTTCCTCTACAAGCCCTACCTTTTTTTTAAAGAAAAATAAATACCATGTTTTACTTTTCTTTTATTTTGGTATTGAAAATGGTTTTCATAATGTTTTTATATAAATGTGTTGTATTGATATCTTGTGATTGAAAGGTGGAAATGTTATGTTTCCTTTATGCATGTTTTATGTGATACGATTATGTTGAGGTTCTTGGGCATTATTATGATGACGGGTGGTTCCGTGATAAACTAAGGGCGGGTGAGCCCGATATAGCTATCCAATTCATTGGGTAACCTGAAGGAGTGAAATGTTAAGGTTTCTCCGAAGAGATTTAGGGAATATACTGTTATGGGTATTCCAAACGTAACCAAGAGGGTTACTCCCTACGTAAGAATGTTATAAATGCCTCAAGTTACCTTTATGTCTTATGATTTCTATGATTTATTCATGATTTGATGAGGTATGTTAAAGTGCTTATGTTTTATGGGTAAATTATGATTTCATTCTTATGTATATATGTACCCATGTTTCCTTTCCATATTTTTATATCCCTTACTGAGCTTTTTAAGCTCATCCCAAGTTTTTTTTAAATGTTTTTCATAGGTCAAGGGAAATGTACATGATATGATGATAGTGTCAAGGAAGTGTCAAGAAAGAATCCATGTTTTATTTTAAATATGTTTCCATTGATGGGAAATAAGAATACTATCTTTATGTAACCACTTTGTTTATATGTGGAATGCAATGCAAGTTTTATGATCTAATTCTCTAAAACTCTAAACCTGAAAAGATCCTCAATGTGTAATATTGTAATAACTCAAGATTAAGTAAGGTTTAAGGCTGGGGACTTATATCCCTGCAGAAGAAAATGTCATCTACTAAAGAAATTTCTAAATGTAAGACCTACAGAGAGAGGTTTTGTACATCCAATGATTTTTTCTATGTTTGATTCTCTTATTTCATAGAATATAAAGATGAATGGCTAGGAGAGTTTGTGTGTATCCAAACAAAAGTCAGAAGATCCAGTTTATCCAGAGTTGCTGGTAGAATTTTATAAGATTGTTTGTTTTTTTGTTCATAATGGGAATGATAAATTTAATTTTTAGAGATATGGGAAGAATTATTCCCTTTCATTTAGCATGGATGCAAGTATTTTAGGAATACCATAAGAGGATGAAGCTGATTTATGCACCCAAAAGCTACCAGATATATCCAGAAGTTTTAATAAGGAGAATCCCATACAGTGGCTTGGTTTATTAGGGGTGAAGACACTGAAGATTAATCAGCCCTCTACAAATTTTTAAATTATAGTGTAATGGGATCAGGGATGTCTCATTCCGAGAATAGTTGATAAGGATTCCTTGATTAAGAGTGATATCTAAATTCTAGATTTTCAGTTGAACCTTAGGAAGATTAAACTATTGATGTATGTCTTTCTTTAAATTATAAATATTAATAATGGGACCATAAAATAACAAATCATTATCTATCTGGTTATTATTTCAATGATCATTGTCTTTTGTATAGATTCCCTCAAAATTATATGCAGTTATAAGCCATGAAATTTCCAGGTTATGTTGCGGAGTGATGATACACTGAGATGGATAAAGGTTGGATTTAATAGAAAGTCTGCATAATTTTATAACTTGTCTAAAAGTGAGATTGATGCCTTATACAAGAAGCCAAAAGTAGCTGAGACTTCCAAGAAGGGTGGCAAGAAGAGAAATCTAAAGGAAGAGAATGTAAAAGGAAAATATCCTATAGTCCAGGAAAACAAATCCACATCTCTTAAACCTAAGAAGGAAAAGACTTATCTGGATGATGTTTTTGGTAAGTAGAGAGAATATAAAAAGAATAAGAAGAAATGAGAGCCTTGCTTTGTCCTGGACCCTTCTGAGGTAAAAGAATCGAAGATTAAGGATATTGAGGAGTATGGAAAACAAGAAAAAGTGAATAACCAAAAGAAGATGATGTCTAAGGCTGAAATAATTCAAGATCTTCTAAAAGATAACGAAAATATCTCTGAACAAATCCAAGTACAAGAATAATTTTTTTAAGAATCACATCTAGTGACTCCAGGAATGAAAATGTTCATTTAGAAACCTGATAAAGAGGAATAGATTGTGTAGGAAGAGGATATGGAAGGAGAATAAAAAGAAGGAAGTGATAATACTGATTATATGATACGAAATGTTGAATAGAATCATGATAAGGATAGTCCTTCTGAATAATTGTCGATCCAGACTTCCCAGGGTGAATATTCTAAACATTATACCCCAGGAAAAGAAGGAGAGGGTCGGGAAGAAGTAATAAATCCATCAGAACATGAGAGCTGCAATCATGAATTGGTTCAACCAGAGGACCTGGTGGAAAATTCTGAAAATGAAAATTTTATGTAAGATAAGATATACCAACTATAAAATTGTGAACATGAATCACCGAAGGTTTTTGGGATTATTCAGAGAGATGATAAAGGAAAACAAGTGATATCTGAAATACCTAATAAGGTCATGGTTTCTATGAATGATGTTGGTTGATCATATAAAATAATGAATGATGAGATAGAGAAATAATCCTCACCAATAAGGGAATCAGATTCAGAATCACCTTTTTTGGGTCATGATTTTGTGGTCCAATCCCTGAAGAAATTGGTTAATACAATTCCTTTGTTTCAATGTATTGAATAATGATGTCATATGATTTGAAATTAATTTAATAATAAATTGGATTCAGTTTCAATACTTATAGAAAAATTTGTCAGGCTTGAGGTTGATAATAAATCTTTCTACGTCAGGTATGATTCTCACAGGAGGTCCTTCAAGGAAATCACTAAGTGGTCAAAGAACACAATTGAAGAGATGAAAATATTTGATTACATTCTAGATAATGTGAAGGTTTCTATTAATACTAATGATATGAAGATCAAAGATATAACAACAATTTTCAATGAGAAACTCAATCTTGAACAAACATCTCAAAATCTGGAAGACAAGGATCTCAATGGGAAACTTAATTCAGTTTATTTGAATCTAAAAAAGGTAAAGATACATCAGAATAAAGTTCAATGAAAAGATCAGTAAGAAAGATTAGATTTTTAAAGCTCATGAAGAAATTATTAATACTTAGGATGAAAAGATCAAAGCTTTGGTGAAGAAAAATGAAGATCGAGATCAACTGCTCAAATGTTTTGAAGCAGATCATAAAGTTATTAAGAAGGTGAAGACCATTATCATGAAACTTATTCTAATGAAAAAAGAAAGAGGATTTTTTCCTTGACAAATATATTTTTTTGTATTACCTTGTTTGTAAAAAAAATTCCAATAATAATGAGAATTTTTGTGGTCCTTCATGTGTTTTTTTGTATTATACTAATATTTCAGGAACCATATTTTTTCCATTATCTCTATTCCTTTTTAAAAATAAAAAGGGGGAGAAAGAAATAAAAAATAATAATAATATGTATTGAAGAGAATTCCAATGTAAGGGGGAGTCCATCTAAGAGTGAGTTTTATCAAATATGATTTCCTTATGTAAGAAAATGCAAAATATCTATAAGGAAGTTTTGAATAGGATCCTTAGGGATTTCAAAACCTAAGGGGGAGATAGTCATATTAATTATGATCCATATGCAAAGGGAGATATGTTTTTCTTTTAAGTTCATAGTGAAATATTCTATGTCCGTATATTATTTTTCATAAGGATGTTTGTGCTTTCCAAAAAATGAGAGATTGTTAAGTCAATAAGGTTTCCGTATGGATTTCCCATTCCTCTATATTTTGAAAATCACAACCACTTTATCTTATGGAAAATAATTTTTTCTAAAGATTATTTTCATACGGAAAATTTTTCTTCTTTAAGGAAATTTTCATCCTTTCCATTGTATTCATTGTGTTATATTAAAATCTCCCAAAATATAAATCATTTTATTCCTAATTCTAAAATTCAAATTCTTATGAAAACCCTCTGAATATTATAATTCCTTAGCTAGAGGGTATTCTATTTTCAGATTTGGAATTCTCTGAAATCTTGATTCCGAATTCTATATATTCAAATTCTAAATTATCTGAAATTCAGACTCAGGATTCTTAGAAATTAAGATCCTGGATTATCTGAAATTCAGAATCCAAATTCTCATAAATTCAAACTCTGAACTCTTAGAAATTTGGATTCTGAATTATCTAAAATTCAGAATCGGAATTTTTTAAAATTCAGATTCCGAATTCTCTGAAATTCGGATTCCAAATTCATTGAAATTAAGACTCCAAATTCTCTCAAATTGGGATTCCGAATTCTACAGAATTCGAACTCCTAATTTATAAGAATTTGGACTCCAAATTCCTCAGAATTCCAACTCAAAATCCTCATAATTCAGAATCCAAATTCTTCAAAACTCTGAATCTGAATATTTTCAGAATTCTGACTCTGAATTCCTCATTATTAAGACTCTGAATTCCTTAGAATTCTGAATCCGAATTCCTCATAATTCGGACTCTGAATTCTTTAGAATTTAGATACCGAAATCATTGGAAGTTAGACTCTAAAAATCTATTGAATTCATATTCTGAACTAATTGAAAAACTGAATCTAAATATCAATGTATAATAGATTCTAAATGTTTATTTGGATAGATTCCGAATTATATTTTCCTTATAATACAAAAAATATATTGGGTTATGTATCATCATTTCTCTTACACTTGTTATGAAATGATATCCTACAATCAGTTTCAAAATAACAAATTTTTGAGTGACATGTGTATAGTTCCATCCGAAATTCTATGAAAAATAAGATCTTTGGAGGAGGGAGTTGACCGTTGGTGAAGTGCCTATAAATTGGAGCTCATTTGAATGAGATCATAACCATTCCAAAAATCAAGAGATTATATGATGTTGAGGTGATTTATAGGGAGATAGAGACTGTAATGCCTTGTGTATACTACAAATCTTGTTTAGCTTACTTCATGTGACATTGACTGTTGCTGAGTACAATTGAGGGCTTCTAGGGATAGAAAGACAGAGGTGCTGACTATCTTAAAGATTGAGGGCTTGTAGGGATAGCAAGACAGATTCTAATATTACTTTCAAAGTCTTACCCTATTGTGGGTAAGACAGAATTTCAAGAAAGTATAAATAAAGGGACCTTTAACCAAGGTTGTTGGATACCCTTCTCTTTAGGTTAAAATATTTCATACTTTTTACTTGTTTTATTTAAATTTTATTTCTACTGTATTTTGAAAAAAAGGAATAAGGTATAACTTTCTTATACATTATTTTAGTTTTTTATACTCTGATAAGTGAGATTTCATACACTTTAAGGTACAATATTTTCTGTTTAATCATTCCTTAAGATTAATTTCTGGATCGATATTTTAGGAACCTAAGAAATTTTCTATCATAGAACTATTTTTTTGGGTTTGTGAATTTACTTACTTTATCTTTGTTAAACATAGTTTTCCTTAAGGTTAAAAGTGAATGTTTTTAAGCTTACAATTCACTCCCTCTTGTAATTGAGAATTTAAATTTATATTTTGATCCTACAATATCCTCCCAAATTCTTGAGAGAGGGAGGGTCTTACACCCAACCCTCATACATGAATAGCATGAATGTTTCCCAAAATATGGGAACTAACATCCATGTGGGAGAGTGATTGTGCCTATGATTAATTTTCATCTGATGAATCATTAATTTTTTTATGTAAATGGATAAAAATTTAACAAAATATAATCATTAAAAAAAGTGAATTATAATTTATAAATTTTACCTCAATGATTTTATCTAGTTTAATTATGATTTTTTTGCAAATCAAACTACAACATATGTTGACCTACATCTTAACCAGCTTATTTCACCTATATTAGCAAATAAAAAAAACAAGATAATGAAAATTTATGGTAGTTATGATGAAATAAATTTATATTAAATAATATCTTGACAATTTAAATTTTCAATAATACCCTAAAAAATAGTGTAAGATGTTATGTGTGTGATGACTTGTTTCTCCCCACTTGATGAGTTTCATTTGAAGAATCCCAAAAAAATAAATATTAACAAAAATTGAATTAGTTTTAGTAAAATAATATCAAAGTACATATATAATATCAAATACATTATAAAAATGTGAATGATGCATATCAAAAAACAAATCCATTGATCTCATCAAACCTCTTCAGGTACATTTTCATTCCTTTGAAATAGACTCAATGAGTTGTTACTGAATTCAAACCACGTCCAATTATAAAAAAAAATCATTTTTCAACTAGATGTTGATTGTACATTAATATAAAACATTGAAATTATCCTAAAAATGTAATATAATATGCATATTAGATATGAACAATTAAATTAACATACATTTGATAGCAATATCATATAAAATAATTGAAAAATACTTATTTTGACATACATTCGGTAGCTTATTAGAACACTCATTCATTAAATCAATTTGAACATCCACCATTCCATAGAATGTGATGGAAATGAATATCATATAACATTACAATATTTAGATGATCTTACCATATAATCCTCTTGAATCATTTTTATGGACCTCATACATTTCGAATGATTAAAATAATTTAAATTTATTTTCCCTTTAAAATTTAGAGGTATTCATATAAATTTAAAACATATTATTATCTGAATATTTTAAAAAAATTATTTTATATTGTAATTATATATATGTAATAAAATATTTTTTCCTATTAACAATGGCATACCAATGAAGAAATCCATCTATTTACCTTTTTATAGAAACTATGACATTATATTATTAGATAATGAATGGAATTCAACTAATATATCTAATCAACATAAAATCCATAGATTAGACTATGATGCACGAGATGTTTTGAGTGTGTCTAATGAGTATGATAGCATGTTAGATGGTATAAAATGGTTGAAGAGTGGAATAACATAAAATAGTGTTCCTAATGATGTTGTGGGCATATTAGATAGGTTTAATGACATAGGATTTATGAAATACCTTTCCACATCTTTAAATAGTTTTGTTTCTAATATTAAAAAATATTAAAAGAATATAAAATATATTACAAAACGATACATGAAATATTTCTATAAAAATTTCAATTTTTTTAATATTATTAATTGAATTTATATATTCTTCATAGAAGGGTAATAGTTTAATTAATAGAGGAATGAAAATAAAATTATATAATTCAACATTTACTAAGTCATTTTCATCTTCCAAAATTAATATGATTTCGTAATCCGTCCCTCCATTCAAGAAAAATTATTTCAGTATCCTCAGGAACACATATATCAATTTTCTAATGATAATGGTGCTTTTTTATTGTAAATAATTTTTATCATCATCATCACTCATGTCATACATGCCACTTTTCTTTTTATGGACTACAATGCTTTTCCCTTACATGAATCTATAATAAATGTTATATCCCTTGTTATCTTGAAAATTTGGATATATAGATCTTATTCTCTATGATCACCAACATTAATCAACTGATAGAAATTAACCATAGTATATTGTAATAAAGAGTTCATTATGGCCCTGTAAATATCAACCCACTCTTATTTTTTCAACACAATGAAAAATTATAGATTTTAATTTAATTAATTAATGTAAATAAATTTTCCACTCTATACATATTTTTTGAATCCAATGATAATTCCACTATTTTTTTGTAATAATTTTTTATGGTAAAATATTTTAAACCTAAATCATTTTATAAAAAAAGAATTGAATCTCATAGAATCCTTCAAAGTCTATCAAGATAAATTTTTAAATCCACTCTAACATTATCTTAATTATTAATATTCTTGGACAATACATATATATAAACTATTATTAGATAGAAAATATATTCATATTAGTATATTGTGAAAATTTAATTGATTATGATCTTACATAACATGAAAAACACCCAATAATGTCTTTCTTAGTTGATTTTATTTTCTATTTATCATTACATGTTTGACTATATAGGAATATCCTTATCTGAATCATAAATTATTCAATGAAATGATCTGAAATCACATTATTGAGTTTTATTATAAAAGAAAAAAAAATTATTTTAAAAAAACCTATACATTATAGATTTCAAAATTTAAATATCCCAGATTTAAAAGAAATATGATAATCTATAAAAATATTATTATATTTATTTGACGGTTGTTATATTGTCATTAAATATGATGTATGAATAGTGATAAACACATTATTAAAAATATGTATATAGGTTATATATAATTGTTTTATTAATTTACAAGAACTTAATTTTCTATAACTTCATTTTATGCTTCCAAAACATGTTGTTATAAAAAATAGTTCCTATTGTACTTTTGGAGAGAATAATATAATTAATTTATTTCACTTTTAAAAATTTTATTTGATGAAAATGATATGAATTTTAAAACCATAAATTAATAATTTCCACACAATTAACATTATTTATTATTATGAAAATATATATTTTTATATGAATCGTGAAAATTATTATTTTTTCTATGGCTCTTGACTATTTTAAGTAAATAATTTAATTTGGAATCAAAATTATGTATATAATTTTACCCTACATTTATATAAGTAACCTTTTGTTTTTAATAATCAAATTAAATAAATTTAAATCAGCATTATATGTGATTTGGGAATAAGTTCATTTTTTTGATTAAAATACATTTTTTTTCTAAAAAATGTTTTCATTGTATTTTACAAATTAATTTTAAAATAGATTTATGCCATTATAGAAATTGAATCCAAAAAATGGATTAAATATATGTAATTATGATTTTTGTATTTGGTAAATAGGTCTATTTTTTATTTGGTTATAATGTATAGTAACTATAATGAATTTTTTTCTCCTCATGGTTGGAAATACGGGTAAAGGAGGTTTAGAAAAATGTGATATGTACTATTAATCTCTAGAAAACTTGTCATTATATTATTTTGTTGGTTTTTTCGACCATAAATTTTATGGGTATGAACATGTGCCAATTTATTTCCACACGACTTTGATAAATATGTTAATATTATTTGTAATAATGAATAAAAAAAGTCACGCTTTTTTTTAATATCTATACTAATTTTTTCGTAGGGATGAAAATAGGTTATAAATAATTATAAATAGTTATTTTAAACATAAAGGATTTTTTTCATATTAATTTATTATTAAAATTTTGGAATGAAATAATTACCTTATGTCCTTACATAACACCAACATGGTTCTTGTTTATATAATAGAAAAATCAGGAAAGTGATTTTAATACACTAAAGGTAATAATATTGGCTTGAATTATTATTTTCTATGTATTTTTAGATAAATATAACATATTAATTATGTGATTAAATTTTTCATTCAAATTACATTAGAATTTAGATATCATTAATGAAAAACTATGTGAATAGTCCCAATAATGGCTTTGATGGTATATTGGGTTAAATAAAAATATATTTAATGGTAAAAATTTCATAATAATATTATATTTTTCATAATTAATTGGATATTGTTTATCATATTTAGCAGGGTGAAAATATGGGCCACTTTTCCATTTATTTAATCCTTCTTGACTTTTATTGACTAAAAAATTTCATATTGTGGTATTCTTCAATACTGTTAACATAGAGTTATAACTACAAAATATTTTTTTAAATATCTACTACACTAATAAAATTTATATTTGTATGAGGGGATTTGGCCTCGACCACATCCTAGATTGAAAATATTTTAATTTCATTCCACATTAACATGAAAATTAAATTATATTATTTTAATACTTTAAGTAAGTCCAAGAGGTTCAAGGAGATAGTGTCTGAGCTTTTGTACTGCAAACACAAATGCCAGGTATATATTTTCTATGCTATGTTTGAGTAATTTGACTCTGCGCCCACCAGGGTACGACTTTTTTAGTATAGATCAACTTCATTGTTGTGCAAGAAGAGCTCCCCTCCCATTACTTATAAAAGAGAATATCCTACCCTATATTCCTCATACATTTGGAGAACTCTTTCCCATCAATGAAATACAAAATACACTCCCCAAATCTCATCCCCATATCATACAGGACATGGTATCTCCATAATACTAATCCTCTAAGGATTATATAGTAATTCAAATAGGTTATTTGTGGAGAAGGTTTAAGTGAAATTTGATATTTTTCAAGTTATTTCTTATTATGCCTCCTTAAAATATACTTTAAACATGATAGAATGAAAACATTTGTATGATCCATATAATATAATGTTATTATGGTTATTTTGAAACCATTTTTTCATCCCCTTATCAATATTATTAGAAACAAAATGAAATCTCACGTGCATACGTTTGGATTAAGACCTCCTCGAAGCAATGTGTAGAATTTTTTATCACATCCTCACAATGATGTTTATTATGATATAAATAATTAATATATATATATATGATATAATTTTCATTATTTTATAATTATATAGCCTATATTTTGTAATTACCTAACTCAAACTACTTGTTCTGAGTTGGAGAGTCACATGAAATGATACATGAATCCCTATACGCAAGAGGGTGATGACTAGAATAGTGGTTCTAGATAATGTTAGTGAGGAGAATATAATATTAATATAATATACATGAATAAATAATATATAACCATAAAAAATCATTATTATAAAATGTGGACAAAAATTAATATCAATAGGGACACATATCATAAAATATACAAACAGTCTCCCTGAGTAGAAAGACAATATAGAATAGTAGTGATAAAAAATAAATAAAAAAACTAGGGAAATAATATGGAATCTATCCATGTCCCATGATAATCTCCATGGTCTAGAACCAACTTTAACTATGGCCCCCTTTCCCATTCTTTGATCCCTAAACCTGATATCTTCATGATAGTTGAGATTCAAGTGCATAGTTTGAGTAATAAAACTCAGTATAACGCCACCAATACATACTCACCATGTTTTTTACAAGTAAAATTATTATATTCCTTGAAAAAAGTTAATGTACAAGTAAGAGTAAACAATCACATACACAAAATCATGTTACAAAAAAATCCACCAATATCCCTGACTATACATTCATTGGATCCATGTGAGGTGGTTGATCGCAATATTGGAAATGACAATGTACTAATAGTATGGATGGGGAATATTCACTCCACATGCTCAAGGCATCAAGTGGACATTATAATTAGTATCCAGAAGCAATTGAGTTCTGATACATTCATTTTCATCCTCATGGAATAACGTTCCATTTGGGCCACAAGGATATGATGATCCTACCCCTTGAATAGGTCATCCATCATTATCATCACACATCATATATACTCTCCCTCTATTTTATAAAAAACTAGGATGGTCCATTTGTTAAAAATTCCATGAAAGTACCTAAAATTTACTAGAAATACATAGAGGTTTAGAAAATAATAACACAATTATATAATGTCATCATTACTATATTAAATAAAACATAGAGAAATATTTGATCAACATCAGGCCTGATATCAAGCTATAATAATAATACTTTTGGAGAAACAAAGATATATTGGTATCACAACTCGACAAACACACACCCACTCACAACTATAATCATATATAAGGAACAAAAAACAATACAATAGACCATGAAATGAGGAATAATGTGTATATAAGGTCCTCATATTGTAGGAAACCCCCTACCTCATGGTTTTTGATGATGAAAACGAAGGATAATTAATTTATAGAAGACTAAACAATGTCACACACCCATGGAGATCAAGATCACATTTCAAGGTTACAAAACATTTGTCAATAAAGTGGTATATAATAGAGACACAAGAATAATCCCAGTTGAAAAAGTGGTTCTAGAATAACACACATTATGGAGTCTGGAAATGAAACCAATATAGAGGTCTATGAATAGAGAGGCCACTAATTAATTAGATATTTTATAAATCCCTTAACTACTAATTCATACTCCCTATGCCACCAAGAATCATCCTCTTAATCACATACATCAATGTAAAAATAATAATTCATAATTTATAAATATTACATGTTGTACAATAAATTAATGTGAGGATGTTATAATTCCCCAACCACACAAATATCCTCTTATACTAGAGAAGTACGTTTAGGGTTTATTATTGAATAAATTAAGACACTGAAATATATAATTAGATATCTAATTCAAAAAATTATTTATGCAATATAATTCGTTATTGTTGTAATATCATCCCTCGAAGGTCGTTCTCTCCGAAGTATATCATATACATTGAGTACTCCACATATGAACTGTCGGGATCTAGATGAATTTAATCAAAATTGATGATATGAGTAGGATCATGAATATACCTTTCACTACTAAAAAAATAACTGTTTAAAAAACCAAAAAATGTTATTTTCCTTGACTTCAATGAGCATACTAGCTAAGATATTAAAATATATTAGCCTTTATTAGGGATTCCAAAAATGACTCATATGGGCTATTTTATCAAATATATTTGTAAACACTTCTATAGTGTCCCTTTATCAATGATTTTTTATTTAGAAGTGATATAAGGTACATTTATTAGCACTACATGAATTTTAATTATAGGTTACCTTTATCAGTGCTTTATGTAGAACTGAAAATGTTCATTCGAGATACTATACTACTATAAACATACAACAACTATATAGTATCACTATATAATCAAATGCAATAAAAATACATAAAATAATAATATCAATATACATAAAATGAAGAAGAAATATCCAATTAAATTGAAATAAAAAATTAAACACAAATACAATAAAAAACATTATATTATAAAAATTTCAAACATTGGGCTGTGAAATTACTTGAGTAAGAAAAAATTATCAAAAACATTAAAAAATATCAATGTTCCATTTCGTCGGCCCCAAATACTAATCTAGATATTATTTGCTGAATAAAACATACCATCTCAAAAAAATGAACCTTTATAACAAACCAATTCCTATGTTAATTATACTATAAAGAAATAAATTAAACGAAATTTACAATTATGAAATAAAAACATACACCTTAAGGCCTATTTGGAACACTATGTATCATAATGAGGTGTGTCTAATTTCATAACATTATCAATGACATAAATAATACTATCCTAAAGGATCAAAAAAATAAAAATGTGTTTTCTTTGTTTTGAGTATGTTGGTATTATTTTTTTACTAAAATGTCATCTTCGTATAAAAAGACACACTTAGAGTCATACCAGTCAAACCATATATCCGATTGAGGTGAGGATAATTCCTACATATCACAAATTACATATGGATCATTTTCATATAGTTTAAAAATAATCTTAATGCATTTTTATATGACACATTAATGATTTACTAAAATGACATTTTAAAATGAAAACATGCACTCTAAGTCATAGTTATCACATAATGTATTGGTTTTATATGAGATTAATTCTTACAAGTAAAAACTAACATGTAAATGTTTTTCCTAAATTATTAAGTCAATATGAGTGTGTATTCATAGTTTTCAGTGAGTGAAACATTTTGAAATAAATTGAAATTTTAAACTAACAACTGAAAAATTGATCCATACTAGGCACACTATTTTTCGAATTGAGGTGTTCCTAATTGAAAAATGTTACAAATAAAATATGGTTCATTTTAATAATGTTTAAAGATAATCCAAGTGTGTTTGGTTGGTTTTGAGTATGTAGCTTGTCTTTTTTACAAAAAATAATGTCAATACTATATTAAATTATACACATGAAGTCGTACTAGTCACACCATGAATCATATTGAGGTGGGGATAATTAATACAAATCTAAAATGAAATATACTTCGTTTTTCTAATGTTCCAAAATAATAATTTTTTTCTCGATTTTGATTACTTAAATTTGTTTAATAAAAAATATATTAAACTAAAAACATGCACTATGAGTCATACTGATCACATAGTGTGTCATATTGATGTGATACTGATTCATATACATAAAAAATGACTTAAAATCAATTTACTAAATTATTAAGGCAATATCTGTATGTTTACTCTTTTTAGTAAGTAACAATCATTTTGAACAAAAATATCAATTTTTAACTAACAACATACACCTTCAGTCATACCAGGAATATCATGAACTAGATTTTAGTGTGGATTATTCCTACATATCAAAAATAACATATGGATTTTTTTTAAAAGTATAAAAAAAATCCAACTTATTTTTCTTTTTTTTTGAGTATGACACTTGTGTTTTTTACAAAAATGACATCATAATATAAAAACATGCACTTTGATCCATACCAGTCAAAACATGTTTGGATTCACATGATACTAACTAATACATGTCACAAAATACTAATGAGTCATTATTTTAAATTTTCATGGTCATTTGAGTTATTTTTATTGGCTTTTAGTGACTGACAAACATTTTGATCTAAAATGTCAATTTTAAATTTATGACGGACATATTGAGTCATAACAAGCATAAAATGTATCACATTAATGTTTAGTTTTTTCATACACATCACAAATGACTTATGGATCATTTTTCTAAACTATAAAAAACAAATAAATTTATTTTTCCAGGTTTTAGGTATGAATTTTTTTTACTAAAATGTCATTTTATACTAAAAACAGGCACTTTGAGTTTTACCAATCGCATCATGAATTGGTTTGACATGAGAATTATTAATAGAAATAATAAATTACTTATGAATAATTTTAATAAAGTATCAGGATAATATGATAACTTGTTCTTAGTTTTAAGGGATTGAAACTCACTTTGAACTAAAATATGAACTATAAACTGATGACAGACTCTTTAAGTCATATTGGGTGTACTATATATAATATTGAGGTGTGGATGATATATAAACATAAAAAGTGACTTATGTATCATTTTATTAATGTATAAAAAAATCAATTAATGATTTTTATTAGTTTTGAGTATGAAACATGTTAATTTTTAGTACAATTAATGTCAGTTTATAAGAAAATGTCAAACCTTGTGTCAAATTGAACGGAGGCTGATTCATACATTTCAAAAATGACTTATGGATTGTTTTCCTAAAAGATTAAAACATTCTGAATGTTTTTGAAATGTTTTGATAATAGAAATTTCTATTTTTTAATAAAATTCTATTTTAAACTAAAAATATATACTTTGAGTCATGCTGGTCACATCGAATTTAGGTTTGAAATGAGACTTATTCATACACATCAACAATGACTTATAAATAATTTTAATAAATTAACAATAAAATATAAGGCTTTTTAATGTATTTTAGTAAGTGGATCATTTTTTATATAAACTATCAATTTTAAACTTATAAGAGACACTTTGAGTTATACCAGACAAAACTTGTTTGAGATTGACATACGATTGGTTTCTACACATAAAAAATTTCATATTAATAATTTTACTAAAGTATAAAAATAAATTGAATGTGTTTTTTTATTTTTAAAATTGTTACAAGTTATTTTTACAAAAAATGATGTTAGTTATAAGTAAAAATATACACATTCTCTCATAATGGTCACACCATGTGTCATATTGAGGTTTGTCTAATTCATACATGTAAAAAATTATTTATGGATTATTTTTTGAATGTATCAAATCTATATAAATGCGGTTTCTCATTTTTGAGTATGTGATGTGTGTTTGGAACTAAAATATAAAATATAAATGAATAAAATATACTATGAGTAATATCGAGAACACTATGTTTTGGATTGATGTGATTCTGATTAAATACTTGATTTTTTTATGATTTTGAATATCTGAAAAAAACATTAAAAAGAACATGATCCATTTGGAAACATAAAGGAACACATTCTACATTTTATTTATTGTTATAGATAGTTGAAAGAAAAATATCAATTCATGAACGATCTTTGAAAAAATAATTAAATAATAGATAAATATTATAACGAAATTAATAAAAAATATTATATAAAATAATGGAGAAATTAAATAAGTATTTATTAAGAATTCATCTTTTCATTGTGTTTATACACATTAGTTTCACATTTTCTTCTTACTATTATATAAGTTGCAGCCTCGATGTCTATTCTATAATGAGCATAATTATCTTGGAAAAACCATCCCAAATTAATAAAAATAATTCACCAATATAAGAAAAAAATTATTTTGTTTGAAATATGTTAAAGAAATAAAATAATCATAATTATGAAATAATACTTTAATATGGTGAATATATTGAACTGGAACCACACAATATGAGTCGTACTAGGTAAACTACATATCTGATTGATGTTAGGTTGAATCCCACAATTCAAAAATGGTTTATGGATCATTTGTATAATGTATCAAAATAATATAAATGTGGTTGATTTTTTTTCACTATGTTACTTGTCAATTTTAAG
This sequence comes from Viscum album, assembly GCA_963277665.1. NCBI lineage: Eukaryota > Viridiplantae > Streptophyta > Magnoliopsida > Santalales > Viscaceae > Viscum > Viscum album. The sequence goes on from OY728127.1 coordinate 806,284,603, forward strand.
AATACCTCATTTTAAAATGAAAACACTTACTTTGAGTCATTAAGATCACATCGTGTTTTTGTATGACATAAGACTAATTCCTTCTAAAAAATTACTTATCAGTAATTATTATAATTTATCAAGATAATCTGAACATGTTTTATCTGTTTTCTGTGATTGACATGTTGTTTGAACTAAAATGTAAATTTTTAACCAATAATGTCAATATTGAATCATATCAGGATCAATGTGTATTAGATTGAGGTTTAGTTCATTACTAAATGTCAAAAATGACCAAGACAAAATTATTGTAATATATTAAAACATGTTTTTTATTGTTTTTGAGTATGTCATTTCTCTTTTCACTCAAATGTGAATTTAAACTCAACCCACCCAATTTGAGTAACACTAGTCAAATTGTGTGTCATATTGATATGATATTTATTCATACATGTGAAAAATTAATTATAGATATTTTTAATATAATTTTACGACAATTTTACCATGTTTATTTATTTTTCCCTATTTGAGATGCATTTTATACTAAAATGGCGCATTTTTATTGAAAACATGTACTTCAGATATTATCGACCACATCATGTATCTGATTGATGTTTAGTCCATTAAAATACATGATAAATGAAATATGAATCATTTTCTAAAAAAATGAAAACAATCAGAAAACATTTTCTTATTTTGAATATTTTATGTATTTTTCAAATTAAAATGACAGTTTTTTATTGAAAACAAATAATTTGATCCATACTGACGACATTGGGTGACATATTATTATAATGTTCTAATTTTCAACAAATGAATAATTGAAAATGGATTATTTTACTAAATTATAAAAATAATCGACACATTCTTTCTCAGTTTTGAGCCTGTGACAGGTGTTTTGAACTAATGTATAAATTTAATAAAATAAGTATCAAATAAAGGATAATGAAATTAAATGAAAAAGGAGATAAAATGATGATAATATTAACTAATTTATTTAGGATTTCACACCATTAAAATTTCTTTAAAAAATATTACACCATATATTCTACTTATTCATTTATAAAAAAATTGGTTTCATCTATTTTTGAACAACTTGAGAAACAAATCAAAATTAATATATAAGAATTCCAATAATGATGATTCATAACCCAAGTATATTTAAAATTTATTATCCAATAGTAGATAATAAAAATATAAGGTAATCACCTATAATTTATATTGGAATACATTTATTCATCATGTACGCTTCCCAATCCTCTCTAAAAATATATTTATTTTTTTGAGTAAGAAGGTTTTCAAGAACCTAGATAGTAGTGATAAAATATTGAAAAAAACATGACTTATAATTATTTTAAGTAAAATTTTAATTACCTTTTGAAATTACCTTTTCAGGGATTCTGTACTTTCCATGGTTTATGATATCTCTCATAAATTTCAAAATATGAAATCCACAATCATTGTTGTTATCTCACATTAGAAACTAAAGAAACATTATCCAGAATAATTAACTCTTTTTGAAAAATGTTTTTATAGTTAAATCCATCTATATATACCATAATATGTTTCTATTTAAGGTAATCTACATGCTTATTATGTTAATTCACAATCCAAACTTCATGATTTATCCTATATCTTGTGATCTCTCTATTAAGATATAATTATTGATAAAACATAGACTAGAACAAAAAAAAATTAAATTTTATGTATATAATGTTGATTTTGATGAATTAAAAATTCAGAATACACATATTGTGTTATCAGTTTATGGGATATCCTTGACGTGGATCCAAAAAATATATATTTTGGGTATCCAAATTCATTATAATCAGCATCCCATGCTTCTTAAAAAAATAAGAAATGAAGAAATTAATATTTTATATTATGTGATTAGATTTCAGATTCTTACCCCTATATTATAGGAATCAAACTAGTTTTCTAGTATTTATTTTTTATAAAGGTGCATTGTTTAGCACATATCTTTTCTCATCAATTTATTCCTTATACAAAAAAACATTCTTTCATAACGGTTTTCTATTTGAAAAGTCATAATATAAATTCCAATAAGAAATATGAATAGTTATAAACATTAAGGAACATGTTAGATATTTATTTGGGAAGATAAAATTTTCAAATGTATTTTATATAATTATTTAGAATTGAGACTTCCAGACATTCAAAAATTGATAATCACATTTATAACCTTGATAAAATCAACATATATGATGAATTCTCAAAATATTTATTCTTCATATTAATTTTAGGAAATATTTCATAATTTATATGTGGTCCTTGAATGAAGTTGTAATAAAAATATCTGCAAGAGTGCAACTGGTGGTGAGAAGGTACTCCCAGAATGTCCTTTTGTTTTCGTTGTTGACTAACATGATTGTATTATTTGGAACATCCATTTAAATCATTAAAATGGCATGTTATGAACCATCCAATATCATTATATACTGTTTTAATATCTATAGCATCATGCGGAACATGCAACTAATGGATCTGATCTTGACCTACATCAATCCCCAATATCATGTGACATTTATTGAGTTCATTTTCTGGTAGTCTATCTCTAGGGATATTACAAACCACACACCTTGAAATAAGGCGACACATGGGTGTTGACTGAGATTTGATTTTTTCATTCCAATAAGGAAGAAAAAACTGTCAACCATGCCTCCCCAATCATTGTTGAAAGAAATAGTGATGAATAAGGGCATCACCTCTGATAATAATCTTACACTAATTAGGGTGGTCCCCCAGACATATATATAATGTTATCAAAAGTTTACCATATAGAATTGTATTAATATAATTTTATTAAATGTTTCATGATTTATAGTTAAGAGAATGAATAATGAAAAAATTAATTACATTAGGTATGGTATGAGGTTGAGGGGAATGAATATTCTAAAATATAAAAGGATTATTTGGTGGTTCATTTGCTGATAATTATTCCACCACCAGTTCTATTTGATCATTTTTCTTATATTATTATGTCAAAAAATAATGAACATTAATATCATAAAATGAATTTTTTAGGTCATGTAGTCCAGAAATTTTCTCATATTTATCTTTTTTTATTTTTTTTCATGAAATATATTCTTGGTGACACTCCAAATAATACACCTCTAATGCTTCCACATTTCTACAACTACTCTAACGAAATTGAAAGTAGTTTTCATCTAGTATGGTAACCTCTAATTCTAATGTATAACCATGTAAGTATCATATGAACAGATATATATTTATTGGTAATTTTATTTTAAGTAGTAACAAATTAAATTTACTTCAAAGTTACAAATATTTCGAAAACTGCTTTGGTGGTTCCATCATCTAGTTTATCCCTAAAATTTACAAATGGCATTATTAGATAGTACAAGACATGGAGTATAAGTCCATTCAGATTTTGAATCATCAATAATAATAAAAATGGAGAATATTTTATTTCAAATCTCATAAAATATTATTTTTTTGAAGTAAATATAATTTCATTCTCTAGTTAAGCATACCATATCCTTTCATTGTGATATTGGTAAATTGGTTTTGATGTATATTTTTTATATTCAAAACCTATTTTTTGTTTCATTAAAGAATAATTTTGAATCAAATTGCATAAAATATACATTTTCAAACTATATATTATTAACTATATTATTACTGAAATTATTTCTCATCAGAATGACTGATAAAAGAATTCCATATTTACTTGGTTATAATTTCTACATATATAACATGTGGGTGACCCTTTACGGGATTTTACAGTGTCCATTAAGATATATTTCATGGATAAATCCTCTAAAACAATTGAAATCTAAAATTAATAACTAAAATTATATCATCCTTCCATATATAATATTTTCATTAAAATAGAGGATGAATATTATAACATTACCTTTATATCCTGAAAAAGGGTTTCCATTATTATAAGATCGACATGGCACGATAAATCTATATAAATCAACATATTCCTCCTCACTATGACCCTAACATAATTAATGATAATTGATAGGTTAGGGTCAACATGTTGTCCACATTGATTCCAACTAACCTCAAATTTTTTACTCTTTCTTCTTTTCATGATAATTTTCCCAACACCATGGTTCAACACTGATCTTGTTTTCTTCATCAACATGTTGTTAATACCCTAATAATTCAACTTTTTTAGCATTTATTACCTATTCATTCATAGGATTTGTGACATCATAATGATAAAAATAAATGGTATGATAGTGTATTGAATCATTTAATTTTAATTATATTAATATAGTAGAGAATACATAATATGAGGGGGGATTAGTATATTAAAAAGCACTTTATCTCACTCATTGAACTCTATTTTTTTAAAGGATAATGGAATTTTTATCCAATGATGATAATTTAAATACACTCTTTGTGGTAACCTTTAATGTAAAATTCATTGTCTATAATGGTAAATCCATGAACTAATTGTAAATTCCCCATAAAATTGTTATCCCCAATTTAATTTTCCTCTAACCCTAGGTTTTTTAGTCTCTTGGAAGACAATAGACTAATTCTTTTTTTGGATATCTAACAAAAAATAATCTCTCTATTTGTTAGGTGATTATGAATGGATCATACATTTCCCCTACTACAATGAAATTGACCTTCCTAAATCCCATTTCATCATTATTCCCCAAAATCCCATTGTCAAGCCATTTTCAACAGAAAATCATCCCTTGAAATGTTGTATAATACTATTCTAATATCTCTACAATAATGATGAGATATGACATTGTAACACCCCATACTTCTACGGTACGTTTCTCTTTGAATAATGTAGTAGCCTGCATTGTACGCAACTTGGTGTTTTAACACACCACGACCAATCAAACTAGCCGTTATGAATAGTAATACCAACTTTTTGAAATATTATAAATTTTATTTTTCAAAATGGACTTCATTTTTGAATTTTTAATATCTAAATTATCTTAGGGTGAATTTTTGGTATTTTTCTGAAAACATTCAATTTTTGATGAATAGTGAAAAACACTATATTATTGTTTAAAACCGAATTTTATTTAAATAATTATTTATTTTATTTAAATTTATTTTATGTAAAAATAGATACATAATACCAATATAAGTTCAATGTAGTTCATTCGAGTCATTTTATAATATGTTTACATATATAAAAATTTTATTGAACTTTTTACCGTCTTTTACCCACCTCCTAGAAGCAATTGCAAATTTTCATAAAACATAATTTTACCAATCCTGTGAGTTTAATTTAAAAAATATTAGAGACACGGTTGATATCAATAATTAAAATGTGGTTCAACAAGATAAAAATAATTTTTGGTGAATAATAACTTTTGACTTTTATTTATCACGGTTAAAAGTAAATAAGGTAATTAAAGGTAAAAATGATATTATTATTACCATAAAACTTATACTAATTCTATTGGATAAGGGTATTTCGACAAATAACAACCTTAGGAATAAAATATAATCCTTTTCGTCCACTTGTATTAGATTAAGACATTAATTATTACTTTATTTCAAGAAGAGTAAAAAGTGTTAGATTCAAAGTTTAATAACTAAACCATTTTTAATATAGGGTTATACATAATATAAATTCAAGTATAAATATTAAATAGAAATAAAAGAAAATTTCCTACATAATGGTATTTTATTTATAATTTTTAGACATTAAATAATTAAATTTATTTATTACACAATGATGATGCAATAATTACCTTATTAATGAATGATTAAAATTATTGATATTACAAATATCCAAATAAATTTAATTTAAGACTTTTGATGAATTCCGCTAATTTTATATGTTAATATTACAAGTTAGGGTTGATTAAATGAGTTTTTTCTCTAATTAATCATGCTGTTATGATTTTATCAAAAACAAATACCAAATAGTGTCAAAATTGACATTAAAGAATTTTTAAAAAAATACTATATTATTAATTGATATAATATTACTATAAATCTAAGGTTAGGAAAAAGGACTAAATAAGGTTATATATATTAATAATTAAACACTTTGGGTTCTCCTGGATTGTTATAGTTTGTTCATTAATGATATAATATAAAAATACAAAGAGACATGGTAAATGAAAAACTATTTAACTAAGAGTAAAATTTAAAATATAAGGTTAATATGATGACCTAAACCTGTATAAAACCTACTGGTTGAGATTTTTTCGAACTATTCTCACCTTATACTAGACATAATTCATGTTTGAGCCATTATAAACCGAAAATTATTTTATTATAAAATAACATTTCAATCTTTTCGTAAAGTGACCCTCACCACTCTTATAAAAGGGAACTTCTTCTTCACTTGATTTTTCACCTCAAAAGCATTTTAGCTCAACCAAAACCTGACCAAAATCCTCTTAACTTCGCTCAATTCATTATAGAGGCCTTATTTTGGTCATAATGTCAACCTAAGGAGCCGTTTTGATCAAATCAAAAGGAAGAACCTGAAGAAGAGGTAAATATTTCATCACCTCTTTCAAGTTCTTTTCGTTTTACACTTCTTCTTTCTTTGTTGTTTCTATTATAAAATAATAAATCCAGTATATTATATTTACTGTGATTTTATTATAAATATGGTACAACCATATTCATTATTCGATCCATCCTAAAAATGACAAAGTCACCATACGTGCATACTTACGGCTTACCGTCTCCACGTCGTGGAGTAATTTTTCATTCAACACATTACTATTTAGATGTGTATAATAATGAGTATAATTGATGTAAATAATAAAAATAACATGTTAAATATTATTTATATGTGATATACCTTCTCTTTACATATTAATTTAAACCAAAATAAAGATATTGTTGCTCGAGCGTACGTACAGATTATCGTCTCCATGAACGTGATGAGATTAATTCCCCATTGTAATCATTCAAGAATAATTTTTATTTTATGATTCAAAATAATATTTATGAGCATAATATCATTCTTTATATGAATAAAATAAATCCTATTCATAACAAACATGGCTTACGTAACCAAGCATATAAAGGAAAATGAATCAGTTTACACTCGAAACGATGATACTACTAAAATATTATTAACAAAGAAATATTAGAGGATCATATATGATATAATATTTATGTATATAGTTCTTTTATAATTTAATAAAAATTATTTAACTATTATAAAGGAGGTTATCGTACCTTTGACCAAGGAAAAGTACAGGGTAAGTGTTAATTCTACAATCTCTTCATTATCTAAGGTTGTTTATACATAATTATCTACTGAGACCTCTTTATCATCCGCATCCATGTTTATTAAAAATGAGTTTAATTTTTTTTTAATATTACTAGACTATGGTTTAAAGTAATTTTACCATTGTGTTACTATTTATATAATGGTTTGAAAGGAATATTTTCGTCCATTTCCAAACAAGGTACTTTATGACCATTTCAAAAAAAAATAAGGTATGAATGTTTTTTTAACTTTTACGGTGGGTGCGGTTATTCTCCGCCATTATAAAATCTTCAAATCTTCCCTTAAAATATTATAAAAATATTTTGAAAATAAATGTTTTCTTTTATAATTATTTGACATTTAAATGATTTCAAAATAGAAATAGATATTCCTCTCAAATAGTTTAGATTTCATCTATGTCAATATCCTTTTCTAGATTTTAAACATGTTTGAAGTTGATTTATTATGATACAAATCTTCCATATTGTACGGAAGATTTTGTAATATGTTTGACTGTGGATGTTTTATTTTTATACCATTCATGGTTTATTGATAAGGTATTAAAATTTCATATGCTAGTTTTCATACAAATGTTTATGTTATGTTTCAACCTTTTCATATGAGGAATGTGTTGGACTTAGTATATGATGGGTGGAGCCCACTATAGCTCCTCGATGCATCAGTATGTCTCATGAGAAAAACTAGTGTCTTGGAATAATGCCTTGACAAAATCTTATTTGTAGTCTTGGCACAAGGTCTTGACTATGTGGTTATGAAGTTTGGCATTATGCATTCTATCATTATGAAATTGGCTATTGATAGTGCATGTGATTATTCGACTAGTAGAATATCCATGTGAATAAGTAAATGGAATTATTTTAATTTATATTTTCCATATTATTTTGAATTTTATGTTTAAAATGCTTTTGTTTTAGTCTTATACATTTCCCTAAATGTTTATGCTTATTTATGAAAGTTTCCGCTATATTTTTATCCTTACTGGGCATCTGAGCTCACACCATTACATGTTTTATTTTTCCCAGGATTCGAAGAAGTATATTATGACTAACGTGCAAGGATAGTATAAGGGATATTAATTTAGAAAATTGAGACAATGTTGTTGTTTTTTTTCATTTTATAACATAATGTAAAATTGCTGAATGTATCTATTACATCCAAGGATACTAAAATAATTGTTCTTTTGAGACTTTATATTTTTTGATCACGCCAATGTTATGTAATAATGCACTAACTCTCGGTAACTAGTTTCGGGGCATTATAGTTGGTATCAGAGGAACTTTAGTACAAACCTTGGAAACTAGATTTAGAAAAGCTTTGATTAGATAACACTACCCTAAGATAGACTTTGAGGATTAGTATAGAAGAACTTCCTCAAATTTTTGTACAGTAGAGATTTTGTGAGTTTTCCAAGCAATACATCCCTGTCTAGATATGAATAGTTAGAGGTGGCTCTAGCACTAATGTACCTAGGGGTAAAACCTGAAAATAACGCTTTGAGTTAGACACGAATGGGAACTGGGGCACGACATCGGGCCTTGCTGCACTCTTGTTTACGACACTCCCAGGGGATATGCTTAGGATAATTATCATTTTTGTTACAAACCATTATGAAGGGTTTATGAGTATATACCTCCTCAAAGAAAATATTTTTATGATTATTGATTATATCCATAAATAGTTCAATTTATGTTAACTATTTTACAAGTTTGGAATTATGTATTGTGATTCATAAACTAATCTAGTGTATTACATTTTTTAGAAACGACATCTAATAGAAGGAATGGAAACCATATCAAACCATGTAATACATGTAGATATTTCCTTCCTACTCAAGATAATTATAGTGGATTCGTTGATGCAACTGGTGATGATCAGGTTATCACCATACTAGGAAAACTCAATCATGTTATGAATAATAACCTTACCCATATAGAGAACCCTGATCAAAAAACATGGAGGATCAATGTTAGACTGATTCATGAGGCAACAAACACCAACATTAAATGGGAGTACAAATCATTTAGTTGATGAGAAATGGATAAGTTCCTTAGAGAAAATTTTTCATGCTTTGGGGAGTAGTGAAAGGGAAAAAGTTGTCATGGCAGTTTATCTCCTCACGGGAGATTTAGATCAATGGTAGTAGTTGATTCAAAATAAAATTTTAGATGAAGAAGTATCAAACATGGAATGGAAGAAGTTTCAAGAGACTTTCATAGAAAAATACTTTCCTCTTGACCATAGAGAAGATATAGAAAGACAATTTATGTGTTTGATGCAAAAGGAGGATGAGAATGTCGCAAAGTATGAGGCTAACTTTACAAGGTTTTAAAGGCATGAAGCAGATTATATACATAACTCAAGGAATAAGATTGATCGATTATTTTTTGGGTTAAAACCATTTCTCCATTGAGCATTAGTCTCATAATCATTCTCAATATATGAAGATATTATCTTATGTGCTATCAAGATAGAAAAGTAATTCTCTAAGTCTTATGACATTAAAGCAAAGCAAGAGAAAACGAAATCTGGTGAACACTCTATAAATGGAAATAAGGGAAAGAAGGGAAATGTTGAATATCCATCCTAAGGTAAATGTGGGAAGAAACACCCTGGTACTTTCTTGAAGGCAATGGGAGTTTGTTACATGTGTGGTGAAAAAGGCCACCAAGCTCGTGATTGCAAGGGGAAGAAAGAGGATGTCAATGTTGAATGCTAAAATTTTAGAGAAAAGGGGAAAATATGAAAATGAATTTCATAAGTGCCAAAGGAACGTACCTCAGAAAAGTCCAAGGGAGAAAGGACAAGCTTATGAAATCACTACTACTGATTTTGAAGCTCCAAAAGAAGTAGTGGTAGGTAATTTAATGGCTTTATCAAGTTTATCCTTTTCTTTATTTGATTTTGGATCATTACATTGTTACATATCCTCCCAATTTTCTAATAAAATTATATATTTCTAATTCGATTTAACAAATAAGTTGTTAGTAAAAACTCTTAAGGGAAGTATCATTGCAACAAAGATTTGGGAATCAGTCCCCATTAAGGAATATAAATGATATTTATCTGTTGATCTAATAATCATACCCATGATTGAATTTGATATAATCCTCAGTATGGATTGGATTTCTTACCATGATGTGAAAATTTATTTAATAAGAAGGAGGTTACAATTCTTGAGGATGGTAAAGAGTACCTTATCTTTAGATCAGAAACACCACCACCTAATTCTTATCTAGATCCACCCCACTAGCTCAACTAAATTCAATTATCGGGGAGGAAGAGAACGAAATAAAATTGGGTGAGGAAAGGAATGTTAAAATAGAGGATGTACCTATTGTGGAAGAATATGTTGATGTGATTCTAGAGGATTTACCTGGACATTCTCTAGAATGAGAAATTGAGTTTTCTATTGATTTTATTCTTAGTTCAAGGCCCATATCGAAGTACCTTAATGAATGGCCACTGTGGAATTAGTGGAACTAAAGAAACAACTAGAGGAATTGAGTATTATGGGATTTATTCTCCCTCATGTTTCTCCATGGGGATCCTCTTTTCATTTTGTTAAGAAGAAATATAGATCCATGAGGTTGTGAATTGACTGTAGGGAGATCAATGCTATAACAATAATGAACAAGTATCCCTTACCTTGAATTGATGAATTATTCTACCAACTTCATGAGATCAATTGTTTTCAAATATTGACCTTTGATCTGGATATCATCAGTTGTGTGTGAAGAAGGAAGAAATTCCAAAAACAACATTTCGAACCAGTTATGGGCATTAAAAGTTTACAGTATTGCATTTTGGGTTGACTAATGCACCCTTTGATTTCATGGATCTAATGAACAGAGTTTTCAAGGATTATCTCGATAAATTTTTAGTGGTATTTATTTATGATATATTGGTATATTAGAAAAGATATGAAGATCACAAAAATCATTTGCGCATTATCCTATGGACTTTTAGAATAAATGAATTATATGGGAAGTTTAGCAAGTGTAAATTTTTTCTTCAGGAGATTTTTTTTCTTGGCCACATTGTCTCTAAAGATAGAATCTCTGTTGATCCATCTAAGACAAAAGAAATATAAGAATGGCTAGGACCTATGAGTATAACAGATTTACACAGTTTTATTGGTTTAGAAGGTTATTATCTGCATTTTGCCCAGGATTTTGCATGATTGGATAACCCATTAACCAAGATCACACGTAAAGGGGTTAAATTTGTTTGGAAAAAAGTGTGTGAAGAATGTTTTCAATAACTGAAGAGATGATTAGTCAATGATCCTATCATTACTTTACCATCAGGGAATGATGGGTTTGTTATTTATAGTAATGCATCAATGAAAGGGCTTGGTTGTGTCCTTATGCAGTATGATAGAGTTATTGAATATGCATCACAACAGCTAAAAATTCATGAACAGAACTATCCCACTCATCATTTTGAGTTAGTATCTATAATTGTTTCTATAAAGATATGGAGACACTATATACAGGGTGAAAAATGTGAGATTTATACTGATCACAAGAGTTTGAAGTATATTTTCTCACAGAATGAACTCAACATGAGGCAAATATAATGGCTTGAAATACTAAAGGATTATGATTGTACTACACACTACCACCTGAGGAAGGCATATAAGGTGTTAGATTCTTTGAGTAGAAAGGATCATGGAGTTTCAAACAAGATGAGGGTTGAAAAGGATCCTATATACATGGATCTAGTAAAGATGTATATGGGAATAACCATAGAAGGAGAAACATCAATACTTTTTCAAGTGGTAGACAAACCATCATTACTAGAAAGGATAAAAAGATCTCTAACTGATGATGAGGAATTTTAAAAGAAGATTAAAGATGCGAATGATGGGAGATTGAGTGACTTTGTATATGAAGATGAAATTTTGAAATTTGGGAAGAGACTTTGTGGTCCCGATATACCTGATCTAAAAATGGAATTGTTGGATGATTCAATGAGATCCAATTTCTCTATACACCCTGGTAGCACTAATATGTATAGAGATTTGAATGAACATTTTTGGTGGGACAACATGAAGAGAGAGGTTGCTGATTTTGTGTCATGATGTAGGGTTTTTCAACAACTGAAAGCTGGAAGACAACATCCTAGAGTAGTCATGAAACCTCATCCCGTACCTGAGTGGAAATGGGATAACATTACGATGGACTTTATCATGGGGCTACCAAAGACTCCAAGAAGGAATGATGCAATATGGGTCATTGTTGACTATCTTAACAAGTTAGAAAATTTTCTATATATAAGAGAAGATTTACCACGTGAAAATTTAGAAAGACTATATTTTAATGAAGTTGTAAGACTTCATAGAGTACCATTATCGATTGTTTCTGATGGTGATCCCCATTTTACATCAAGATTCTGGAAAAGTCTTCAGAAATCCTTGGATACTGAACTTCGTTTGAGCACTGCCTACCATCCTCAAACTAATGGACAATCAGAATGGACTATTCAAACCTTAGAAGACATGTTGAGATCTTTCTCACTTGTCTTTCAATGTATGTGGGATCAATATTTACCTATGGTAGATTTTTCTTATAAAAATAGCTTCTATTCAAGTATTCAGATGGCACCATATGAAGCGTTATATAGAAAGACATGTCACACACCAACTTGTTGGGATGATGTTTGCGGAAGAAAACTCACATGCCTAGAACTTGTTAAGGAAACGATGTAAAAGGTGAAGGTTATCTAAACCCACATCAAATCATCTCAAAGTAAGAAAAAAGAGGAATGCCGAAAACTGAAGGAAGGAATTGGAATATCAAGTAGGTCATCATGTTTTCTTGAATGTATCTCCCGGGAAGGGTGTTATACATTTTGGTAAGAATGGTAAATTTATTCCCAGGTACATCGGTCATTTTGAAATTATAGAATGAATTGGGGATGTAGCTTAACGTTTTGCAATGCCTCTAAGTCTCTGTAAAGTTCATGATGTGTTCCACGTATCACTGTTGATAAAATACATGCCTGACCCAACGCATGTACTCACCTATGATGAAAAAGAACTAGAAACTGATTTTTCTTATTGTGAAGAGCCTATCAAGATTCTGGATACCAGAGAACAAGTGTTGGGAAACCGGATGACTCATTTGGTAAATGTTCTATGGATAATCCATAGGATGGAAGATACGACGTGGGAACCCGAGGAATGTATGATGACGAACCATCCAAATCTTTTTATGCAGTAATATTCTAGAATCTTCGAGGACAAAATTATTTTAAGGAGGGGGAATTTAACATCAGAAGCTTCTATGGTACATTTTTCTTTGAATAATGCATTTGCTAGCGTTGTACGCAACTTGGAGTTTTAACACACCACAACCAATCGAACTAGCCTTTATGAATAGTAATACCCATTTTTTGAAATTTTATATATTTTATTTTTCAAAATGGACTTCATTTTTGAATTCAAAATATCGAAATTATCTTAGGAAGAATTTTTGGTATTTTTCTGAAAACTTTCCATTTTTGATGAATAGTGAAAAACACTACATTATTATTTAAAACTGACTTTTTATTTAAATAATTATTTATTTTATTTAAATTTATTTTTGGTCAAAATACTCACATAATACCTATATAAGTTCAATGTAACAAATTAGATTCATTTTATAAAATGTTTACATATATAAAAATTTTATTGAACTTTTTACTACCTTTTACACACCTCCTATGAGAAAATACAAGTTTCAATAAAACATAATTTTACCGCCTCTGTGAGTTGAATTTAAAACATCCAAGAGACACGATTGATATCAGTAAGTAAAATTTGGTTCAATAAGATAAAAATAATTCTAAGTGAATAGTAACTTTTGACTTTTATTTACCACGGTTAAAAGTAAATAGGGTAATTAAAGGTAAAAATGATATTATTATTACCTTAAAACATGTTCTAATTCTATTGAATTAGGTTATTTCGGCAAAATACAACCTTAGGAATAAAATATGATCCTTTCGGTCCACTTTGATTAGATTAGGACATTTATTATTATTTTATTTAAAAAAGAGTTAAAAGTGTTAAATTCAATGTTTTATAACTAAAACATTTTTAATATAGGGATATACATAAGATAAATTCAAGTATAAATATTATTTACAAAGATAAAAATATTTACTAAATAACGGTATTTTATTTGTAATTTTTATACAATAAATAATTAAATTTATTTATGACACAATGATGATGCACTAATTACTTTATTAACGAATGATTCAAATAATTGATATTATAAATATTAAAATAAATGTAATTTGAGACTTTAGATGAATTAAACAAATTTTATATGTTAATATGACATGTTAGGGTTGATTTAATGAATTTTTTTGAAGTAATAATGCTGTTATGATTTTACCAAAAACAAATACCAAATAGTGTCGAAATTGACATAAAAGAGTTTTAAAAAAAAATACTATATTATTCATTGATATAATATTAATAAAAATATAAGGTTCCAAAAAAGGACATATATAAGTTTATATATATAAAAACTGAACCAATTTGGGTTCTCTTGCGATGTTATTGTATCTTTATTAACCATATTATATAAAAATACAAAGAGACATGGTAAATGATAAACTATTAATATTAGCGTTAAATCTAAAAGATAAGGTTAACCTGATGACCTATACCTGTCTAAAACCAATTGTTTGAGCGTTTTTCGACCCATACCCACCTTAACCTCTAAATCATTCATTTTGGAGCCATTAGAAACCGAAAATGATTTTATTGTAAAATAATATTTCAAGCTTTTCCAAAAGTGACCCTCACCTCTCTTATAAAAGGGCACTCCCCCTTCTCTTATTTTCACACCACCAATGCATTTTTATTGGAAAAACCCTACCCAAATATCCTCCAAACTTCCCTCAATTCATTATAGAGGACTTAATTTGGTCATAAAGCCAGCCTAAAAATCCCTTTTGATCAAATAAAAAGGAAGAACCCGAAGAAGAGGTAAATATTTCATCACCTCTTTCAAGTTCTATTCTTCTTCCACGTCTTGTTTCATTGTTGTTTCCATTCTAAAATAATAACTCCAGTATCTTCTATATATTGTGATGTTGTTATAAATATGGTACATCCATATTCGTTATTCGATCCATCCTATAAATGACAAAGTCACTATACGTGCGTACGTATGGCTTACCGTCTCTAAGTCATGGTGTAGTTTGTCATTCCACACTTCACAGTTTGGATGGGTATAATAATGAGTATAAATGATGTAAATAATAAATATAACATGTTAATTATTCATTATATATGATATACCATCTATTTACATATGATTTTAAATGAAAATAATGATATTGTCACTCGTGCGTACGTACAGATTACCGTCTCCACGAACGCGATGAGATTCATTCTCCATCGTAATCATTAAAGAATAATTTTCATTTTATGATTCAAAATAATGTTTATGAAAACAATATCATTCTGTATATTAATCAAATACATCCTGTTCATAACAAACATGACTTACGTTACCAAGCATATAAAGGAAAATGAATCAGTTAACACTAAAAAATGATGATACTATTGAAATATTATTAACAAAGAAATATTAGAGGATCATATATAATATCATATTTATGTATATACTTCTTGTAAAATTTAATAACAATGGTTTATCTATTATACGGGAGGTTAACATACCTTCTACCATGGAAAAGTATAAGGTAAGGGTTAATTCTACAATCTCTTCATTATCTGAAGTTTTTTATAGGTAATTATCTACTAGGACCTCTTTATCATCCACATCCATGTTTCTTAAAAGTTTATTTAAAAATAATTTTACTACTTAACAGACTACGGTTTAAAGTAATTTATACTCTTTTTTGACTATTTATAAAATGGTTTGAAAGGAATCTTTTCGTCATTTTCCAAACAAGGTACTTTATGACCTTTTCAAAAAAATTATGGTAATAATGTTTTTTAACTTATACGGTGGGTGAAATTATTCTCTACCATTATAAAATCATCAAAGCATCCCTTACAATATTATATTAATATTTTAAAAATAACTGTTTTCTTTTATAATTATTTTACTTTTAAATTATTTTAAAATATAATGAGATATTTCTCTCAAATAGTTTTGATTTCATATACTTCAATATCCTTTTATGGATTTTAAACTTGTTTGAAGTTGATTTTTTGTGATACAAATCTTCCATATTATACTGATGGTTTTGTGAAATGTTTGACTATAGATGTGTTATTTTTATACCATTCATGGATTATGGATAAGGTATTGACATATCGTATGCTAGTTTTAATACGAATGTTTATGTTATGTTTCAACCTTTTCATATGAGGAATGTATTTTACTTAGTATGTGATGGGTGGAGCTTACTATAGATCCTCAATGCATCGGTAGGTCTCATGAGGCAAACTAGTGTCTTGGTACCAGGCCTTGAAAAAATCTTATTTGTAGTATTGGCACAAGGCATTGACTATGTGGTTATGAAGTCTGGCATTATGCATTTCATCCTTATGAAATTGGATATTGATATTTCATGTGATTGTTCGACTAGTAGAATATCTATGTGAATAAGTAAATGGAATTATTTTGATTTATATTTTCCATATTATGATGAAGTTGAAGTTTAAAAGGCTTTTGTTTTAGTCTTATAAATTTCCTTAAATATTTATGCTTATTTATAAAATTTTACACTATATTATTATCCTTACTGAGCATCTGAGCTCACCCTTTTCTATGCTTTATTTTTTCCAGGATGCGAAGAAATATATTATGAATGACTTGCAGGGATAGTCTAAGGGATATGGATGCTTCTAATGGAGAAAATGTTGTTGTTGTTTTTCATTTTATAGTGCAATGTAAAACTTATGAATGTATACAGTACTTCCAAGGCTACTAAACTAGTTAGTATTTTGAGACTTGATCTTTTGTGATCATGCCAATGTTTTGTAATAATGAAACGACTCTGGGTAACTAGGGTGGGGGCATTATAGACATATTTGAATAAATTGGATTTCTATATTTTGAACTTGATATCTGCACCACTTTCAAGATATGGATAAAACCATAATTTTCATCATACTGGGGTCATCATGTTACTCAGAGAAAAATGTATAAACATTGATTATAAATCTGGTTTAAGATATAACATTTCTATTTAGTTCCCTATCATTTCATTAATGTCGTTCGAGAATTGAATTTAAATTTCTAGATGAAACATTCTAAATACGATCACATAACATTCTTATAAAATATGTATTATGTGAATTTGATATCCATAATTTAGAAATTAATGGATTTAAATATCTCATAATTAATTTTTTGTGATTTGACATATAAATCAACATCATCATTATTATGTAAAATTTAGATGTTTTATTGGTCCCGCCTTGTGATGGTAATAATAAGAACATCTCTTCTGGAAATGGCTTCACCGATATGATGTCCTCTATATCGAAATTTTTTTAGAACAGTTCTATCAACATCTTATAGTTAGTTGGTATATAATTTGATAGCTTCTTCATCAATTTATCATTTTTCAATACAACATTTCTTTCCAACATCGAATATTTACATACCCTTTCAAAATCATCATATACCATTCAATGGGTTATATCCATATCTAATGTATAGGAACACATATTAGATCCTCTATAACCAAAGAAACCATCATGTGAAAAATAATATCAATGAATGTTGGTGGAAAGAACATCTCTAATTCACATAATATGACTACAATATCCTTATTCATGATGGGAAACATTACATGGTTTATAAATTTATTGCACATGGATTTGAAAAATAATAAGACACTGATTACTGAAATCTAAAGATACTGGGATAAAATATATCATCAATACATGATAGTTTTTCCATTTGTGTTCTTGTTAAATAAAATTTTTCATTTAAAATACGTTCAATATATTTAATGAATACCCCAATTTATATTTTACACCATTAAGGAAAATGAATAATTTAAAATTTTCCTCTATAGATAATTTTTATGATACTGGAGGAATAATTTTTGACCCTTAACCCTTCACCAGTTCCAGATCTTCCTTAATCCCCATTAAAATAATGTCGAACCTATCTCTGATTCTATATTTTATCCCAATATCATTTAGTAACATTCCCATAATAGTAAAAACATAAAAAAACATGCATGACTTCCAGAAAATTTATGACATAAAAACAATTCCAATACGGTAATTAAACTCAAACGGATCAAATTTTTCAACATAATATTTTATAGTTTTCAAAAAAGGTTTAACAAAATAAGTATCAATATCTTTTACATTATCAAATAGTTTATCGACCATTAGTGGAGATAGGGTTGTAACTTTCATGGAATTCCATGGGAATTTTTTGGTCTAGGATTGATATGTATGTTGTTGAAGTAAAAAATAATAATGGGGAAAAACATATTTCTTCGGGATGTTTCAACAAAAGAATTATTTTTCATTCTTCACAAATTGGACACCCAAATATTATTGTAATCCTATAGCTATAAAACATTCCATAGGATGGAAATTTATTTATAATCCAATAAAACATGGTTCTCAATATGAATTATTCAATTCTATGAGAATCATAAATTGTAGAAAATGTATCCCACATCCATTTCAGATCATTTATTAATGGATACAAATAGACATAAATATCATTACCTATTTTTTGGTCTATATATTAGGAGAGACACCGTAATTTATTTTCAATCCATACATAACAATGAATGTATTTTATAATTCCTCAACATGAAATGCCATGTACCATGTGTACTAATATCTCTACCAAAATGATTTATTTCATTTTTTTATAATGAAAAATGGATATTTCCTAGGTCAATTACAAAATCAAGATACTTGCAATAAATTTCCATCCACAGAATAGTTCCAAGTGGATTGAAATGTTTCTCATATTTAATTATTGTATCTACAAGACATGTTAATTTCCTCACAGTATCTGAACATCCATGAAATCTTCTATGACATTCTCTTTCACCGATTTCTATGTTATGAAATTAATGTCTCATTTCTGCTGAATGACATACCATTGGGACAATATACCATTCAATATAGGATGTCTAAGGATTTAGTTGATAGGATCAACAAGGGATACTAGATGGACTTCATGATGCTTCTTGTAATGCCTATGCTTTTCCACATTGAACAATAGTGAATGTATGTTTTTCTCGATATCACTATTTCATGTATTAGTACCTAGGATAATTTTGTTGAGGTTGTAGAGACTATTCGTGCTCATTGTATCAATTTTTAGTGTGATTAGGGTGGACTACGAGCATTTGATAATAGCAACATATATGATGAGTGGCCTACCATCAAAAGAGGGCTTCAGAACTAGTGGGCGCAATAAATACTTCTTGAGGATCTCGATGGTTTTCAGGAAGGCATCGACCCATTTATATATGATTCCCTTATTCATTTTCTAGGTGAAGGGGAGATCTATTCTTGGCCAGGATTCTATGAACTGTCAATTGTAGGAATGTTTACTGTGGACCCCCAGAGTTATTTGAGATTTTTTGGGGCTGAAATTGAAAAAATAGAACTAATAATTTATGGATCAACCTCAATCCCCCAATAGCATACCATAATGAGAAGAAAATTATTTGATGATATAGTAAATCCGTATTTTAGTGGATTCATCTTTTAACTATGTTCTTGTTTCTTGTTAGAGACTGTATGGAGATCCGTTGAGTGATAGAATCCATGTTGGTATTTTACACAGATGTCATCAACATCACAATAGGTTTTTCAAAACAATAATGGATTAATGATATGATGAATCATAAATTGATAGGTTGTTCCAATGTTACTCTAGCTAATGGTCAGAAATTGAATGAGAAAGATTATCTGAGGTGCTTTGAAGGTAGTGGCTTCTTCATCTTTATGGGACATCATTATATGATTATACACTCAATACCCAACCATAATGGAATGGTCTTGGAAGCTATAAGTCGCATCTATCGAATGATATGTGGATGATGATGGGAAATCATTCTTTGGGAAGTGTCGATTGAGGTCTTTGAAATTAGTGCATACCCTAATCTACACATTCTTTTTCTTGATAGGGATGATGAGGGTGTGCCATTTTTGGTATTTCACTTCTCAAACAAGGACAATTTTGATCAACTGCTCGACTTCCACCTCTACATTGTTAGAAATAGTGGAGTGCATATTCTTGGCTGCCTGCATGAAGCGTTGATGATCATTGGGTAAGATGAGATAGTGCATAGACACATCGAGATTCAGTCCAAGTATTTTTTTAACTCCAATTGAACATATATAAATGTTTCTTTTAAATTTAATATACATCTCTTGCTCTAAAAGGGTAACAACGACACTAATTAATGAGTGTTGTGGGACTTAATTAGTTCCTATATTCACATATATGATTTATTCAGTTTTGATGGAGTTGTATTACTTAAATGAATAAGGAATTTTCCAGATGTCATCCTCATCTTATTCAACATCAATTTCTGTAGAGACATTTTCATAAATCTGGGGGAAACTATCTCAATATATTGGTGAAATGGGGGATGAGAATTGACATTATCATACCCTAATTCCAGATTCATTGTAGAAAGATGGTAGAGCTAATTTTTTGTAAAAATTTCACTAGTTGAAGGAGGAGATTATACATATGGGGTCTAGTCTATCACCTCAACTAGATTTATGGGAATCATATAGTTGATGTCGGTCATAGTCCCATGATTTGAATGGGTGGTCCCGAAACTATTGGGGGATGATAGTTGTATATCATCATCCTCAATTGGTTGTTTTTTTACCTTTTATAAAATCATTATTAAACATATGTGGATATATAAGTCTTGAAGGGGGAACATTCACCATGTAGTAATCTGACATTTCCATTGATGGGCTATTTTAGACACTGATGGAATGTTGAAGTTACTTCCCCTTAATTACAAAGGTCGATCATTCTAAGAAGAAAATTTTATGTAGTGTATTTATAGATAATCATAAACTATGTGTTGGATGTGAGATCCCAAAACTAATCTTTTACCTTGATCATCCTCAGATTTATTTCCTCATGATTATCATACCCTTGAATGACCATCTTTTTGTGAGATAGTTCCCCTTTGATATATCTAAAATGCTATATGGCTTGAAAAGGGATAAGAATTATCTCAGATCTATTATAAATCATATAAATCCATATTTCATCATGAAAAAGTCTTCAAGAAAAAAATATGGTATTAATGTTTCCTTGGGTGATAACTTCTAAATCCTAGTCAGAAAATTAGATGGCGATATGGAATTCTGAGGGCATGGCATCGAATCGATTAAAATCAGATGTAGTGACCTATATCTCAAACTCTTATGGGATATATAGGAATTCAATGAGTCCCTCTCTGGGTAATATTAAATGATACATAACATCTAGGATTTCTATATTATCTAGGATAGCTACTAGCTATTTTAGAATTTCATAATTTTTGTTATAGAGGTCGATACATCTTGATTTGGGGATGCTCCTTAAAATGTGGTTGAGGATCCAAGGCATTCATGGTGAATGTTCCGGATGGTTCTATCATGTTTTAGGGAGAATCTTCTAACAGAGGTTCAAGATTCTCTGGCCTACCATGGTTTATATGTTGATTATGAAATTTCACCACTGATAGGTATCCATGAAGGAAAAATGGGAATGAGTGATTATTATAGAGTTTAGGGACACCTGCAAGCCTCATTTGGTGTTGATGGAGTGATTTACTATTTGTATTTGTTGTATATATTTCTTTTGTGGGGTTGTGAGAAAAATATTTCATCTGAACACATGCTTACTATCCATTGTATCCTCGATTCCAACATATGTAACCTCAAGTTCCTTAGTAATGTGTGGTAATCTCATATTATGAGGAATATTTATCATCAAATATGGCTTATTCTTAATAAATCACATTGAGATAATTAAATATGAGATATTTTATCAATGAGGGATCCATTTGTTAGAGTGTTTCCAATTATTTGGATATTGTAAAGAATAAATCCCTAATAGTTTGATCATGTGTTGGGGTAGAATTTTTCTCCACCTCTTCTATTAATTACTACTTCTGATGGTCACATCCTCCTTTGGGAGAAAAATATAATGTTACATCCATGAACGTAGAATTTTTTTGGTCTGAAAATATGTGCTATTAGGGTGGAATGAGTTCATCCAACTATTTTTTGAGTCTTCTAGTATTTGAAATTCCACCCATTCCTGGATTGATCTTTCTACAAATCTCCATCTTCTTATAATTAGGAAACATTTTTTGTGAGCCAACTTTGTGGAGTATTCATCTATCACCACCTATTTAGAATTTAACAAGTTTTGGATCACATAATTGATGTCAAAGAACTATTGTATAATATGACCCATCCCTCCATGAAATGGGTAATATTTAGGATGGTTGGTGAGGATGACCTCATTGGTCTTCATGGGTTGTGGATGCTTGAGATGGTTATTGTCCATGGAAACAGTAAAATAACCAAGGAATTGTTCATTTTGGAAGCAGTATGCCTAATTCATTCATTCATAAAATCTAGAGCAACCCTGATTTCTCTATAATTCTTACCAAGGGTGATTTTCTGGTTACTTTCTCTCCATAAGAGTTTCCTGGAAGTTTGGGGCCTACATAGATGTTTGGATGGGCACTATTCCTAGGTTGATAGTTGAAACTACATCTTTTACATTTTATATCCTCTTCCCATGTGGTATGAGAATGATATGATAATTGGATCGGGTTCATTGAATGGTGGATTCCAAAAATTGGGAGATTTATATGTACTCACTTATCCCACAACGATACTTAAATGGGATTAGAGGTGTACACAAATCAACATAAATATTTTCAACAAAGAGTTACAACAATATCTCCTATAAGAGCAGAATGATTAGTGAATTTTTAAGACATTCCTTCTATATGGGAAGTTAGAAATCGACTCATTTTCATGTAACATGTATTTCATCAGTTTTATGATCGTCATTTCATTCATCATGGAGGAGAACTAATAAATGAATTGATGATGATGGTATTTTTATTCCTATAATGGTTCATGATGGACTGATATTGTTACAAATAAAGGTTGGACTTCTCATAGTCTATAAAAAAGACCTCATCTTGGACGCCTCCATTTTATCTTGATAGTCTATCATTTTCCAAAATTGGGATAAGAGGTGTCCGAAGTTTTTATTGAGGTATCCTGCACTATCAATGTTGGAGAAGGTTTGGTTGCCAAAATTTTGTGGGGTAAATGTTTCATCCACCCATTCAAGATATGGATTCCAAAAAGGATACATTGGTGTAAATATCCTTTCCATGGATCCCATTTGATTATAAAATGGCTTAAAGAAATTATGATGCTCTAGGGGCACTACAATCTGAGTTGCATCCCTTCTACATAGAGTGGGTGGGACTCGATGAGGCAGTCTCACCTTTTTCTCCTATTGATTATTCATTCATTCTAATAACTAATCATTTTCATAGATAGGGAGTGGTTGTTACAAAATGGAGGTAATTCATGATCATCTTTGCTTCCTTTTTTTTAATAGATACCTAGATATGGAGCCAATCTAATGCTCCAATGCCGTTCTTGTCGGAAGATCATGTATTATTAGAGGAGGAATACTCACCTCACCCTAAATATGATACCAACTAGGAATATTTCACCTAGGTATATTGTGGTTGAGTTTCCTGGTAGTTTTTATGTCACTCTCATATTATGAAAACTATTACTCCCCATGAGAAACATTGAATCATATAGGCGGTGATTAATGTGTGGAAACAACATTACCATTATCATTTATAGTATAATAATAGAGATGTGGAATATTGATATTTGGATATTCTAGGTTTTGGATCCTTCTATTCTATCATGTGTGGGTAAAATCATTTGGTGTATCTAGATCACCCTTCTCTCTGTGTATATTTTCCATTTTAAAAAAAATATGTTTTCAACATGATACATAGTTATTATTGTATTGGATGTGAATAAATTCAAATAAGAATATCAGTAAATGGTCAGTTTTCCATTATTTTCAACACAATAGTGTGATTCTATACTGCCTAAATTAGGGTTGTTATTCGAACCCACGGTCATATTTAGAGGTTATGACTTATGACGGTGGTGGGGTTTGATTTCATTCATTGAATTCTTCTTTAGTATTGTCCATGAATTGTGACCATGAGTGATTCTTGGGTCATATTTTCTAAATCTCAATCGAATAGAAATTATTTTTCTTGTAATGAGAGGATCGAATTGGATGTTAACCGTATATATTTAAATACAAACATAGAGATAACTTATTATCTCTTTGGTGATGATGAAGATGATTTCAATTCCCCCATACCTATGTATTGGAGGTTATTCGGGGCCATAATTAAAATTAAATGGTACTAGTGGTGAGGATCCAAAGATTCTAGTCGAGGGATTGATGATTCCTAATATAGAAAATGATATATAAATTCCTCTAGACTAGCTGGCTGGGGTTGATTTAGAATAGTCTATGATTTCCCAAGGACCCACTTAGGTCGTGATAAACATGGTAATGGAAATTGAGATATAAATTCTCCAAGCCTAGTGGGATAGGGTTTTTTGGTATCTACTATTGATATGTCACGAATCCTCTTTGGAATTTATGATAAGAGTATTGGAGGTGGTGGTAAATATTCCCCTAACCAGGTGGGTTGGGATCACTCAAGGATGGATAAAATGGTTGCTGCTACTTCTACCAATTTGATATGGTATAACTATGATCATTTCAGAGATGGTTTTGATGGCATCCAATTATGAGAATCATTCTTTATGGGAGGTTTTCATGCTGATAAAATCATCGTATTCCATGTCTGGTTTGACATCCCATTTCACTGAGGGGCCCAGTTCAATTATCATCCTAAAATCCACTCCCTTTATTCACTATGTTTAGTTATCATTAAAGTGGGGGTATTCTTATGTAGTTCCCAACTGGATCCATAGTTACATGATCTTCTAATTTTATGAGAGGCTATGACATTATAAGACATCATATATGATGGGTTCTATTGTTTTGGGGACATAGGGATGTTTAATACACCATATTTTTTATATCCTCATATATTTTTGTTTGGTGATGCTCTAGAAATTAGTTGGCAGATTTTTTTTCGTGAAATTGTGATAAACACTACATTGGAAGTCTTTATGATCTTCCACTTCTAGGATTCGAGCCATGGAAAAGGCAGCCCTATCCAGTTGAAAATAGAGTCTATCAATAAACTGAAGGTGATACTTGTATCTAGGATAGGGGATATTTCTATCCATTTGTCGATAATGAGTATACCAAATATTTTTTTCTCAATAAGTAATGAAATAATTCTTTAACTGATCTAGGGCCTCATATCCAGAATTGGTTAGTGGAAATTACCTGACGTGGAGTTATTTCTAGTTATCTATCTCCATATGTTTATTTCAACCTCCTAATCACTAGACTTACACACCTCCATCCAGTTACACCACAGAAGGTGCTTCTTGTGGTCACCTATTGAAAAAAGTAGAGTGTTGTAGAATGTTGATGAGGAAATATATGTGGTTGAACATGATGCTTTGAGCACTTATCTATATGAAGGTGTATTATTTTTTAACACCTCTCTATTTGAAGTTGTCTGGGTAAGGGGAGGATTTAATTTTCTTTAGTATATATCATCATGGAGTGGTTGGAAATGGTTGATGTTAGGAGTAGATTTCTTATGATCACTCTCCACTCAACCATGAGGAGGACTATCATAATAATATTCATTATATTCTTCGATTGAAGAGATGAAGGACCCTTACAGTGTTGATAAAGCTTCTCAAATAAATGAATGGACACTATCATTGAGATGATTATGAATATATTTATAATTATAAATCATGGTGGTAGTCTTATAACCCGCCTTTTAGAATTTTTGTAGAATATGATATTTCTATATAACAATTTCGGGAACATACTGATAACCTTTTGGTGTTGCTAGAATATTATCCCATTTTTGAGAAGATGATGGAATATTCCAATGATCTTCCTTATTATTGATATGAATGTGATGATTTCTTGAGGCTTGTTCTATTCTGAAATGGTGACCCTTATTCAATATTGGATAATTATCCAGATCATGATACTTTGTAATATACCACTAGTCGATCTTGGAAGGAATATTTGCATATCCCGAGACATGTTTCACTCAAATATGGTGATCCCCGATTGGATAGGTAATATGATCCCATTATGATTATACATTCCATACTAGAATATAATGACTGAAATTCATAATGGTAGAAGTGATATGGGCATTATATTTTATTTCCATGGAAGGATATTGGTGCAGTCTTTCATCAGTTGAATTAGGAATATGTCCCTAGCCTCTACGATCAGCTGGAATACGTTAAGAAGATTCATTAAAAGGAATATGTTCTTGTCTTGAGGCATTTGCAATTCTCACTTGGGAATACCCATCGAGAATAGGGATATGAGCCTAATCCTTGGACATTGCAGTATCACATTGGCCATCTTCTATAGGAATAAGATCATTTCCCAAGGCATGTTCCCCTCTCACATGGTGATTCCCAACCATACTGGGGATATGTTCCAGATCATAGGCCTATAGAATATAATTCTAGAATTTTTGACCAGAATTTTCCACTATTGCAAGGAATGTGCTTCCATCACCTGATGAACCTTGTCTAACGCCTCATCCTTTACAAGAATATGTCAATAATCCTATAGGATAGGAGAATGAATGTGAACCTACTCTAGAGAAAAAATATTTTCAAAATGATCAGAGTGTTATTAATCCTTGAATATATGGAATGTAATATTTATATATTCCTATATCTATACTAGTTCTATAATGTTTCAATGGATTACTTCATCTGTAGCTAAGATGTATTGAGATTTTGGAAATGTATTCATAGGGATTTAAGCCTGAAAAATATCCATCGCCCCTATATATTGAAAGCTATATTTTATCAAAGGGGATATGTGATTCCACATATGTCCACCTTGTTCTATCAGAATATGTTGATGGGATTCATGAACGGGGTAGGGATATGCACCTCCCCCATTCCTACTATAGTAATGTTCCCACATAATTATTCCAAGGGAATAGATATATGAGCATCCTCGCAGGTTAATTATAAAACATGTTAGCATACATCACCATTGTGAGTGGTTATATGAGACCACTCTTTGTTATAAAGATCATTCATCACCCGATGTATCTTCCTTCTTACTTGTGAATGGGTATCAGATTTGGTAGTGTGTTTGGTGGTACCCTATGTATGTGGTTTTTGGGTACCTCTAGGACGGTAATGTCGATAAAAGTTCTTAGGACTCCTCCTCAGTGGTACATGAACATGAAAAGATCCATATTTTTCCCTGGTCCACCATCAACATATACTAAAGGAGGTAATTTTTATAATCCGTGAATAATATCTTGAAGTTGTTGGATGTGGAAAGTGGGCCACTAGATTAACTGCATCATTCCTTTGATGATTTAGTCTCATAATTTTCAATAATTAAAGAAACTAATGGGAAGCTTCATGTATCAAGATTATAATTTTTTTTGGTACTTGTGGACTATTGAGTTCTCCACTAGATATTTAAGGTACTGGGAAGCTGATATCATTTTGTGACCTATGGGGGTCGCAACCAAAACTGACATATCAGAAAGACCTCTAGATGATGATATTATCATGGATATGTGTGTTTTTGATGAGAATAGTACTAGCAGTCAAATTGAAAAAATGGTACAAGGTCACCAATTGATGTAATATCTTAGGAATGACATATTATAAATCATATATGTAAGGTTAAAAAATATTACTTTATTCATGACCTATCCATTATTCTTATGTGGAAATTTCAAACCGAGGAAGGAACCATTCCTTGGGAACCCCAATAATAGAGGATAATCTTATTGGACGATCTTTTTGGATCTTGATGTTCTTAGAACTCTCTTATGCACAATAATTCGACACTTCAGTGGTTCTATGATTGATCAAAACTGTCTTCCCATCTTTTAAATGTGCCCAACATGATGTTGAAGTTCAAAGGTGATATTTTATTTTAGTTATTTATTTTATTCTTTCATCATTATATAAAGGAAAAAATGGGGGAATTTAAAATAAGAAATAAAAATTAGATATGTTGGGGATAATTCATTAAAAAATTATGAAAAGAATAATTTTCAATGTTTTCCAAAGATAATTATAAAAAAGGATGAATACTAATATGATGAAACTAAAATTATCAATGAATAATTATGTGATATATCCAATGATTATTTTTGAAATTTGGTTTTGTGAAATTTTTTAGAGATATGGGAATAATTATGTAAGATAATTATAAAGGATAATTATAAATAATTATCCGATGACAATTATATCGATAATATATTTTGAGAATATAATCATGTAAAAATAATGGGTAATCACCAAGATTTATCAAGAAATGATTAGTTAGGTGAAATTTTAAGACAATAACTAGGATGATTTAACAAATGATATTTTCATCAAATTATTGAATTGATAATTGTTTAGAATTATCAAAAGATCATTATTTGGATTTTCAAAAGATAATTAATTAACAAAAGATAATACATATATATGTATCGACAAAAACACTTGGGATAATTTATTAATTGTTATCTACAATTATTTATTTTTATTATCAAAAGATATATATATATATATATATATATATATATATATATATTTGATAATTACATTGGATGTTAAGGATAATTTTATGGAATATAAAATTATCAATATATAATTGCATGAACTATAGATGGATAATTTAAAACACATGTGTTGACTTAAATTGATAATCCTGATGTTATCTAAGAGAGATAAAATATTATTACATGTAATATTTTAATTGATAATTTGAAATTACCCAAGGGAGATAAAATATTATCACCTATTAAATTTTAATAAATAATTTTAAATTATCCATGACAGATAAAATATAATGGCCTGTAATATTTTAATCGATAAATTTAAAATTATCCCAGAGAGAGAATTTATAATAGCATGTGTTATTTTATTTCCTTTGTAAATAAAATAACTTATATTGGTTCTAGGAACCCTTTATTATCATTGAACATTGGTGTGTCGATGATTATGATAATAATCCAATGAGGAGGTGTATTGAACTAAACATGATGGTTTGTTAGTGCCAATAACTTCGACAACATTGAGGTAGGTGGTTCTGTCTGGATTATCCAAATTGATTTACCATAAATTGTTTGATTTGTTCCAATTGTTGATTTAAATTCAATTTCTCAGCTTTCATTAAATCGATTAAATAAAAAAACCTGATTCAATTGAATTGGTTGTTTTGAAATGGTTTTGGCATGAGAAATTGGTAAACTCTAATTCCATTTAATTGGGATGTGTTTTATGAAATTGGTTAAATTAAATTGTTGGAATTAAATTTTGGATTTCATTGAAATGATTTTAATTAAATTAATGAAGTTAATTTTGAAAATTAATTGTGAAATTATGTAATTGGTTTTTAATAGATTTCAAACTGGTGAAAATTGCTTAAAATGATTTGATAGAAACCCAATGGTTTTATCTTGTTAATGAAAAATGTCTTCAATTAAAACTTATTATCATTTTAATATGGAAAATTTGAATTGAAATAGATGAATGAAACTTTATTGTATTTTAAGAAGTCTTAGAATAAAATCTCCCTTCGTTGATCGTGTAAGAAAACATTAAAGCCTTAGGTAGTTGGTGAGTTATTTGGAAACACTCTACGATATTACAATGTTCTAAAACATACATGTAGCAGGTTACAACCACTAGGTGATGGTGACAAGTCCTCTCTGAGTAGTGTTCAGAGGATGTATGTGTACACATACTATCGTGATCACATAGAGAGTGTGGAGTCCGATGGTATGAAATACTATCGTACCTATTTGGAAGATGACCATGTTATTCTATTGTTTATTTATGTATTAGATATAAATGTATGCTAATGATTTTGAAATCCATTCTATGCCTTCTCAATTTACATAAACTTTTTTATGTAACTATTTTTATTAAAGCCATTTCTTTAGAAATATTCCTTCTCTTATAAAGTAAATCTTGTGTTTTAAATGTATTTTTCAATAATTTTTATAATGTATAGTTTTTTTTGTTTAATTGTGCTTTAAAATACCAAAACAATTTATCATAAAAATGGAAACAGTTCCATTGGTTAATCAATTTTTGAAATTTGTTATGGAATCCATGGTGAGATCCTGGTGGGCTTTTTAGGTCACACCATTCTTGTGCCTTTGGGTGTTTTTAGATTATCTTGTTCTAGGAATGACCAAAGTGGATGGATCACGTGGAGGTGGATACAGATACTGAACCATGGTCTTAGTGAGTTTATTACGTAGAGACATGGGGTGTTTTTTCCATAGTTTTGTACTTGGGTTTTAGTACTTTGGGCTTATTTATTACTTATTGTATTCTGGTCATTTACTTCCTCTGGAGTTTTCATTTGATATGCATGTTGTCTTGCATCTTTTACATCTGCATTGTTATTGAAAAAATCATTCCCAAGTGAATGTTTTATGATGAAAGGTGATAGTCACCAACCCGTAAGGTTTAAAAATACCCATCAGGCTATGTCAGGTCTATTTTAGTTATTAGGTTACCAGGGTACACATGATGGTTTTAGACACATTCAGGTGAATGATTTTTTATGGGGATATTGTAACATTCCATTATTTTTTTCATGAACTATAAATCCTTGTTTTGATCTTATATTATTAAGGGATTTTTTAGTTTTTTTAGTGAAATTTAGAATGTTTTGGAAGCCCATAGGCATTTCACAGTTGGCCCACAGTTAGGTAAAACATTGTTGTTTGGCCTAACAAACAAGGTACCATTTTCTAGAGATCTAGAGAAGGAATATTGATCTCCCAAACCATTTATCTAGAAATTATGAACTGTGAACCACCAAACATTGGGGGTGTTCATGTTTAGAACATTTTTAAAAAAATAGGTACTAATCTTTGAGAAAATGTTCCCCTAGACAGTAGGGGTACAAATTTAGGGCGCATGGTTTTTCTAACAGTGCAGTCATGCCCCAAAAACTATTTATATGAGTTTATATAACTATGAAAATTAATTTTAAATTACCAAACCCATTATTTATTATTTATAACTTACCCACTAAACAATTACATATTTTTTATGGATATGGAGGCTCTAAAGAAATAGTTTTGGCTCATCCAACCTGTTATCTTGGGAGATCAAAGTGTGGTTGATCATGTTTAATCTCATATGGTTAAGTTCACATCCTATCCAACAGTTTCTTATGATTTATCAATGATTCATACATAAAGTTTTATAGATAATCATTTCATGGATAGTTCTAAACTCAGGTTAATTTGATCTTGATTCTAGGATGTATTTAACAATGTTTAACACCTTCATTCATCATTGGTAGATCCTATTGTGGGTCTTCATTCTTAGTTAATGATGAAATTCAGCTAGTTCTATTTGATTTTTTAATTAATTTTAACCCTTATTTCTTGAATTTTTTGAATATATTTCAATTGAATTATAAAACCATATTTTGATGTTATTTGGTTATGAAATTGGAAATGACATGTATTTTAAAAAAACTAGTTAAAATGTAATTAGAATAATGTTCCATATTTTTAAAATGAGGTAATTGACGAAATTATTGGAGGCTTGATTTGAGAAAATGGATAAAATTGAAATGATCAAAACCTAGGGTTGGTCTTGTACTAAAAATGAATGAAATGAGGGAAATCAAATGTTTTATTTTCAAATGTTAATTTCTATATTGAAACTGATAATTTGGAAATACATATTATTTATTAATTGATTGAGAACATACAAGACTTTGTAGATAGTGGTTTATTTGGTGTAATAAAGATAGAATCTTGATCCACTATAAATGGATTGAGGATGAAAAATATAATAAAAAAAATTTGTTTGATTATACATAATGAAATATTGACGATTCATATTCATTATGTTAATATGTGATGTGTTAACACATGTTTAGTTGTGACCAATAATTTAAGAAGTGTGATGATCTGATAACTACAAACTTGCATGATTTATTAAAGATGACCATTATACATGTTGTGATTGTTTTTATATATACGTAATTATTTATATAACGATTTTATACATTCCAAATTATTTATATAAATGGGTTTTCTAAAAAATTATTTAGGCCCCACCATAAATATTTTCCATCTTTTGAAAATAAATTATATTTTTATAATATTCTAATGATGAATTATTTCATTCCATGTTCAATATCAATTTAAATATATATTTGTTTTATAACTATATAATATGTTATGGAAAACATGGTGAGACCCTATTGGGAATTATACCACACACCATACCTTTTCCTTCATAAATGAGTATAATTTTTAATGCTAGGTATGTGTAAATTGAATGTTCCACATAGAGGTGGTGGATTTTCTTGATCATATGAACCGTGGGGTGATGTTTCCTTCGGGTATGTTTTAGTTTTATCATGTTAGATGTTATGAACATTGATGATGTATTACATTTTATTTTATTTTACATGTTTGGTTTTTGGTACATTCTGCTTTTGGGAATATGGATCATACCAGATTTTAATATTTTCTCTCATTTTTTTTGTGCAAAATTCATTCCATAGTGATAATATTTGATTCTAGTTATTGGTCTACAAAACATGGGGATTGGGAATGACCATCAGACCATAATAGTGTCAGTGCAGGTATGAGGGTTTCAAGGTATCAAGGATGTGTTGTGACATATATACATCCCATTTTACATGAAATAACATGAATCATTCATGAATAACAGTATTTTATTTATCAATTTGATATATTTTATGCATTTTGATTTTAATTGAAAAGTTACACATGGTAATGAATTACAAAACACAATTTCATTTCGTTGGGTTATATTTCCAGTTCATTGTATTTGATATTATCGAAGTGTGTGTTTAATTTATTTTGATTACATTATATTGTATTTAATATGTTTATATATGGATTTACCATTGATACACATAATTGATTCTTTGATTAGTTATCAAATTCAATGGTATCATTTTTACATGGGTTAGTTGTATCACATTCTCATTCCTTGATACATAAGTTAATTAAGAGAATCTATATTCATTTGAGATGTGTATATACTATCTTTTAACATGTTATATCATGAAAATATTTATTTTCATAAAATTTAAAACATAATTTTATTTTATTCATTCACATGGGAAATGATTGAAGAGTTACCTATGTGGCAAAGACATAATGTTAGGATCTTCATCCATTTGAGATTATTTATGTTCATGGATCATTCAAAGTAAATAATATTGTCTTATTTTCTTGGACCATATCTATTTATTATAAACTAGTTATGAATCTTTCTTAAATTTTTAATTTCTATTTACTCCCCTATTTACTAGAGAAATAACAACAATGTAGTTTGTATGTGATACATATCTTGTATTTTATATTCACGAGGGTATCTTTCACTTCCATGTACATGTTTTTTAAAAAAATAAAAAATATTCTTTTCTAAAAATTAATGCGTTCCTTTATCAATTTTATATCATATATTTACCTTATTTTAAATGTTTTAGAATGAAATGTTTTATTTTTTACAAATGGATCACTATTTAATCTATTTTTTAAAAATGTTTTGATATGACTATTTTTTACATTTATGAAAGTAATGGATTTTTTATCTATCATGTTTATTATTTTACATGATGTTTACTTTTTATTATTCCATGAAATTTTTTAAATAAAATAATTTTTTTATATTTTTTAATTTTTTAATTTTTAAGTGTTATTTTTGAAAATAATGTGATATTTTCCTCTAATTTTTTTTAATTATATTTTATTGGTAACTATATTCATAAAAATTTAAAAATCTAATGGTTACTTATGATAGAATTGGGATATTTTTTGGTGATATCACCCAAATTCATTCTATGAATGGATAAAAATTGCTTAAAAAAGAATAAAATAGAAATCATTACTTTTCCAGGGGATAATCATGATTCAAAGTTATTATTATAGAACCCATTTACATTCCATGAATTAACTAGGTTATGAAATTAATAAAGGTTTTTTCAATACATTTATTCCAAAATAAAACCTCTATTTACATTTTACATGACAATGTTCATAGGAATTATATATAATAATAGAGGGATTCATTATTAACTAATGATGGGTCATCCCGTTATAAACTAAGATGTGTGGCAAAATTTTAATCCATTAATGGATGGTTATGATATTAACTAAGATTATCTATTTTAGTGATAATACAAGGATTGGTGGGTTGATGATAAAACTCAAATGCATTAGGTACTACGAATATAGAGTTTGACAATAATGGTTATTCCATTTTTCATATGTAGTATAAAGATAATACCCTATAATACGAAAACAAATTAAATGTGATAACTATGGTTTTTTAGTTTTTTATTTAATCAAGATAAATATCAAATAGATCATTATTATTTATTATAATGACTCTTTACATTGTGAAATAAATATTCCATGTTTTCATGTATAATGATCAAGTTATTTATGGGTATGAAAATTCATAGGATAAATACATGCACATTGATTATGTTATCACCCCCCAATTCCCATTTTAATGCCACGAATTATATTCAATTGTAAATGAAAGTGATTACCAAAAATTAGTATTATACCTCTCCATTGTTTTGATTCCTTTTCCCCATGTTATCATTAGTGATGTTAAATGAATTATGTCAAAATGAGTTTAACATGGATGATGATTATGACCTAATTTTGAATATGAAAAAATGGTTATAGTGGGAGATGATGTTAATCTTTATAAACTATTTCTTTATGAAACCATGATGTTTATACTATTGAATAAGTATATAAACCTCTATACGTAATAGATCCTTGATAATTTACGTGATCAAATATTTTCATTGAATTTATATGTATTGGATGGAGAAAATTTTATCGCCTCTATTTGTATCAAATATAGGAATGTAATTATTATTATTTTAGGCCATAATATATAAGTGAGGGTTTAGGGATGTTATTTTTTGTATTAGAAGAGGTTTTAGATAAATTTTTTGATTTTTTAATTTTTAATGTGTGTTTATCTTAAGAGTTCTGGATTCTATCATGGATTTCTATGATTAACATTAATTATATGTTCGCGTATTAATTGTCCCTTCTTAGGTTTTATGTAATTAAATTTATAGGTGATTAATGAAATTTTGGGTGATGGTTTTTAATGGTATATGTTACCCTTAGGGTCAACATGTAGGATTATGTGATTAAGAATTACAATTTCATATGTTTAATGGTATCAACAACCTATAGGTTTTATATTATCTATGATGACTAATGTTATTTTTAAGTATGTTCGTCATATTAATGGAAGTGTTATAAGGATATAACATTATGAATTAAAGAAAACCTTATGGTCGGGTGATAAACCATCACATCTAGAATGACCATGGTGTACAAATTCCCAACGAAATGGAGATAATTGTGATGTTCCTACAACATGCCTATGAGATATCCTAAAGAAGATCGCTATAATTTGGGGATTATTAGTTGAGAGGTAAGGGATAACCATTTAGGGTCAACCAATCTTTAATTAGGTTATTGCAGTGATTTTGGATATAGGGTTATTTATTTATAGAATGCTTTAGGGTGAACATTGGGTGTTTTCAAAGAATTTTGGATATCGATGATTTATTTCATCATATGATGGTTTAATAATTCTTGTAATTACCTAATGTTGTGCTAACCATTTTTTCTGGTAATTTTATAATGTCATAGGGATTATATTTTTATCCCTATTATTTTTATGTGATCCTTTATATGATTATTTGTGTGCAACATGCATAAAAACAAAATCCTCCAGAATATACATTGTTTGGAATAATTATGTTATTGTAGTGAAAATAGAAAAAATGGATGAAATTCAACCCATCATGTAAGTATATTTCCTCATGTACCTAGTATATTTTGAAATATAATTCCTCCAATCATGTAAATTAATCATGAACATATTTTTTTCATATTACCATCATTTCCAATGATATCAATTACCATTATCAAATCACATTGGTTTATGGTTTTAAGGCCATTTATTTTATCATGATCATTCAATTTTTGGAAATGAATGGTCTATACTATTCTCCACCATTATTTGGAAATTCTTATTTTATTCCAGGTAAATATATTCACTTACAACAATGGTATCCTTTGTGGATTCCTAATGTGTTTTATTCACAATGACCCCAATACTTCCAATTATCTTTTATCAAGTGAATGTTTTATTAATAATTTTTATTATTTAGCTACAAAACATATGTAATTTTTTTAAAATATGAATCCTTGGATTCTTGATTTCATGTTAAAATTTATTAGAACATATTTTTTATATGGGAATGAATTTACACCTATAGATTTTAAATGAAGATATTTATATTCGATAGTGTATTTAATATTTAATACTATGTTCAAACGACCTAAAAAATATATATGAATTATAACATATCCATTAAATTAGAGGTTACAAATAGTATTACCTAATTTATGAAATATGTAATTAAATTTAGTACACAATATTTTTTATTGATAAATTCTTAGTAAATAATAATTAATTTTTTACAAAATTGTTTTTTCATCAAAATTATTATTTATTAAAAAAAATTTATTTAATTTTGTGAGAAATTATTATAATTATGTTTTTGATAATTTAGAAAATGGATTTTTTAAATATAAATATAATTTTAAAATCATAATATTACAACTATGTTGGAATTATTTTTTTTGAAATTTCAGAAAATATATTTTTTCCGTTAATAATGAAAAATAAAAGTTTTTGTAATAATATAATTTCTTTTAAATAAGTAAATTAATTTAAAAGTGAAATTTTGTGTTGAATACTTTTTCAGATAAAATAATAATTATTTATTTATATTAAGTCAACATAACTAAATTTTAATCATATTTATATTATATTGCAGTATAATTTAATTTTCGATTTTAAAAATGGGATTTTCTTTTAAAAACAATATTATAGTGCATAATGTTTCTCCTTCTTAATCAGATAAAAACCCCTAAAGTGGAATGATTTATATCACATTTATATAGTATATATAAATATATAATAACTATTATAAACAAAAATATTATAATTAGTTAGGGAGTTAATATGAAATCATCTTTTTGTAGAAAAATATACTTCTTGAAATCATGATTTTTCCTCCAATCTATGGGTTTATTTTTTTTTAAAATATCCACTCCCATGAATTGAATTTTCTAAAATAAATTAATTATTTGGAATAAAAATAATTTATATTTTATTATAAGTTAATCTTAAATTTTTCCCATAATTAATAGTGAAAACTATAAAAATTCATTACCATGGTTATGGAAAAACCAGTATATCAAGAGTCAAACTAGAAATATAATTGTAAAAATGACATAAAAACGTGTATAAAATCCTTTTTATAGCCATTTTTGGACCTCATAATTTTTTTGGGTTGATAATGGCCCATTTTAGATCCTTTTGGTATGTGAAAACCATGGGTAGAACTTTTTATTCTCTAAACTTACAAGTGTTCCACTCTCTGCCCTCATAAAAGGCGAACCACTATCCTCCACACTTAAAAACTTAAAATACTATTGGATCATGCTATAAATTCCAAAATTACATCCTAAATTCCCTACCTATTACCTATGTCCCATACATTGATCATAAATCCAAATTAAGAAGGAATACTTTTATATCCTATGGTGGTTATCCAAAGAAGTGGTATCATGGTCACCTAACTATTTTAATTTCATTTCTCCTCCATCCAACATAAAATATTATTCAATTATTTTGATATAATAAAACTAGTACATTGCATATATTTATATGTTGTTATGTAAATTTTATAACCAAGATCCATATCAACTTATATAAAATGCGATATAAAATTATTGATCTTGTATATTGTTGAAATAATGGGTGACCTAGATGCAACTATTCTGGGATTTTGATTAACATGTCATGTATACATTTAGTTATACATGATGTCATCTTATAATTATGGTGTAGAATTTTTCATGTCCACAATTGAAATGGTAATGTCTAAATCTTAATTGTCATATCAAAAGGCTATAGAAGATCCCAGGCTATAATGATAACATCTAGATACTATGTCATTAATCATAAATATATGTTCTATGGTATAGATATATCTAACTGATTAGACAAAGTAGATGTTTGACTATCAGGTGTTGGGGTATCATAAACATTGATACTTCTTCTCAAGAAGATCTCACATGGTGATCTCTAGTAATGAGATCATGAGGACTGACCCGCTAATAGAAACACCACATGTTTCAGGTGACAATGGATGTTCCTACATACGACCATGTGTAATCGTCCCCTGACCTGAGATCATTACCAATGTATGTCATTTGATTGCATACATTGATTCAAGAGGAAAAATTGATAATGAATTCATGTCGAGGTAGTTTGTGATGGGTGCATCATGGTGGCATAAAATTGGTTGAATGGTTTGGAAAGGATTTGTCGCTTCTGGGTTATAGAAGTAGTATATCTCAGGCCATGTTGATAATGATGAAAGTAACTTAATAAGTCCTTGTAAATGGAAGTCAAGGGTAAATCCATCCACTACTGGAAAAGAAGGGTATACCAACTGTTTTAAACCGTTGGTATAGGCTGGAAAACCGTTGGTATAGCCTATACAAACGGTTTTCCAAACCGTTGGTTAGTAAGCTATGAGGAATGCCTTATACCAACGGTTTTATCTAAACCGTTGGTATATTGTTTTATTAAATTTCTCTCAATGTATACCAACGGTTTATAACTGTCGGTAATATATTTTTGAAAATTGTTATACCAACGGTTCTAAACTGTTGGTAATGTGATTTTCAGAACACCAATACCAACGGTTCAAAACCGTTGGTATTGTGTTTTTCCAGAATTCCAGAACACATATACCAACGGTTCTGAACCGTTGGTATTGTGTTTTTCCAGAACACATATACCAATGGTTCTAAACCATTGGTATAGATGTTTTTCCAGAATTCCATCACTCTTATACCAACGGTTTAGAACCGTTGGTATTGAGTTTTCCCAGAACTACTGCACAACATCCCCTCCAGTAGCCCCTCCACTATACACCTACACCTGCATAAAAAATATCACAAAAACCACATAAAAACTTAAAACAGTATAAAAAACACCTAAAATAGCACAAACAAAACACAAAAAACCATCAAATTCTTCCAACCATGTCATGTACTATAATTCCGTATTTCTATTTTCATATGACAACAATCATCCATAGTAATTCACCTCACCCCTACACAACCCCCCAACCAGAACAACCCCCCCACCTCCCCATCAAATTCTAATAGGCAGAATAGTATGAGAAATACATATTATAATTGAATAAGAGTTTGAAATTGGCTTATATCCCATTTTTTTCTGATCATAGATTTGGGTATGTAATGATTTGTGATGAATTTTGCATTGATCTTGTATTGTTTATAATATATGGTGAAAAGGTATTTTCTTAGGAGTCTCTTCACTTACGACCCCATGAGTGAAACTACCCAACTCATGAAAAAGCGTTTGCAACTATCGTTGATGAGTGTAAATTTCAGTTGTATTCACTTAAAATGATGCCCTTTTCATACAAAATAGATAATTTGAGAGGTTTCATCCACACCATGCCTCAGATTGAGGCGGGGTTGACTCATACGCGTCACATATGACCCATGGATCATTTTCCTAAAGATTCAACATAATCCAAATGCGTTTGGTCAGTTTTCCGTATGCCAGTTGTTGTTTTCACTTAAAATCCTGTCCATTTCAAATAAAAGTGAGACTATTTGAGTGGTACCGGCCACACCGTGCCCTTGATTGAGGCGGGGTTGACTCGTACACGTTAGAAATGACCCATAGATACTTTTCCTAAAGTATCAACAGAATCCGAATGCGTTTGGTCCATTTTCCGTATGTCAGTTGTTGTTTTTACTTAAACTGTTGTCCATTTCAAAGAAAAGTGAGACACTTTGAGTGGTACCGGCCACTCCGCGCCTTGGATTGAGGAGGGGTTGACTCGTACACGTCACAAATGACCCATG
The DNA here is from genome assembly GCA_963277665.1 of Viscum album. Lineage (NCBI taxonomy): Eukaryota > Viridiplantae > Streptophyta > Magnoliopsida > Santalales > Viscaceae > Viscum > Viscum album. The sequence goes on from OY728127.1 coordinate 806,325,020, forward strand.
AACCATTTTCCTAAAGTATCAACACAATCCGAATGCGTTTGGTCTGTTTTCTGTATGGCGTTTATTTTACATAAAAGTGCATCCATTTTAAACAAAATAAAGACACTTTGAGTGGTTCCATCCACACCACGCCTTGGATTGAGGCAGGGTAGACTCTTACACGTCACATATGACTCATGGATCGTTTTCCTAAAGTTTGAACATAATCTGAATGCGTTTGGTCATTTTTTTCGTATGCATGTAGTTGTTTTCACATGAATTCCTATCCATTTCAAATAAACGTGAGACAGTTTTAGTGGTACCGGCCACACCGTGCCTCAGATTGAGGCGGGGTTGACTCGTACACGTTACAAATGACCCATGGATAATTTTCCTAAAGTATCAACAGAATACTAATGCGTTTGGTCCGTTTTCCGTATGTCAGTTGTTGTTTTGACTTAAACTGTTGTCTATTTCAAGGAAAAGTGAGACACTTTGAGTGGTGTCGACAACACCGCTCCTCGGATTGAGGCGGGGTTGAATAGTACACGTCACAAATGACCCATGAATAATTTTCCGAAACTATCAACAGAATCCGAATGCGTTTGGTCTGTTTTCCATATGTCGTTTATTTTACTTAAATGCGCATCCATTTTAAACAAAAGAAAGACACTTTGAGCAGTTCCATCCACACCGCACCTTGGATTGAGGCAGGGTTGACTCTCACACGTCACATATGACCCATGGATCGTTTTCCTAAAGTATCAACACAATCCGAATGGGTTTTGTTCTGTTTTCTGTATGTCGTTTATTTTACTTAAAAAGTGCATCCATTTTAAACAAAAAAAAGACACTTTGAGAACCAAATGCATCCGCAACAAAGACAACCTCCCCTCCCCTTCCCTACCCTTCCCTCCAACCTGCCCAGCCCCAGCCCCTCCCCTCCCCCCTCCCCCTCCGCTCCTACCCACCCTTTTCACCCAGCAGCCCCCTCCCCTCCCCTCCCCTTCCTTCCCTACCCTCCCCTCCAACATGCCCACCCCCAGCCCCTCCCCTCCCCCTGCCCCTCCCTTCCTGCCCACCCTTTTTACCCAGGAGCCACCTCCCCTTCCCCCTCCTTCCCACCCTTTTCACCCAGGATCCCCCTCTCCTCTCCTCCCCTCCCCTCCCCCCTGCCCACCCTTTTCCTCTAGCAGCCCCTTGCCCCTCCCCTCCTGCCCACCGTTTTCACCCAGCAGCCCACTCCCCTCCCCCTGCCCATCCTCTTCCCCCAGAAGATCCACCATTACTAAAAACAAAAATCAACCCCTGAACAGAATGGAAATTCAAAAACAGCACGATTCACTTGAAAATCACAAAAATAAGAACATAATCAATAATGTACAATTAATACTTGAAAAATCACATTTATTTGCATGTGATTATTCCACTCATGTTACTATCAGGCATAAAAATATCAGCCATAAATGACATAAAATGCAGTTCTATGGGAAAATGACATAAACATGAAATACATGGCTAACTAAGAAAGCTAAGTAATACAAAATAGAAAAATGGGTATCACAGTACCAAGGAATACTAAAGGTATATGTATTAGAATAATCATACAATAAGAATCAAGTGCAAAAAAGAGATCTGATAACAACATCTCTATGAAGCAGAGGAAAACCCCAGAGTGGAAAACCAGGTTAAAAAATATAGAGTTATACAGAATTCAAAAATGTAATGGATCAATCTGCCCCTGATCACCATCACCATCACCACTGTCATCATCGACCTCATCCTCGCCGCCATCTCTGTCCTCGTCGTCGTCCTCTTCATCATCCCCATGCTCATCATCGACCCCCTCTTCATCCTCATCCCAATCCTCACCCTCGTCCCCATCCTCGCCCTCGGCCCCATCCTCACCCTCGGCCCCATCCTCGTCCTCGTCCTCATCCTCATCCTCTCCCTCATCCTCTTCAACATCGTCTTCATCACCAGGAACTTCATCATATTGACTGCCACTAGAGCTGCTGCTTGGTGCATTGGATAATGCACCCATCGAAGACATAAATGTCTGACAAGCCGCGCTAGCCTCTGGTGGAAGTGATGAAGATAAAGCTTTCATCAGTTTCATAAATTCTTTGTCCCTCATTTAAACTTTTACTTCCAACTCTGTGACCCTTTTATCAGAATGTCTTGCATGCTCCTTGATCTGTTCCAACTCGGTGGTACTAGAATGGATACCTGGAGAGGGCCAATACCTCCTTGGGACTATATTATTACCAGGTCGGTAGCGTCCTTGACCAGAGTGCTCCTCTCCCAAAACCTGATATAAATGATCGTGTGGCCCAAAATTTTCAGGATCCTGAGAATCAAGAGTCTCTAAAGCAACCTGTTAAAAATATTAATACATTAATAACTTTCAAAATAGATATTAAACTTTGAAATAAACAAATAAAAACTTACAATCTTTTCTTGGGTTGATTCATTTACCACAGTTCCATATTTTTTTCTCCTACTTGAGAAAAACAATTTTGCTCAAGGGATACGTCCTTCAATATTCAACTTGTGCTTCTGTAATGACAGTGAAACAATATAAAGTGAAAGTATAATAATGTATTCAATATTCAATAAATCACATAATTTTAGTAGGAAATAATAAAAAGGGAAAGTCATAAAAAAAATTATAAACAACTATATCGTACCAGCTGCCTCTCATGATCTGACATAGTTGTGCGCCCCAAAGTGTGGAGGTATTGCTTTGAATCAATGTTTTTTTTTGTTTTTTTTTGAATATTCCTAAATAATGTTTAATAATAAATAAGATTATATTAATGCAAAATATGAAATCTCTCATTTAAATGCCTCAAATGATATTAATACCTTAAATTTGGAAGTCGCCCAATGGGTAATCATTTGGAGATATTTCTCTATCGGGAAGTCATCCAAAATAGGTAATGTCTCTAACTCCGTGCCCACACTCTCACACCAGCTAACATACATGTCATGCTTATAAGCTCTCCAAAGCTCTCCTAACTCTTTTAAACACGCTGGTCATGCACCTTCTCCATCAGGGAAGTTAAACCGAAGCTGAAACCCAATAGATTAGTTCATATAAATACAAAAAAATACTACATTAAATCCAATAGATTTTTTACCCATATTTGTGCCCACACATTATCTTTGACCTCGTGTGCCAGATGTCTCCAAGAGAGAGGGCTGACCGGAATGATATCAGAGTATTTTACTAGCGTCGCCAAAAAACCCTGACATTCCTGCCCAGATTTCTCAATCCTTTTTCCATCAACATTGTACTCAACCATCAACTGTTTCTGGAGGTTCCATACCACACGCAAGCGAGTACGCCCCCTCCCCCGCCTCCTATCTATAGATGAATCTGTTATTAAAGAAAAATAATATCAGTACAAGTTAAAATAAAAAAAATGTTGGTATAAAAATTTGATATTATATAAATATACCTGTGGTAGTCGGATCAATGGGTGTCACTGGATGTGCAGAAGCTGAAGGAATATCCTGTAAAGGTGGAGTGTCCCTCAGTGTACGCTTCTCAGCCACATACTGTGTCGCAGCAGGAGTCGAAGAAGGTTGAATATAATAGCTTGGAGATAATGAACCAGATGAAAAAGATGATGGAATAGACATCTGGCCAACTGGTAGTGTAGACATCGGAGGTCTAAATATCCCGTGTGTCCCTGTATACATGATAGGATCAAAATGGGGTGAAGAAGATACGTTTGTGGCAGTGGATCGTCTAACTCTCACCCCACGAGTCCCCGTACCACCGGCCTCAGTACCGGGACCACTAGATGATCGTCCATCTCTAACACCGCCCCCTCCTACCATTAACCTCTCTACTGGGAGAAATATCAGGCTCCTCGTCAGATATCTCTCGTCTAGGGGGTCGATCCTGAGAAATTTTAACACAAAAGTAAACACATGATATTATAAGTTAATTGAAATATTTATATTTGAAATAAAATACTCACAATAGGGATGAGTGGAGGAACACCCATCTGTACCATGTGACGATTATTATCTGTCATCTTTTTCAATCACCTCTCTTCAATGGGTGTCATTTCTTGCAATGAAAAAAATATGGAAGTAATTAGAAATAGATAACTAATGTGTAACCCGAAAAAATATATAGAAAAACCATTCTGATAAAAAAACATAAAGTAAAAGAACATTTATGGTGGTTTGAAGGTATGTACTAGGATACACACTCTGAATGATGTAGGTGAAACATGTAGGTGAGAACACAACTGTATGATTCTATATATTTCCCACCACAACTTCGGGTTCATAATAAACTCTGACAATTGAGATATTAGCGTCATCATAAGTAATAAATGGATTGCTTCCAATTACAATAGGGATAGTGTCAAATTCATCATCACCATCATCAAAAACATGTCTGGGATTTACTTCAATAATTACACCGAATTTTGGATGATGATGATATTTGACATAAAAAACTTGTTTCACCATTGATGACAATACATATGGTTCATCGGTGGCAAGAGTGTGAGTCATGTCAATAACTTGAAATCCACAATCATCAATAAAGGTGCCTTGCCTCGTCATTGAATCAAACCATTGAAATTTCATCATCGTGACTCGACCATGCGAGTAATAATCCAAAATTATTATTTTCTCCACGACTCCATAATAAGAAACATTTTCAGAATGAGGTCTAGTATCCGATGAACTGGCATAACAGTTTGTTGTGGCAGTTATCATAACACCATTATGTTGTGTTCTCATGTTTATTAATCGTTCAGTGATAATAAATTTGTATCCATTGATCACAAGTGATTTACAAGCACGAACCATGGTATTAGGACCAAAAGCCAAAGCTCTTATTTCCTCAGAAACAGAGTCTATAGGAAAACTCGATAACTGAAATATAAACAGATAGTAAAGTTAATTAAATATTATTTTTATTTAGTTATTACAGAAATATTTTTACCTTCAATTTCAACCAAGCAGAAAACCCTTTGCTATGCAAAGTCTCTTTCCTTCTCAAAGATAAAGAATGATGATTTCTATATATCAATACTTTTATGTTCCCTGTAGATAAAAATAATAATAGTTTATCAAATATTTAAAATTACAAGAGATAAGATAAGAGATACATGTACAATTTATTTACTTGATATACTCATCGAAAAAATCACAATTGAACAACACTGCGCGATGTGCCATCTCTCGCTCTTCAAGGCTTAATGTCGTCAATGTATATGATCCAGGAATTCCTCCTGTCTGAGGAAGTGATGGAAAACTGGGTTCAATTTTCCCATATTGTTCTTCTTCATTTCTCATTGGACTGTTTATTCTTGTAGTAAGATCAGACAAATACATTGCGTAGAAATCCATACATTCTTGAGCCAAGTAACCGTTCACAATAGAACCTTAGGGATAATTCCTGTTCCGAACATATGATTTCAATGTGCACATGTTTCTTTTAGTTGGATACATCCAAAAAAAAGCAACGGGTCCTCCAAGAAGTATTTCAGTCGGAATATGGATAGTCAGATGCAACATGCATGTAAAAAATGATGGGGGGAATATTCTCTCTAACTCACAAAAAATTAAGGGTGTCTCTGCCAACAGTTTTTGCAAGAAGGATTTGGACAACCTATTAGCACAAAGATCTCTAAACAAATAGCACAATCGAATAACTGAGACTCTAACATTATTGGACAAGAGATGATGGATTGCTATTGGAATCAACTCATGCAAAAGGACGTGATAATCACGAGTCTTCAAATATTTCAGCTTCAACTATTTTCTGTTGACCCATTTTGATATATTTCTTGAATAGCCATCAGGAACTTTAATAGTCTCTAACACTTCCAGAAATTGATTTTTTTCTGCAGGTGTCATCACATAAGAAGCACATGGAACTTTCCATTTATTTTCACTGATACAGACAAGATGCAATTCTGGTCTGATCCCCAAATCTACCAAGTCACGACAAGATCATAAATCGTCTTTTGTCTTCCCCTTGACATTTAGAAGAGTCCAAAGCAACATTTCACATATATTCTTTTCAATGTGCATTACGTCTAAGCAATGACATAACAAGTTGGTTGACCAATACGACAACTCAATGAATATACTCTTCTTCTTCCAATTTTAACAGGTATCATTGGAAACATTTTTCCTCTTTCTAGATTTCATTACACCCTTCCCAAATGAATAACTGAAATCTTTAAATTCATTAATCACATCATTTCTAGACATACGCTGAGGTGGATCGTCACTCTCCATGGTATTGTTAAATCTTCAACGATTGTTTCTATATGGATGGTTCATTGGCAAGAATCTTCGGTGTCCCATAAAACTAAAACTACGACGATATTTCAGTCTTCTCGATCGAGTATTCTTCATACAAACAGTACATGACAATTTTCCTTTTGTGCTCCATCCAGACATCATTGCATAAGCAGGAAAATCATTGATCATCCACATAAGCGAAACACGCATCAGAAATATGTATTTCGAACATGCATCGTATGTGGGCACACCCACATCCCAAAGAAGTTTCAACTCTTTTATTAATGGTTGCATGTATACATATATATCATTTCCGGGATCAAAAGGGCCAGATATCAGTATACTCATGAAAGTGTAAGGATTTTTCATACACAACCAAGGGGGAAGGTTATAAATGTGTATGAAAACTAGCCATGTGCTGTGCGAAGTAAGCATCTGCCTAAATGGATTAAAACCGTCACATGAAAGACCCAGTCTCATATTACGCACATCAGCTACAAATTCAGGATATCGAGCATCAAAACAATGCCATACAAATCCATCTGCAGGGTGAACCAACTCTTCATTATTCTTTTTTCTCTCGGTGTCATGCCATCTCATTTTTACGTATATTTCATCAGATATGAAAAGGTTCTGTAATCTGGGGATCAATGGAAAGTGCCACATTACTTTTTGTGGCACACGAGATGGTGTTCCATCATCTTTTGGATTCCATCGGGAGGTTCCACATTTGATACAATCATTTCTTTCAGCAGTTTCCTCCCAAAATAAGCTACAATCATTCGGGCAAGCATGATTTTTTTTGAGAACCTAAGTTCATCAACTAAATTCCATGCAATATAGTGGTTTGAGGGAATATCTGCATCATCTGGAAGTAAGTCCTTCAAGAAGGTAAGAATGTAATCAATTGCAGTATTTGAAATACCATACATAGTTTTCCCATGAAACAATCGGATTAAAAATTCCAACTTTTCATTTTACCACATTGCCGATATACTGGAGTTTTCGCAGCATCAATCAACTTTTTCACTCTATCAACATCATCATTTTCATTGGACGCATCATGTGTGCTTGTATAGAAATCTTGTTGGATGGACATCCTTTCCTTCTCATGATGCCGAATAAATGGAAACCGATCATATATCAAACTCTCCAATTCAGTCCTATCATTTGAATCATCAACATTTTGAGATTCCATTTTCTATCCATTGTGATACCACACATAATAGTTTGTTTGGAAACCATATTTGGTTATTTGATAGCTAACTGCTTCACGACTCAACCAAGGTCTTCCAACACAATTAAAACATGGGCAGTGTTTGCGACCACTATTTGAAGCCTTGTCAAATGCAAAATCTAGAAAGCTGTTCAAATTATTTTGAAAATCGGTTGAAATCCGATCAGTTTCGTACATCCAAATTCTGTCCATTCTGTAAAAAAATTGAAATAAGTCATTTCAAAGCAATTAAATAATATTGAAGTTTAATCAAAAAAATATTTAGGTAAATGACAATTGTTTACTTTATATAAAAGCATAACTGACACATTACTCTATATGAGAATCATATTAAGAAATAAAACAAAATAAAGGGTATATAAGAAAATAAGATACATAATTTCTAATGCCTATATTCAAGGATTGACCAGTAAGATATTGGAAGTGGATCAAGGAATACATAATCCTTAAGGATCTTGTTGGGAGTACATGAGTTTTATAATTTAACTTCTTTAGGGAAATCAGGATGAGGAGTAGGATGAGGATCTGGGGAGTGGCAGGACTGTCCAAGGGGGGTGCGGGGTGTGCAGGGGGGGTGTGGGGTGTCTAGGGGGGTGGTGGGGCCATCTGGGGGGTCGGAGGTGTCCAGGGGGTGGGGGCTGTCTAGGGGGGTTGGGGTGTCCAGGTGGCCGGGCTGTCCGCGGGGGTGGTCAGGCTATCCAAGGGGGTAGGGGGAGTCCAGGGGGTGGGCGGGCTATCCAAGGAGGTGAGTGGGGTGTCCAGGGGGTGGGTGGTGCTGTCCAGGGGGTACGGGGTGTCCAGGGGGTGGGAGGGCTACCCATGGGGGTGTCAGGGCTCTCCAGGGGGTCTGGGGTGTCTAGGGGGTGGGCGGGGTGTCTAGGGGGTGGGCGGGCTATCCACAGGGGGTAGTTGGGCTGTCCATGGGGGTGTCGGCACTGTCCAGTGGGGTTGGGGGTGTCAAGGGGGTGGGGGGGGGGCTTTCCAAGGGGTGGGGGCGTCCTGGGGGATGGGGGTGTCCAGGGGGTGGTGGGCAGGTGTCTGGGGGTGGGGTGGACGAGCTGTCAACAAGGGTGGGGGGCTGTCCAGGGGGTACGGGCTATCCAAGGGGAATTGTCAAACCTTTAATAGATGAGTTCTTTTGAAATAGCATAGATTCTCCTACTAGCATGTCAGCATTAACCAAACATAATTTCCTACTACCACAGAACCCTATGATAAATCTAGATAAATCAAGGAATTCAATCCAAATTATTGAATTCTTTTTAATTTTTTAAGTATATTGATATTAAAACATTAAACTTAATTTATAGTAATGAAATGACTCAAAAGTATTATTACCTATGGGTCTATCACACACTCAAATCCTTAGAATATTTTTGGGAATCAATGACAACCTATAAACAGGTTTTATCATCATCATTGTCTGAATGAATTGGATTCCTAACTGATATCATCATGAGCTATAATAAAATTTTTTAACCATATTCTATTGATTTTTTTGGTTATGATCCCTCAAATGAAAGGATTCACTGGTACACATTCTATAGAACATTCCCTATATTATAAGTGACTTGTTCTTCATTTACTAGGGAGGATAACTCATCCCAAGGCACACACTCAACCCACTATTGAAGATGAGTTGTAGATGTAGCAAAAAAACATTTACCGGGAACCAAAATGAATATATAGGAGAATGAAACAACTTAAAATTATGTTAAAATAGATTTACACTAGATGTATGTGTGATGATCTCTCTAGTCACAGTCACACACTTCATTGGAAATAGTAATATTATCTAAAAAATAAATTAATTATTGGTGTTAAATGACATGGTCCTTTTGTAATGTAATCCCCCCTATAACAGAAAAACTATGTATTATCTATACATTTAGGCTGTTATAAATTATAAATAACCCATGAATGTCATTTTACATATCACATATAAAAAAATTCTACCAAACAAATATAATTCATTTCAATAGTTTAACAACATGATAGGTGCCACATGAACAAATGTGTTCTAGATCTATATTTCACTATCATAGTTTCACAAAAATTAGTACATTCTATTGGATCATCATCCCTATGAAGCCAAGTATATAATATCCCATACAAGTAATTTTCTCTAGAGTTTGATTAACTCTTATGACTATTAATCTTGCTAATGACTTCTTGATTCATCGATCAATGATTAATAATAAGGTTCATGTAACCTTCTATGTTTTCAACCATTCCCTAGGAATGTATAACTCACAAAATCAATGAATTCCCTAAATCTATAACCCTTATGTAGTTTCAATTTATAAAATGAGGACCCATAAATCATTGGTGTCATTTTATAAAAATGAACTCCCACATGGTATGAATGGTATCATAATGACTCCTATATGTTGAAAATATTCATATAGAATTAGAAATAATTTTATGTTATTAGGTTAATAAATCTACCTATAGAAGAATTTAATCATACCTTAAATGAAGGTCAAAACAATGAAAGCCGCGTTATGGTTTTAGCATTGACATTATAACACAAATTATATTCCATGGGAAACTAATTAATTAACAAAATATTGGTTCATTTCCCTATTTTCACGGTGAAATCACATCAAAATCCAAACATAAAACTAAAATATTAGATAAATAACAATAAAAACAAGGTAGAATATGTGTATAAAGAATAAAATACCTGATTTGAGATGATTGAGACGGTTTTTCACCGGTTCAGATGGGGGACTTCGCGAGAGGAGGAGAGCGCCGATTAAAGTTAGGGTTCTGTGAAGAATGGGGAATAGCAGCGGCCCGATTGGTTTTGGGGAAAACATTTACCAACAGTTTTTAAAAACCATTGGAAAAGGGTTCTTGAGGCCACCCTTTCCCAATGGTTTCATAAAACTGTTGGTAAAGGGTGACTTAAACACCCCTTTGCCAACGGTTTACTAGAACTGTTGGCAAAGGGGTAACCTTTCCCAACTGTTCTAATGAACCGTTGGGAAAGGGTTCCCTAAACCATCTTTTCCAACGGTTTAACCAAACCGTTGGAAAAGAACCGTGGGTAAAAATGCCATTTCCAGTAGTGAGCCTGTTAAATCAATAAACAATAAATCATGACAAGGGTGATGACACTTGAGTGCATCCTGCTTTATGAGATATTATAGACAAAGAGATTATATTAAACAGTGTGTGTTCATAGGATGGTTTTCGCAGCTGTGAAAATCATTATATCTTCAGTGGCCATGATAGGTTTCTAGTTCCCACTCTTGGTCTGTGAATATTATTCAATCTTTTCAAGGTAATGTTCTAGAGGGTCACACACAATAGCATATTTGATAATCTATCCAATCCCGTTGAATAAGAGTTTTGGACATGGTTGGATCCCTCACTGGGGTCCGATATTTGTTCAAGGAAAAACGATCAGCAATGCAACAAATAAATTCATATCATTAGTTTTTAGAAAAATGATCATTGAAATTATTTTTTAAATGAATTTATGTGAATTATGTAAATACATGAAAAGTATTAATTGATGAATATTAAATTATTCAGGGTTCAATTAATATTTATATGAGCGACGAGTCGAGATAATGACCGAATTATTATCGTGTAATATATTTTAATATATTACAAGGGAATGATATTAATATTTATGATTCAGATTAATAGTCATAAAATGATTTTATTACTGTGTTGATTTTTTGGGGGCTTGGTTGGAATTTCTGTATAATTACATGACACTATATATATAAGAGTAGAAGAGATTTCCAAACACTATTCCTAGAGCTTATCTTTCCCCTCCTCTCTCTCATGATCTTGAGGGTGAGGCTCTAGATCCAAGGAACATGGATCAAGAACTCTCTCAGGCATCTTTAGCAAAGTGATGCAGTGATCGTTGGAGCATCAAAGGTGTTGTCAAAATTCTGTTCTAGCACCCAAATTATGATGAACAGTGCTCCTATGGATTCCATGAAGCATTTGTGGATAGTCTAGAGGAACTGGACTTCAGATTCTTTGATCAACGATTGCCAATGACAAGAAGGCATCATGTGTAGCTTCAGATTAAATTTCGTATTTTTACACTTTATTTTTGTTCGTAAAACCCTTAATGAAAGATCCTATCCTTTTTATGGGTATCTGTTCATTGACATCGACAAGTTCATGTTGAACGTCAATGGAAAAAATTTAAATTCCATCCTATTTGGGGCTTCCACTGCACTAACGGTTCTAAAAAGTGGTATCAGAGGGATGCATGTTGATTTTAAGCCAATGAAATTATTAAATTTGCATTAAAATATAACTATGTTGTTGATACGATCCCAATTCCATAGACCTCATTTGAATATGATATTAAATGACCCATCTGCGGTCATCTGAGGATTAAAATCGGTGTTAAATCTGTTGTTTTATGATCACAGGGTGGACATACATTTACCAGAATAGTTTATTTCAGTAAACCTTAAGGATGATGATTATTTTTATAATTTAATTATAATAATAATAGTTTGATTATAATAATAATTTTATTATTATAATATTCTATTATAATTATATATTACTATTATATGTTTTTTCAGAATTTTTATTCTAATTATAGACTAAATAAATCAATCAAAAATAAGGGTGGAGACGTGCTTTGAAGGTCTACATCAATATAAAAAAATGGGACGGAATATTAAAATACAAGGAGACATGCAAAAGGAGGTTTTGTTAAAGAAATGGAGGGGGTGGGTGGACCAGCAAAGAAGGTCAAGAAAAAAAGGAAAAGAATTGAAGGGGGTGGGAGACCTGAGTGGGTCACCCTCATGCAACATGAAGTGGCCATTCCGGGGCCAGCTCCTCCCTTCCGTCCCACTCTAGTGTGGAACACCAAGCCATAACTTCTTCCCCATTCCTGGTGTGCCACACATGTCTCTACACCTGGTGATCCCTCAGGCCGCTAGCCACCACAGCCTGCACCTCCCCATGAAAATCATATCTGCCTCCTACAACAAGCGTCGATCGCTTCCTCGCAGCTCATCTAGACGCCGACCAAACCAAGGAAACCCAAAACTAGCCCACTCCAATTCCCTGATGAACTGATGTTCACCCAGAAGGCTTTGACCAGCATCGATCCACCTATAATCTAGCCACAGAGCCGTGCAGAGCTGACCAATACTTCCACCCTCAGTCCAGCCTCTTATCTCCAGCTACCACTGCGGTTCGGGACCCCATCCGGCAACCTCCCACTCCCGGCTCCCCTCTTTACTAAATCCTCCCTAGTGCGGTGGGTTTCAAATTTGGGTTCGGGTCCTCTCACACCTTACCGGACCGCCACGGGGGCCACGCCAGACCCCCCTCTGGTGGGGCCGAAGCCATGACCGCTACCTCTCACCAGACCAGCCTCCACCTTCGGCACCAGCCATGTGCCCAACAACCTCCCTTCACAATGCCGACACCTCATCCGTCTCTATAGCCAGACCTTTATAGGTACACTTTTGTGGGTTTGTTTTTGTCTTAACATACAGGTTTTGCCTCGAAACAGGCCTTAGCAGGTCTTCCCCACCCGCAATGGGATTAGGCATACTTGCCCATCCTAGAACTCCCTTTCATGGGGTTAATATCACCCGGATTGAGCCTACACATGTTTGACCCAACCCGCACTAGCCCTGCCCAGTTTTTGGGGCCCATATATTATTTTAATTAATCAAAAATTAATTAATACAATTAATTTAATTAAATTTGAGAATTATATTAATTTAATATGAATTTTTATTTATTATAATTAAATGCGAAATAATTAGTTTAATTGTAGTTAAATTAAATTAACTAATTTATTTAATTTTTAGTTTTAACATTAAATTAATTAAATTGGATAGAATGAAGACATTTGTTTATTTAGAATTAGATTCAAATTTCAATTCAATAAAAAATTCCCTTAAAATTTATTTTAATGCAAGTTTAATTTTTATTCTACAATTAATTAATATACGCCAGCATAGTGTATATGCTTTTCATGATCTGTGGACCGACCCATGTTTGTCTTGTTAATATTATTTGATTAATTAATTAACTAATTCATTTATTTATAGCATAATGGTTCGTAATAATTAGATTAATTAAATAAAATACGGTTTTTGTGTCATCTAAAGTGTCATTATATCTATAAGGGCCTGTGTGCTCATTCTCAGAGTTGTTCTTTATAGCTCAAGAGCCCTTTTCCTACGTGTGAGTACTATTTTATTATGTCTAAATGAGGCACAACACACTTAGCATTGTGTAATGGCAATGCACTAGATAAAAGTTGGATTAATTGGATGAGAAGATGTTTTTATTCAAGTTTCATGCCATGCGACTAAATGTACTTACCCCTAGGTTTTTAGTTGGTCCTTTATTACCTCAATGAATCAGTCAATAGTACCTTCTCATGATTAGGTTTTTCATTTTATTTATGCGTGGTTTATTATTTTGTGAATGTGTATTTAGAGCGCGATCACATAGAATAACTATAAACAATCATGAAACATAAAATGAACACGTGATGTGATGAAATTTTTATTTCTTTCATGATCAGTTGGGAGTGCGATCAAATATTACATTGTTATAAAAATAGAATATGATTTCAATAATCACACTAAAAATAATAAAACCCTTAAGGATATAATAAGTCAAAAAATCATTCCATCATTCAAATATTGACAAAAACGGATGTTTGAGGTGCTGGTCAAGATATAACTAAGGGTGCCTCTTACTACCGTGGAGGTCTTATAAGAATGATGGGTAGACATAATGAAAATTACATCAATTAAATAACTATATCTAGATTTTTATAATTTTAGAGGCAAAAGTTGATTAAATCGTATTTTTATTCTAGAAGCTGGTACATCACACAATAGATCAAGGAACCACAAGTTAAATAGGTCGGCCACCCAAAAGACTACCTCGAACCCTCCATGTAGTGGCATAGACATATATTATAGACTATGAGGGTTGGTTCCAGGATCCTTGCCTCTAGAGTAATCAAGTGACATAGTGTTCCTATTCTAGCATAGAGGGTTCCTAGAATCTAATAAAATAGTTGGAGACATGAAATGATTTATGTAATTAATCAAAATCTCTAAACCGATAATCCAGAAAAAGGAACTAATCTTCTAAAGATTATTTTTTTAGAAAAAATCGATTGTTAAAAAAAAGTTTAAAAACTACAATATTATATTGGACAAAGATAATGTCCTTAAATACATGAGTATCCATGAATAGTACATGAACATGCTCATAGTACTATGACATAGGAAACTCAAGATGCTAGTGGCCCCAACACTGTTAAACTACCACATGAAGCAAGTGTGAAACTACTTACCGGAAAATAATGTACAAATCAAATGATAGTTTTATCATTATTTAATCATTAACGTACGGTGTCAGTGGTGGTTGCTACACTAGGACATTGATAATATAACCTGGAGTCTCATCTCCATGATGTTTTCAAGGAGGAAGTTAAGCAATGTTATGAATGAGGCGACGTTACACCGACATGTGTAAATTGAAAGATCGATCATAATCATTAATTGGATCCTTTTCTCATATCATCTTCACAACATTACTCAAGTTTATTTTTATGTTATAAAATAAACAAGTATTGAATAAACTCTTCATTACTTATCGAGGTAACGTTTGCCAATATAATAAGAATATCAAAGATAATTTCATATTTAATTATTATGGAGAATAAATGGAAATACAATGCAAAAAATTCAATGGAAAGTGATGCCAATGGAACATTCGAGACTTCCTTTAAATAAATAGGTATTAACAAAGGTTATTTTCATTGCATATTATAAAATAATACAATGGAAGTTTAAAAGTAATAAAAAAATTTAAAGAAGAATGTTTTCACTTCTACATCAGGAATAATCATAAATATAATGTTTCTTTTTTACTACATGGATATTTAATACTATATTATTTTCACACATGTGTATTTAAATACACTTACCATGTATGTATAGAAACCTTACTATAAGTCAGGTTTATTCTCCAATTGGCTATGAAATTGTGATACCCATGCCAATGGTGAGAAGTACACGACTTCATTAATTTCCAATTGAAAGATTGTTGTTGAAATATTATTGAGTATAACCACAAACATTAATCTCATGTGTCATTGGATGCATGGAGACATTCTTTTAGGTTCTGGAATGAATGTTGTTTTTGGTATGCTCAATCACTAATTTAGTAATACATGAATCATGGGCAATGAGTGATGAATATAAATGTAATACTTATACCAAGTTGTGAAAAAATAACGCTTTTTCAAGTAATAATAAAAGTGGACTTCATAAATATACCCACTATAGTATTTCAGATTGATATAGCTAAATACTTTTGGTATTATCAACGTATTTAGTTCGGAAGAAAGAGCCTTTAGAAATAAAGGTATGTCACAATGCTTTTGGAAATAGTTCTACCTGTAAACATGAACTATTCCAAGTATAAGCTAGAGGTATATATTATTCATAAGATTCCTTTATGTAATAAAGGAATAATAATGTGAAGTATATGCATGGTCAGGAGATATGAGTTGATTTGGGTTGGGATACCAATGAATATATCGACCAAGAATTCATCAATGATGACAATGTATCTTGGAGTAATTCTTAAACTCACATTACCATATCAACATCACAACATTGATGTTAATAATGAGGATTTATGATGAATTATTACATATCAACATTGATAAAAAACATCTAGCATGAGGAAATTCCTAAACACATTTGTTATACATCAAAATTTTTATGTACGTAGTGTCAATATTACATATAGAAGAATCTTCCATTATATTTCAGGACGTGCTTCAAAAATAACGGCATTATTCCATATATATTCCAACTATAAATGAAAAATGAATAATTCATTGCATTTTGTAAATCCATTATTTCGTATAGAAGTGTGTTTGAATGTATATTGTTTATTAGCACATAAACAAACCTGCATCAAGAAAAACTCATTGTGCATTTATTGTAATAATCCTAATGATTTATTAGTATATTACCTAAAACCAAAAGACATAAAAGTAGGTAGTAAATTAATAGACTACACTTCCATATAAGGGTTCACATCTCTATTATGGATAGTCAGAGCTATATTGATATGAGTTTAGTAAATGCTCAAGACACACAAATAGTTGGCATTGAGACTATTTCCATAAGCATATGTAGAAAAATGTATGTTCCAGAGACCCATACTATGTAGGAAGGATAAAACCATAGTAATGGTATTATATTCAATGTGTCTGGTGATCTATTATTCAATGTGAATAATATTTCCTACTAGAAAGCATTGTTTGACAATTAACTAGAATTGATAAGACCAACTAAAATTTAATTAATGGATTCCATGTGTCAAAGTTCAAAGGGTGATTTTTATTTTGAACACAGCGGTGAGTATTCAAGTTAGTTGATACATGGATGGTGCACGAGTTTTACCAATAAGGCTCGAATGGGATGACCAAGTCATTATACCTAAATCTGTTAGATTTTAATTATCATAGTTAATATCTATGATTATATCATTTAACAGTGGATGTCATGACCAGTAGTCGTGGATGTTGTCTATATGACGCAACCAGAATGGGATGGTCACATCACACAATTCTAATAAAGGTTACATGTTACTGAAATCCAGTTACAGATTAAAGTAAGAAACAATATCATAGAATATACATTTTCAACAAATGTTTTCCATGTTTCTACCAGTTGATAGTGGGAGCGCTAAAGTTTTCCAAGCAATGTATGTTCGACAACATATGAAAAACATACACTGTTCTCATAGTTATTTAAGACGATAAATGAAATTTATTCTCCAGTGACTGGCATAATGTGGAAAACCTATGTTCTAGGGAACAAGATAAACTAAAGTAGATCTATAATTGTCTTGGTCCTAGTCAATCATATATATAAAGACATTGTATTGAAAAATATAAGTTGGAACAATTCAATAGATGAATTGTTGCCTATGTCATATGGAATAATATCTTAAGGTTGAAATGCCTGGGATATGAGAAGACATAACCATGATTAGTTAAATCCATACATCGTAGTGATGGATCAATCACATATTCTATAATACGAAAAAGAACAAATATTGCCAAAATATATTTTACAGTAGGATATGGTGATAAGTGAGACAATATCATATAAGCCTGTGGTAGCCATACCTAATAATACTGAGTAAATTGAAGCTTTTAAGATATCTAGGAACTAGATAAATACAATGCCTGGTTCCAGTTCATGGAATCACACCTGGTGAGAAAATAAATTATCATAATGTAAATTATGATATTATCACTATCCACGATGTCATGTTATGACAGTGGACAAGTGTGATATAATCAGAATACCATCTCTTGAGAAATTTCACACAAATAATTAAGGTCGTAGTATCATAATAGCCACATGCCATTACTATGGCAGTCACGGTAACTAAAGCCATTACTCAGTAGAAACATGATGTTCATCATGTTAGTAGCTAACAAGTTTGGTTAGCAAGTCGGCTATAGTGAAAGTTGGAGTGTTGAAATAGTGGGTTCCCTAGACCCAAATATCTATTGATATTGATTTACATATGTTGTATATAGTTAGCTATACATTATTTCATCTTACCATTATAGTGTAGAATTTTCTACATCAACAATTTAAATGGTAATGTCCAATGATTAATTTTCATATCAAAAGTCTATAGATGATTCTAGCATATAATGAGAACATCTAGATACTATGGCATTCATAGATAATATATTTTCTATGGTCTAGATATATCTAACTGATTATACACTATAGATGTGTGACTATCAGGTTCTAGGGGATCATAATCATTGAGACATCTTCTTATGAAGTTCATAATTGGTGATCTCTGGTAATGAGATCACAAGGAATGGACTGCCAATAGGAACACCACATGTTTCAAGTTTCATTGGATGTTTGTATCTAAAATAATGTGTAATGGTCTCATGACTTGAGATAATTACCAATATATGTAATTTTATTGGGTACATTGTTTTTAAGATGAAAACCATGACAATGAAGTCATGGTGAGGTAGTTTTTGTTGGTGCGTCATTGGGAAAATAACATTGGTTAAATGGTCATGAATGGATCTATCCCTTCTAGTTTTGGGAAGTAATATATCTCAGGAAATGTTGATAATGATGGAAGTATATTTAAAATACCAAGCCCATGGATGTTGATGGTAAATTCATCCACTTAAATCTATAAACAATAAATAATGATAAGGGTGATGATATGAGAGTGCTTCTTGCTTTATGATATATTACAGTCATAGAGATTATATTACACTGTGCATGTTTGTAGGTTGGTTGTTGCCACTGTGAAAATACTCATCTCTTCAGGGTCCATGATGGCTTGCTAGATCCCACTCTTGGTCTGTGAATATTATTCACTACTATATAGATAAGATCTTAGAGGGTCACACACAATAGAGTATTTGAGAATCTATTATATTCAGTTGAATATGAGTTTTGGACTTGGTGATCTCTACCACTAGGGTAAGGGATTTTTTCAATGAAAAATGATCCCTAATGCAATAAATAAATAAATAATATTTTAGTTTAAAATAATGAGAAATGAATTTATTTATTTAATTTATTTATGAGAATTAAGTAAATACATGAAAAATATTAACTGATGAATATTAAATTATTCAAGGTACAATTAATATTTATAGGATTGACGTCTTGAGTTAATGACTAAATTATTATAACATAATATATTTCAATATATTACAAGTGAAAGATAATAATATTTATGACTCAAATTAATATTCATAAAAATATGTTAGTAGAGCATTGATTATTCGGGGGTTGGGTTGGAATTTTTGGATTATTACATGAAACTATAAATATAAGAGGATATGAGATTTCCAAAAACTATTCATTGATCTTATTTCTCCTTTCATCTCTACAATGATCATGAGAGAGAGAGAGGCTATGGATATAAAGAACACAGATCGAGAACTCTCTCAGTAATTAATAGCAATGTGACGTAGTGATCATTGGAGATTTGAAGGCGTCGTTGCAATTCAACCCAAGCACTTGGATTACGATGAATGCCTCACCCATGGATTCCTTGAATAGTGTGCGGAAGATCTAGAGGAATTACACTTCAAATTCATCCAGGACTGATCTCCAACGATGAGCAGACGTCGTAAATGGATTCTGAATAGACAAAGCATTTTTACAGTTTATTTTTGTGCTTAAAATCCATCATGTGAGATTCTCAGCTTTGGCTAGGCACCTGTTCACTGATGTCGACAAGTCGATGTCGAATGATGGGGGAAATTATTTAAAATACCACCTTTTTGGGGATTCTTCTACATTCCTGGTTCCAACTTCTATAGCGTTGTACCACCTCACGATCCAATGCCATTAGTTTTTACATCATCCCCTCTCAAATATTGATAAATATATTTAATTTATTGTATATATATTATATTTGAAAAAATATTTCTACATATAGAGTTATAATATTTTATATATCTTCATAATCCCTTTTTATGGGTATATGATTAAATG
This sequence comes from Viscum album, assembly GCA_963277665.1. Classification (NCBI taxonomy): domain Eukaryota; kingdom Viridiplantae; phylum Streptophyta; class Magnoliopsida; order Santalales; family Viscaceae; genus Viscum; species Viscum album. The sequence goes on from OY728127.1 coordinate 806,345,081, forward strand.
ACTTATGTGTACAACGAACTACAGATTCACGAAACCATGAGATCTATTTTTAATTAATTCTTTAAATAGAAGGTAATACTGATAAAAACAATAAATAAAAGTGATATACATGAACAAAATATGATATTAATGAAATATTTATCATTATAAATATGTAATATATCATTTTAATTCTTCCACTAAAAACGGATAATGTCGATCACACGTACATGTAGAGTTCAAAGTTCACGAAGAGATGTCATTATTTTTTTCATCACCACATCACATTTATGAAATATATATATAATTATTTTTAATGAAATAATATTATATTTATGATATAATTATGATTATGCATTTATATGATAATTGTTAGCTTTTTTCAGTCATGATCACTGAAAATAGAAATTTTTCTCAGGCTTACAGACTACCTACTATCTCCATGATCGTAACATAGTTCATTATTCAAATCCATATTTAACAATTTCCTTTAAAAGTGTAAATTATGCATAAATATTTAATGGATATTATTCATGTTATATTTAAATAATTGCCTATTTGACAACTGTCAACACAATAAATCTATTTTGAAACAGTGAACTAAAGATCCTCAAAACACCCAATGTGGAAATAATTGATTTAAATATGTCATTAAAAATAAGTAAAATAAATTATTTATGTAAATTTTTTAAAAGAATAAAATGATCTTAATAAATAAAATAATTGAAATAATACTATTTTAAGGGTATTTAACTAAAACATAGATGTTCTCGACTCGATATAAGGGTTTCACATCTGACAGTTATTTCTATTCGAAATATTCCATATTCAATAATTATTTTTTGTATGATGTGTATATACCAACCATGAGTATCAGGTATTATTATTTTAAGGAATATAATTTGGATTTAAACATACTTATGAGGTCCTCTCTTTTAATGGGGTTGGATCTAGATATTTCCAACATTGTAAGTGACATTGTCTCAATTTACATTCATTGTGTCCTATTTTATTATAATGAACCTAATTTAATTTATATGGTTTATATACTTCCCCTTTTACATATAATAACAAGAATAATTCATTAATAATCAAATTATCTATTTTCATTTGATGTATTTTATCCAATGGGGTTTGAATTGAAAATTAACATAGGGTAATGAACATCATAACTCAATTAATTTTCATTAGGTTATTTTGTTTAAACATTGTATTTTTTTAATATTTATATATTTTCAATATTTTTTATATAATATATTGTATTTCAACAGGTTTTTTCTGTATTTATATTTCATACACATAATCAATTCATTAATTAAGTCTCAAATTCAATGGTATGATTTTTTACTGGTTATTCGTCTAGAAGTTTCTATCTTTTAGAATTATGTCTATGACATGCACCAATATTCATTTGGGAGGCATATATACTTTCCTTTTACATGATGTATCGTGAAACTCCATTTTTCAAAGATATTTAATGTTTCATTATATATTATTCTTTCATCATTATTATGATTGATGGGTTACCAATTTGGAAATGACATTTTGTTGCAATATCCTTCCCTTAATGATTGTTTATGATTAAGCTTACTTTAGAGGAAATAAATTTATCTTCTTTCCCCAAACCAAATATATTTCTCTTATAGTGGTTATAAATGTGGTTAACATGTTTTATTTCCATTTCCTACCTTATGGGTTGAATAAGAAACAAAAAAAGTAGTTTGTAAGTGATACCAAGAATTTAATTTAATTTAGATCGTGTATTATTGTCTCCCATATCATTGTTCTTTATTTTATTTTGAAAATAAAATTTTAATGAATAATTTATTTCATAAATATATTTTGGATGATATTTTACATTTTATTAAACATCTTTAGAAGGAAAGTTTTTAACATTTTCCAAATGGGTCACTTTTGGAACCCTTTTTCAAAATATACTTATAGAAATATTTGTTTTTGACATTTATAACATGATTGAATTATCCCACAATCATTTACATTGTTTTAATTTAGGAGTCCATTAATTGATTCAATGTTGTTTTCAAATAATTTAAATTCCTCCAAATTAGATTATTTTTTTAAAAAAAGTGATTTGAAGAGTGAAAAAGTTATTTTTCCCAAATATGTTTCTAATGATCCAATAATGGTATTTTTATTCATCAATGTCAATAACCATTTTAGATAAAAATTACCCGATGGATATTTTTTTATGATTCCATCTTATTTCATTTTCAGGATGGATTAATAATTTTTCAATTAATATAACAAGGAACCCACTTCATTTTCATACGTTTACCATGCTTGAAATAAATTATTATGGAACCCATTTTTGTTCCATGTGTTAATATAGTTATGAAAATAATAATTGAAGTTTCAATGACATTATAATTAAATGAGTTATCTATGTACTTTATTCATGATATGTTTCTTGGAAATTATTTAAAATTATGGGTGGTCCCATTATAAACCATGGATGGGTGGTTCAATTATACACAATGAAAAGGTGGTTCCATTATAAACCAATGAAATGATGTTGTGTTATTAACCAATTATGGTTGATTTCTTAATAATATAATGATGGGTGGGTTTGTGATATACCTAAATACATTGGGTAATCTAGAGATAGAAGTTGGAAATATTGGGTAATCAATTTTTATGGTGTGATATGATAAAAATTTCTTTATATACCAAAACACTTTCATTATGATTTCTATGGTTATTAATTTTTTCATTTTATCAATACTGAAATCACATGGCTCATGATTATTGACTCTAATGAATCTATCCATTTTCAAATTAATACACAATGGTTTTATGTTTGATGATCCATGTATTTATGGGTATTGGTATTCTAATGTTATGCTAATTCATAATGATTATGTCATCATAGTGTTATTATTATCATATGATCACTGATTTCATTCAATTTTAAATTCATATGTTCACCCTAAATGAGAGTTTTATTACACACTTCTTTTGTATCCATTTCCCTAGGTTATCAATAATGATGTGAAACTGATAATTTCAATAATGATATTATATTGATGATTATGATTACCTAATGTTCAATATAAAAATATATGTATAGTGGGAGATGATATTCATAATTATCATATTGTTTTTATGAATCCATAATGTTAAGAGTATTTCCAAATTCTATAGAACTTTTCCATAAAAGTTTCATGAGAATTAAAGTGATCCAATATTTCATTTTTATTTTTTATTTTTTAGATTTCAACAATCTATTCACCTACATCAATATCATATCTAGAAATGAAATGTTTATGATTTTTTCACAAGAATATAGTTTGAGTTCTTGAGGTTTTTATATTTAAATTCACTTTAATTAATATAATTTGATTCCAATAAGAATACTAAAATTTAAACAATGAAAAAAAATAATATCACTTAGGATATCAAACACAATTCTAGAATATTTATAATGTAAGGATTTTGGGGTTATCTATACAACTAAATCCTTTTATAGATACTATAAGTGGATGTATTATTTAGTATAGTTGTATCTTGGGGTAGTAGCCCAGAAAATGGTGAATTTTATATTAAATCAATAATCACATAGTTCATGTTAAAGATTCCTATATTTACTTATTATTTCACAATACCAAGGTATCTACATTAGATGATACACATTCTTATTATAAACTATCATACTTATAAGTATATATTCAAATAGTGAAACAAGATTACACAATTATTTCATGGTCAACATGAAAAGTATAGTCCATCATGTGAATATTATTTATAACTATGAAATGATGATTAGAAACAACTATTAACACGAATAATAATGTTTCTTATATCTAATTCCTTAGGGTAGTTATTCAAACTGACCAACTAGATTCATATAACACACATCCCACAAGAATGAATGTGAAAATATATTCTGTATCCCAATGTAAACATCTTGAAATAATTCCTGGTCATTACAATATATGAATTGATTAGGAGATGAAGTATATGAGCTTTAAAAAAAATTCAAATATAGAGTAGGATTTTATTATACCCTATCCACTATCTAGTGATGGGGACTAGTGAAAATATAAGGCAATATTTAACAAAAATTTGGATAATGGATTAATGGTGTAATATGTGGAGAATTGTATTATCCTGTAGAAGCATACTATTGTACAATAACCTTGGAATAAATGTTTTACAAATAAATAAAATACCAGGTATATGATACTCTTACATCTCAATTATATGAATGAAAACAAACTAATCACCTTGATATACTATAAGAGTCTTTTGATGACGATGAATTATTAAATTATAGAATAGAAGAAAAAATGAGACATAATTTGGAGGAATACAAAGAATATGTCGAATAAGTTTATAGATGAAATATTTTTAAATTTTCCTCAATGAATAATAAAAGTTATATTACACACCATATCTAAGTCAAAATCTATAAAACGTTTCCTAAATTCTACTAGAGATTTATCACACCTATATCTATGTTTCTTGGAGTTGTAGTAAAAAGACATGGTGAAATAGAAAATAAATTATATTTTGGAAATGGTTTTCCTAAGAAAAGATTGTGAAGAATATTTTTTAATGAAGTCATACTAAGATAAATAATAGATAATTAGATATGGAGTCAATCTAAAAAAATATGTCATACGATGTGAACAATATTGTGATGGATTTAGATTTTGATTCAGGGAGATTCCAAAAATTTCCCTTTAATGGTATATAATTTATAATATTTTATTACATTGAAATTTCACAGAACCAAATATAGTCAAAGGTTAAATATCATTGTATTTTGAATTTTTTTTCATCTATTATATTTGTAATTATTAGTGCTCGATAATAAATTTTTTAGCCCTTGTGAATTAAAGGATCCCAAAAACATTTGGTAACATGATATCCCATAAACATTAACGGAGGGAGTATTAAAGGGATTTTTTATTGTGTATAATGATTGGTATGACACTTATGTTGTGTTTATTAAATTTATATTAGTAAAAAATAAAAACAACCAACTAGTTTTACTCCGCAATATAAACAAACATGTGATTCACATTAACCAACTTATTCTTTATGAAGTTAAATCTCATCTGTTTTTCTAGGAAATCATTCCATCCATTTCCACATTTCATTTATATATAATGTTTATATATATTGATACAATGTTTCTATATGTAATGTGTACAAGTGTATTGATTGTTTTATTAACCCAATATGGTCATGATAATCCTCTTCCACTTGAATTTTCTATAGTGGTGAAGAAAAACTAAGAATCATGAATTTTATGTTTTTAATGTTTTTATAAAAATATCACCCACAATTGGGGTGTATGTTTCTTATCTGATTAGCTTCTGAAATTGAATAAGTAAATAGTTATATATATAATTAGGAGGAAATCATCAATACTATATCAGACACATTTCCAAAAATGTGAGGAATATATTTCATGATGAAGCGATGATGATGGATATCGTCATGCATAGATAAAAAAATTTCAACTTTTTCACTTCTTCAATATAATGAAAAAATTTCATTTTCATTCACATGATAATGTTTGAATAGAATATGAGCCACATAGGTGAAGGTTTTCTTAGTTATAAGATGATATTACTATGGTTAATCATGGTGTCTATGATTTAAAGATGTAGATTCTAATAATAGAAATGGAATTGACATATTATTGGAGAAGAGTAATATATTCAGAACCATAAACATTAATTAGTTAATCAGTGGCCTTGTTAAGGGTCTTCGAATGCTTCCAAAATGGGTGTACATTAGGAGAAATTTTATCATTGTGTAGTGTAATTTATATTATTTACTGTATATATTACTGATTATATTCCTCATGGTTGGTAGTATTTACACCACGTTTTGTTATATTTTGAAGATAATATTGATGAAGATTCCCCTGATCGAGAAAAATGGTTTATTTGACAAGCAAATCGATTTGAAGGGAAATAATGTTAGGAACTGATCACTTGTTTCAGCAGCAATGTGATGGAGGTAATATAAGATAAAATGTATTGATAATTTGGAATGTTTTATCTATTTAACTTTTAATGTATGAAGAACATTATGACATGTTCAGCAATTTACATCTCATAAGAACCATATCTTGATCCCTTTTAAGAGCTCAACACAATTTTAAACTATGATTTTTCACTATGGATTCATATTGGGGAGTCTCAAAAATTAAAAATCCCAAGTACCAGCCAAAATTGATACCTACCAAGAACAAGTATCCAATAAAAGGATTTCCAATGTGAATAATTATTTAGAATGAAGTATAATAGTTTTAAGGATATGAATAGTGTTTGAGATAAATAATCATTTATAGTGAAGTTTATAAAAGGAATTGATGCCCGACCATTACTAAAATGAGTTATAATTCTCATATATTATGGATCATAGCCTAAAAATAATATAGTTTCATAAATCAATAAAAATTATAATAAGGGTTAGACCTTAGGTCATACTTTTTAGTGGGTTTTTTAAAAAATTGATTAAAAGTCATGAAATAACCCTATAAGGACCACTTCACCCATAGTAAGCCAATTATAAAATAATAATCATTCCTCCAATAGGTGAGGGGATGGATATTTGTACCGAGTACTCGTATTACACACATCGGGTGGTGTGGGATTATCCTAAGGTATCAACACACACAAACACACATTTCCAAACAACATAATTATGATGAATGTAAATATAATATTATTATCAAAAGAAATGCATAAAACTAAATAAAAATTCAGATTAAGACATAGTTATTAAAATTAAAAGTGAAAAAAGTCCACAACAACTATAAAAGAATATAAATTAAGAGAAATATATTGGTTTTCTATCAATATGAATCTCCTAGAACAGAATATTTTCCATCATTAAATACTACACTCCACCAACTATTAGTCCTCTCGGAACTCTAACATTGTTCCCATCATTTTAATAAGATAAGGAACATGTAGTGAGATCCATGATAGGTGTGAGTATAAGTATACCATGTCAGAAACCATGAAATCCATAAAAAATAATATATAAAAGGATGTCGGATCACATGAAATGATATCATCAACAACCAAAATATACTCAATTTGGACAACTAGTCGCATAGTTGGGTCAAAATTGAACTAATAGACTAGAATTTCTCTCACTATTTCAAGGTAATTACCAACCGGAAGAACTCACTACATGAGTCATACTAACATATATAGTTCTAATATAAGGTTCTAGGATAGTTCACTCCTTCCATAAACTAGAAGACATTAGAACTCAAAAGATCATGATAAATAGATGGGGATCACACCCAGAGACCGTGGTGGATATCTTACCCTACTGAGAGTAATCTAATTTTATAGGGATAACATGGCCTAAATATTGGTAATGAGATAACTTACCCAACATAGAGAGTAATGGTATATGAACACAACCTGGGCCACATGGTGGGATACCAAACCATATCTAAAACTAACCTATAGAGGAGATCACTAATCCTATTTTTAGGATGGTATTCCTCACTACACCCTTATATGGATGGATAAATGAAACATAACCTACTAATAATTAATTATGATAAAGATAATGGTGAAATTATCTTGAATTTAATGGATTACATTGTTTTTATAGGGAATACAAAAAATTTGTATTATCTTACCCAATCATTCCTAAGTCCATGTCATCCATCAAATTCTCGGGTACTATAGTCATGCCCATGTACATTGGTCTCATTTTTCACATTATCCATGTCCTGGACCCTGAACACTATAGTACACTCTATGTTACTGACCAAGGCTCACACAAAATGTGAACACTCACGCAGTGTGTAATTAATTATTCTACATGTAAATCCGTACTATCTTCGGGGGGGGGGGGGGGGGGTCTACATGGTATGTGTTACAAAAAAATAAAATATGTGTATTTCTTTTTTTTCATAATAACTCTATAATATTTCATGTATCTCACATGATCCTCCATATCCAATGAATATTCTATAAATCAAGGATTTAGATCTCTAGTATATGGTCTGATTATATAAATCTGTCATTGGTGGCCGGATTCAATCTATCCAATATCTCAGGTATTCCTCTTGTAGTATCACATCACTATGACACCAACCAAGAACAAAATAACAGTTTATCCAATCCTAATATTCCTTCATCTCTATCACCCCTAATTTGTTCAATAAATACTGAATATAATCCCATATAAATGATCCATCACAAAAAATATAGTTTTTTCAATAATTTATTTCAATGTTTTCACAATTCACCAGACAATGAATAATTCACAATGAATGATCGAAGAAAATGTGGAGAGAAGAAAAAATAAAAAAATAAAAAAACAAAAAAAATTAACATCGGATATTTATTCATATTGGACATAACATTTTGATTAGTAAAATTTTTAATGTTGAAGAATAATGATGTGTCAACCAATCAATTACTAATACAGAAGAAATATCACCAACCATAATGAAAAAACTAATATATTAATTAATTTTATAATGAAATTAATAAAAATTGGATAATGGATGAGGAAATATAAATATTATACCAAGAAATAAATTCACTACCTCTCGGATGGATATGTTAGTGGTGAATAATAAATCCCCAATAATTTCTGTTAGATGCATCCAAGAACCCCAATGAAGAATGATTTTTTTTGTCAAACTGAACATAGATTCATGATCTCATTTCTTAAAAAAAAGATCTCATTCACACCCATATCAAGTCTATTGGGTTATGTGGTTAATCCATTGGAATTTTCATAACTATGATTAAATAATAGTAGATTAGGTCACATAGATTAAATAATCCATCATTTATTTATTTATTTCTTTATTTCTCACACAACCAAATTTAAACCAAACACCTCATGATTATAATGGTTATGTATCAACAAGGTTCAAATCCACATTTTTCATTTAATGGATGTCTCATATTTCCTATATGAATCACAATTTGTAGGATATTCATTTTTAATAAAAAAATTAATGAACATGATATGATATAGATAATAATTTTATTATTTGAACACCAAGGATCCCGAGGACCCAGAATCCTATTTTAGCATCATTATAGACTCAAAAAATGTTTCGTAAAATATTATAAATTTTTACATGAAAAAATATATTGGGTATATTCTAGCAACCTCCAATATTTTCATCAAAAAAATACAAAAATAGTAATAAAAAAAGATGATGATACTGTGCTCAAATATAATTTTCCTTCTCCCATGTTACCTCTAAAAGATTTATTTGCATCAATTGGACACACACCATTGGTAAAAATCACCAATGATGAATATTATCGTTGAAATATTTATTCTATACTAGATACTCTATGAATGTAGATCCATAATTTATGTCTAGAATTCCCGAGTCAATATCAAGCGTTGGGTAATGCACATACCTCCTTAGTTACAACCTGTGGAAGATATTGGTAACATTTTCTAACTATGGTGGTACTGATAGATTTATGTCACCTATCCATCCCTATATAGTGTATGTAAATAGTCAAAGAATCTTGGATATAACATTACACCCCAAAAAATCTCTATAACCCACATCAAGGTGAAACCATTAGTAACACATTGTCTCACTTTTCAAACTTTAGAGGCCTCTTTCATAGGTCTACATAAGACTTTTGGAAAATGTCCGATATGAACTCAAGTAATAGTTACTTGATTTATAAATACATTATTTTGAGCAGTTGTTTTAAACATAGTAAGAGTTAACCATGATATTTTACAGTGTATGGTGGTCAATTCCACTTGCACCCTTATCATGAAGAAGCAGATTATGGTGTTACTCTTAGTTAGGGAATGTTTCCGTAGGAGTATCAGATGTCATGGTCTGACTCTTTTGCAAGATTATATTTAGTAGTGTCTAGTCCTTTACAATTGTATGGGTAGGTGTGTTAGAATGGGGTGTTACAGGTTGTGCCGATGAATAAAGAAGAGTGGAAGTTTCATGTGCCCTACTATAAATTGATGTTACATCCAATGATGGTATTGAAAGACCAGACTCAATAAAATGCACGACCCCACTTATGGGATAGTCTTCACGTGGAAAGGGAAACTTCTTTGAATACCCTCTATAATAATGAATCAACTCAATTTTTTTATTGGAAATAAATTCATTTTGGCACATCCTTTATCCACATATCAGAGAAACATATTCATCCCACCTCTAATATAGGGTTCCACCTCGTCTTGGGAGTAATCATAATATTGGAAGGCATTATAGCATATAGGAAGATGTATAATAGAATTATTTTCTTATTCATTTACCAATACAATGAAATATTAGGTTATAAAACTAGGACGCCATTCTCTACACACTCCCATAGAAGGGATTTGATAAAAATTTGAATGAAAAAGAATTTTTTGGAGAGAAAATATGGGCTATAAGGATTGATTATAATCATCTTTCCCATATAATCCGTGAGAAACCCATCCTGAAGTGGTATTTTTTGTGACCATTTTTCGAGATACCCACTAACATTATCAATGATTATCCTGGTCGATGAGGTATGGAGAATAAAGATGAAAAGAATATACCATAAATTCATACTAGTGACCACTTTATATCTTACAATCATCACCCAAATGCCAAAAATGATCAATAAATAGAAAATAAATATGGAATTAGGGATACTGATTATGTTTTAGTAAATTCAATAGTGAAAATTATTTAACAGATAGCCCAATAAAAATAGGAATTTCCCACTAATATATAATAGAATTTATCCTTTTTTGATATGGAATAGGATCTCGTATTGATGATATGGTTTTTTAAAGACTATATTAAGTGACTAATCCTCTAAAAATAGAGAATCCATTAATATTAAGTCAAAACAGATCTTTGAGCATGAATCCCCACTAGATAGATGACACCCATTCATGAAAATAGTCATGAAACCCACCAGGCTAAGGCTCAAGAACATCTCATGTATCAGTAAATAACTCCATTTCACATAATCCTTGATATTCATAATTTACAAATAGGATTCCATACTATCACAGACCTACTGTGATGGGACATAGTGAGGAAATGTAGTGGTCGAAAAAACTTCCTTGAGGTATGGATACATGTTCACCCAGTCAATGATGGAGAAGAGGAATAATATACATAACAACATCCATAAGTTATCTTTCATAATGTTTAGAATGGACCTTTCCATGACTGGAGTTTGTTCAGGTTAATCCTAATTTCCCTGGATGGAATGAATTCATCATACATAAACCCAATAGAAGATATCAAACCTAGTTGGTAGATTTTCCAAAGGATGATCCATAACTAAACATAGGAGATATGAAAATATATTTTATCAGGGAACCAATGGAAAATAAAATATTTATGTATCCTCAAATGATGATAGATGATGAGCTAAGATATTCATACTTCTGTTTAAATGTGAATGGAATTTGGATGATTTGAAAATTTTATGATTCTCTGTGAAACACATAATGGGAAATCCCATTCATAATTTAAATTTAAACGTGGCCATATATCCCATTTTTATCTCTAAATTATTCTTGTTTTATATATGGATGAGTTAAATTTTTAGACACAAAAATAACTAATCGGTTGGCGGAAAAAAGTGCTACCATCTGTACTATGAGGGTAGTTTTACAGCATATAAGACACCACTTGGTCTAACCTCTAACCAGTTGAATATCATCATAAATCAACATCTTAATATATTTTAAAGATGATTATAGAAAACAAAATGGATGACTTTAACAGTTGAGGGAATGGAAAAATCATCCAATAGGCTGAATCCATACATATTAAGTCAGTATGATAGGGGATGAATCTAAAATTTAATAGAAAGTAGCCTCTTGAAAACAAATTGTTAGATATATCGGTTACTGAGTGTCAATATTTCGAATGAAACCATGGTCCTTTGTTAAGAAATATTAGTTGATTTCTATGAAACGGAGATATAATCCATCTATAAAAACAAAGGAATATGTATCATTCTATTTATATATCATCTCAAAAAATATACATGACTTAATCAACATCATGTGAGTCAAATAAAACCTAAATGGATTCAGTATCACATGTACTAATATATTTCTAGTGCACCACATGAGTCCTAGTGATTTTAATCACATGACCCATAGAGACCAAACATATTTCATATCATATGAAACCTATCACAATATTATAATTTTATGAGACATGAAACAAAAAGAACATGAACTGTTTTTGAAAACATTATAATGATCAAGTGATCATGAATCCAAGAAATAAGTTCATGCAATGTTTTCTAAGATTTCATTGCATTCTAGGATCCATATTAATGATCACCAAATTATCAAAATTTTATTCATTGGTCTGAATATTTGAGTGATGAGGAATAACAAAACATACAATTATATCTCAGGAATGATTCAAAAGAAAATCTCATGTAGCAGTCTAGAAAATAGGTATTGGGATCAATCATAATGAACAATTATTGTAAATAATATCTTGTGATGAGGAATTATGATGGTATCATGTGACCGAAGCAATAAAGTGACATATGAATATTTAGAGATTCTGGTAGAATGAACGAATCCTTCTCCCCTTATATATATAATGATCTACAAAATTCTAATGGTTTCCCAGAAGCCCAAATGTCACCCAAGAAATCGACAAGAGGTAGTTGAAAAGACTTAGGTGGGAATTCAATATTCTCAGAACATAGTCCTTGTATATGAAAGTGTTTCTCAAGAGTGGGGGAATTGTGGATTATATTCAAATGAGTACCATCAATTATATCATCAAAGAAATATTAAAAACATGTGTATTATTTTTTATAAAATAAGGTACATAATTTGGATGAATCACACATATCGCATAACACTCAAGTGTACATGCTACAAAATGACCATATGATGGTAATTATAATGGTTTAGGAACAGTTAATGATATTTATATGATCATGTGACGAATCCTCCAAAATATTACATCCTCTTGTTAAGGCAACTAGGTAGGTGGTTGAGACCTCTTAATGCCCCATATAACATGTTTACCGTGTCGAACAAGTGCATTTTGTAATTCGACCTCTATAATGTGAATGACCATAGAAATGTTCATTCTACTATGAAATACACCATCATATTCACCAAAAAAGAAGGAATTTTCCACGGTAATTCATGAACATCATCATAAAACCCAACATTGATCACATGGAACACCCCATGCAGGATGAGGTATTTTCCATTATAATTCTCTCACATCATCACAATACAAATAATTGATCATATGATGAATCACAAAAATGAAAATATATTATTGATGAAAACACTCAGATGACATCCCAATATCCCATTTCCTTGTAATATAAGTATTTAATTATAAATAAGAAAAGGAAAATACATCATGAAGAGGGGAAGGTACATTGATCCTCATGAATAAGGGGATATAAAACCCTAGAAATAAACATTTATCATGTGAATACCCCTTGAAATTTCATTTGGATCCCTTGAAGGAAATTGAAAATATATATTGACATCATGATAGGAACTAAGAAATGTAGAATATGTCTCATGAATACCTATCGATATGTCGATAAGATTAGATGGCTGAAAAATGACAAGTCATATTCATCTATTGAAGGACCTAAAAAAACTCATCTATGATCATTTGAAGGACTTTACATGGGATTTCAAAAAAATTTAGGACTCATATATATTTATTCCTAACATTGTAAAGGTAATTTGAAATATACAAATAGTTTTTAAAAATCTCTATGATCAGACAATTACTAATAAAAATAGAGATGGTTGGATATTCATTCGTTCATATAATGTCATGAGATTCATAGGATTACCTATAATAGGTTCATGTGAATCATGTGACATAAAAATACATCCATAAACTAAAACACATATTTTATTGATATGGGTTGTGAAATGTATTATATAACAGTGTAGAGGGGCCTATGAATCCACCACCCATCAAATAATATATTTCAAACACATACATGTGAAGACAATAATTAAGAATGAGTGGAATTAGCATAGTGTAAGGTCATGTGATAAAAATACCATCCACTTGGTAAATCCTGGGGAACGACCCATATGATCACACAATATGAATATTTTCTTGGCATGATAACATTATAGAACACATGGATGAATTATAGAATGTTATCCAAATTTTGATAAGGGGTTTTTACATGTTATTTAGGTCATGAAGAACCTAAATAGATTAATTTGTCAAAAACTATGAGACATTTATAAAATAAAGAATAAAATATACTAATTATGATTGGAGAATTATTTGAATACAAATAAACTCATCTTCATGCGCTTTATAAGACCTCAACAGATCATGAGATGTCCCTAGGGAATTCAAACCATGTATTGTGAAACCCTTCCTACATGCCATTTCTTTTTTCTGATGTCCTCAAGAAAAATCAACCAAGACATAGGAATTTCATTGAAAATATCACCAATGATTCATAAAAACCTTGAGGCATGTCATCTTAGAAATGAAATGACTCCCAGACATGACATCTAGTTTAGGTGACATCACCTATACATATAATGTATCGCATAGTCCCCTAAACATATCTTGAATGTCATGAGAAAGCACTGAGATATGTCAAAAATGTCATGAAGAATCCACACTAAATATTTTTGTTGATCATATAACGTCACATTGAAATGTCACAATGTCATTTGAATTATACTAAGCATGATAGAAAAATTATGTTATGTCCTCTAGAAATGTCTATACTGATCATACAATATCGTCACTGAAGTTCATATCGGAGTGGGTAATGCATCTTCCAGGGATACGGTATATATGCGGCATGGAAGATGCATTCCCCACTCACTAAATTTACTTCTATAACAAGAATATATATGATGAAATCATGAGGACCAAGGTCAATAGGGAATCTATGTAAGTGTATGCTCTTAAACTAACAAACATTCAACCCAATGAGATCTATTATCTTCTATGGTTTAATCTCCATACCTCATCTATCATGTAACATCCCCTGATCATTATGTCTCTCTTGTGGTAGAAACGAGTTGGTAGTGAGACCAGATGTGAAACTCCCCACATGGTATATGCAATCAACTAGAAGATTTGGTGTGATATGTATATTGGTGAGACTAAAAAACCTTTTATAGATTTATAATTGAGCAGGATAATCAAATAACACTTATATATAAATATCAGTTTTCCGGAATATATAATAGGGATGAAAAGAAAAAATAAAATCCAACTGAGTGATAAAATAAATAAACAATGAATAATGGAATTATTTTATGTAATTTTACTTAATGATATGAAAAATATAGTACATATAAAATTCTAGAAAACTCAAATAATGATTAAAAATCCCCTAGTTCAAACATGATATCAAGAAAATCTCTATAATATATCCTATCCAGAAATAGTCAATAAAAAACAAGGTGTTTTATCTTTTCAAAAGAAGCATTGATTTTATCTTTTTTGATACCATATGGTCACCCAAATAGGGTATGATTATACAGTAGAAGGTCAGAAAAATCATATACAAACAAACACATCTGATTAATAGAAAATTCAACAATTCCATAAAAATGTGTGTTAATTATGTTCCCAATTAAATTAGTACCACATCAACCCACTTCAATACTATTAGAAATTCTCTCCAAGCATGTATCATGACCATTCTAGCCATAACCGTATATCCATGGAAGAAAATTACAATATTTAGAACCATATCAAAATGCCTCTGATCATGTCTCACAAAAATTTAATCCATTACATTATAAGTACTATATAATTCAAAAAAAATTCAATGTCCAAACCCACTGTATGAGAATTTAATATTTTAATCATGTTCGAGATGGGTATATGATAATTTCAGCATGTAACTCGAAGACCATCCCTTTATATAAGCATTTAATCATTTTTCACATGGCATTGATCAGTTTATAATCATTTCATCATGTCTCAGGGAATATTATTTTATATAATAACTTAAACATGTCAACTAGACCAACCCCCCATATAATTATTTTATCAAATAAAGTGGGCCTACGACCTATATAATCAAAAAAAAATTTAAATAACAACATATGTCCTAGAAACCATGATATCCTAATATCACATCATAAGGCTCAATGATTAACTATGAAAATTAAAATGTGTCATTCAATTATAATTTTCAATTATGATTTTGTGTAAAACCCAAAACATTATAGTTACTTTGATCATTAGGGAAATAAAATGTCAATATATATCAAGGAAACACCAAAATACCATGTCATGATGAATAAACATTAATCCATAAAACAATACCTCTATAATCAAGGGTTCCATAACTCAAATAGTACCCTCATGGTAGGTGAATACAAATTTGGAATAAAGGGACTATGTAGAATAACTCAGGGTAACATTTAATTAACTCATTCACAAGCTATGTTTGTGAAAATAAAATATTTCACATACATGATAATTATTAAACAATAGGTTTATGGTCTATAACATAAACCTTTTACCAGTGATCAAACAACGCTTCAAATATCCAACACCCCATATGGAAGAAGGTGTAGATGTTCACATGAAGGATCTTAGACCACAAACGATCAAAACAAAAACTCTAAATACACATAGATACAATATTTCACATCAACGGTTGGAGAAAAATGGAAGATAAGTTGGAACAAAAGAATAACCAAATTCTTGGGGTTTGATCGCATGACCAAGATGATTCGAATTGTGGGAAGGGACAAAAAATCATATAGATGATTTTTTAGGTCGATAAGAGGGTGTTTGATGAATGAATAAGAAAAAACATAAGATCACATAACATTTAAAATTACATCTTGGTACATTACATATTGGGTAATTCAGTTACAAGTAGCATCTTCCATTTTATACTGATGCGAAGAATACCGCATCACCATGGGAGATTCTTAACACTACCCAAGCATTAATCAATGTGTAATTCCTTCACAATGTTTATTTATTTCACATTATTAACCAGGATGATGGTATTTTCTTATAAATAGATCATTATTATGTAACTTCATTATAGGACATGTTTTTTATCTACACACTTCCTTCAACATGCTTCCCATTGGAAAAATCCTGACTGCATAAGAATCCATCCAAATGACAAAAAACCATCATAACCCATTTAAATAATATCTACCTAGACTCCATTAATTGAAAGAATATATATCCCAAAACAACATGTCATTTTACCAAACAAAGGATCTGTATCTCGGAAAAAGACATGGGCACCTCAGATCAAATTAACAACTTTGGAAGGGACATAACTGAAAAAAGGTGATTTCATAAAACCTCCCAACTATATAACTGATCATCCACTAACTACATCAAGAATCATATTGGGTATATGGAGAACATATTTGGAAACCATTCTCATATAAAAAATCCTGCTCTGTGGTTTCCTCATGAAATTTCCCATACTACCCCTACACTCGATCCAATGATATTATCTTACCCAGATACATTTCTCACTATGTTCCATAGATGTATCAGATTCTCCACAAAGGACTCATTATAACTATTCTCAACATCTATTATATCTATCAACTGATATGGTTTAGGATAATATCTCCAAATTTGTTACATGTGAAACATTCATGCAAGTAACAGTAGTTTCATTTAAGGGATAAATGGTATGATAATGTACTAACCATATCAACTATAAGAAATGGACTGAAAATAACAGGTTGTAACATTAAATTATTCATGATGTGGTGTTCCTCAACATAGGATACACCTGATGGAAAACCTATTGACTAACCTCACACTATATATGTCATCTTGATGTTCGGTGTAGGATTTATACTTTCTATGTGCAATCAACAATAACTATATGATAAAATGAACCTACTCAGTTACCTCTTATACGAGACTAGTACTGAATTATTCTAACTCACATGTCTTCAAACAATAAAAAGGGAAATGGATCAATATTCCATAAAAACCCTCAAAATGTGCAATCTATATTGATTACTAGAAGTTTTTATTATCTAAAACTCTATGAGTTACATATACAATGAATAAGAACTATTAGAATATAACACAAAGGCTCCTAACATATTCTCTAGAACATAAATAGTCTTATGATAGTTATCCTCAGACTGAAGATGATATTAAATACTCAAAATAACCTATGACCCCTGATACTTTATATGAAACACCCTGAATCATGATGTGATATTATGATTATTATCAAAACATATAATCTGTTAAACACCATGAAATAAAACTACCATTGACATGTAAATACTTCCCAAATCATCAATGATGAACAAATTATAGATATGGATGAATTGGGATACCTTTAGGAATAGATATACAATAAACCATTCAACAACATTATTATGGATTTTCCTACGTTAACCTATCACAATGATTGTACTAACATCATCCCAATTCACCATGGGAATTTTAAAATTCTTAAAAATCCCATCTTTCCTCTGATGCTAAGAAATCACCCCCAAAAAGAGAAACATCATTCTAGAAATCATTCTACCAAATTCTTTATTCCTGAGCATTAGTATTGACTATGGATGTCCAAATAATTACTTTTCAATATTATTTGCACTTACCATCAAGAATATTGAATCTTACAAATAAGATTCTCACAAAATATCATCATAAGCCACACAAGACCATCAAAAATAAGAGAATTTCCACTTTAAAGAGAAACTCCTAATGGAATCTCTCCTCCATATGTGATGTCTCTCAGAACTAGGCCCCCTATATCAGATAGGCATTTATTATTTGATCTGGTCCAAAATCATGGTTATAACATATGTTGATTATAGAGAAACTCACTCATGATACTCATGAACATCTAGATGTATGTTTTCAAAGAGGATAATTACATTCAACTTATCATAAGAATCACGTACTACATATATCTGTCTCTATTTACTCAATGAATTGGAAGTGAAATTTCCATTACCTAGTATGCAAGAAACCTCAAAGTCAAAAGGATTTAGATAATAAAACCACCTCCTCTATCGAAGGTTCAAGTCATATCGAGACAATATGTACCAAAGCATCTTATAGTTCATTTATACCACCACACTATCAGGCCTGGTATAATGACTCCATCATATCGGGGAATTTACCACTACTATTACATTCATGTCATGAGTATGCTAATTTCTATCATGTGGTTTAAATTCTATAGATCCATATAAATCCACTAGATGCTCTTGCATTAGAAAAAATTTTAGTCCAACTCTATTGGTGTCATAATACATAATATATGTTTTACCCCGCACATGTAATGTGATGATAGGTACTGAGTTCAGCCTACCTCTCATGTCATGATAATTTCCTTCACATTCATTTGACCAAAGAAACATCACTCTCTTTTTGGTCAGATCTGACATTGGTGATATTATATTGGAAATTTATTGGTGAAAGCACCAAAAAATAATCTTATAAACCAAAAAATATCTATATCATGAAAAAATTCACGTGGCACTCCCCAAAGACAAAATCTGAAACATTCTATGGGTTCCCTAACACTCATATCTCTATGATGACGTGAACCAAGAATATCAAGTTATTTATCATAAAATAGAACATAGTTTGCTTGTTGTAAATCCAATGATCTATCAATGTACTTAGTACAACATAAATATGTTGGGAATGATCATATACTTATTGGGTATATAGTAATATATCATAATAAAAAACCACCATTATGTGGTCTTGAAAAGGATGAAATATCCTATTTGTTGAGGAAATGAATATAGTCGGTGCACTTATCTACCCCAATGTAATCACTAAAACATTATACGTTTTATACCTTCTACTAAAGCAATTATGAGGTATTTATGATACTCTCTACTTATATTAATTGCATCATGATATCAAATATATATATTAGAGGATCATATAAACTTGATGATGGTTTAAGATATTGTCGATGTATGGAAGAGGGTAAATATTCTTGGAAATTATTTGGTTCTAACATTTAGAGTCCATACATAAGAAAAAATACACTGAGAATTAATAGTGAAGTGAACTACATAACCACAATGAGATGTAATCATCTATAGAAAAACAATAGATTCCATATCATATAACTAAACATTCATCCCCTTAATACCTATTGTTTCTGTTATATAATGTGAGATGGAAACTCAATCTTCTCCCATCACCTACTCGATAATAAACATGATATATCAATCAGGCGGTACGCCCTATAACTCATCGGAAAAAATATACACAAAATGGTCTTACAATGGAGTAAAATAATCATACTTCATCCCACTTTCTTCTAGCTAAATTATAGAAATTTTAGTTTTTATACAATCCGAACTACAGTAAATTGGCCTTTAACAACTAGCCTCATGATCCCACTCACCATGGTGGGAATATATGTCTCCTTATGTATATATAATGGCATCTCTCATCATGTAACAATCAATTTGATCCTGGTATAGAAATATCCAATACGTATATTAGACATTAATGATACTATAAATAAATATATACTATTTTCAAGGATGTACTGGCATAAAAATTTTATTCACTATATCCCAAAGATGTTTCGATGGTTGAATCCCCATCCATGAATTCCACATCCAAGACAAAACCAATTCAAAAAACCTTTATATAAAATTCAATGTCATGATTCCATATCAACAAAAAACAATTGATGATAGATGATACATGAATAATAACTCTGATAGTAGGTGGTCCTATATCTACAATATCCATAGTAGTCTACATAATATGCATCTCACCAACACCTATGACCTATGATATAGATGAATCCCCATGATCTATACCCTATATCTAGTAATGTCAATTCTTCATGGGCATACTACATCCCCCGAACATGACAAGAACAACATATGGACCAAAATATACCCTCCTTATAATAATTATCTAAGGCCTTAATATATTTTTGTATACATCTAGATCCTCTTCCAATTCTATATTTCTCTATACAAATACAAAACCTCTTTAGGTGGAACATCATACTAGAAGAATGAAACTCCAAAGTTGTGTCCAGAATCTAAATCCATTTTGACCCATATCTATACACTAAAATAACTACAATGGAATGTGGTCTTGATATATATAATGACTACCCTTACAACATTTTACACTTATTATATAGAGTAAACTATTATATTAACCATTATTTCCACTAGATGATAATCTCACAACATTCCCTACTAAAATAGTTGTTCCACTACTCAAGAAATATCACATTTTTCTATATGTATTGAGTTCATTATTCATCATGTAAATAAAACTACCTAGATATATCATGTTACAGATTTCCCTTATCGCATAGCGGATACCTTCCAAAAAAATTACCCCCCTAAAGATCTCTACATTTCCAAAGACAGTGTCACCCACTAAAGGTCTGTGAAATGACCACCATAGTATAGTACTGACGTGACCTTCTATGTAAGGTGCATGAACTAATGAACCTCCCCACACCCCAACATATCGAGATAGAATGGGATAAGTAACATCATCTCATAGTCCAAACAATATAACTCCTCCTTGTACCCTACCTTATCGTGAATTTCTGAAAAATTCATATCTTGTCCATGAGTACTATATAGAAAAAGATTCACCCTCCTATCTTCAGGTGTCTCAAAAAACATAAAGATGTTATATATTGAATCAATCATGAAATCCGAATTTTGGGGTCCTCCCTCCAAAGTAAACATAGATGGATGATGATTTTTATACTCTCATTTTCTCAAACATCTATGGAACAATGTGTATAGTTTCTTCATCCACGGATCTCATGACCACCAAGAAGCTGTAGTAAACCTTTTATCTGTCTAATCATTAGGAAGTAGTGGATGCTATGGTTCATCTATTACCTAAAAATTCTGATTTATATTTTCTAAACTCAAAACATCAAGATAATGAGGATGCATTTTCACTATAATAACAAACACACTCCTTAGAACAATTGTTGTAGTAAGTTAATCATCAATAATTCACAATAATAGAGAATTAATTCTCACCGAATCTCTAAAAATTAATTCAAGGGTTTTATAATGACATATCAATTCATTAATTTCATTTATCAAATATAATAACTGTCTCATTACGTAGTTCAATATTAATGTATATATCACTTGTAGTAATTATGTCCCTTCCCAGAATAGTTTATATCAATATATATGTATGTTCCTACTATGATCCATGAATTCTCATCCCACGCCATACTGGGATATGACTATAAACCTCAACAGTCAATAACAGAAACAAATAATGACCTCAATTTTTATATGAATAACTTTGGGTGAAATAAATCCATCATTAATACGAAAACAATATAAACAAAAATCCACCATTGGGAACACCAATTTTGCCCTGTACATTGGTTAACCACTCCCATGAACATGCTCAATACTATGTCCTAAACATCCCAGTATATGTTATACCATCCCAATATATTAATGAAATTGAAATGAAATGGGGTGCGTTTTGATACAACTTTGTTACATCCCCCAATCGCCCAATCTCTCAATTGGTTGAAACAAGTCTTTTACGTGACCCCACGTGTGCCTCCCCAAAACAATAGGATTATGACTAGAAGTGGTGCTATTATATGTTTTCTAGTGAGACTATACCCATTGGTAACCGAGTTATAATACTACTGAATAACCCAACAAAATAATAAATAAACATCATTGCATGAGAATGATATAAAATAGAGGAAAAATAATAATAAAATCTAACGAAATCATCCAATAAGTAAAAAATGACCAATTTAATGATATTTTGGAATAATAATAAATGGAATTCCAAATGTAATAGTAGTAATGGGATATAATACTCAAAGAAATAATCACAATCACCCAATCAAGAACCCCATGTTGGTATAATCTGCAAACATTGGTTCTTCTGGAAGGAAACAATCATAAGAATGAGCCATTTGACTTATCCAAAACTAAATCAATGTAATATTCTTAGGTACCCAATGGTGGAAAAACTATGGTGTGGGTATAAGTCATTAGGTCAACACCATCATGTCTAAACAATCCATTATAATAAAATGTGTATGAAATAATGGTGTAAATATGTTTATTAATTAATTAAATAATTAAATTAATACCACTTCAATCTGCTTTGGAATAATGCTGAAATATCTATGATCAAAACTACTGGAAAAACAACCTATACCCATGGTTCAAAACTGTGGGTATAGCCCCCAAAACCGTGGGTATAGGCTATACCCACGGTTTTGGGAACCGTGGGATCGAAAGGCATCTGTATAGGGGTCTTAGCCTATACCCACGGTTTTGGAGAACCGTGGGTATAGGGGTGTCCAATGTGGCACACCTGCTGTGCCACCGTGGCACACAACAAACCCCACAGTTCTCAAACCGTGTGGTACTTATTTCAAGAAATATGTGCCCAGGGGGTTTTGAAACAGCGCCTCCCTCTGCTCGCAGATCAGCACCACCCTTGGACCAACTAAGCTGCGATCATTTTTTGTTATGTATACAGATATCTGCTTATATATATTAATATAATTCCGGTCAGGATTTTAAATTCAAAAGACGCGGTTCCTGGGATTCGAACCTACTCTCCGGCAGTGCCTCGCGCACGCGCACCACCACGGACCGGCAGAGCTGTTAACATTATTTGTTCTATACAGATATATGAGAGTATATATATTTATATAATGGGGTATCTAAATTCAAAAAGCCGCTTTTCAGTAACATACCAACCGAGCTGAAATTGTTCTTTGATATATATATATATTCATCTACTTATATATATTAATAGGATCCGTGAAAAAATATCTTCCTGCCAAATGTTTTCCCGAGTCCCGCCTCATGTTTTTTCCCCACCATAACGTGGGAAATCTATACCCACGGTTCTGGAGAACCGTGGGTATAGGTCTTCCAAAAAAATGCAATACATACGGTTTTGATGAACCATCGGTATAGGTATTTGGAAAATACCCTATACCCACAGTTTTCTCTAAAACCGTGGGTATAGGTCTTAAAATAAAACAATACCCACGATTTTTGGCACAACCGTGGGTATAGAACTATTTTCCAGTAGTGCAAGTCTCATAACCATTAACATCCATAACTATATAACCATGAAAAAAATAACTTATCTCTATGCCATTCCATAGTTCCTTTGAGAATGTATGACTACCATACCAATAATAACAGTATAACCAATGATTAAATAACAAAAATCTGTGTCAAAACCCTCTATATAAGCATTTAATTATTTAATCATTAATGGTCACATTATCAATGAATTTTCCAAATTTAATCAGGGTCAAGACCAGTATATAATAATTTCATAATGTGTCTTATTTATAATCATTGCATATATGGACTTCAACAAGTGTCAAAGGGAATAACCATATATATAATCATTTCACCATTTCTCAGGGCATAGGTCTGTATATAATTATTCTAGTATGTAAATTGTTCCAATGTCATATAAATGAATTCCATCATGTAAACTGGGATAATTTCTTATATAATCATTAATGAAATAATGTCAAAACAAAGTTTATACCATCTGGGAGATCGGAATATCACATCATCATGGTCAATGATTAATTAGGAAAATTACATGTTATCTTACAATTACAATTTTAATTTATCCCTTTGTCTTAAACTAATAAAATTTTAGTCACATCAATAATTTGGGAAAACAAGGGAGAATATTTATCAATAAAACACCCAAATACCATATCATCCTAAAATCACATTAATACAACAGACCATTCTAGTATTATCAATGGGTTTATCAACCAAATGACATATACAAGCCATCTCAATACCATTTGTAACCAAAGGGAATCCAAAAAATAATTCAGTTCAACCTTTAATTAACCAATGTGGAAAAATTTAAATGAATTTCAATATTATACATACATGAAAATTATAAAACCATAGGTTTATTGTTTAGAAAACATTCCATTAATCGATTAAAAAATAGTGCTTCCAACAGCCAATTCCCCATGCGGATGAAGGTGTAGATGATATCAAGAAAGATCCTATATCAATATTGATCAAAATCAAATCATAAAATTCAAATAGTGAAATGATTCCACATAAATGGATTGTGAACAATGGAATAATAGAGGGGACTAATATAGATTCACATACCTTGGGATCAATCACACAAATGAGATTTTTTTATTTGATGTAAGGGGACCAAGAACACCATGATTGTCAGAAAAAGATAAGATGAAGAGGCTTCAAGGAGGGATGTGAAACAAATCATAATAATGATAGTTATAATATTTATACTAATGTAAATACATTTCCTACAATTCAAGGAAATGTATTTAATTTATTTTTAGGTGGATATTTCAAAAAAACACATCACCTTGTGTGATTTTTTAAATTCACTGAAAATTACATGACATATAATTTCCTCATGGAATATATTTATTAAAAATCACTAACCAATATTATGAATTGTTTTAGAAATAGTAACATGTCTTGTAAATTCATTATCTATCATATACTTCATCTATTTAAAACACCCATCTAGTTTCCCACATAAAGAACCAAAACCACTTCTAAAGACATAAAAATCATGGAAAACCCCAATATACCATATAACACATTTATACCCAGACAACATTAATTTCAGAAAATATATATCTAGAACAATAGTTAATTTTACCTAATAGAAGATATCCATATCCAAATAAGTCCCAACCCCAAGGATTAAATGAAATACTCAGAACTGGATGTATATAGAAAAGGATAAGATTTTGAACATTAGTAAATTGAAAAGTCAACTAAACTACAAGAAAAATGTTTAAAACTCTAACCAAGATATGTATAATGACATAAAAATACGACATATACATATTAAAAACCTCATAACAGCCCATAGTGCATAATTCACAGACCCATATGCATTTAAGCTGATCAATTACTATATTATATTTCATACAAAAAGAATGTATCTTATTGGTTTAGGTATTTTCAAAGATAATATCATTGAAATCAGAAATTATCTCCCATCTAGGGAATACTAAATGTATAATCCCAATTCATATGAATGAAATGACTACACCCATACATGGGAATCTGATTTGGGTTATGTCATAAATGAACATAATACTACGAGGACTCCAATTTCTATCATTAGAAGGACACATATGTTGTCTTTCTAAGGATCAATCACAATATCTAGTGCCATAGTTCCCTATTAGATTTCATATCCACCTTATGTTAAACTAAAATATTTTAACAAACTATATCAGTTATATTCTTATTATAAACATTATATATAGGACTCCACACAAAGTTTGAGTTAGATCATAATAATATTAATCACCTCTATGGATGGAGGTAATCTCAAATGTTTCTAGTGATACAGATTGAATCTATAAGAAGTTACCCATTTTTAAGAAATAATGGGAAATTTATTAAGAAACATGGATATATATATAAGTAAATGTTTATATGACCCCCATTAAATATAACTAGATTAAACACCAGAACATTTTGTTAGGGTATCAGTTTTGGTGTCAAGATAAAAAAGTTATACCAGAACATTTATTAAATATAAAAGTGTTAATTTAATAGGTGATAACTCCCCCAAAAAAAGGTAGAATGATCCAAGAAATCTATCCATTCATCTAATGTGAGTTCTTAAACACCATTGGGTCTAAAAACAAGAATGAAATCCTATATTTGGATTGTGGTTCAATGCACAGTTATCGATGTGGAAACCCTTAAGACTTTTTAAGAAAATTAAAATAATTGTAAAACTAATGTTAGTAATTAAATACATTTTAATGAAACATATTATTTTTCCAATGGTTAATCATGTTTCTTGAAGATTTTCACTTAAAACCATTTTTTGACATAGCTATGTCATGTTATAAAAAGGATTGTGGTTATTTTATGAGTTTTATGATGAGGTTACTATTTTATGTACTTTATTAATTTAATAGTTATTTGTTATTATTTATAACAGAATGAACCCCATTATAACTCATTGGTGGTCCTGATAAAAGCTATATGGTGGGGGATCACATATATCCCTCAATTCGATGGGAATAGAAGTTTTTCATATAAAAATTACTTATGTAAGAGTTATATAAGGGATATACAAATGTTTTATGAACTTATTTTTCTAGGATAACTATTGGTTTTATATATTTTTTCCATATGGTTTTAATTCTTCATTTGATCAACATTTCTAAATCGTGGCATGGAATTATAGATTATCATTATTCTATACATTTTTAAATCATAATTTGAATCCAATAATTTATTGAACCATGTTGGAATGGTATAATTTTTCTTATGTTTTTATGAAGATCATTGATCATGCCATCATAATCATATTCTCATCATATTCTCATTGAAGAAATTTAGTTTTATAATCTTATTATTACATTCAATAATCCTTTGATCTCATTATTTTTATGATTCTGTTTTATTTGGTTATAAATAATTATGACAAACTATTTTAGTCTTGAATGGTTTTGTATGTGAATAATTTTATTGGATCTATTGGTTAAATACTATAGAATATGAAAATATTTGTATAGTTGTATATGTTGTTCATATTTATGAACAGTATTGTATGAACCCATATGTTTAAGAATTTTTAAAAATTATCTAAAACTCCTAATTAGATTATACATTAGTACGTAAGTGATAAAATATCAACATCGGTTGTTGAACATTTTTTATAGAAACAATTTGGTCAAATTTATCATTATAGATGAATGAAATTTTAGGTTTATGTTTTTTACATCAAATTCATGAATATGGGTTCAGGGATATTATATAGTCTATGTTAGTATTATATCGTGTTATTTTCTGTATTACATAAAAAAATCAATATTTACCCCTTACATTAATTTTAAATATTATGACTAATTTACTTATGTGAATACCCATGTTTTATTAAAACATTTAAACATAATAAATGAAAATAAATGCTATATTTACATATTAGACTATTTTCTAATGTGATGATGGAATTGTATATATAAAATGAATAATACATATGAATAAAATACTTAAATAACCCTTTCATGAAAATATATAATTCTTGGATTACTAATCAGACAACAAACCAATATCTATACCTAGGGTAAAACTACTTATATTGGTATTGGAAAGAAAATATTCACGAATCTTGTCCACATGTGTCCCAACATGGTTATGTTTTTATGAATTCATTCTTGAACATCCTCCTTGCACCCTTAGATACTCATTTATGTACATATAATTATATCCAAAAAATGGTGATGGTAAAAATGATTTATTATGTTTAATTACAAAAAATAACCTTTGATATGTTGGTCCCATATAATTAAAGTGTCATCAAAGACAAATAGGACATAATATATAATTTATAAATAAATAATTTCAATACAATTTAATAATATTTTAATAAATAAAACCATGTCATATATAGGTCTTGTCTAATATACTTATAATCTATACATATGAAATATATTCTCAAAAGTTCTACAGATTAAATTCACATCACCTAATATTCTATTATTATGTAAAATTTAATTTTACTATATACTTAATAAATTAACTAATTAATTACCCTTAATATAGTGATTATCTTATGAATGTTAGAGATACCCATGATAAATACAATGAAGGAATATGAATAGAATGAAAAATAATTACAAATAATTATGATAAATTTATAGGTCATGTATTAATTATTTAAAAATAAATTATAATTTAGTCATATATATCTGTATCAATGTTTTTAATTGGTTTTTAATTTTTAAATTATATTTTTTATCTCAATTTATTCTGGCCTTTTATTTTGAGAATACACAATGTGTATGCTCAATCAATATATTTTGTTTCTTGATTTTCATGTACACTAGATAAATATCTATTGATTTATCACGTTCCTTAGAAATATTATAGAGAGTTTACTAATGAGCTACATTATATAATTTCCACTTTCTGTGACTCCACATAATAATCCAAATGAAACTATATATTCTCTATATGAAATCATAGAGTGTATACTTCATCTACATGTAATGTGTTCCAATTTTCCATTTGTTTTTGTAATTATCCAAATCACTCTATGTGTCCATTTCATAAAAATATTTAGGGGTTACACAATGACTACCCCAGATACATGTCATTATTCCCAGTTATTATCCATGATAAGAGTATCACACTGGTAGAAACTGTTTATTTGATAAAAGGATTTTCACAAATTTATCATTTAAATAAACTAGAATACATGAAATTTTTTTCCATCTCTACAACATGTAACCCAAAATATGTGTGCTAGGATGGACAAATAAACACATAATGTGCAATAAAAGAACTGTGTGTTATATCTATGTGGTTTGTCATGTATCCAGTGACACATCAATGGGAATTGAATTTCGATAGATGACATGTACACCAACTATACGTCGTGTGATAAAATCAACCAGGTAGATACAATCGAACAACTTCATATTATCTCTTTACATTGTACGTCTATTCTTAGAACATATAAAATATGATTCCCTAATTATAAAAATTTAAATTTCAAAATCATATTTATCAATGATATGATGAACGAATGAATAATCTATAAATTAGTGATGTAACAAGTCTTTCGAATATAGATCAAAAATCAACTCATTAATTATAAATTTTATCATTAAAAATATGATTCCACTTGATGGATTTGGATGAAGGGATGTTACTATTTGGTGAATAATCAATATGGTGTTTGTTAGGTTTTATTTCTTATTCATCATTTGTGTAATATTTAAATGTTATGTCCAATAAAATAAAAATAATTGAATACTGAAAATGAAATATAAGAACTTGGGGATCATATTTTGCATGTTAAATTTATAATTAATTTAAAATAATCTAATAGAATATTAACTTGTATTAATTCCATTAAATGATGATGATGTGGATAAATTGAAAACCATTTTTCTTTAGAATCATTTCATTGGGAGAAAATAAGTATTTCACCTCTTAGGATGATCCACAAATAGTCCTTTAATTTATAAACAACACTAATAGATTATTATGTGGTTTCATTAAATATCGATCATGTGGATCCATTTGATTGGTTTTATTAAATATTCATAAGGATTTAATGATGTCATCTAATTATTGAGAAAATGGGAGAAAGAGGAATATATGTTGAATCATATTATGTATAATGAATTTAAATTATTTCTCAACATAATAAAATAGAAATAGTATTCAATTTATAGTTTTTGGGTTAATGTCATAAAATTTTAGAATATTTTAAAGACACTTTTATAATATAATAAACCATATCTAACCACATTCTATATAATATTTTTTTTTATTTTATGATGTTCAAATAGTGTCCCATTGATAACTATTATTTTATATCCTTGCTAATTAATATTTATCACCAAACACGATCATAGTCCATTTAGTCCTCCTTATAATTTTTATAATTCCTGAATGAATGTTTCGATATATATTGTTTTAAACATAAATATTTTATTCAAATTCTGCGTAATAAATCATTAACAAAAATAAAATATTTAAATAAAATATTATATTATAAGTCTTGAGAATAAAAAATTATTTAATGTCCTTTATCAATAAAAACCATGTAAAATTATTCCATGACCGTGGTAGTCATATTTATTCCCAAAATTATGTTAAAATTAATTTTATTTGAGATCTTTGGAAATTCATAATATGTGACCCCCATAGATTTATTATCTTTTACATTATGCATACATCTATTAACTATAAGATTAATTTCCGGAAATGAGTCTACCTAACAAAGAAAAAAAATATTAATATCATAATTTAAATAACAACATATGAGAACTCCCTATATATAGTAATCCCTCTTTGAGGACATATCATCAGGGCCGTGTCATAAAAATGTCATTAAAATAAATTCTCGATATTACATATGTCAACTATATAAAATAAAATCATCATTATATAATCTCCATGCGGTATATTGCAACAATCATATTTCAATCAATGGAATGGGATACAATAATCCATAAATTTGGAAGGTACAAATAATTCCATAAATTAATCTTTAATAATAATTCATTCATGACCAACAAAAGATACACTAAATCTTGTGAACATATGGAATCATTGTTTTGGTTATCAAATCATTATTCAGGAGTGATGACTTAAATTAACAAGAATCATAATTTCAGATGAAAATTAAGAAAAACAAAAGAGTAGAATATTGTATAAAACATATACATGCTTAATTAATAATAAAAGTAATTTTTTCATATTAACGCATCTTGAACATTATTAATTTCAAACATAATGAGAAGAATTATAATACTTATATGATTACTCACACTAGATAGTGAACATTAAATATATACCATCATATAATATTGTATTAATACAATAATAAATTTAATAATAATATCATGGAATTTCAACATTCTCATCATAGTATATAATATCTATGATATTATCAATGAGACATACACTAAAAGATGTTATTAAATCATAGACAATATTCACAATGAAAAATATATAATAATATGAATTATTAATATTTAAATTCCTCAAATATACATGTAGTCAAACATACTAATATTTTTTGTATGCAAACAAAAACTAACATAAAATAAGTTGGGTATGAATAATAACCTATGAATATGTTAGAGGTGTGTAAAATATCATAATACTGGTGATATTTTAATTTTGGAAATTTTTTAGGGGAAGTCAGATAATAGTTATTTCAACTCTATAATAACATTTATAGATACTATTGATAATAATAACACTATACTAGGATGGATATAGTGGAAATGGTGAAGGTATAAGAAGAATATTTAAAGGAATAAAAATTGTAATGTTATTTCTAGTCATTTACCTCACTCTATGGAATTACACTTTTTTAAGTATGATTTTTAACTTAATGGGTGGTCTTTTTATCATAACAGAACCACTAGGAAATTTTTATGATTTTTTTAATTGGTTATAAGGATATTCGTTTGGCTAATAATAATATGGTGTGAGGAAAAGTGGGCAGTGATGTGGTCCTTTTACAAGAATGGGTGTCATTTTAGAAATTAATATGTTCATTATATAATAAGGAATGTCATATATAAGTAATGTTGATCAAAAAATGATTGAAAATTTACAATGGGGTAATTTGAGGATAACATTTATCTCATCAACACTTTTAGACAAATGGTGTCATGAAATTTTGTGACATTATCAATTTATTTATCACTTTACCTAATTTTAGATTTTACTATGCTGACAAAATATATGCTTATGGGGATATAAAAAATAAATTTAACATTTTAAAAATATTTATTATCACGATTCCTATCATGAAGCATAGTTTTAATGAAAAAAAATACTATTTTTAAAATATCTATTCATAAGAAAACACACATTTTTCTATAAAACATGAATTTTTTAGAAAAAACATGATTCATACCCATTTCAAAAAATAATATGAATATTATTGATTCTTATGAAATTTATTGGATTATAATTATAACATGGATGGTTAAATTTTTTGAATATAATAAAAATCTCAATGTCATCATTTCAATACATAATTGAAATAACGTGAATGATAATTTTTTTTAATAAAAAAATTAATAAATTTCATTTAAATTATAAACCTTATTTTAATAAATTCCACTTTTTCATGAACTATCCTACTGTGGTCATAACCATGAAAAATGCAAGCCCACATAAAATAGGGTAGGGGATGGAATCCAGTGCTGAGTAAGAATATCACTTAAATGGTAGGAACTGCAAAAAACTAAATATACACACAAACACTTCTCCAAGACAACAGTATACAAAAATTTGAGAAATATGAAAAAGAACATAAATACATCTAAGATCCCACATTGAGTAAAATAGTAAACATATTGAATTCGGAAAATGGGGCTATATTCAATCCCAATAAAAACCTGTAATTAGTAAAATATTCACCAAGGGTGATGACTAAGTAAAATGCATTATCCAAGTAAGAAACCCGATCTAACAATACCCATTTACACTCCACCAACTCCCTTTCTTCCCAGTAAACTATTAATGGGGTCATCATCTTCAAAATATATGACATGTGCTGGAAAAGACATTGAATGGGTGAGTATAACAATGCCTATAAGGACATCATGAAAATACTAAACATTAATAACAATGTATAGTTACATAAATAAAAGATAAAATAATTAATGTATAATATAAAAAATAGATATACCAAGGAATTTCACTACACCAACAAGGTTTTATAAACAAATTCCATATATAGGATTGTTCTATATAAAATTTTCATTCTTAGAGAATCAACTCAAAGATCCATCCTACCATCAGAGACACCTCACTAAGAGGTTCATATCGTTGTGCCATTCCCACAAAAATAAAATGGTCTAAGAAGGCCCAAATACAGAGATTGAGGGTTACTCACATCATAGATGGGGGAAACATGGAACCAATTCTGGATCAAACTACTATATAGTGAATTGTAAGAAAATTATAACAAAGAAACATATTAATATGGTCTTCTAGATGGATGATCAACTCCTTTTTCAAAGAGGTCACACTAATTCCAAAAAATACTACTTAGGAACAAAGGTGATAGATGATATCACTCTAGACTCACAGTGGGGATCTGAAACTCTATATGAGACTCAAACAATACAATGGTTTACAATCCAATTATGTTGATGTAATATAACAAGATACCCTCTAGAGATAGGACCCCAAGATCATGCTCAATGTATACTTGTCCAAACTAAGAAAATGAAGAGTAAATAAAACTCTGGATGATGGTACATGGCTTGAATAAATGGGTAAACAACATGTCCAGTAATCCCTATGCATACCTGTGTAGAATAGACTCAAACAAAATGTATGTTCCCATATAAATGGTGTGTTTAAGAAGTAAACGACATGTATAGACACACGGTATCCTACCCGGGTTTCTTGATAATTACCACGCATTGTCCCATGTGTAGAAATTTGTGTTTGTGTCTATGTACACACCATTACCTCTAGTTGTGTACTAGTTACCTTGTTTGGGTACTCTTCAATTTAAACTCCAAGACTCATAGAAGTGATCACATGCTGTGGGATAGGGTTTACAAATTATTTTCTCCTTATCTTCATCCTGAAACTCTAGCCCTTCTAGAACGTGCCCCACATGGTGTGTAATCGCGAGTAATAAGACATATTTCTTGATATTTTTCATATTAGCATTATGTCATCTATTATTCATTTCATGCTTCCTGCAACATAATTTCATTTATAAATCACTCTCTAGTTTTTGAATCTAGGATTACCAAGCCCTTTCATTGCATGCATGATGTAATTTTTCCACAGAATCACATTGGGAAAAAAACCTAAAAAATTGAAATTTCATGTGTCATCCTGGAGGAATAATAACTATAGATTCAGTCATATTATCCCCTCATAATACCACCATCATTTCTGATCCTTTATCCACATCTCCATCACATTATCTACACGTGATTATGACTTATTGTGCCCTAGAATGGTTACACTATGATCAGAAATGTAAAATTTGAGGAGTTGTTGGCCTAAAAGAATACCAATGTTGATCATGAGTATAAATTGGGGAAAACTCAATGAAATATTTTTTTTTGAAATATGATCCTTGAATTTTTTTCATTTGGCCATGATTAAATTTTGTAAAAACAGGATATACGAAGAGGATTGGTAAACAGTGAACCAAAATAATCGCATTAATTTAATTCAACTGATGATGTGTGTGTCAATCCTATTGATCGAATTAATCATAATTCTCTAGTTATTGTGAAATAATGTGGAAATAATAATGAAATGCATCCTACCTATAGTTTAGATGGATCATATATGATGATAGATTATTTTTCCATCATTCAAATTATCCTCTATCTCCATTGGAATGAGTATCCATGATCAAATCTTAACCCATTATAATTTTACAAAATGTTATCCTCAAATGGCACCTAGGCCTCAAGGGTTTACAGTCCAACCATAACATATAATCCATAATGTTAATTTTAATAGATAAATAGTCATTATGTGAGAAACTAATCAAGTTAAATTAATTAATTATTTTATTTTATTTTATTTCTCCCGTGAATAAATTTCCACCAATGGTTCATGATGATATTGGATATTCCACATCTAGAGTAAACACTGTGTTATGAAATCAATAGGGTACTACAATTTCTAATATGAGCCCCCATTTTAGAGTTATTCTACAATATCTATAAAACTAACTATGTGTTCAATTTCATATATTTTATATATTTAAAAAAATTTAATATAGGAACACCATGCCTCAGAATCATACATCATTTTACAAGATAGTCTAAAAAACAATCCTTATAAAATAAAAAATAATACATTTAAAACTGGTGAAATATTATTATCCCCACATTTATTGATTTTTGACCCAAAATGAGAAAAAAATACAAAAGGATGATGGTATTGATCTATAATATGGGACTCATGCTCCCATGTTCTCTATTGAGGAATACCTTTCTACCACCAAAAACTATGTTGGGTAATCAAATTCCCACAAAGAATCCTACCCTAGTGATCATCGATCTCCACTGGGTAATCATAAAAGGAATCACAATCCGTGATGTACAAATCTTCCCATTTAATAATGTTCTATTGGTTTTACATGTAACACCACATCTAAAATGCACAGAAGTCATCATGTACCCTGTCTAACTATAGTAGTAGAGCTAATTGGTACACCACCTTGACAATTCAATGTAGTATCTGGAAGGGACTAATGAATCTCATAGAAAATTTTCCACTATGGAAAAATATCCCCAATCCACATCAAGGCGAGACTCTAATGAAATCATATTATCCATCCTAGAAATTTATAGGACTCTATTATCATTACACATAAAACATTTTAGGGCTCTGTGTTATCCACATCATCTCATGGATGACTCCCACATTCTTTATAGTAGATCAGACCAACTCAGGGCCCATGAGTGCTAATTTGCCTTGTCCAGTCCAACAATGTGATGATCTACAAGGTATCACTTAAAAATAATTTAATGGTGATATACCAATTTTATATTTATACCTTTATTAGTTCACAAAATACACCAACTTTAGATGACCATTCCAATTATGGCCAACGTCTAACAAGCATGCCCACAGAGTGTCCTCCAATACCTGAATTTTAACATCCTAGGTAATTATAAATTAATAAATATTAAAAAATAGTCATCTTTATTATTTTTATATTATTTTTACTTAAAATTGGATGATATGTACCATAGAATACTTGACATGTAACAACATATTACACCTAAATTTTATGTTCACAACAGACTGAGATATACTTAAAAATAACACATTATTAATAATATTATTTTAAATGGTTTATATCACCTAGCCATTTTATTGGAGGGAATGGAAAAAAAAAATATTTTTTAAACCTGTTTATAAAAAAATTTACATTATTATAGATAATTTTAGAGGACTAAAATGAGAATAAATCAAATATTTATGATAAAATAAACATTTATTTTAAAAAGGTAATTTTACTTCCTTTTTATGGAGAAACCTTTTCAAATCTATTTTTTTCACTTTTTTATTTTCTATTTGAAAAAAATAAAAATCCTCTTTAGAATTTGGAAATCAAAATTTATTTTGGTTTTTTTGGGTATTTTCATGATAAAACATATTTTTAATGAATAATGAAAAGTACTTGATTTTAATTCAAAGAAACCTTTTCATCTAATTTGGTTTCATAGTTAGGTTATCCTATTAATTTGGTTTAACTGTAATTGGATTTTTTTAATTTAATCCAATCTAGGTAATTGAATATAATTTCATATAGAAATTTGATATAAACATATGTCAATCTTTTGATGATTTTTACGTTTAAAATACAAGTTTTCTCATTTTGAAAATGAGGACTAATTTTCAATTAATTATAGAAACATCTACATATAAAATATATAAAAATGGATTCCATATTTGGAAATATAAGGTCCAAAATGTGTAAATATTTCCCCATTATTTTGGGACATTATGAATAGTAACATTAGTAAATATTTTTATTTACTACTATTTAAAGGTAAATCAGGTAAAGAAGGGTAATAATCGTATTATAATAATATAAAACTACTGTAAAATATTCATAATATTATTGGATTAGTTATATATGACTTGTATAACCTTTGGGATGAAATTTTTTCTACTAGGAGCCACTGAGTTGTCATTACGATATATAAAATATTTAACTTTAAGTAAAGGTAAACATGTTATAAACATGTATTTTCTAACAAACATAAATTTTATATGGGTTAATATATATTATATCTTAAACTATAAATATTAACTAGTATTATAAAGTTATATCTTACAACATGGTATTTTATTTATAATTATTATAAATTAAATAATTTAATTTAATTTTGACAAAATGATGATGGAGTGATTTCATTATTAATGTAGGAATAAAATAAATGATATTATAATTATGAAAATAAATATTATATGCCAAAATTTATGCCATACACAATTTTTAAAGGTGTAAATGATATGTTATATGACTATTAAATGGGTTTTTGATGTTATCTCTCACTTTGGATTTTATTTAAATTCAAGAATGTGAATTGTGTAAAATTTACATAATTTATATTTGATAAAAATAGTAAATTATTAAAATATTTAAAAATATTAAAATCATTTTAAAATCAAAAAGTGAATATGATAAGGTCTAAATGTTTATTAAGTATCCAATTATTGAAAATTTACCACTATTCAGTAATATTTATAGCCTCTTAGTAACTAAAATGTTGCAAACAATATTGAAATTTGATGAAATAAATAAGGATAAACTGAAAAGATAATATATATATATAATAAATGTATAAATTTTTTCATATGCGAGTATTTTGAAATATTCTCAAATTATATTTAAAATATCTCACATTGGATCAATTTAGATTAAAATTTTAATTTTATTAATTTAATATTTTAATAATTTCAATGTGTACCAATACAATATCCTATAAAAAGGTACCCACTCTTCTCTGATACCCACACATATAAATTTTTTGGATCACCCAATATATGACCAAAAAAACTTCAAATAATCCCTCCCCACATTCTAGAGTCCTTTGTTTAGATGGAAAATCCATCTCTGTTTTGTGACAGTGTTGTTCAAAGGTGATCAAATGATGAAGTGTAATCATTATTTAAGAGGTTCAATTTAATTTCTTATTCTAAATATTTGAAATACCACTATTCAAAGATGAAATAATAGCACCATTATGAAAAATTAGTATGATTTTATTATTTTAATATAATCCCTTAAATTCATAAATACTTCTATAAAATCAGAGTATAATTAGTCATTTGTTTGTACTTGTCAATTTTCACATCCACAAACCAATTTTGTTTGTTTTCAATTACAGTCTATCAAGATTGGATTTAGTGTTGGAATTAATATTCATATGTGATATTAATGAAGTATTTATCATTATAAAATAATAATATTTCAATTATGTTCTTACCTTATGTGCACATAAAAACAACAAAAATCATTTGTGCGTACGTGTGAACTATCACTTCCACGAAGTGATGTGAATAATTTTTATTCACCAAAATAATTATATAATATATATATATTTAAATGATTATGATTATTTAAATAATATTATTATCATTATGTAAAGATAAAATAATAATTACCTTATTTCCATAATGATCAATGAAAAATATAATTGCTACTGTTACGTACATTTGGCCTATAATCTCCATGAATGTACCATAATTCATATTTCATAACCATAATTAATGTTTGTATTTTAATTTTTTTTATTAATTTATAAATGATATTATTATATCATAAATATTAATTTTTGGATTTTTTTTACTTATGACCATCAGGACGAGTGACATCAATGTCTTGTTCATTTTTTCCCAAGTACAGAATATCGATAAAACATCTGATAAGAACATAAATAAATAAGTAATTTTTATAACTTTGTAATAAGAGATATTAAAGAAATAATCAGATTGAAAAATGTTCTCATGAATGTATAAAGTAATCTTAGTTTATTTTTTAGGAATATAATGATTGCACGTGACAATTCAGACTCATAGTAAGGTACATCATCTCAATCTCCTTTAATTGAGTCATATTTTGATTTATAAATGACCTTATTTTATATGAGGTATAATCAAACCACTTTTAATTTTATTCTTATTAAACATATTTGAAAGGGATTATTTTTTACGTATTGTTTTAGTTAATGAAAAAAAAATATTTTTAACAAATATAGAAACAAATATTTATTCCGTCTTAGAAACCATTATATGATATTTGGATTCTTCTATAAGATATTTGTTTTTTAATAGAAAAATAAATAACATATTCCCTTTTTATATATTTTGGTATTTAACATTGTTTTGGGAAGGAATATATTATGTTAATATCTTAAAATGATATCTTGTAAATGCAAATGTTGAAATGTCATATTTTCTTCAAGATTATTTTATGTGTTTGTTATGGTTATTGGTAATTACATATGTATATGGGTGGTTCTAGGAATAAACTACATCGGGTGAGCATGTGATATCTCTCCAATGCATTGTGTAATTAGATGGAGTTAAACATTAACGTTTATCATTAGATATTTATGGAATATACTGTGATGAGTATTCCAAATGTAACCATGGAGGCTAATCCTAATGTAGTTGTGAAATAAATAATGTAAATATGATATGGATGCCCCATGTTAGCTTTATGATTTATTAATTCTATGACATTTATCTGTAATCTTTTGATTTCATGAGGAATACTTAGGAGATTATGTTTTGTGGGTTAAAATTATGATTTCATGGTTATATTAGTATTCATGTACTAATGATTTATTTATTTGTTTTATATCACATACTAATCATTTTTTCTAATCCAATGTTTTTTAATATTTGTTTCATAGGGTATAAGGATGGGTTAGAAAAAGGAATAATTAAATAAGATTTTTGTTAGGAAATTAAATCTCATTTTACTAAGGAGTTTTATTTTATGAAAAAAAATTAATAGTGAGTAGAAGAGTAAACTTTGTGATATTTGAGTTGTTATGTAATAGTTATTGACTAATTATCTAAAACTCTAAACTCAAAAAGATCATCAATATGAAGGAAATTAAATTCTTGACTAAAACTCAAGATTATGTGATTTTTATGGTTGGGGACTTATATTTTGTATCAGAGGGTAATTTAGATAACATTAGGTGTTATGATATTATTTATATAATATCCATAAATGATATCTATAATATAGTAAACTTTAAATGATATATCATTATAAAATTATCATGTATCTTCGTCTAAGATATATTTGTTCAGAATGGTTTTCCACAGAGTAAACATGGAACCAATTTTGGGAAAATATCTTTAGGAAAAGGACCTTCTAAATCAAGAACCTAAGATGTTCAGAATTAGAACATAACTGTTTGTTGCGGTGATGGTTCAGCTAGATATGGTTCTAAATGGTTGTTTTATCCACACAATAGATCAGATAGATCAACCCAAAGGAACATGTCAGTGGTAGATAATTTCATGATGCAACATCCTCCATTGTTCATAGGATCATATTACCATGTGTTAGAAGAAGGGTGGATTAAAGAATTATAGAAGATTTTTGATGTCATGGGGTGTTCATAAAATCGAAACGTTGGTCTTTTTATTTACCATATTGATGGTGAATCCAATTTATGGTAGACTATGGCTGTTAATATCAAGGAAATAGAGGAAATTGAATGTCTTTATTTAGATGAATTCAATTGTATGTTTCTTGAGAAATATTTTCCTATGGTGATTCAACATAGGATGTAAAAACAATTCATGGGATTGTGGAAGGAGTGGGACTTGGTGGAAACTTATAAATAATAATTCAATTAGTAGTAAATGTATGATGAAAATTTTATTCATGATCTTGATAGTAAAATCAATCATTTTTACTCTATATTAAATCCAATGTATCGAAGGGATTTTCCTTCTCGGGAGTTCAAAAGTTATGAAAAACTTATTCGATATGTGGAGGAGGAAATGGAGTTTTTCAATGATTATTTTTTATTTGTAAAACAGAAGAATTATAGGTTGATGTGGTTAGAGTAATGTATGAATTCATCAATAAATATTGATGGTAAGAAAATTATGTTTATAATTTTTTAAAATTGTGGTAAAAAGAACACTAGGGAATGCCATTTTTATTCTTCTATGTGCTTCCAATGTGAAAAAATAGTCCATAAGGATCATTGTTGCAAATAAAAAGATCATTATAGTGGTAAAAACTAGATTTATATTTATTGAAATATTTTATGTGAAATGAGTTATGTCATTATGAAATGTGTGTTCGATGAAGAACTCGAGTGATGGGAAGCAGTAGAAATGTAAAGAGAAGGGTTTGGTGAAATCCTTTTAAAATACATTAATAGATGATTGTCCATATAATAAAGTGGTATCAAGTGCATTGATTGTTTTTTAATATTATGAAAATGTGTTTTTTGATTCATTGTATACACATTATTTAATTTCTGAGAAATATTCTAGTAAAATTGAACTTCTACCACAAAAAATGTATCATGAAGTTATGATAAAAGAACATGGGAGAAATGTTGAGGCGAAAAGAGATTTTAAGAATATTCCTATACTTATCAATGGAAGTAATTTACCTAAAAACCTTGTTTTTTAGTCTCCATTATAATTGGATATCATTTTGGGTATGTATTAGATATATGTTTACCATGATAAGATTTACTGTAGAGAAAAATAAGACTCATTTTAGAAAGACATTCAGTTTGTGTGGATAAATAAACCCATTTTATTGATATCATATCAAGAATATTAGAAACTAGTATAATAAAGAAATGAATTTTACATTGCACATATTATTGAAAATAGATAAACTATTCAGATTAATGATGTGCCAGTGGTAAATGAGTATCATGATTTTTTACTGATGATTGTCTTGGTATTATTCTTGGTCGAGAAGTAGAAATTACTACTAAATTAGTTCTTGATGCTAAAACAATTTGAAAACACCCTTATTGAATCGATAAAATTCAAATTCTAGTGTTTAATAATCAATTTCATGAGTTATTTGATAAAGGATTCATTTGAACTAGAACATCACCATGGGGTTCTCCATTCTTGTTATTAAAAAAATAATGGCTTAATGAGACATTTTATTGATTATAGAGAATTTAATATCATCAATATTTTGTAAAAGAATCACTTTCCTCATATCGATTATCGGTTTTATCAAATACAGGGAGATAATTGTTTTTTGATGATTTATTAGAGGTCAAGATAACATCTGTTAAATATAAAGGAAGCAAACATTTCGATGACCAAGTTTCATACTAGATATTTCTATTATAAATTTTTAGTTATGCCTTTTGGGTTAACTAATGCACCTATTATATTAATGGTTATTATTAATAGAATATTCCTTGAGTTCTTGGATATGATTATTGTAGTTTTTGTTGATGCATTTTTGGTATATTATAAAAGTATTGTATAACAAGAAATTCCATTATGTGTTATCTTGAAAATCATAAAAGAAAATATATTATATGGGAAATTATGAATGTGTGAGTTTTGGTTACATATACTTTATTTCATTGGTGACATTGTTTCTAAAGAATACATAATTTTTATCCTACTAAATCAATAGTTGTTGATGAAAGTAGATAACCCAAAAATATAACTAGGATTCATAGTTTTCATTTATTAATAGTTGTTGTCCAAGGATTTTTGATAATGATTCATGGTTATCTAGCCAACTGATGATGTTAACTCTAAAATGTTTTAAGTTCATAGATACATAAGAATGTGATGATTATTTTTAGGAATTAAAACAATGATTGGGAATGCTCAAGTATTGCCATTACCTTAAAAAATAGGGAATTTATAATTTATAGTGATGATTCATTAAGAGGACTTGATTCTTTCATAATGATAATTGATCAGGTAATTGCTTATTCTTCACTTTAGTTGGATACCCATGATTTAAAATATCCTACAGATGATTTAGTATTACCTTCTTTTTTTATGCTTAAAAAAATTTAGGATTTTGTTTTGTAGAGTAAAATGTGGAATATACACTTACCAAAAAAGTTGTATGTATATATTCACTCAGTATGAATTTAACCTGATACATAAAAGATGTTTGGAACTAATCAATGACCATTTTTTCACGATTCATTACAATTATGGAAATGAAAATAACATGGTTGATGCTTTGAGCTAAAAACGTAATGCTATACTAACCTTATAATATTTGTAACATGATCCTTTTATTAATTATTTGATGAAAATTGGCATGGACGCTGTGTATGTATGAAATTATTCAATTTTGTTTTAGGTGTCATTGAAATCATCTCTATCATATATAATTAAGAAATAACAGAAATAAAACAGTGAGATGCAGAGAATGGTAGAATTGGTTCATAATTGTAATTTTCCTGAATTTAACATCAATAAAGATTCTATTTTGAGATTTGGGAAGAGATTTTGTGTGACTTTTAATTCATAGTATAAGAAAGAGTTATTATTTGAAGAACATTTTTCTCTGTTAGTAGATAATCTTTCCATTATTAATATGTACATAGATCTTATGGAGTATTACTTTTGGAATGAAATGAAAAGAGATATAGCAGACATTACTGTGCATTATTTTACTTGTCAGCATGTTAAAGCAGAATAATAATTTCCAAATGGGATGCTTCAAATAATACCAGTACCATAGAGTAAATGGGAAAATATATCCTTGGATTTGGTAGTGGAATAAAAAAATGCTTCTTAGTAAAACAATGTGATTTTGATTATTAAAGATATATTTACTAAATATTCTCATTTTCTTCATATTTAAGAATCAATGTATCTAGATCAACTTTCATGATTTATATTAAGGAGATAGTAAGGTTACATGAAGTTACTCTATCTATTGTACAAGATCATGATCCAAGGATCACTTCTATCTTTTGGAAGGGCCTTGAGAAGTCTGTGGGAACTAAATTAAATTTCATTACAACTTTCTTCCTAAATAAAATGTTTAGAGAGAATAACACTTATGAACTTGGAATATATTCAATGTGATTTTTCAATTGATTTTTAGGGATGTTAGGA
This sequence comes from Viscum album, assembly GCA_963277665.1. Lineage (NCBI taxonomy): Eukaryota > Viridiplantae > Streptophyta > Magnoliopsida > Santalales > Viscaceae > Viscum > Viscum album. Next base: position 806,389,166 of record OY728127.1, read on the forward strand.
TCAATAATATTCATTGGTTGATTTTTCTAATAATAACATTTTTCGTTTCATTTTATAAACAAAACCATTTGAGGAATTAAATCGAAATTTGTGTCAAAGTCAATATTTTTTGGATGAAGTAGGTGAAAGGAAGTTAATGGGACGAAAATTGGAAGAATAGATAGTAGATAAAGGTCAGTTGATTTAGAAACACATGATGATAACTCAGAGTATGAAGAAAATTTATACGGATAACCCAAGGAAGGATCTTTTTGGAGGTATGTCATCACGTCTTTCTCAAAAAATTTCAATGGAATTTTGTGCAATGTTTTGGTATGAATGGGAAGTTGAATCAGTGGTTCAATGTATCCTATGAAATCCTGGAGAATGTTGGATCAGTTTCATACCGAATGGATTTTCCACTGATTTTATCCCAAGTACACAAATTTTTCATGTTTTAATGATATAAAAATATATGCTGGATCTATTTCATATTTTGAGTCCAAAAGTAGATCATTTAGAAGAGAATATATCTTGTGAGGAATAGACAATCCAGATTCTTCACCATAAATGGATAGTATTTTAGAATAAGGTGATTCATTAGGTTATGGTTTTGTTTAAAACCCATATGGATGAAGAGGAAAGATGAGAATAAAAAATGCTAATAAGGATAAATACCCCTACTTATTAGATAACTGATTAAATTTTTGAGGACATAATATCAAAAAGGGGGGAAGGATATGAAATCCCAGGTAATTATAATATAATAAATTTTCATATCTATTTATATATATTAATTATATATTATGTTTAATTAAACTTGGAATCTATGTACAATATCATACTCGACATGAAATAATGGATTTCTCCAAAATCTTATCATTCGCACAAGACTGGGATATACCAAAAATAAATAAATTATTAGTAATATTATTTTACATGGTAATTATTTCCTAGAAATTGTATTGACAGGAATGAAAAGAACTAACAATATTTTTTTATATGTTCTTATTAAATGTATTTTCTTTCTTCTAATTATTTTTAGAGTCATAAAATTTTAATAATTCATATTTAAGCATAAAATACTCTAATAATTTTAAAAGGTAATTTTACCAACTTTTGATGGTGAACCACTTTTAATATAGTTTTCTCTCTTTTATATGTTATATCTTACAAATAACATATTTTTTTGAAGTGGAACATGAAATATTAATTGGTTCAATTTTAGTATTTTTATGATAAAATTTATTTTTAATGGATAGTGAAAAATATATCATTTTAATTCAAAACTCCCATTTAATATAATTTATTTATATAGTTTGGTTATATATTTAATTGGTTTTAAACTGTAATTGTATTGTATTTTAATAATTTAATCCAAATTTTGGTCATTGTAAGTAATGTCACATTGAAATTTCATAATAAAAAATGTCAAACTTTTCATGTTTCTTTACTTTCAAAAAACTCGTTTTATCATTTTGAAAATGGAGATTAGTTTTAAAATAATTTCATCACATTTTTTGTTTAAAATTTTGAAAACATTATTCTATATTTCTAATCATTAGTTCCAAACTGTGTTAATATATCCCTTTTATATTTGGACATTGTTAATAGTGACTTTAGTAATTATTTTTTAACATTATTAAAGGGTGGATCAAGTAAATAAGGGTCCAAATAATATTATAAAAATATAAAACGACCGTAAAAATGAAATAACATTATTGTATGAGTTATTTGTGACCAAGAAAACCCTTGGGATGAAAATTTGGATATTTTATTCAATTTTTTTTATTATGACATATATAACATTTAATTTTAAGTAATGTAAAATATGTTATAAACATATATCTTCTAAATAAATCATTTTTTATATGGGTTTATATAAACAATATCTTTAGATATAAATATTACATATAAATATAATAAAATTTCCTATATAATTATATCTTATTTTTATATTTGAGAAATTATATAATTAAATTTAATTATGACACAATAATTATTTAGTGATTTCATTACTAAGTAAGGAATCAAATTAATAATATTTAATTATTAAAATATATATTTATTTACATGATATATTCCATCAACAAATTTTCTAGTAGAATATGACATGTTAAAATACTATTTAGTGGTTTGGTTTGATGTTATCTTTGGATTTTATTTTAATTAAATTAAGTCAATACTGTAAAATTGACAAAATTGATATTTTATAAAGATATTAATTTATTAAATTATTTAAAAATAATAAAAATATTTTAAAATTAAAAATTTATTATTATAAGCCTTAAATGTTCATTAAGTGTCCAATTAGGGTTTTTATACCCCATATAATTAATATTAATATCCTATTAATTTTCATAATGTTGTTACCACATTTAAAATTAAAAGAGAATAATTAAGGGTAAATTGAAATGGTATGGTTTTAAATAAATTCATTACTTGTCAAATAATTATAAGATAAGATGTTTACAAACTATACTCATCTTATTATAGAAATATATCTTCTTAGAACAATTTGGAATAAAAATTTAATTTATATTAGTTTAATATTTTAATACATTCCAAGGGTTCCCCACCCCACTCCTATAAAAATGTACCCACTCTTCTAAAATAAACACACCTCAATAGTCTTTTAGAAAGCCCAATATCTACCCAGAACTCATTGTAAAATCCCTCCCAACATTCTTTAAGCCTTATTTTATCCATAATATCCTTTTATTGATATTGATGTGTTCTTCAATGGTGAGCATTCAAAGAAGGGGAATCATTTATTAATATTTTCTATTTTATTTATTCTTCCTCATACATTAATTTTTTTTTAATTCAATATGAAATAATAAAACGAATATTATAAATATAAATATATGTTATTATGTTAATATCATCCCATAAATCCATCTCTACATCAAAAAAATGGGAAATAAATTATTTGTTCGTGAATACGTGTGAATTATCACCTCCACTAACCGATTTAGTTTGTTTACCATTATCGTCTACATAGATTTGTTATATTGATGGATTTAATATTAATATGTGATATTAATGACATATTTATCATTTTAATAGAATAATATTATAATTATTTTCTTAACTTCCATTCACTTGAAAACAATGGTGTCGTTCATGAAGACGTATAAACTATCATCTCCATGAAGGGATGCAAATCATTTTTATTCACCCCATCACATGTATGATATATATATACATTTAAATTATTATTTTTATGTTAATAATATTGTTATGATTCTGTAAAGATAATATAATAGTTACCATATTTCCATAATGATCAATGAAAATTAAAAACATTACTCACACATACATATGACATACCGTCTCTATGAATATAAAACAACCCATTTTTCATAACCATTATTAGTAGTTTGATATAAAAGTATTTTTAATGAATAAAATTTATAATTATTTCATAAATATTATTTCTTTAGATGATATACATATGACCACATGGACTAGTGACATCAAATCCATGATCATTTTCGACTTATGTACTGAATATCAACAAAATATCTTATATGAAGATAAATAATTTTGTAATTTTTATAACATAGTAATAAGTGATATAAAATAAATTGTGAAAATGAAAATATTTCTCAATAGAGTATAACCTAATATATTTTTACTTTTCATAAATATAAAAATTGTACATATTGAGTCGAACTCACGGTAAGGGACTTCATTTTAATCACCTTTCATTGAGGCACATTTTGATTTATGAACTACCTTATTTTATAAAGTGTAAAATATAATCCTTTGACTTTTAATCTTATTAAATGTTTTTCCAAAGAAATATTTTTCTATATATAATTTTAATATATTAAAAAGTTCATTTTTTTAACATACGCGGTGACAATGAGATTTCAGCCTCTACAACCATTATTTGAAATTTGGAATCCTCTACAAGATGTAATGTTTTTAAAAGAAATATTAAAATTTTATTCCCATTTTATGTATTTTGGTTTTGAAAATGGTGTTGGGAAGGGAAGGATTATTTTAATATCTTGAAATTATATCATTTAAATTCAAATGATTAAATGTTATTTTTACTTTGAGATTGTATTATGTGTATGTGTTGGTTATTAGGAATTGATTATTTATATGGGTTCTTCCATGATAATCCAAGGGTGGTTGATCTTGTGATAGATCTCCAATTCATTGGGTAATTATATGGAGGTAAACATTATGGTTTATCCCAAGAGATTTATGGAATATACTATGATGGGTATTTCAAATGTAACCGTTAATGTTAATCTATATGTTTTTGTGAAAGATACAATGTATGTATGATATGGATTCCACATATTACCTTTACAATTTATGATTTCTATGAATTTTTTAGGGATCTTATGATTTCATGAGGTATGTATATGTGTTTATGTTTTATGGGTGAAAAGTATGATTCCATGGGTTTATAATTATTTAGAGAAGAATGGTTTGTTTCTTTATTTTATGTCCCTAACTAATATTTTTTCCATTTTACAATGTTTTTGAAATTATTTCCACATTGTAAAAATATTGGTAATATAAAGGAATAATTTGATAATAAGTTTATAAGGAATTGAGTTCTTGTTTTTTTAAGGATTTTTATTTTTGGAATAAATTGACAGATAGTATAAGAGTTTACATGATAATAGTTGAGTCATTATGTAATAGTTATAGCCTAATTCGCAAAAAAAAAACTATACCCTAAGATACCCTCAATATAAAATAAATTACATTATTGACTCAAACTCATTATTTTGTAATCATTATGGATTTCTTCATATATGAGTCTTCTGCTCTATCTGGTCATTTCTCTCAGGTAGAAATGTCATGCACATTCATAACTGGGTCCCAAAGGATTCATTTAATATTCTACATTACTGGGATGTGATGTGATCATTAATGTCATATATGATCATTTAGGGATCTCTATGGAGAAGAAATACCTTTTTCATGTATTGGCGTCTCATGTTATCTACTGAATGCTGCTCTCTAATAGCCATTATGTGGTCCAACATGGTGATTTGTTCTTGGATCAGCCATAAGGAATCATATTCAAGGGAAATTAGTGGTAATAACATATCTAATTCCATGAAAATATCATCCCATATCCTCATTGGAATGTCAATGGGTTGAGATAAAACCTATTGAACCTACTCCTCATCATTCACATGATGCAAAGTGAAGAATTAATAGATGAACTATTTAACACATATCATCATACATGGCCACCAAAAATGACATTAGAGGCTCGGGATGACCTTCACCACACCTATATATACTTCCAAAGAGGATATATTAATCTCCTGTAATACCTCTTCCCACAACACCAATGGTATCATAATATATCCTCTAAATTAGATTATATGTTCCCTAACATCATAATATCATTCAGAAGCATGTCTAATGAAAATATGAGTGTTTAAGATCTCATATTCAATATTACCATGTTGATAATCACTAAAATTATATAAAATTTTGGGGTTAATTACCATCATCTGAATATCAGATGAACTATCATTCCCTAGGAATAGAATCTTCAATGAGGATATCTACACTAATTCATCGGCTATAAACTATGAAAAATATCTTCTATTGAGAGTGTTTTCAACCACATTTCCCATTCCAATGAGTATTTAAAATATAAAAGTCATGGACCAAGTGAAATTTTAGTCATCACCTCCTTCAGGTTAAGATCCTTCTATTAGAGGATATTCTTGCAAATATTGTGGTCAGAGTAAATGATAAATTTCTTTCCCATCATGTAGTGTCATATCTTATTTAGTTCATATTATACATATAATAATTGAATATCATAGGTTCTATATTTCTTATAATGTGGTATCAACTTATATGAACCATATGCAATCACCACATACCTTATAATGAGAACAGAACCACGTATGGTCTCTGATTCATCACAGAACAATAAAAACTCAACACCCTTTTATTGAAATCTCAAGAAGGGATTACTCTTAAACCACTGTCTTAACTCTTATATTGTCTTCTAGAACCTTCCCAAACCCATGAAATGGTACTCCTTTAATGTAATGGTTTTCCATGGTTGTTCCACAATGGATAAATCCGGTAAAATCCATTAATAGTACCCTTCTATCAAATAGAAGCTCTACACCTCAGTATCAATCATATAGGGATACCAAGAAAGAAATTCATCAACCAATTATTTTTCCACTGTTACTCCAATGTATGAGATAATATATCTCATAAAGTGGTCCTCATGATTCAAAAATGGATACTTCATGAGCATCACTTAAAGCTGGTTATCTCATGGTGTGTCTAGAACCATCCTCAAGTGTCTCACATGCACCTCCTTAGACATCAAATAAACCTTGACTTCATGCACCAATAATAACATTAACAGGTCTATGAATGAAATAATTATCTTTTTCATGAGACCCATGAGGAATAATGGGGTTTTCTTCATAGTGAACAAAATCACCAAGTAATCATATAGACCATAGAAACATATGAATTACTTATTCTGTATATCCACATCTTATGCACACCGGTGGGGATAGCTGGAACTGATGTACATCTTTATGAACCATCACACCCCTCTCAACAGATCAAAGAAGTCACTAATCCACTATATTGGATAAATAATGTTCGAGTAAACCTGATCGAATCACTAATTGTCCACACACAAACACATTCTTTTTTTTGACTTCTTAAAAAACTACACTGAGGCTACCGAAGGGGAAATAATAAATCCCACAGAGCCCATTCTCAGGAAATTATGAAAATATAAACCCCATATCCTAATTCAATAAGTGATCCATCTGATATACTAGTTCAGATATCAGAGTCGTCTCAGGAAGATAGTCAATGTATAAATCTTGCACTCATCGTCGAGGTAAACTTAGTGCACCCTTTGGAATGTCTTCCTTGAAGACCAAAACAACTATAAGAAACTAATACCCAAATGCATCCACTACTCCAAGAAAATTTCTAGACAATTATTGAGTAATCAAAAACCTTATCCTATGTCAAATATCATCTTTCTCTATCATGGATTCATTTTCACCCTAAATGGATAACAATGTTTCATCACCATGGACACACCACATCATCTGACTAAAAATTTGAATCTGGGGATGAATTGTGGATATCCACTCCATAACTATTCTTATTTCACAAAGTCTAATTACTTTTACAATGATATCCCATACAAAAATCTTGTCTCCAATCATAATATCATATTTTTTGGAATAATTGAACATTTTTTTAGCCACCAGATATTAGAGTCTCCAACCGCAATAGTCGAGCTAATGGATATAATCTAATATCTATGTCATGAAGTAGAGAAGTGGAATGGAAGGAATGACTTGAAGTTGTCTCTAACAATACTATATCAAATGTAGAATGTTCATAATTTTTACATTGTATATTTCATAGATCCTCAATGATTTTGGCATCCAAAGACAATAGTTGGCCTCATTCCTATCCAAAAACATACTGAGCTTGGTGAAAACCATTAGAGGATTATTGTGGTAATATGTAAAACCTATAACCACCTCTTAATACCCCAGTGTAACATTTTTCAAATCCACCACCTTGGAAACCAACCTAGTCCAACTTATTTCTCTATCTTAATGGTCCATTGACTATCTCATAATAAGATGTACGATGGGAGGAACAATCACATGCCTTATGTCTCTATCTATCATAGGAGGAACACACCTTGTCCCTTGATGTTGTGAGATACACTTATATTTCTACCCCAATTTCCCTAAGTCATGAGATCACCACCTAAGGTGTCCAATCAGAATGGAACCATGTGACTATCATCGGCTTCCTACTTCCTCCATCTCAGCTTCTAGGTGCCCAACACTAAGACCCACCATTGGTGGATGGTATGCCAGAAAAGTCTCCACCAAAAATTCTTGGTCAAGAACCCCAACACAAGTATTAATGAAATGATATAATATTGTAACGTGATGTCCTAGGGTAATCCTTGATAAAAGGTATAATCTCTGAATAATTTATCTTGCACCACATCAGAGGAGTAACGTAGGATATCTATAAATCATACTGAATAATAAGTCACAAATATAATACCCTAATGCAGATAGAAAAATCCTATATGGGAATAGATCACAGCCTGGCTAGAGAGAAGACATCCATAAAAAGGATTTCAATGTCCAACTGTGAAAGAATTAACTCTTGGCTTGACTTTGTCAACAAAATCGACCATCAGTCGACATAGCCATGAATAAGACACTGCATGAGGACAAACATATGATCTGAATGCATTCACACAGGGAGGAAAAAGTGTTGAATTCCTCTAGGAATTCCTCAACCACTTTGGGGTCCAAGTCACCCTAAAACCAAAGAGGCCAGTACCTCTAATTCTCATGAAATGCACTAAACTTTTATTCTTCATAATCTAGTAATAATTGTGATTTGTACTACTCAACATGTGGTGGTATAGGTGTAAAACAAAAAAAAAGGTGTTATCTCCGATAAATTATCCTATACAAATTCCTCGTTACAAAGATATTCATTTTAATGATCCCATAATGTAATTATATATAGCAATCTTCATGGTGTGATCTTGAAATTAAAAAAAATGTACAATGGTAAAAATAGTATATATGGGGAGATGCCTCAGTTACATGGAAAAAACTACCATTCATATATGATTAATTTACATAAAATGTTCCCTATTGCCAATTTTTATGTTTTCTATTTCAAAAGTTGGGTTATTAGATTCTTGGCGTATGTATATGTCATCTTCAACAAAAAACTAGACTCCATAGACTAAAATAAAAACACTAAACACTAAACACTAATTCCACAAATGAAACTCCCCAACTATGCTCTTAAGGTAGAATTGACAACTCTGGTACCACTCTATCATGTCCCAACCTATTGTGGAATGATGCGGGACTACACCATGACCACCTGAAATAGGCAATGTGATGTTGAACATCACTGAGTAGGTATATCCCGCAAATGGGACACTTTATCATTAAGGATCAGTACACCCACAAACATATTTAAGACAAAAAATAATGATAAAATATAATATATTTGAAATAATTAATGTGTACATCTATGATCCAACAATATTGTACAACACTAAAGATTCTAAAATCAGAAAATGGGGAAAATATTTGATCAACCAAAAATTGTAATGTGTTTCTCCAATTCCATGGGTGAGGACTATTTCAAGTGAAAGCTCCTGGTAAGAACCTCAGTTAAACATGTTCCACCTATGCTCCAACCGCTCACAATACTAAAATGATAGCAAAAAAAGGGTAGTCATTTTCATAAGACATGACACGTGTAGGAAAAGAACATATAGGGGTGTGTATAACAATACCCAATAGCACAACCCAAAACACTAAACATGAATAATGAGGTATATTAACCTCAATAAAAGATATAATAATAAATGTATAAAAGAAACACCTTGATATGAATAGGAAATACTTCACTCCACTATGTGATTATAACCATGTTCTGGTCACATGATTACACTCGATGAAACTTTTATTCTTAGAGAATCCCCACCATGTTACATTATACAATCAGAGACCCTAAAAAATAGGTATATATCATTTCACACACCCAAAAAAGATCACTGGTCTAAAAAGGCTATGAGAAAAAAATAATGGTTCATTCCTAGAACCAATGGGCACATGACAAACCCAATCTGGATAAAATTTCTATATAGGGGATTTTATGTTAATGATAACACAAACATTATTCATTGGATATGTGATATGGAGGATCAAAACCATACTCAAAGAGGTCACATTGATCCCAAATACCTCATCTAGGGAACAATGGTGATAAAAGATCCCAATCCAGTCCCATATAGGGACTCCACAATTATATAAATGGGGTTTACTCTAGAGTGGACCACAATACTATGATCTATATGTAATTCCAAAATGTACTCTCAAGGAAAAACATCATGGGAACAAACTGAATATATAATAGTCCAAAATAAGAAAATGACTTCCTATAAACACTCTTGAATGGGGTAAGCTACAAATACCAGGGGGTACACAACATTTTCTAGGGGGTAAACAACGTGTCATGCTATCACCATGTCATTCTTTATTGTATATCCTTAAACGATATGCATGCATCCATATACACATCATATAGAATAAGTACACTGTGAGTAGAGGCACAACATATCCTTCCCATGTCTACTATCCATGTTTGTGTTCTTGCCCTTGTATGCCAAACCCTATCCATATCCATGCAAATGGAATTTCCTCTATCACTTTACTATTTCTCTTGACTGTGTACACTTTGAAGTACCCACAAACAATCCTGGAAGGGGAAACAGGTTTTGTGACAGAGGTCACACTCCTTGTGATCCATATCTTCATCTTGAAACCCTATCCACCATTTAACTTCCCCATACAACATGTAATATCAAGTTACATGTCATTTTCCTTAGGATTTCCTATATTCTTATTTCTTCCTCTGTTCATCCATGAGAATATCTTCAAGATTCATTTCCACTGGAAATCACATACTAGATGGTATATCTATGTCTACATATCCATTCAGGTGCTTATTCATTGGATAATGGTCCTTGAATCCTGTTAGTAAAACCACCACAAACATTAAAATAGTTACACACCACTCAGGATGTTGACAGACTCTTGATCCGATATAGTTCCCCCACAATCTATCCACAATTGTTGTCGATCCTTGATTTAAAACTATCATTGTGTTCTATATGCATAGTTTCAATCTATTGCTTTGATAAATGATCACCGAATGATCCAAATCGAGCTATTTGTTGATCCATTGGATACAAATAACACCAATGTTGACTGTGTGGCTAAATTTGTGAGAAATCCATAAACCATAAAATTTGAGTAATGAACATCAGTTATTTATTGTTTGGACTCAAATAATTTTCTTAACAATCGAATGAAAAAAGTAGAAGAGATAAACAGTGAAAAAACAATACCATTAATTTAATTTGATCAATGATAATTGTTTACATTATATTTGTTGAATTGATCCGTATTCGTCTGGGATTAAGGAAAATAATGAAAATCGGAATGAAAAACATCTTATATGGAGTCCATATGTATCATTGATGAAAAAGGATTTTGTTTCCATTGTTAACAAGATACGATTACTCTATTGGCACAAGTATCCAATATCAAATCCTGATCATCCATAATTTTTAGAGAAGACTCTCTTCAAATGGATCAAAGGTCTCTATGGTTTAACAACATACCTAATGAAAAAATCTATAGCATTAAATTTAATGAATAAATTGTTCTTCATCCAAAACAATACAAAAACATTAATAATTTAATTTAATTTATTTAATTGTTCCGATAATTAATTTTTCACAAACATATCATACTGACAAGGGTTATTTCCTGCATAGGGTAACACCCACATTTGGAACTCAACAGTACCCTTATATTTCTAATCTAATCCATTGTTCATGTGTTATAACACTTTTTTTGGATAACATTTTGTGCATATATTTAATATATTTAATGTAATTCATAAATTTATTTCATGCGCACCAAAGCCATAGAATCGTACATCATTTTAGATCCAAGTAATAAAAATAATATATATTATATCAACAAATAATACATAGAAAATGCATCAAAATATAAAAATAATACTTTTAATTGAATTAATAATCACCCTAAATATCTATTTTTTAGTTAATATTTTAATTATTTTACTTGTTCTAATATCATTAATGTGTAATAAAATTTATAATATTTAAGAAAATATATTTTTTTCAATTTTTAAGAAAATATACCTTTTTAGAAAAATACCAATAAAATTCATCATACTAAAATATTGACATGATCAATCCAACAAAATAAATAATTTTTTTTCAAATTCAAACTAAAAAATATTGGATGATAACTTTTGAACATAATAATATTAAATTTATATAAAACTATTTTTAATAATAATAAATTTCAATATAATTACTGATCTTAATATTTTTTCATTTCATTCATGATTTCAATGAGTTTTAATGTATTTTTCTATAAATGGAATAATTTTATTTGTGTAATCCATTTATGGTTTTCAATTTATCATTATAAAAGAATAAAAAAATGTTAAATATATTTATATGATATATTTTATTTTTCATATAATTTTCATACTCATTGATAATGAATTAATTAATTTTATTTAAATTAATGATAAATTTTTTAGTAAATCCATTTTATTTTTCAATTAATATATTTTTCATAGAAAAATTGGTTTTATTGCATTTTCATTTGGAATATTATAATTAATTTTTCCAAATTTTATAAAATAAATATCAAAAAATGAAAATAATTATTTAAATCATAATATGAGGTTATTTTAGTGAAAATTATCAATATGTTGAAAAATGTTGGTATTTTAGTGGATAATGAAATCTACCGATTTTTTTATAAAACTATCATTTTTTATAATAAATTAATGAGTATAATAATTCCAAGAATGTTATGAATTTTACTTCCAATAATATTACTGATATTTACTTATATTTCATCTTGATATATTTATATGAATTAATAATAAAATGAATATTATAATCATTTTGTTTTCAGGTTTAAAACATGATATTTATGTAAATTATTTCATAGTAAATAATTTTTTTACTTTTTAATTAATTAAATTAATAAAAAATGTATTCTTTTTTAATTAAAATTTATATGTTATATATTATTAAATATTAATTTATATCCATAAAATGATTATTAATATTTATTGTGTTAATCTAAAATCATTCTTTTTCCAAAAAATACACTTATTGAAAAACATCTTTTCTCGATGTGATTGGGTGTTGTATTTATTTTGACAAATAACGTGAATTGAATTCAGTAAAATGTATTCCATGATTGAAATTCCAATATACAAACAAGTTATTAGGGTTATTTTAATTTTTATTCATAAAAAATTACCCTGGTAAAGAAAAGATTTTTACCGTATTATATGTAAAAAATGGAAACATGTTAATTGTAAAAGATAAAAGATTAAAATACCTTAATATAAAAATATAAATGGTTGGGATATATTTTTACTGACCATAAACAAACATTAAAAAAAATATATATAAATATAATTAATTTTAATTAAATACACCAAAATTTGGATGACTTAAAATATAAAATATTCATTATTTAATAACTTAAAACTGACCCTACACAATTATAAATACCACTCCACCCCAAAACATTCTCATCCAATGAATCAAAGATCATAAAATTTCCTCCAAAACATCAACTAATTACCCAACTGACCTAATTGTTTTAAATAAATTTTAAATTATGATTACATTAATCGATCCTTCAAGGAGGAGATATTCAAGAGGTAATTTTCTCAAACCACCTCCATTAATTTCATTTTTTAGTTTACATTCTTCTCACCTACTACATCAAAAATTTAATGATAACTCTAGTAACAAGTAAATATTTTAATTCTAATATTATAATGAAATATCATATATAAATCCATTTTAGTTTCTCCTCTTATTTAATGAAATGAAACTATTTTTCAATTTAAGGCTGCTAAAAATCAATACATAAAATGATTATTCATTTTCCACTAACTCCTTCAATGATGATAATAAACTATTATTATGGTTTAATATAAGTATAATGAGAATAATATAACATATTTATTTTTTAATAGATAATATATATAAATATTACTAAAAAATGTTATTAGTTTGTCATGGTAGGAAAACATGCCAAATTAAACTGATCATTTTTCATTATCATTTTATCAATTCAATAATCCTCATGTAATATTTAAAAATTACATATGAGACCATTTTAAATGCTATATTTACATTAAAACCATCTCATTAAACTCTTGGAATTTTATTTCCATTTTATATTAAAATCAATAATTATACAAAAAAAAACCAACCATGAAAACAATGAAATGAATGCACTAGAAACAATAAAATAATGGAATATTATAAATGAATCGGTGGTAAGATGTTATAAATTAACATATAAAATATTAGAAATATGAATATTATTCTTTAATGAATTAATTAAATTTTTTAAACCATTATACTAGAGGTTATACTATGAAAAAACAATGGTATGTCTGAGGTAAGGGTTCCACATCTCAATTTTAATTTTTGGATTTTTTCTGAAGTTCAATGGATATAATAACAACAGGGGGGGGTTAATCAGATGATTGTTGTTTATATTTTTTAGTACATTTAGAAACATATTCACTAAAACCAATAAATATATATTTACATAACATCATTTTATGAATACTAATGAAACAAAATGTTGGAATGAATCAAAATAATATAATATTTATAAGGATCAAACATAGTGTTAGAATATACATCCTTGACATATACACTCCCATGGATCTAGGGAAATAAAATTTTATAATTATGTGAATAACACTTCTACGACCTCCCATATAACACCTTATATCTCTTTATAGGATGTATTATACTAACTCACCCAAGATTAAAATGATTTCTTATAAAATAATTGAGCTATAAAAAAGAATAAAGTCTTTGTTTAATCTAATCCACAATTGTTCAGTTTGAATCCTTATCATTATTTGGGTGGATCTGATTTCTAAATATTTTGATGCTAGATCCGGTTTTCTCAATAAAATAATATTGGATCCTTAATCCGATTTTCTATGTACGAAGTTTCTCGACCTAATCCCATGAATACGATAATCCTGGATCCTAAACCCGATTGTATGAGTTCGATGATTTTAGATTTCATTATATGTTTACTATAATTTTGGATCATGGATCTAATTTTCAGAGTATGATTATTTATGATCTGATTGTATAAATATGGTAATTCAGGATGGTAGATCATATATTATACTATGATTAATTTCTGAATCGATTCTATGAATATGATAATACAGATATGATTTACCCAATAAGATGATTCAATAAATTGGATTCATTCTCAATCCACAAAATACAAAAATCTTCTATAATGCTCAAAATAGTTCCTCTTCAACTAGATATGAACATTTACTTCAAATTCTTTAGTGCCTATCCTTTTTCTTTATGTGAATTTTTCAAATAAATGAATGATCAGAGAATTTATTTATAGAAATATTGGATAAAATAGTGTGAAAAATAAAAACATTCCTTGATTACCCAAATTGAAAAACTACGCAAATATTTCACATTCAAACATCAACTTTTTCTTCATCAATCATCATTATAATTCATCGATATTTATGAAGAGAATAATTTTAATATTTTTCTCATAAAATTTTTGTAAATTTCTTAGATCATTAACATATATTTCATTTAAATCCTAGTATTATTTTTTTCTCTGCTCATTACAATATTTTTCATTCTCAGCTAATTACGATCTATTTAATTAACATTATGAATTCATCCTAATTGATACTTCATTATGATTTCCTCAGTACAAAAATCTAGTTAAGAAAATACACGAACAAATATATGAGTATTAAAATATTAGTAAAATATTCTTACTATGAAAATAGTAGTATGAAATTATCAGTACAACAATATGAGTTAAAAATATAAATTTAATTTTCCCAATATGAAAATACCTATATGAAAATATTAGTATGATTATCTATGTACAATGTTTTCATCCCCAGGTCCCGCAAAATATATTTCTTTCTTAGCTCATTATAATTTAATTACAATTATTATGGAAATACCACTGTGATGAAAATATCATTTTTCAACTCTGAAATGATTCAAACCTCGTTGTCATTTATTTAAAAGATTTTATCAGGAGAGTTCTCATGATTTTTTATAACTTAATAAGAATAAAAGAATCACTTAATTTTCTTTTAGAATTTATAAATACTTTCTTACTACTAAATTCACATTCGTCATTAAAAAATCATCAACAATATCTTTTATTCAATTATTTCAACAAATATAGACTTCCATCAAACAGTAAAGTCATCCCCTAATTCATTTTGGTTCCATTTATTTTCAATTGACATGACAATGGTCCTAAATATGATAATTTTTATGATCAATAACTTCCACTTCTGGACTTCTTTTATGTTCGGTGTAGCATAATACGAAAACATGGGTTCGGATAATTGTTTTTTGAAAACCAACTCCTTCATATGAAATTGTTATGATTCCTAAATAAAAAACATTATTAAAAAAATATTGGTTCAAAAAAACAAAAACCTTTTCAAAACAATTCACAATGGTTCTTCAATCACCCCTTTTAGATTTACTGACATCCATTGTAAAAATATTTTCACACTCTCATAATATTTTCACTACTCATCTTTTTGATACTCATCAAAACAGATAATTTTTCCAAATAGGGGATCATACACCACACTAAAAGATTAATTAATATTTTTTGAATTAATTCCATCCCTCGGTGGAAAGAAATAATCATGTGGATGTAAATATATACCCTCTCCACTTTTATTTTCACACCTTATTTATCTATTCCCCATTATATGTTTTCTCACATTATTTTTCATTTCCCCCCATTATTTCTCTTATCACCTTTTTATCTAACTTTAATCCCCTATTATATGATAACCACAACAATGGATTCATAAAATAAAGATAAGTAAAACCTTTTCACAATGAAAAAAATATATTAACATATGTCACCCTTTTTTAAAATAATCCAAAGAACGGTGTTGGTTTTTATATTTGAAATATAGGAAGAAATGATAGAAGACTGAACATAAAGTTGTCACCAATATTTGAAAACCCAAACTTTTGGAATTTCATTTGTAAAGTTATCAGAAATATGAGACATTGTTAAAATGTATTGAAATAAGATATCTATAGTAGTATCATTCTATTTTATAAAGTGAAACATTAAATTTGTGTGTTTTTATATTTAATGTTGTATAATATTTTTAGAATGATAAATTACAGCATGATTGTCACAAATGATCATCAATGGTTCAGAAAAATTCATTTCATGTCTTTTATCTGAAAATTCATCCACCAAATTTGTGTATAATCCTTTTCCACTACTAGATATTCAGATTCAACTGTGATCAATGTTACTGAACTTTTTTCTTATTATACCGACTCACACAACATGTACTATTGTAAAATGTTTCTTCTATGGTTGATTTTTTTTCATTACAATATCCATACCAATCTATATCAGTATAACACTGAAAAATCATCTTAGAATTTATTTTATATAAAACCCCATGTGATTTTGTTCTTTTAAAATATATAAATATTTTATTTTCTATGAAGAAGTGTTTTTCATTTGGATTTCTTTGATACATTGAACACAAAGTCACATCATAAACAATATTTGGGCTTGAGGATGTAATCTGAAGAAGACTTTCAATCAATATCCTATAAATTTTCTAATTCACACATATTCTAGATTCATCATTACACAACATTATGCTCCCTAAAATATGATTTTAAAATTATATTTATTTTCGTATTCAGAAATTATTTATAAATTACATTTTATACTTTTCTACAGATGGGAAAATTTATTTTTCTTTTTTTTGTACCATAAGACAAGGAAGAAAGTAAATTCTCCCATGATTAACATTTCAAAATTCTTCTTCATTTACTCTAATTATATTTTAAAATAATATTTTATATCCCCAGATAAAATTATATCACATATAGACAATTAAAATAAAATTTCCATAGTCAACATATTTAACCTACAAGTTACTATGAACATTTCCTTTATAAATGTTTGACACTCTCTTCCAATTGTGAAGCTTATAATACAATGAAAGTGGTGTTTGTTACATACCAAAAAATGTTTTATTCAATTTAAAATCAATTATTTTGTCCTCATAATGTAGAAATACATTATATTGTTCAATGTATACTTCTTCCTCAATCTCAAAATTTATGAAATTTGACTTTACATCCTTCTGATTAACAACATAATTCTGATGAACATCCACTGTATGAAAAATTCTAAAAGATTATAGCATGGTAGTGGGGGAAATATTTTCATTCAAATCCAAAACATCAACCTATGGATACCCTTTTAAAATATTATTTCATTATTTCTCGAAACATCCCCATGGACATTAATTTTGTTTTAATAAACCCACTTTTCTTCGATAACATTTTTATTTTCTATCCATAGAAGAAGTTCTAATTGATCATTAATCTCAATCTAATCTAACTACGTATTCATATCATCCACCCATTATTTATTTTAATAGTATCAAAAATTGATTTTCATTCAACTTTTGGGATAAGTGAAGTTTGATTTTATAATTTGAACTTCCTTTTAGTCTAAAAGGGAGGCTTCTAATTTGAAATAATGTTTTATGAATCAACATGCTTTTGAATGGTAGTAAATCACAAGGTTTATCTCCCAAAATCATAATCCTAACAACATGACCCATATGAATCTTGATAATTATGTTTTGAATAACATTCACTATTGATGAAAATCAATAGCGTATGCACTAAATCATTCTCAACAACATTTTAAGGAAATTTTATTTGAAATTACATTAAGATCAACGATTTGACCAACAGATGTAAACATTTTTTCCAAAAAAATATCTTCATCATTTTGTTAATATCCCTTTATCGATCCTTCCTAAACATTCTCATTAATATTTCCCAAATATATATTTTTTATTTTTAGAAAACATTGACTCTAAAAATCATTGAACTATTTAAATGATTTTTTTTTGTTATACGATATTTCATTAGGAGTCAGGTATGTTTCTTATATCAAGAGAAAATTATTTTGATCATGTGCAGTAGTAATAATAACATCTATCCAATAGATATTTTAATGGTTTTATTCTGGTAACAAAGTTCTTAAATTTTCCACCAAGCTTTTATTATTTCTATATTCTACTACATTCTAATTTAGGTTATAGAGATCACTATTCTGATGATTAATACCATGCATTCTGAGATATGTTTCAAAATTATTGTTTTTAAATTTTGTACAATTATATATTTACAAATTCTTTATGGAAACCAAAATTTCATTCTCAACATCTTTCTTAACAAATTTGATCATTTAAACAATATCTAACTTATGCTTTATAAAAATGATATTTTTCATATTAATGAATCAACAATTAAATTGATAAAATATAAGTCTCCTTTTATATTGATGTCTAATCAAACCACATAAATCGTAATGATTAAGATCAAGTGGTATTATAGATTGAATCTCAACACAATTATTACTTTTTTTAGTTATATATCCATTCTAGAAGGTAATAAAAATATATTCATGACTTCATTTTAATTCATTAATATTACAGACGACATCAACATAATTTTTTTTCTTCATGTTTTTCTTTCTAAGGTGGAAATGTATTCAGTGCCACAATTTGATTTCATCTTTAGCACTCAAGTACCATGTGTTATTGAATTTTCATATTAGAAAGAGATTTTCACTAGTTATTTCTCTTTTTGTAAATACATTCCCATATTTGAAAATTTTGATGGCAAAAAAAATAATTTCTTAAACTAAATTATATTCCATCCTTACAATGTTTACTTATATTGAGTAAGTCACATTTTAGCCAATGAACAAATAAAAAATAGATTTCATATTTTCCTCTTCAATCTGAGATGTTCCAATTCAATTGATTTTTAAGGAACCGTCATTCCAAATGGTAATTGCTTTCCCATCATGAATTTAAACATGATTACATATTTTAATATCAAATGTCATATGTGATTAACAACTAATATAATGTATGTATAGTTTTTTCCATTTTCATTCTATAACAAAATTATTAATAACAAAATATTTTTCCTCAACTTCCATCATATCACCTTCCTTTAAATTTCAATCATATGGAATTTTTTCTTGATGGAGTTTCATATATAATTGAGTATAAATAGAATCATGATCACATCTTCCCAAACATATTCCATAAATTTCTATTCTTTTTTTGTAGGAATTTTTCTAACAATTTGATAATTAACCATTCCAAATTTCTATAAGTTATGACAATTACACTTTCTACTTTCATTATTTATTCCACATTTCCAAAATCATAATCTTGTTAGAGATATGTTGTGATAACAATTATATGCATTATTAACATAGATTTAGCAACATGATTAGTAGTCAAAAAATTCCAACTTTATATTCAAGAAACATAATTTCTATAAAAACATTCTTGAGGTGGAAAACATAGTTATTATATAACATAATAAAGTTGCGAATCATCACTTAATTTGAATGTGTTTTCTACATTTTTATATTTTTTTTGGGTCTTTAATAATTTACCTAACCATGATTTCCCAATGATTTAGTTGTTACCCAAATAAATAAAACAATCAGATGAATTTTTTTTTGTAAAAAAATATTTCACCTGATTCTAATATTGAAACTTTTCATAACATTTAGAAGTTTGTGATTTAATTTATGAAACATCATTTATGTGTTCATTATTCTTCCTCAAGGTACTTTCAAACTCAATATGTATTGATTGAAACTTGTTTAATTCTTCTTCCATATCTTCTGAAATCTTACTATGATCATCAATAATCTTTCCTTATTCAACAATTATATGATTTTATCATTTAATATCCTAAATATATTTAACCTCCTTCTTCATGATTTTTTCCCATTTAGTAAATTATTCATAATCATTAATTACTTTTCTGATTTCATTCTGGAGAGATCCTCTTTCTAATTAAATTAATGAAGATTTATTATGAGTTGATACTAACTATATTTTTCTTCACCATCTTCTTCACTCTCTAATGAGTCTTTTTTTCAAACTATTTCAATGATGGTTCTGAATTTTTAAGAACTTTCATCTTCATAAGAATTATTTCCAATTGTGTCTAATTCAACATTCTTTAAAAAACATACTTATTTTGATTCTAGTGAACATATTCTTATATTTCTGAGATTACATTTATTCTTTATATTTTTCTCAACTTATTCCATCCACTTCTTCATCGAATTCATATTGACATTATCCAACATTAATCATATAGAAATTAATAGAAAATTATTGATTACACCGCACTCAAAAAAATTCTAGGAATTATTTCCCCATAAATTCCACTTCTTATTCGATTTTTTATAGATATACGAGGTGATTTTTTTTCATTAAATTAATAATTCTCTATATCTATGTATTCACAATGATTTTATTCTTCAACATCAAGGATTTTCATCATTCACATAGCTTCATAAGCTATTTCACCCTTCACTTTATTTTTAAAAATTTTATTATTCCTCATTGCATAAGCGACCAAAATGTTATTCAATTTTACAAATGAAAAAACATCATTATCTTATAATGAATTTATTTAAAAATAAAACTTGTCTAGAATTTTTATCTTAAGTTTCATCATAATTTTCGAATCCTCCAAGACATCTCTAAATACACTAATATTATTAAAAAAATATGTATACTCTGATGAAGTGTTAATCAATTTATTCTTCATCTCACATTTTGATGTCTTTAAACACACAATGCTTGATATTTATCTTTTATTCATTGACATTAGTATTCCCTTAAAAATCAGTTTCCATCTAGTCCAACATTCTTTTTGATAGTTTGATACCCATCATCTAATGATAAAAATTCTCTAATAAGGACATAATGGTATCATTTCATTCCATTAAATTGACTTCTATATTTATCATATCAGAAACATAATAGTTGAAACATTCCTATTTGATGGAAAAGAAATAATATTAGCATCAATAAGATCTAGGCCATGATATAGGTGATAAAGAAACATTCTATTTTATCAATCATAATAATATTTTCCATAAAATGTATGAATTCCTTTTTTGTTGGAAAATTTAACATTATCCATGATATATATTCAATAAGATAACCCTGATCTCTGGTACCAATTGATCTTCCAATTGATTTGATAACAACTGGGAAAGGGTGGGATGAATTAGTTGGTCACTTTTGGTTAGTTTAAATAATTTTAAAAGCATTACCACTAGAACCTATAAAGATTTATTTCCATATCAACTTATTATATAATCTCTTTCATGAAAATGTTGGAATTCATATAATTAACCCATGGTTTACAAGGTTCGACCACAATGTGAGAACCTACAACCTTGTCATTTACTCTCTCATGGGTCTAGAAATCAACTACAATTACGAAGTGAATATAACTTGTTTCCACTCCCATTACACAATTTTTTTTCATGATAGAAATAATTATACTAACTCTAATAAATTTATAGTGTTTTATTATAAAATTATTGATCTATACAACATAATAAATACTTTTTTGACACTACACCATAATTTGGTATCCCACATCCTCTGTATTTTTTTGTTGGATATGACTTTCTCAACAATTTGATGATGGATTTGATTTTATCATTTCAAAAATTCTTGATCAAATATATGATTTTATGAGTCTGAGGTTTCATAGTCGGATTCTCTGAATAGAAAAATTATGGATCCTTGATCTGATTATCTGAGTAAAATTCTTTGGACCTGATTATCTGAATATGAGAATGCTAGATCATGGAGATGATTTTCTGAGTATGATTATTATGGATTTGATTCTATAAACACAATAATTCTAGGTCCTAAATCCTATTTTATGAGTATGAATATTCTAGATCAGATTCCTTAAATAGGACAATTAATGATATAATTATCCTAATACGATGATCTAAGACAATGAAATCATTATAAATTTACAAAAACAATGTTCATTTAAAATTCTCAAAAAATTATTCTTCAATCAGATTGGAAAGATTATTTCAAATTATACAGTGATCCAACTTTTGAGCCCATGTAAAATTTGAAAATTAATGAATGATATGATAATGTATTTATAGGAAAATAAGAAAACAATTGTGGTAGACATGAAAACATTCCACGCTTCCTAAAATTTCAAAACTCTAAAAATATCTCACATTTAAAAAAAACAAGGAAGTCTTCAATCATCTTTATTTTTCTCTGAGATTTATGCAAAAAATAATTATATTATTTACTTGATAAACTATTTATTACCTTGTCTAATCATTTCAATCTAGTTATTTCTCGGCTCATTATGATCTTTTTTTTCTCAACTCATTACGATTATATTCTTTATCATCTCATTACAATATATTTCTTTGTCAATAAGAATTATACATTTGAAATACATCATTACGATTCCCCAGTATATTTTTAATGAAAATTAGAGCATAAAACTATGAGTTTTATAATCATAGTATGATTTTCCCAGTAGGAAAATCCCACTACAAAAATATTAACCTAAAAAACTGAGTATGAAAATATATGTATGATTTTGGTAAGTATAAAAATCTCTGTATAAGAATCATAGTACGCCAAAGACTTTACAATTATTTTCTTCATTAGGCTCATCCATATATTTTTATTTCATAGAACATTACGATGTAATTACCATTTTTATGGTAATCCCATTATGATGGATATCTAATTTCTTCCCATATGAAATTCTTCCAAACTTTTCATCATTACTTCATAATATTTTATCATGGGAGGTTTCATGATTTTTGAGATCTTATTGATCAGAAAATTATTTTCTATTTTTGGATAATATTTATGAAGAATTTATCAATATTGACTTAAATGTATTCATTCAAAACACTTCAGAAACATCATTCATTCACTGATTATAGTAATTATTTTCATCTAACAAACTATAAAATCTTCCTCCAATTTATTCTAAATATGATGATTTTCAATTGGCATGATGATGGAAATGAATACAATTATATGTATAATCAAAAACAAAATCTTCATATCTTATTATATTTATAGTGAAGATCAATAAAAAAACATGGATCTAAAAACATGTTCTTGGAAAAAAACTTCATTAAGATAGACTGGGTATGATTCATGAATAACATACATTCTTTAACATAAAAGATATTTGTCAACATAAACAAAAACATTGTTAAAAGTAATTCATAAAATACCATCAGTTCTATATTAACCACTTATTCCTTGTGTGTGGTTTATATAATTCCAGTTCATATATCATATCATAAATTACATTATCTTATTGATGTTAAATGTTCCATTTGATAATTAGTAATTTTATGGGGCATATGATTCGACTGAATACAATGTGATAAGGGATTTCTTAACCGAATTTCTATTATTTAGGATAACCTTTTACATTATTAATTATATATTTTAATGATTATTATTGAAATTAAATTCCATTAACATATGTTTTATTTCCACTTTTTATATGTCAATTCACATCTAATATACATAATCGATTCATTTGTTAATCTCATAATAAATGATATGTTATTTTGTAAGAACTATTACTAAAAAGACCTATTTTAAATGTTTTAAGGATATATTTTATAAATCAATCTATATAATGTACACATATTTAAAATAATTATATGAATGTATTTATATGTACATAAATGTTTTAAAAACACTAATTTCTAACATTGTTTCAATTTTGTTGACAAATGGATCTTTTAATGGTTTAACATAATGTACATTATCTCAAAAAAATTTATTTTAATCATTTTATTTAGAAATGTTAGTCAGGTTGTTTAATATATATGAAACATAGATAATTTACTACCCTCAATTCAAATAAATTTTTTTAATCATACTTTAAAAGGTCATATGGTCCCTTTAAAATAATTTTATTCCATTATAACTGTGTACCTTTTCAAAATGACTGATTTCAAAATGAAAATATTATTTTCATAAAAAAATGCTTTTATGATTCTGTTATTCAAGTTTTATGATTATTAAATGATTATGGGAAATTGTTTAGGATTAATTGTAGTGATATTTTAAACCAATTTTGTGTTTTTATGTGATAATCCAAGTATAGGTGGTAATATTATTGACTAATGATAGGTTATTTTGAAATAAAAAAATAAGGGTGGTTTCATTATAGCCTCCAATTCATTTGGTACTCTAGTGTTGGAGGTTCACCATATTAGTAACTCTATTAGAAATAGTGATATGTAAAATTGTGTTCCAAGTTTCCTTCCTATATTATACTATCACAATAATGAGTTTTGAAGGAAATTATTTTAAATTTAGGAGGTAAGATAATGATCTTTGTGAACAAGGATTCATTTTAAGGATGGAAATGTATGCTTCAATGAAAATGTATTTGTGGATTTTCATTAGACAAATGGTTTCATTATATAATTCCACGTACTAGGGATTATTTTCTCATACCATTTTTATTAATAATTTAATATGGTTTGTAGAATAGTCAGGATAATGATGAGATCAGGGGGAAAATTGTGAGTAGTTTTCATGAAGTGAAAACATATTTTATTTTTAATTCCTTTCTTCGGTTGTAAAAGTGGTTAAATGTATAGTTTTAGACATGTAATGTATGGTTTTACAATCTATGTTTTTTTTTCATATTTTTCTAAACCTATGAAACTAAAAAATTTTAGGGAAAGAGTTAAAGTGAAATCTAGTCCTCGGTCACTAGAATATATATATATCATAAGGAGGTGTCATTACAATTGGTGTTAGCGAAGGGTTTAGATAAAATTAGATATTAGGTTGGTTTCATTAATGTTATGTATATCATCATGGGTTTAAATGTTTAATATTTATTATATGTTCAATGTCTTGGAAACCCCATTATTTTGGATAATGTGATGGATTTTATAGAGATTAAATACATTTTATGAGATTGTATTTTGAAATTTTATCAACTTAGGTATAAATTATATGAGTGTTAATGTATTATAGTTATTATAATGTAATTATCTTTAAAGGAATTTTTTTAACATGTAATAATTCATTTCATGTTTTAATTATATTATTTTCCATGGATTAAGTATCCATCATCAATATGGATGGAAAGTTTTATTTAACAACCATAATAAACCTTTTCGATGATTTGATTATAATTATTATTCCAAATGACAGATTACATTATCTTGACTACATTATTATTATTAAAATCCCCTCCATGAACCTATTTGACCTATATAAAAAAATTTCTTTATCTAAAAATTTTATGGGTCGTGGTATTTTTTCCCTTTTATTTCAAAGTATAAACTTCTCCAACTCTCCTGAACATGTATATTCGAAAAATTTCATTATTATATACATTTTGGATGATTAGAATTGTGTATAATATTAAGGGAATATCAAATAAATCATGAAATATGGTTTTTTGGGTGTAAATTATTTTATTATGTACAATGTATGCAACTTTTTTGTGTTTATATTGATGAGTCATAAGGATATAATTCAAATAATTTTTTTAGGAATTATGTATTATAGAATAATATGACGAATCATGGTTAATGTTTTATGAAATAATTATAATGAAAGACGTGTTTTTGTATTAATTTTTAAAAATTATGATATTGTGGTATATTATAAATATTTTGGGAATTATTTTACACTTAGAATTATTTCAATAGTAGCATTTGATTCTTACATTCAAAAAAATTGGTTTATTGAATTGATAAATTTTAAAATTTATAAAAAGGTGACAATTTCTATGATACATGAACCCCTTAATTTTATGATTTTAAATTTTTTATTTTATGATAAATGAATTTAATTTTGTTGGACATAAGTTGAAAGGTATTGTAAACCTTTTATGGTTATTTTAGTTCAGAATTGGAGGTAATTGTGGGTTTTAATTTTTTCTATTGAAAAATGATAAGTATGGGTAACCATTGAGGTTAAATAAATAACAGTAATATTTAGGATGTTTTGAATATATATATAATATTATATTATTTCACATAATATAGTTTTTTAAAAGGACATATCATATACCTTGTGACATCTTCTCACATCTCGTAAGGCCGTAGGGATCGAAACCACCACTTATGGATGAAAAGGTGGAATCTACAACCATTAGCCTATATAATTTTATGGTTAGTTTATTATTATTTCTTTTTTATTTTAATTATATAATCAATCGAAAATATGTTTAATTTGTGGACATATGTTTTATCCTATAAAAAACCATGAGGTTGGAAAACTTATTTGGTGATGAAGTTATTAAATATAATTAAGAAGACATTCACTATATTTGGAACCTTTTATTATTATAGTAAATATAATATTAATTAATATTATTTAATAAATATATTATGAATTATCTTTTGGAAACCAATATTATTTATGGTTATTTATGTAAATGATTTTTATACCATAAATATTATGTGACTATTAAAATTTCATTATAAAAGTGATACTTTAAGAGTGATTGATATTAATTGAAGATAAAAATTAAATTTATCTTGTAAGAATATGTGTATAAATCTTTCAAAAATTTTGTCTTCAATTTTAGTTGATAATACTTTCAATACCTTTAATAATTTTTATTTATACAACTATATTTATTTAACATTGGGTATTAGTGTTGAATTTTTTAGATTAATGTTGTTTTTCATCAGGTAAAAGTTCATTATTTTTATATAACATAATTATCTTATAATAACCATTTTGGTTTTTATAAATTTCTAATGAGGTATGGAGCATATAATTATACTTTTGTGGGTTGTTTGATTAGTATATTTTTTTATATCAGACAAAGACCTTTCCCAGAAAAGAAATATCCCCTTTTTAGTAGAAAAAAAGTTACACAATCCTGAAAGAAGAAGTTTTAGAAAAATCATTCCTTAAAAAAGGAAGGTGGTCATTTGGCACATGATGAACCCAATGAAAATGATTACCATCAACGCCTTTGTTAGAAATCCCATCCACCAACGCATTTTCCTCTCTATAAGCATGGGTCATGAAGTGGTCTCTTGAGTAGAGATATTCCATCCATCTAGTCCACCGATTAGTCGGCTTCCCAAAAAGATGAAAAACCCTAGTTTGAATAGCAGAGACTACAATAGTGGAGTCACATTCAATCCAATGTTTGTTCCAACCCCAACTTCCATCTTTCTCATCTGCAATTATAACACCAAACATTTATTCTTCAATAGTAGAAGCAATACCTCATGATCTATAGATGCACCCAAGAACATTTCCCTAATAGTCCCTATAGACAACACCAAAGCCAGAGGGACCCGGATTACCCCTTAAATACCCATCAGAGTTTACTTTAATCCACCAATGAAAAGGATCCCGCCAAATGAATTCCATTTTACCATGTGAAGGATGAAAATTTCCTTCCACCCGAACCCAATTAAGCATAGAAAAATAATGAATTGAGTTTGAACAAAACACACCTTTCAATATTTCCACCTCTCGGATAGCTGCGAGAATCCTTGCAAGAGCAGAAATAGAGGGAAAAAACTGCAATTCATGTATTAACTTATTTCTTTGTTTCCATATATGATGAATAGACTCCTCTGTACTAGCCTAAAAAATATTTCGGAGCTGCGATGACAGGTGAAAAGAGATCTAGCTCTTTATGAGATCGCCAATTGAATTTAAAAAAGGATTATAAACTTCAAAAATATCATAAATCACATTCCACATTGTCAAAGCCATAGCAAAACTGAGGAAAATGTGGTCCACATCCTCCCTATGTTGAAAGAAAGAAGCACAAACAGAGTAAGAGAAATACCAAATACCTGCATAAATTCATCAGTTGGATTTCTTTGTGAGCCAACCTACTGAGAAGAATATACTGGGATGACTATAAAAACATTATCTGCAGGTTAAAAATCCATTTAAAGTCAATTGAACTACCAATAGAATGATTATAAAATACTTTTAAGGTGATAATTCCATTGACAACAGGTTCCCAATCCCAAAAATATCCCCCAGGGGACCAACACTATTCATCCGCAATTGAAGTGATATAATCTGGAAGATTATCCATATTACCAAGCTGATCCTTGACTGGAAATTCAAAATCCTAGTATGAATCCCCCTACAGGACTATTTCATTTAGATGATTCCCAGTCTAATTGGATTTCCAAAAATTAAAAGAGGAATCCTTGGAAACGAGCCACTAAGAGACAATATCAATTTTTGAAAAAATATTCTTGAAGGTGGGCAACACCAAAGAGTTGACATAATTAAAATTACCTTCCTTAAGCCTGTGAATAAACCTATCCCAATGAAAACCAGTATCCTCATATTGCATGTTCATAAGCTTCCATATAAACATAGCCTCCAAAGAGACATTGAAACCCAATATATTATTGATGCCCAAACCACCCGCATCATGTGACTTGCAAACATAATTCCAAGGAACCGTTGCCAACCTCCATTCCAAAATACCTCCAATCCAAAAAAAATTCTTAATAAAAGTATTTATTCCCTTGATTAAAAAAATTGGCCATTTATACACCATATAAGAGTACCCAAATTTAGAGATGATGGTTGATTTCACCAGGAAAACCCTACCATCCATTGAGAAATATTTTCCCTTCCATGTGGAAAGATTTATTTTAATCATGATAACAATGCTAGAGAAATGAAAAACCTTTGGTATCCAACAATAACACGGGAACTCTTAAATATTTAAAGGGGAGATGTCCCTTATGAATGCCCAATTCTCTAATGATATCATTTTTACTAATCGATGAGAAGCCACTTCTAATGTAAACAATGTACTTTCTCTAACTAATCACTTGTCTAAAAACCAATTCATAGTTCAGAAGGGCTTGAATTATATTCATGATATTGAACGTATCCCCTTGTGTGAAAAGAATGCTATCATCAGCATATAGAATATGAGAGTGAGAAACAACCCCCCTTCCAGCATGAATAGACTTCATTTTACCTTTGCAAGACACGATGGAAAGATTCCTATTGAGATAATCATCGGCAATAGAAAAAAGGATGGCTTATAAGGGAACAACCTACTTAACACCCCTAGAACAATCAAAATATCCTTTAGGAGATCAAATTATAAGTAGTGAAATATGAGCATAAATTAATATGGTTTTGACCCAAGTAACGAAAACATCATCAACCCCACACATGACAAGGATATTGCAGATGAAACCCCAATCCGTTGTATCGAAAGATTTCTTAACATCCAATTTGAGAGAAAAATTTACACATGTGATGGGTGTTTTAAGAAGATTAATACACTCCCAGGCAGTGATATGAAAATCCTAGATTGATCATCCTCTGATGAAGACAAACTGAACAGCAGAAACAATTTTGCAGGCAATGAAAGAAAGTCTATTGGAAAGGATTTTGCAAATGATTTTATAAATTGTGTTAACTAGAGGAACTGGCCTGAAGATATGAATTTCATTAGAATTATCATATTTTGGAATAAGAGCGAATAACTGATAATTCAATCCATTAAGAAGAGATCCACCTCTGAAAAAGTGAATAACTAACCTGCAAGCATCAGCACTAATGAGATCCCAAAATTTTTGAAAGAAGAAGTTACCAAAACCATACAGGCCAGGTGAGTTATCATATTTGAGGCTAAAGATAGCCTCCTTAATCCTAGGGTCAAGAGGTACAATAGTGAGAGTGGAATTTTCTTCTTGATTCACCATTCCCGGAATCACCCCATCCATAGGATCAATTGTGGATCGGGGGCCATTGAAGTGATTCTTTAAATAGGATGTGACATGCTCTGCTAGATCCAATTTGTTATCAATGAGGGTATCCCAATTATTAATCAATGAAAGAGGCTTCAAGACTTTCTAGATTATTTGAAGAGAATTGATGAAATTTGTGTTTCCTTCACCATCCTTTATCTACTTTGCTATAAAGGAGTCCCTTTGCAATGCATATTTCAAATCAAGAAGATTGTTTAGTTTAGGAGACAACTCGGCTTCCATTGAAATTCCATCCGATAAATCACTATTGGTGTTAAGCTGTTGAACCTTTTGAAGAGAATATTCAAGAGCAGAGATATCAGATTCAAGGGAGCTGAAGTGATCATTGATTCAAATTCTTAAGTTTCAATTTAGGATTTTGAGTTTAGTGATACAGGAAAAGGCATCATCCCTACAATTCACAGAGTTCTAGGTGCTATGAAGCACATGATCCTCAGCCTAGTTGGTGAGGACTCTCTATGTGAATCCAAGGGACCCGAGATCAAATCTGGGTGGAGGCATATTTCGGGGTACTGTAGCAGGCACTGTAGCAGGAAATGTAGCAGGCACTGTAGCAGGCACTATTCGGTACTGTAGCAGACAGAACAATTCATCCATCTGGGCCTTCGGACCACCAGTTTGGTCTTCGGGTCCTGCAAGGCTTTCGGGCCACGCAAGGCCTTTGGGCCAGTTGATTCTCAAGGCCTTCGGGCCACCTTAAGGCCTTAGGGCCACCCCGAGGTCTTCGTCCCACATCAATGAAGGCCCCTGATACACTAGAAAAAAGGAGCATCACTAGAAGAGGATTCAGAGTAGTTGAACTCACTAAAGAAGAGCCAAATGGATTATAAGAATGAGAGGGTATGGATATTCCATCGGTACCAGCCTATGCTTGCATGGGAGGCCTAGCTATATGGTAATGCAAAGGTGGAGAGCTACAATCAGGATGCAGATGCTGGGGAGGGGCAGTTCCTTATAGATAGTCGGGTTGAATTCCCTAAGACCTTCGTGTCATGTAATCCTGTAAGCCTACAGGCCCTGTAATTTCTGAGCCTACAGGCCCTATAAGGGTTCCCCCTCATCCATTGAAATTGGGGTTATCAAAAATCAATAAAAATGAAGGCCTTTGGGCCATTCAGGCTAGGTGCTATGAACAAAGGTTGTGCATTCTGGATGAGTGACCCAAGATTTGTTGAACCTGAAAGGAAAATGGGGTTTGGATTCCTTCTCACTAAGACCCACTAAGATGGGATGATGATCAGAATTGAGTCTGGATAGTGTTGAGAATGATATGGTACCCCAAGTGTCTAGAGAGGCCCCATTAACAAAGGCCCTATCAATCTTACTAGCCACAACGCTGTTCAGGTGCCTCCTATACCGGGTATATTTGGCACCTACCAAATTAATATCAATCAAATCATTCCGATCAATACATAATCTGAATTCCCTGGAAGACACTGTGTTGTTTTCCGCTCCCATTTTTTCATCTGGACAGTGTTGAGCATGATATGGTACACCAAGTGTCCAGAGCAGCCCCATTAACAAGGGCCCTACCAATCTTACTAGCTACAAAGTTGTTCATGAAAATGTATTTTTTATATAAAAAACTATTCATTAATTTATTTTCTAATAAATTTATTACCTTTTATAATACTATAGACATATGATGGTTAAAATTTTCAGGACAATCTTTAATATCACTCTCTATTAGTGCAAGGGTGTTATCTTTTCCCATCGATGCCCATATTTTTTTCATCAAAATTGAGTTTGTGTTCTCTCACATTACCCATGTACTATCATTTATCTCTTTTTGAGTTTAACATTTACAGATCATTTTATGAATTTTTGTTTCGTAAAATGTTATTTTAAAATTAAAATACATACTTTTTTATACAAATCTAAAAATTTGAGGAATTAAATTATTAAGGGGGGGGGGAATTTAACATCACCAAATTTTATAAAGATAATACTATATTCAATAGCATTAAAAAAACCTAACATTTAGCTTCAACAAATAACAAAATGTATTTATTTAAATGTGATTATTATAACATATACATTAAATAAGAAATAATGAATAGTATGAATTTAATAATGATATACATAATGGTCATACTCATTGATTATTAATTATATCATTGATTTTAAATAATCATTGAAATATTTAGTATAGTCAATTAATTTTAAGAAAAAATCACTATAAAATGTGTTCAATTGCATTTTAGGAGTGAATATTATTTTTAATTTTTGGAAATTTTTGATTTTTTGTTCATTTAATAAAAATTATTTTTGAAATAAGAATATTTTTAGGTGATATTTATGTATTTTTTCTTTAAATATAGGGTATATGATGAATATAAATGAATTTATATCTTTTTATAAAAAATTCATTTTTTCAATAAAATAAAAAATGAATGAGGTCACATTATATTCTAAATTTTATTACATGTAAAATAATTAATATATAGATATATCATATAAAAATAAATTATTCTGATTGAACATTATGTAATAATTTAGAATATGTTTTTTAGGTTAAAAAATATTATTTTTCTTAAAACCAATTTAATTTAAATAAAGATCCTCATTTTTAATTACACAAAATAATCTCTAATAGTGAATATTTTAAATGATATTTATTGATTATATATAATTTAATATTAATTTTATTTCAAAAATTACTTATTATTAGTAATAGAAATAAAATAAAATAATTATTTCATGAAGAAGACAATTTATAAAAAATATATTTTTCCTTACATATATTCGGGGTTTTTTACATGAACAATATATATGAAATTAAAGTGATAAAATTCATTTAATATTTTTAATAATAAGTTCAAATTTAGGTTTTATCGAAATTTTAATTTTAATTATTCAAAAATTTACTATTGTAAAAAAATGAGATTTGTCTTAGTATAGGTAAAATAAGGATATAAACTAAGGATAAAGGGTAAAAGATTAAAATACATAAAAATAGAAATTTAAATTGTTGGTTTATGTTTTTATTAACCATAAAAATCTGTTAAAATATTAATTATCAATATAATTATTTTCCACTAATCCCACCCAAATGTAGTCGGGTTTAAATATAAAATAATCCATATTTGATCACTTAATCCCACCCATCATCATTTAAAAATACCACTCCTCTCATCCTCATTTATCCACATAAGTAGTAAAGGTACTAAAATCATTGAAAACCCTATACATCCCACTCTCCCTGTGTACTAGTTCTCTTGGTCTCACCCATAAACCAATCCAAATTACATTAAGTGATCCTTCACATATGTGATGTTCAAGAGGTAATTTTATCAAACCACCTCTCTTAAATTCATTCCTTTTTTACTTTATCCACACCTCTATCATACGTTGAAGAATAATAATTAAAATGTTGTGCATATACTTTTATTTCCTACTTATAATATATAATCTTATATTTAACCCTTTATTTTCTTTAGGTTTTTATAGAAATTAAAGCATTGCCAAAATAATAGCAGTTAACCATCTCTGTGGATAATTATTATTGGTTTTCCATTACCTTATTCAAGGATCATAATAAAAAAATATTATGTTTTAATATGATTTTTATAACTATAATATAACATACATAATGTTATGAAACTAATATATAGACGTAATATTTTACAAAAGAGAATCTATTTCATGATGGTCAGAGAAATCACCTAATTAAACTAAACATTTATGATTAACATTTGATCAAAATTAGTAATCCTCACATGTGAATGTAAAATGATTTGAGGGTCCAAAAAACATGAATATGTGAATTAATAGAATTTAATTTAAATTATAGAGTTTTATTTCCATTTTATAATAATATCAATAATTAAATTCAAATAAACTGACCATGATTAACATGAAATGAGCACACTCTAGACATTGAAAATAATGACATATTATTAATGAATGAGTGGTGGTATGTTATAAAAGTATCATATATGGTATTATAATTATAAATATGATTCTATAGTGAATTAATACATTCTTAAAACTATAATATAAGTGGTATATGAAAGAAAAATAAGAGGAAAGTGTGAGGTAAGGGTTTCTCGTGGTAACTTACCATCTTATCTTAAAGGTAGGGACCATTAAATATTTGTTCCTATTCCAATAAATGGCCCAAAATAAGATTCATAATTGCGTAAATTAAGGTCTGGGAGGATTCAAGGATCATTAGAAGCCTAGAGACTTGAAATGATAATAAGATTATGAGTCCCATGTTTTGTGTGAAACCATGCGACCCATGGCACACGAACGCATGACATGTTACAGACTTGGGGTAGATAGCTTTTTCACAACTTGTGCATGGTTGGTGAAACCATGTGGAAAATATTGTGGTGTTCCTTTATGTAATAGTGAAGTATGTATTTTTGGTTTGTAGTTTTTCCAAACCATTCGGCCAAACAATATACAAGGATAAAAATGGTGATTTTACTAGAATTATAATTTAATATTAAAAAATATTTCCTCATTACTTATTGTATTTCATTCAATAGTTGTCCATTCTACTCCATTAAAAACCCAATTCTCCCTCAATATGGGAATCAAGGTGGAGCCTAAAAATATCATTAGTTTCTCTCACTATAAAAAAATAATAATCCAGGTGGTGAACTCTTTATCCCCATGACTATATGTTACAGTTTATCTTATATATGTTGCACTATTTTAGTGCAAAATATTTTTCCCTATTTTGAAGGAGAATGAAAATTATTTAATTTTCAATCAATCTAGTTGTAATGAAATATCATCACTTGAAGAGGAAATATCTATGAGGATGTGATAGGTTTTCAGTCATTTTTTCCATTAATTCATTGTGTTTTATGAATCAATTTTTACTATCACAGTCCATGATTTTCCAGAAAATCCCTTAATTTTTTAAATTATATGAAATTTAATGCTTTACCAGAATAATGAAGACCTGAGTAAAAATTAAATCATACTTATATGTTGATATCGTTGTGATATTCTACCCATATGTGTTAAGGTATTCATTTATTGTAAAATTTTCCCTTTAACATTGTTTGGAAAATGAAACATTGGGATTTTTATGGGTGCAAATGCCTATAGATATGTTTTTATTTTCATTAGGTGGTGATCCTAGTGACTATCCCCTGGACCATACCACTTATGGATGGTTGGGGTAAATGAATTGGATTAATTATTTAAGACTTATTCCTTGTACATAAATTGAATTATCTTAGTACCCATATCTTGTGACATATTATTTAAATGTAGAATTCCCAATGACATACCTTGACTAATGGGAAAATTGAGATGTAATTCCCTCAATTGAATGAAATGGGAAAAACTGGTTGATCTTCTATAAATGATTTTTTGTTAGTTATATTTTCACTTTTCAATGGGTGAGTCAAGGGTTTTGAACTTAAGGACTAATTAGACATACTCTTATGCTTTCTTACATAACTTCCAATGGTTAGTAGACACATAAAGAATGATACCGCCCTATGCCTCAGATGGGTTCTTTATGCATGATTGATGATATCTCTAGATGAGTAACAAAATTTCCCTATGTGATAATTATTGGACAATCCTAATGGTATGTGTTGGTTATACTATTAATTGAGAGGGACTTTTTCCACTATATGTGATACTAGTTATAGACTCATAGGTTCTAATATATTGTTTTTGACACTATGCAATAGTGAAACTTTGTTCTTCCTACCTGGGTCACCTTGTATGGACTCTATGGAATTTGTCTTTCACCGAGCCCTTCGAGTGATATATATATAAGATATACATATTTTCAAGTATGTGGTCTAGGCATCTTGAATATTTTTATGAATTAATGAATAAGTCAATTTAAAAGGAAATTTAATTTTTTTAAATGATGATTTTTCATCTGGTTTTTGAAAACATAGGTATGTGTCCTCCAAGCCCAATCATAAGCTTAGTTACAGGACAACCTATGGAACATTACCTTACTAACACTACTATTTCATGTTTCTCCAGTTCAAACAATCTAGGTTAGAATTAAGTAGTTGTGAGGGATTCCAAATGGAAACCTACCAAAAAATATTAAATATTTAATTATATCTATTTGTTGATGTTAATATGGCATATAATTTATATTTATATGGATAAAAATGGAATGTACATGATCTAGTGTGCACCAGCAAACTAAGATTGTATCTCACAACCAACTCGGAAGCCCTTGGTATCCACGTTGACATTATGATCATAGGTATATATAGATAAACTTTTTCATATTCAAATGATACATTCAGTTATCTACGATTGATTTTGGAGTAGAATATGGAGCTTTTTCTCAAGATTCTAGTTTTAATAGATTATGGAATCGATAGTACCTTTATTGACATGTTGTATATGATTTTATCCACTTTTAATTCTTGTTTAATTTTTTGAAACATTACATATTATCAATGTCATTTTAATTTTTTTATTTACTCATCTTCTGTACTTATTTCATTAACATTAATGTATGTTATTTTAGGTTTCTACTTCTATCTGGATATTTTCATTTCATCTATTGTTTTTAAAATAATTTTATTTATAAAATTGAATTTGATCAATGAGCGAATAAACACCCCTTGAATATAGTCATGGCCCTCTATTCTAGTCAGTTGCATCTGATGTTTGGGGGTATATGTTTGAGGTCTTGTGGATACATGACTTGAGGTAGTATTAAGGGGAACTTGGGGTGGGACTTTAACAAGTGGTATTAAAAATATTTCCATTTTTTTGTTGATATTTTGGTGTAGAGAGAAGGCTAGGATATTGGAATTTAGTTAAGATATTGTTACTATGAGTAGATACCCCACATACAGGGGAAATCAAAATTACCTAGGATGGGTAAATGAAATTATTTATTTCCTTGGTGATGGTTTCATGGATTTCACCATATGGTGAACACATTCGTTTCACTGTACTGGTTTTTATGAGATTTTAATTGTTTTAGTCGTATTATTGGATGGAATTTTAGAACCATTCACATTACTATGCATAATAGAACTTAATATTCGATGCATTATTCCATGTCATATCTAATTTCAATGTGAACTACCTATATTTATTGTCATTATAGTTTGATCATTGGGTTTTTATTCCATACACCATGATAATTAATTCAATGATATCATAATATTTTAAATTGACTAATAATTCCTCATTAGTGTTTATGTTCATGGGTGAGAATGTATGTTCAATCATTTAAAACACCTTTTAAGTATTTTAAAACCATGTTATTTCATGTCAATGGTTATGATACATTTATTTTACACAGAAAATTCAAATTATATATTTTATTTTCTCTTTTGATTTGTAATAGGAAATTCATTTTATTGGGTCATGTTTTCAATAAGAAATTAAATAATAATTAATTTACTTTATTAAAATGATCATGTTGATTTTATAATGAAATAGTTACTATTGTGAGGAAAATTTTGGAACCATAGCCAGACCTAAACATAATAGTAGGCTATATGCAGTTTATTCAATAATATTTTTATTTTTCGTCCTATTTCACAGTCCAGGAACGTGGAGTAGGTAGAGGGGTGTTTCTATATAGTAGGGTAAATTTATACTTCTAATTTATTTATGTCATTCCATATATGTAGTACTACATTTCTAAAGATTGTTTTTGGAAACAATAGTGTTATGTTGTAATGAAGTACTTATTTTTTAAACCTAGAAACTGGATATGTTCATACTTTGGATGTGGTGGGACCTAATACACATTTGATACCTCCTATAGTGAAACCTGAGGAACCTCCTTAAACTGATCTTCCCATGGGCGTTGATTCATAGTTTTGATAATTTCTTCTCCAATTCATGGAATTAGTTGAAGGTTCTCCTTAACTTGAACTTTCTATAGATGTAATGACTAGGAAATTAAAGTATCAGTATCCACCTAAATTCATGGGGGATGAAATACCTCTTTCTAATGAGTCATGGATGGATTATATATTTTCCATATTCTATCACATCAAGATGGAATAGAGAGGATGGTAAACCTTGCGACCTGTCTATTATGTGAATCTTCTAAGCATTGGAGGGATTTTCTAACTAAGTATAGTCAACAATGAGGAGTGGTCATGGTGGACTTCATGCAGTCCTTTTTCTACTACATATTCATGAAAATCATGATAATATATCGAGTTCATGAATTCATTCACCATTATCATGGTGACATGTCATTGATTTAATATTCAGCTTGCTTCACTGAACTAAAGCATTTTTCTCTATCCTTGAATAGTGACGAGATGATTACTACGAGAAACATTATGGATGGAATTTATTATTCCATTATCTAATAAGTGAATATCATTTGTCTAATCACCATTTCATTGGTCATAAAACATTCCCTTATCATTGATCACAACTATGAGATTCATGTGACGTTTAGTAGGATAGTTTATCTTCGAGGAAGACTTATATTGGATTAACTAATAGAAATAAGTGATGCTTTGAGGGTGAGTATGTGTGTAGTACCAACTATGTGGAATTAAATTATTGTTTTATAGTGTGTCTATAGTGAAACATTAATGGTCATAAAAAAACTTAGCGTATGAGGAACCAGATCAAAAGTCGAGATTTCTGAATGACAATTCACTTATAGTGCTTCTACTAATCCTTACCTTTAGTGCCTATCAAATAGGATTAAGATCCATCACTAAATTCAGATGTAGGGTAATAGACACCTCATCTTGTAGTAATCTAGTATTCAATATGCCAATTAGACTGGGTTGGTGGTCGTGGTCGAGGCAGACAGTATTCAGATATCTATCGTCAGCAATGTGGACATGCTAATCATACTCAAGATTATTCTAATGGTCTGGGTTCATGCCATATCTATGTTGTTTATCCTATTCTAGTGAATCAGTGTCTAGAGACATCTATAGATATCTGTACTATTCTAGTATCCTCGACATTAGTATCCTCCATATATGATACAGGTCCATCACACTCTTTCTTTTCTATTACAACTATGGGACGTATGGGTTTAGTAATCAAGTACTCTTATGGTGTTGTGACCCTTGAAACACCATTGTGAGTTTGGGTAGTGGGTATGAGCTGTTTCATGGAGTTACCCCTTGATATGGGAATGTTTTTTTTCTATGTAGTTTCTACATCATCAATATTATTTTATTTTATTTCATTCATGATATATACTGCCTTTTCCCCTATCTATCCCCTGTGGATTGTTATCACCACAATGTTTTACTCACATCCCCACGGGAAAATAGTATATCAATATGTGATAATGGTATATATAGTAAGATCTATCTAGACCACAGAGAAATTGGTTATGAAAAATCACAAACCAACTAGCCAAATTCATTTTGAGTAAACAGGAAATGGAGGGAGAAAAATTTCATCTTGTTGTGGATCATTTTAGGGATACTATCACTAATGATTAACACTTACAACCTACTGAGAAGTAGAATGATTTTACCATAAACCTCGTTATAGATTTGATATAATTATACATTAATCTATATAGGTTACAACTAATATAACATCAGGTACTCAATGATTATCTGAAATACATAGATAATATGGGTTTCATCATACCCATCACACCACCATGTGGTTTTCACATTATTTTTCCAAAAAGGAAGATAGAACAATCATATTTTGTGTGGATTATCACAGTCTAAACTAGAATATGGTTAATAATAGTTATCCATTACCTTTAATAGATGACTAATTTGACCATCTATGAGAAAAAACTTTTTTACTTTGAGATAAAATTGAGGACGGTCTATCATCAGGTTCATATAAACAATTTTTTTCAAAATAAACCATTAAATTAATGAATAAAAATTCTATTTGTATTTAAAATACATAATAAAGTATAGATAAAATAAATGTATGTCTTCTTAATTGGAAAATAATTTTGAAAGATCATTTAAATAATTTATTGATGAATAAGAAATATTATTGAGTATAATTTTTGAAACACTAATCATTGTGAAGACAATTTTCATTGAAAATAGGAATATAACCATATAATAGAGGATTTTAAAAAAACACATAAAAATATTCTTTGAAAAAATATCCTCTATGATTAGAAAAACACTTTTCAAAACATTCAAATTTTTCAAAATCATTTTATTGGATTATATAATTGAAAATTTATAATGTAATATTCAATGAAAATAATTTTCACGGTGACAGAATGTTACATATATAGTGTACAGGATAGAAATCCAATATTTCATTCACATTTCATTAAAATAAAATCATTAATTGTTGGTAATTGAAAATAAGATTCCATTCAAATAAAAATAAATAGTAAAAAATTTTATTTTTTAAATCATATAATAATTTTAAAACGTTTTTTAAATAATTTTATAAAACATAGTTTTTAATGAAAATGGATTTCTGACTAAAGATATAAATAACTTCATGTGTTCTTAAAAATAATTAAATTAATTATTATAAATGAAAAGTAGGGGAATTTTGGGATATTACATGATAATATCAAGAATAATAATATTATAAAAACATTCATGAATTTCATGAGATATGGATCCTAATATTTTATCATTGGAAACATCATTATAATCAAGCCTGATAAATGATGCGATTGTAATGTCAAATCATTAATACATTGGTAAAAGTGAAATATAATATAAATTAAGGAATATAATTAACTAAACAATAAAATATAATGCAGATAAATAAACTGATCATAACACAAGTAAATTGGATTGTATATACATCCTTAAAAACATTATGGGTTCATAACATGCCATATCTCTCAAAGAAAGAAAAATGAGACCAAATACCCTATTTATTTGGTAATATTTTAACCTTAATTACCCATAAATATGTATCCAAAAATTTATATTTAAATAATAATAAAACATAGTATAATAATCATAATATAAATTAATTATTAGTATATAATCATAATAAAAGAAACATGTGGTGAATATGAACTTTGTCTCACATAAAATAAATCTGAGATGAAACCCCATTACTGTTAATTTTAGCTTATTTAGTTCATGATAAATAATATTTAATAAAAATTATAATATTATTATAAATATTTCAAGGAAACATATGGGAAAAAATCATAACTTATATGTTTTTTTTATTTTCTTACTTATTTGTTAATAATTCCATGTTAAAGTAATGTTTTAGGAAATAATGACATTTTTTTCAGAAATATTTTAACACAATATTTATTGTTCATATTAAATTCATCATGTATTTATAGTAACAATAATTTAAACTATGATATAAATATATTATATATTTATTATATATTAATCTAGACTAATTCATTATATTTAGTTCCACATATGAAATTCATCATTCCCATAGAAGGTAGGATGTACGTATGGTTGATAGATGATTCCATGTTCTAGATGGATTAAAAGAAAGAAATGTAAATGATATATAATCATATAATAATAATAATTTAAATTTCATTTATAACACTTATTTTTATTATTCCAACTCTTAAAAACATCCATTGAAATCATGTATAGACCACATTACATCATGAGGTGTTATTGTATCATACACACAAGTGACATTATCATATTTCCAAAAAAATGTGATGTATGTAGTTATTTTTGATATAATAATTAAAAACAATATTGTAATATCATAAATATCATATATAATCAATAAATTAATAATTATTTGAATCCATGATAGAATTTAATGCAAAAAGAAATGACATCAATTCGGGAGGGAGTAGTCAGTTGTACACATAAACGATAACTTTTTATCCCATTTGATTGATGTTGAGATAGTTGCACATGATTAACATAACATAAAGTCATCTAATTATATGGTAGATACAAAGAATATTATATCGCAATTTTATAAAAATAACTTAATTCAATGGAGGAAAAAATAAAATAAGGATACTCGTTAATGAATATATTTTTTCTTCAGGTATCCTCCTTTGGTTTCCAATAAGTCCATTTTATATGGGATTTCATAGAAAAATAAGTCATATAAGATGATAGAACAGAATTTTATA
Organism: Viscum album; assembly: GCA_963277665.1. Taxonomy (NCBI): domain Eukaryota; kingdom Viridiplantae; phylum Streptophyta; class Magnoliopsida; order Santalales; family Viscaceae; genus Viscum; species Viscum album. The sequence continues at coordinate 806,431,553 of OY728127.1, forward strand.
ACTGATTATTAGGTCATTTCCAATACATGATGTTTTGAAGGGTTTATAATGAGAGGATAGGTGATGGCCTTTATGAGTGTGGATGTGGAATAAATTGGTTTTTTAGAAAAAACAGGCTCTCCTACAATTTTCATATGTAAGAATGCTAAAAAACATACCTTATATAAAATTAGAGGCTCAATGTTATAATTATTTTCATACAATAATTTTTATACTAGTGTATATTTCATTAATACCCATATCATTTTCGTTAAACCCCCATGATAACCATTTTTACCTTTACCATTGTAGTTAATTTTTACTACATTCACTCTTAATTTTTATAAAAAAACAAGCTGAACTTATTCAATAATAGAAATGATTCTAACTCTAGTTTAGGAATCCTTATTTATAAATTCCATTCAAATAACATATTGATTTTAAATTTTAATTAATCCCTCATATGTGAGGAGAATGTGTGTTTTTAAATGGAAAATGTCAAAAATATGAATTGTCTTTATATCAAAATTCAACATAAATTTCCTTCCAATGAGCTAAATTATATTAAATTGTATAATATTGAACTAAATTTTCATTAAAACCAAATATAAATATAATTTAACAACATAATTAATCTAAATTAAAATGTAGTTTCGATTAAAATTAATTATATTTCAATATTCATAAAAAACTAAAGCATTTCTGAAAAATCCAAAAATTTCACCCTATAAATTTTTTAGAAATATTATGGTAAAAAATTTAATTTTGAGAAATTATTTATCATAAATTTTCAATATTTTAATTTATTATATATGAATAGATATCCACAAAATAGATTTATTGGAAAATATTTTTTATCACAAACAGGGATTTATTCCTATTTATTCTAAATAGGTCATATAAGATAAAGTTATAACATTTTATTGATTATAAAATATGTTTATCACATTAAAATAATTTCAAAAATTTTATTTGGTTAATTTATGGAAATTAGACACATTAATGAAAAGAAAAATAATTTGTCTGAGAGTGATTTCCTTTTTTAGAAGGGCTTTATATTCATTTCTATTTAATTTTTCACCAAATAAATAATTTTAAATACATGTGAAAACCATATTTTCATTATTTATTTAATATTATTCATAAGAGCTGTAAGAACCTGAATCTTCCTTTTATGTATGTTTTTCCTTTTTTGGTCGTTTTTTAGAAAAAGAGGAAATTATGGAAATTTTCAGACTACACGCTGTGTACATTATGCGTACACACCATGTAGCGTCCATGAACACGGCCGTGTGGGGTGACCTGGAGGCCGCCAAATGCGGAGTACGAAAATGGTGAGTACACACTATATACTTCAAAAGTACACATTGTGTACTTTCTTTATTTTCATTAAACACACCGAGGTCATGTATAATTGATAAAAAGCTCTCATTCTAGGTCTCTTTCGACCGAGAGCTCTTTAAAACCAATGATCTTTGACGAACCCATGAGCGAGTGTCCGTCCTATGAATCGAACAACTTTGGTTGCATTGGAATCGCATCGGTGAGTTTTCTCTTCTCCTATAGCACCATCTTCTGATTTCTCCACTTTCGTGAGATTTGGTGGGTCGAAAATTTTAGACATTATTGTAGATCTTTGACATTCTAAGGTGATTCAATCCTCTAAGTTCACATATAGCGATCTCCCTCACACCGAGTTATGTGGTTTGTGCCTTTCCGTTCAATGTTTATGAGTATTATGTGTAATTTTGACCAATACCCTTGAACGAGGTATTGTGTGTTTACCATTTTACCCTTTAAGATTGTTTTCCATGATCGCATGCCTGTATAGAGGTTATTTGGATATGAATAGGGTTGATTTCTAAGCTTTGTATGTTTTGCGCATTCATGTTCTGTTTATGACCATTGGTCTGCTTAGCCTTTGGTCGCCTTGCCAGTTTCCATCCCTATGGTAGTAGGGTGGAGAGTTTATTTTATAACATGCTTGATATGCTGCAAACTGGTTAGAGAAGTAGTTCTGTAGGTCTACTTTGGCCATATTTCATTTCTATTCACATTGGCCTACACAGGGCCGTGCGAACCTGGTGTAGTAGACTATAAGGGGAATTGACCGAGTGAGCTTCCTTAGAGAGTATTTTAATCACTTTGGGCTATAAGGGGAATTGACCAAGTGAGCTTCCTCAGGGAGTCTTTGAACAACTTTAGAATATAAGGGGAATTGACCGAGTGAGCTTCCTCAGAGAGTCTTTGAATGACTTTGATCTATAAGGGGAATTGACTGAGTGAGATTCCCCATAGAGTCCTTGACCTAAGGGATATAAGGGTAATTGACCGTATGAGCTTCCTTAGAGAGTCCATTACTACCTTAGACTATAAGGGGAACTGACTGTGAGTTCTACCTCAGAGAGTCATTATATATTATTATTACTGAACCAGAGGGGTTAGGCTGAGTGTACTGCCCAGAGGATTGCTTGTACTTGTTAGATAGGACCAGAGGGTATGGTAGTGAGTACTTCCCAAAGGGTTACCTATTTGTGTTTAGCTGTCTGATTAGCTTTTACTTGATATTGAAACTGTGTATTGTTTACTGCGGAGTACTTTCCTGGTTACTATTTTCTATACTTTTACCTCACATATATTCAATGACTATTAGGCACAGATCTTTGGGTGGTTGCCTATAGGGATTTATTCTTACACCCTGTTTGGGACATGCTTTTAGGCCCAAACAGATTATATTTCTGCAGGTATAGATAAGGGAAAGTGCCCTTCTACTTCAGGTGCTTGACTTGCTGTGGAGGTGGAGAGCATGGGTCCAAGCATAGGCTCACAATGCTGAGGAGATATTTATCCTTTTCTTTTGTACTTTGGTTTAGCACTTTTTGTATTTCCAGCATTGTGACTTGTTTGGATGCTTTCGTAGACATATGTATCATGCATCATTTTATATATATATATATATGTGTGTGTGTGATCTAGTTATTTATTATTCCATTCTTCCACTGTTTAATTTTCTTGGATATTTACTACTTCCACTATTTTGTGTTTGTTTACTTCCATTTTGTACTCTTCCAATGAGGGTACAGTTTTCCCACTATCACACCCAAGGCCCTCGCTGCTAGTCGGTAGCCTCTGGCATTCGGGGAAATGCATTTGAGGCCATGTGTCCAACCGGGTACGGGGCGGCTCTGGGTGGCTTCTGGAACCAGGACATTACAAAGTGGTATCAAAGGAACTATTTTCTCTTGACATACTATTTGGAGTCTTTATCCAGGGATAGTAAGGAATAGGTACTTGGTAATAAGCTATGCCCGGGATTAGCTAACCCGTGTACAGGGAAAATCCAATCTACTGTATTTATTGCATTTTTTCTGGTTTGAAATTTTATAGTTGATTTGATTTTCTCTGTTAGGTGACTCACATGTATTTTGATATTATCATTGATGTTATTTCGGTTCTATTTTTGTCACATCCTGGTGAGATGAGGGTATGCCATCTCATGCATCATATAGGAACTTTCTAGAAATCACTTGTCATGCATTCATGCCATTCCATTTATGATGAATTATCAATTTCATGTTGTTGTGATTGATGTTGTATAGAATATGCATGCTGTTGTGATAGACGCCTTGATAAAAAATTACCTTCTCTTTGATAGGGTATTGTTTGTGTAAGGTTTTTTTAATGAATTCCAGAATTTGGTTCTTTAGGTGTTATGGGCCATCAAGGAACAGAAATTGGTGGATCATTGACTTGTTTTACTTGTTATAACATGTATAAGATGCCCAGATTTTATTTGGGGTGAGTATGGGCCCTCACAGATCGGAATTTGGAACATTCAATGTTTGTTTCAGTGTTTTTCTAGGTCCCTGATTAGTTTCTGAGGCTTACTATCTGGAAAAACCCAGAATACATGTCATGTAGTTTTAACTACACTCCATGTGTTCTTCTATTTGGGAAGAAACTATTTTTCTTAAGTACAAACCGTGTACTTTATGTACACACCGTGTAGTATCTAACCGTGTCATAATTCATGTGGGAAGAGTCACGGTATAGGGAATTTCTTGTTTGAACATGCCATATACCTTTTGAGCATTCCATATAGCGTTGATCTTATGTCTGCCCGTGTAACTAACAACACGGATGTATAAACCTTAAGCTACACACGTCGTGTCAGTATTGAACACGCAGTGTAGTCTGACCCAGGTACTGAGCAATGTCACTAACAACACAGATTAGTGTTATCCTTTCACGTAAACGTCATGGCCGACATTGACAAGCCATGTAGTGTGAGCCGTGTGTCAGGTCGTGTCAGTAACAACATGAGCCAGGTGAAGCTTGTTTAGTACAAATTGTATCTACCTTGAACACACAGTGTAGTCTTGTCTTAGGATAGTTGTGTGGATTAACCATGTAGAAGGACTCTGGCAAGGAAGGAGGATTCGAGTACATGCCATGTGTTAAGATGAAACTCCGTGTGTTTTGGGTGTTACACAACCAGTTTTGGCAGGAGTACACGCCTATGTAAATGTCTCAAGGGAACATTCCATATAGGAATTGTACATACCGTGCAGTCATGTTTTGTAAAATTTGAATGCTTTCATTCTCATGTTCCATTATCACACTTATAGTTTTCAGTCCTTGATAAATTTGATCTAAGGTGTGCGCTTGACCTTACAGAGTCGTGCCACCAAAACATCCTTTGGTTATGCACCAGTTTCCAGATGGTGATCAGACACCAGACATGGACGATCAGGGACATCCTACAGATCCTCCAGTAATTCTAGTCTTGGAACTAGCACTTATAACTAAAATATGTGCTGATTCACAGTTCCGAGAGGGATTTTTTAGGATGATGCATACCTTCTAGGGAGCGCCTCCTCAGGCCCCGAAAATGGAAGAATTGATGTGAGTCTTTCAGCAACAGCATCCTCCCACTTTCTCAGGTTATAGAGGACCCCAGGCTATAGAGTCATGGATATAAGCCACACTGACTATTTTTGAGCATCTGGAGAAACCTATAGAGAATAGGGTGAAGTTCTCTACCTATATGTTTCAAGACTCCGCCAAGAGGTGGTAGGATGTGATATCACTGGAGGGACGCCAACCGAATATTGATTGAAATGAGTTTTGGAATATCTTCTACGATTACTTATATCTAGATACATTGAGGTTCGATCAAGCTCGAGAGTTCATGAGTCTGGAGCAGGGTACTCTTTCTGTTATTGAGTATTCCTCTCACTTAAAAAATATGTAGTGTTTCACACTAATTCTAGGAGGTGATGAGTTGTTCCTTGAAAGGATGTTTGAGGATGGTCTAAGGCATGACATTTGATCCCATGTGAACATCTTTTGGTTGACTTTGATATCATCCATCGTCAACCAGGCGTTGATTATAGAGCACAATCTGAGGGATTCTAGAGATGTGAGCCATGGCGGTTCGGCATCCAGAGTTAGTATTCCTCCTATTGATAGCAGGAAGCACTACATGGAGTTTTTTTGAGGAGATCAGAGTAGGCGGGATGCATATTTTGGTATCCAGGTGGTGTGCCACCAGTGTGGGAAGAGTGGGAATACAAGGCCACATTGCCCGAGAGACCTAATGGAGTGCCGATCTTGCAGAAAGATGGGTCATCTTCAGCACTTTTGTCAGATATTCTCACCAGCTACTAGTGACTGGGGCTCTTCTATGACTTCGCGTTTGGGAGAAACACCGCCATTTTCTCACCAGTTTGGGAACTGGAGTTCTTCTAGTAGTTCAGACCGAGGAGGAGGTCGTCGCTACGGTATTCAGTCGTCGGTCTTTCAGCGACAGTAGGGTGGATCTGCTCAGAGCGTTCAGGAAGGGTCACAGGGTCACGACGTAGGCTAGGCATTTTCAGTGGAGAAGACCCATCAGGAGCAGGATCTCGAAGCCTCTATATTTTGAGGTACCATATTAGTAGCCTCAGTTTTAGCATCTGCTCTTTTCAATATAGGGGATTCCCATAGCTTTATCATTGTCGCTGTTGTGGAGAGCCTTGGGCTCTGTAACTTTTCTTATGCTAAGATCTTGACGGTAGACACTCTGTTGGGGACTAGAACGACTAGTGTATGACAATGCAAGGAGTTCCCTCCAGATGTTGGTGGGTGTCACTTTCTATGGGACCTCTATATGTTATAGATGACATGATATGATGTCATTCTCAGAATGGACAAGCTGGTTCCCTTCTAGGAAGTCATTGATTTTTATCACCGTAGGGTGAGTTTCATATCACCATAGGGTGGATCTTTTCTTATGATGGGTGAATGGGATGACCTGGTGAGATGAACAGGTCCAGAGAATCATGGGATAGGAGGAGTTACATCTCAGATTTCTTTTCTATATCTGGATGACCAGGGGACTTCACAGTTATAAATTCCTCCAGTGGTGGATCGTTTCAGGGATGTCTTTCCAGAGGAATTTTCATGTTATCCTCTAGAGCATGAGGTAGACTATTTTATTGATCTTGTGTGATGAGCGACACCAGTATCCATTCCACCTTATAGGATGGCTACAAAAATGTTATAGGAGCTCAAGAAGAAGTTGGAGGAGTTGCAGCCAAAGGGTTTCATCTGACCAAGTATTTCTCCTTGGGGTTCTCCTATCCTGTTTTCGAAGAAGGCGGACAGTACCCTTAGGATTTGTGTGGATTATCGGAAGTTGAACTAGTTGACGGTCAAGAACTGATATCCTTTTCCCAGGATTGATGATATCTTTGATCAACATTGAGGAGCCTGAGTTTTCTCGAAGACTGACTTGAGATCCAGTTAGCATTAGTTGCATTTTATACCATCTAATATACCTCTTACAGCCTTTAGGAGTAGGTTTGGTCTATACGAGTATACGGTTATGCTGTTCAGTCTCACGAATGCGCCTGTAGTTTTCATGGCACTGATGAACTGAGTGTTCCATCAAGACATGGATTCCTTCATGGTTATTTTCATGGACGATGTCTTGGTGTACTCTAACACTCTACACGTCCATGATACCCATCTTGAGATCATTTTGAGTACACTGAGGGAGCATCAGCTATACGATAAGCACTCAAAATGTCACTTTTGCAGGGATCAGATTAACTTTTTGGGTCATGTTATCTCAGAGGCAAGAGTATCAGTAGACCCAAAGAGAATGAGATAAGTATTTTCCTGGTATTAGTCGAAGAAAATCTTTGAGGTGCGATGTTTTCTAGGTCTGGATAGATAATGTATATGTTTCATATAGGTCTTTTCAAGCTCAGAAGCACCGCTGACAGGTCTAACTAAGAAGGGCTCTAAGTTCTTATGGTCTGATTCTTGTGAGTCAGCCTTTCAGGAGCTGAAATGGAGGTTGAATTCATCACCAATACTAGTCTTACCAGAGCCAAGAAATAGCTATATTGTTTACTGCGATGCATCAGGTATCGTGATGGGATCTGTGCTTATACATGGAGATGGAGTCGTTCCGTACAGGTCTTGGCAGTTGAGGCCACATGAGAGGAACTAATCGACACATGATCTGGAGTTGGCAGCTATTGTTCAGGCCCTACGTTGTTGGAGACATTGTCTTCTGGGAGAGCATTTTGTGGTTTTCACCGACCACAAAAGTCTGAAGAACATCTTCACTCGGTGTGATCTGAATTTGAGACAGGGAAGGTGGGTTGAGTACCTACAGTCCTTTGACTTTGATCTTGCCTACACGCCTGGGAAGGGAAACACAGTAGCTTATGCGTTTAGCATGAGGACTCAGATACAAGCGGTTTAGGAGGCCAAAAATGAGTGGAATCTTATGGATCTGTTCTCTGAGATGAATTTGGAGGTGCACGACAGACATGGGCAGAATTTTCTTTCATCTGTAACTGTTACCTATACTCTTCTTGATTGAGTGTGAAGGAGGAAGCTATTAGATTCTGAAGGCATAGTCCTAAGAGAGAGTTTCTCAGGAGAGGACCCTATTCCTGGATGGACCCTAGGCGAGGATAAGATCTTTCGTTTCCATGGGCTTGTATGAGAGCCAGTAGACATACTCTAGGAGCTGATGCAGTACTTTCATTCCTCAGTTTGGGAAGTTCTTCCTAGCATCACCACGATGTATCATGATCTACACCATCAGTATTGGTGACCTGGTATGAAGAGATATGTTGCTGGTTTTTTCATGAGGTCTTCCACCTGTTAGCAGGTGAAGGCGGAGCATCAGTGACCAGCATGACATTTACAATAGTTACCCATTCTCGAATGGAAGTGGAATGATGTTTCGATGGATTTCATGACCGGTTTTCTGAGGTCTCCTCGAGGGAATGATGCAGTATGGGTTACCATTGACAAAATCCCGAAGGTCTCTCACTTCTTGCGGATCAAAGAGACCTTAAATGTTGATAAGCTAGGATGGTTGTATACTCAAGAGATTGTAAGTCTACATGGAGTTACACACTCCATTGTTTCAGACATAGATGCACATTTTACTTCTCAGGTATGGCATGGGATTCATAAGGCGTTGGATATAATTGTACTTTTGAGTAAAACTTACCACCCCCAAACAAATGGACAATCCGTGCTTACGATTCTGGTGCTTGAGAACATGCTCCAAGCATGCATTCTGGATTTTGGAGGTTCTTGGGAGAAGAACATTCCTCTTGTGGAGTTTTTCTATAATAATTGTTTTCAAGAACCTATTCAGATGGAACCTTATGGGGCTTTGTATGGTAGGCCATGCTGATCACCCTTATGTTGGCTGGAGGCAGGAGAGGTAGCTTTTCTGGGACCTCATCTTGTCTAGAAGACCACAATGTAGACATAATTGATTCAAAAGAGGATTGATACTTCACAGTCTCAACAGAAGTCTTATGCTGATCAGCGGAGACGACCTCTGGAGTTTGAGGTCGGGGATCAGGTTTTCTTATGTGTTACACTAAGGTTGGGAAACTGGAGGATTAGGAGGTAGGGTAATATTTCGTCGAGGTACGTCGGGCTACTTGAGGTGTCAAAGAGAGTTGGGATGTTGCCTATCAGTTTTAGTTTCCTCAGAGTTATCGTGATATGCATGACGTTTTTCAAGTTTCCCTGATCTGATGTTACTTTTCTGATGTGTCTCATGTCTCTCAACCTGAGGAGGTTGAGCTCAAAGTGGATATGTCATTTTTGGAGCATCCTATCTGGATTGTTGATCATAGTATGAAGGTTCTCCATGGCCAGTATTTTTCTCTGGTACGAGTGCTATGGTAGCACGGGAGGGTATAAGATGAGACTTGGGAGAGGGAGGCCGATGTATGAGCATAGTGGCCGGAGCTGTTCAGGGTTTCTTCTTCTATGCCACCCAAGGAAAATTCAAGGATGAATTTATTTAAGGGGGGAAGTTTGTAAGAACCCAGATCTTCCTTTCAGGCATGTTTTTTCTTTTTCTGGTCGTTTTTGAGAAAAAGAGGAAATTCATGAAATTTTCAATGTACATGCTACATACTTTATGAGTACACGCCGTGTTCTTGGTTACCGTAGGTAGTCGGGTGTTGGCCGTGTAGCGGCCATGCACATGACCGTGTGGGGTGATCTCGAGGATGCCTAAAGTGGAGTATGGAAATAGAGAGTATATTTCATGTTCTTCAAAAGTACATAAAGTGTACTTTTTTTTTCATTAAACACATCAGGGTCGCGTTTAATCGCCAGAAAGCTCTCTTTCTAGGTCTCGTTCGACCGAGAGCTCCGTAAGGCCATAGATCTTCGACGAACCCCCTGAGAAAGTGTCTCTCCTCCGAATAGAACATCATTGATTGCATTAGAATCACATCGGTGAGTTATCTCTTCTCATAGTTCACCATATTCTAATTTATCCTCTTTCATGAGATATCGTGGTTTGAACGTTTTAGAAATGTTTTTAGATCTTCGGTGATCTAAGGTGATTCAATCCTCGATGTTCACATATAGCGATCTCCCAACACCAAGGTAGCTAGTTTGTGCATTTCTGTTCAACATCTCTATGTATTATGTGCAATTTTCTCTAATACCCTTGAACGTGGTATTTTGTTTTTACCGTTATACCCCTGTTGATTGCCTACCATGCTTGCATGCTTCTGTAGAGGTTATTTGGATATGAATAGGGTTGATTTCTATGCTTTGGATGTTTTTCCCATGCATGTTATATTTACGAACGTTGGACTACTTAGCCTTTGGCCACCTTGCCTGTTTTCCATGCCTGTTATTGTAGGGTGGAGTGTTTGTTTTCTGACATGCTTGATATGCTGCAAAATGGTTAGCCAAGTAGTTTTGTAGGTCTACTTTGGCCATATAGCATTGCTATGCTAGTTGACCTACACATGGACCTGAGAACCTGGTGTAGTAGGCTATAAGGATAATTGATTGAGTGAGCTTACTCAGAGAGTCTTTGAGCACTTTAGACTATGAGGGGAATTGAATGAGTGAGCTTCCTCAGAGAGTCATTGAAATCATTTTTTACTATAAGTGGAATTGACTGAGTGAGCTTCCTCAGAGAGACTTTGAACGACTTTGGGCTATAAGGGGAATTGATTGAGTGAGCTTCCTTAGAGAGTCCTTGACCTTGGATCTATAAGGGGAATTGACCGTGTGAGATTCCTCAGAGAGTCCCTGACTACCTTATATTATAAGGGGAATTGACTGTGAGTGCTTCGTCAGAGAGTCATTATATATTCTTATGACTGAACCAGAGGGGTTCGGCCAAGTGTACTGCCCAGAGGGTTTCTTTTACTTATTAGGTAGAACCAGAGGGGATGGCTATGAGTACTTCCCAGAGGGTTACCTATTTGAGTGTTGATGTTTGATTAGTTTTTAGTTGATATTGAAACATTGGATTATTTACTGCTGAGTACTTTCTTGTTTACTATTTTTTGTACTTTTACCTACCGTATAATCACTGACTATTAGGCACAAATCTTTGAGTGGTGGCCTACTGAGATTTAATCTCACACCCTGTCTATTCCATGCTTTTGGGACCAAATAGATTATATTTATGAAGGTATAGGTAAGGGAAAGAACCATTCTACTTCAGGTTCTGGACTTGCTGTGGAGTTGGAGAGCATGGGTCCAAGATTAGGCTTTCGATGCTGAGGATATGTTTATCTTTTACTTTTGTACTTTGGTTTAGAACTGTTTGTATTTCCAACACTATGAATTGTTTGGATTATTTCTTAGACATATGTATCATGCATCATTTTATATATATGTGTGTTTGTGTGTGTGCTCTAGTTGTTTATTATTCCATTATTCCGTTGTTTACTATTGTTGGGTATTTACTGCTTCCACTATTGTGTGTTTATTTACTTCCACTGTGTACTCTTCCAATGAGGGCATAATTTCCCTAATATCACACCCAAGGCCCTCGCTGCTAGTCGGCAGTCTTTGGAATTCGGGGAAATGCGCTTGAGGCGATGTGATCAACTGAGTATTGGGTGTCTCTAGGTGTCTTTCGGAACCGGGAAATTACAATAGCCACTCCAACATTATTGTAGAACTACCGTATATAATAATAATATTTAATAATATTTCACATTTCATTTAATATCTATGACACATGTCATACAAGATGATATCATTATTTTCATGTGATACATGTCATACAAGATGAGATCATTATTTCATCTAACATAATTAAAACTCTGGGTTTCATATAACTCATTATAAAATTAATATTTAATTTAAATGAAAATATTTAAAAGATTAAATTAATATGGATAAAAATATTTCATAACTTCTTGGATTGTTATAGAATCAGTAACTATTTTTATAGGAAAAAACAAAAAAATTTAGATAGATATAAAATGATACAAAAAAATACATGACACATAGATAGATCATATCCCAGAGAATCTAAATTTTTCAATTTTTCTTGCAATCTATTTAATGATTATGATCTACAATCTACCTGAAATGTGTCTCCATCACCTCTTAGCTTCATTTATAGAAGATACATATAACTATTAGTTCCATTTTAGATGAAATGGAATATTATAAACTATTTAACATATTGATTTAATTAAAAAACATCTTATGTAGATCATTAACATTCAAGGATTTCACAATCCAAAACATGTCAATCAGTTTCCTAAAAAAATTATAACATCCAAGATAAAATTATTTCCCAAGAGAGAATTGGGTAATCCAACAATTAATTACATGGATATATGAATCTATTTTCATATTAACACTTGAATATGTCAAAATATCATAGAAGTTTCCTGATTCACTGACCTAAAATATTTTCATGTATAACAATGAGAAACAAATTTATCAATGTTGTTCTATATAGCCCTCCACTAGAGATAAAATATAATTTCCAATTACCAATTTTTAGTTTAATAAAAAATGGATCAGGATGAACCTTGAGACTCAAGAATTTCAAATTTAATGATAGATAAAATGATGGAAACCTAAATCCCAAAATTTAAAATTACATCATTGTGAAGAGACAAATAAAGAACAATCTCCCCACCATATAATTATTCAATGATTCCACATAACATGTCATCCTATATTTGGCCATACTATATAGAATGAAAATTATGTTATGATAACTAATAATTGGTCAAAATGATACATCAATCATTATCTAACTCATCCCAATGCACTAGATGAAAAATCCGCATAATGTCACATACATTTTTAAATTCCTAGAAATAGTGTATTGGGAATTTTTTATTTAGAGTGTCAATAAAAAAATTCATCAAAACTGGGTTTTAGGAAATGTAAAAAGAGAACAATTATAGGTATTCTACCCATATCCACTTCCTAAGGGTAATATATTTATACAAAATGATATAACATCTAATGATGTGATAAAAAATATTGCAAACCTATCATTGAATAGATTTGTAAAAATAATTAAGATCATTCATAATAGTTGGAAGATACAAGTCATGAGTGTAGTAAATCAACTATTGTATCAAAATATTTTTTGAAACATACACTAAAGCATTATTAGAATAAATAAACAGGCATCTCATCCCCAAACCACAAGGATCACAATAAACCACAGATCCCTAACATGGTTTCCAAAAAAATGAAAATATTTTTCAAAGTCAGATGAAATTTATAATCATAAAAGGAGTCATTATATATAGAATACCATGTGAATTTAACCCTATTCATGTATAGAGATGTTGTATAGGTTGCCATCATTGAGAAATCAATGATGAACCACAGATAATAAATGGATTCTCTATGTATTCTCTATATCTCAATGAAATTATGATGTTATTCACATGAAAAGAAACCATGATATTTTCTTAATCAATTATGATATAATATTCGAAAACCATATTTAAGAGGAATATCACCAATCAGAACAAAAAAATGATTTTTTTTATCATTGGATATATTAAGCGAGTTCTCATGATTCAAAAAACTATATCAATAAGGTAAACATTACATTTTTCTGTTTCAAAATAGACCATGATACCATCCATGAATACAATGGAAATGGTATAACTCTATTGGTTGTATATTGGGTTTCTCAAATCAATAAAAATCATAATTGTGGTAGTTAGGAAAATATAATCATGAAATACTCATTATTGACATACCTACTCTAAAATGAAAACATTGAGATATCCTAATTTGTTAATGTAAGATGATGCTTATCTGACTAATGATTGGTATTCAAAAAATAAATTTCAAATTTTCAAACATCAATCAAATAATCCGTGTAGGGAAATGGATTTTTAATATTTATTGTTCGCCAATTTTTATTCCTATAGTCTGTACAATGTTTTTGAAAAAAAACATAACAATCATGGTGATATGAAAGTGGGATTCCCTAATAGAAATATCATGATGAACAATTATAATTTTTCACATATTTTATTACTGGATATTATGATATTTAATCTCACTAGGTTCCATAAGTATAGATGGAATATAAATTAGATTATTTCTGTGGACTATATTGATGGAGAACAATACCTCTCATATGGGTTGAAGAATAGACATTCTTAAATCCATAACTATATAAAAATATCAAAACAATTTGGATGATCATAACTATATGAAACACCATCAAGATAAATAAAAAATATATAAGTTTTCATTATAATATATGGGAGTTGAGGTTCATAATTACTTGACTAATAAACACCATCACCATGAAACACCCATGTTCTATAATCATCAATAAATAACTAATCATAATGATGATAATAGTTGTTATTGTACTAATGGAAATTCATCCAATCAATCTAGATGTGAAAATTGAAATGATTAGGATACTATTCTAGAATTTCCCTAACTATATCAACATCATCAATTAATATAAAAAATGAAGTTTATTGAAACCCCTTCTATTTATTTCTAAAAATAGAAATTTCGATATCTATAAAAAATAACATGATCTCTAATATATGTTAATATAAATATATGAATTAGGAAAAAATTAAAAAAACTATGATCCTCTATCACGAATATATATATATATATATTCCACATGAAACCTAAATTGTATACTATCACTATATCTAGACAACCACTCACTATATCTAGACATGCATCAACATTCACCAAACACCCATTCACTATTTGAAATTTATTCACTTAGAGACAGATGGGTAGATCCCCATTTACAATGAATATTTTGATTATGATATTGTTTTATTTATAGATAATCATCCGATATCTTATCAAGGTGTTGAAAGAGTCTATAAGAACTTAATTTGAAAATCATAATGACCACATACATTGTAAGTAATCAGATCAATGTGGAATTCATTTCATGTGTTTCCTAACATTCCAAGTTAGTATAATTTCAAGGGTACATTTCTCACTATCATGGATAGATCAAAAAAATCCCACTACTGATAACTACCACCACTACATTTTTTGTTATCATTATACTTCCTCATCATCCCATGCGTTCCCCTAGAATTATTATTAGATATAGGGGGAACCCTAAAAAATTATAACATTATCATGTTGTAAATATCTACAATAATATCCCTATCAACAATCTCATCATAGTTGGTGAGATTTTGAATACACTAATTTTACAATATATCAACTCTCAAACCCTATTTGTATTTTTTGAACCGTCGACTAATTATTTGTCACCACCTCAGGAGAATAAAGAAAAAACTCAACGAAATAGTTAGTACACTACGTCCCTACATTATTTCTCCTAGTGAATATGTAGGAACTCAATGTAAGTATATTCTTTTCTTAGATTATGGACAAAATTTGTTTAATGGAATTAATGTCGAGGTATTTCCACTAAAATCCAAACTAAGATTCAATAGAACCATAATGTCTTATAGCCTCTTGATGGGACACATGAGTATAAATATCACACCTTTCACTGTAAAGGAATAATGTGTATCAATGAATTATAAATCCTAATAAGTATATTCGAACCAATAATACCCATGAATAGTTTCAATAATACCATTAAAAGATAAGGGATTCATGTGTACGAACTCTGATTCTCATTTCTTATATCCTCAATCCCATGGTTGTTCCTCCTTTTTAGGGTTTTAAACATGATTAATATTATGTTAAATGGATGAAAGACCTTTCATTACAACCATGATGAGATTTTGATTTATAATAAGATTCCATATACGAGAATATCAAAACATTACTATAGAGAAATTGAAATAAGAAGAATCAATGGAACGATTCTACATTCTACTGATATTATAAGATGAAAAAATAGTTCAAAGACCTCTATATAATCAAATATAACATAATTATAAACTTTAATCAGGATAAAAACCAAACAATTTTTTTTTGAAAAAATGACATCTCTGGGTGATTTAATGATCGTAGCCATGCAATATTTCACAGGAAGAACTCAAAACCTACCCCTTTTATTCCGAAAATCAATAACTTATCTACTAAATATCATCAAAGTAGATTAATTTATCATAAAACTAATTTGAAAACAAATTTTCAACACACTAATGGAAAACCCCATTAATCAAGTCTAAAAGAAGGACTTTTAGGAGGCACTATGGGTGCCCTTGATGGACAAGGGTGGATTAAAAGAACTAGAGATTTCAAAAACAACCAAAGGTAACTATAACAAAAAATGAAAAAAAACATAGAATACTTGTAATGTTATATAAAATTATAAATTTTTTTCCAAACCAAAAACCCGAAATATATCATAAAATACAATGTAATGATCAAATAACTTGGTATATTTCTATAAAAAACTAATGAAACCATAATAAAGTGACTAATAATTCATGTGATATGTGGGTAATATCAATCCAATCCACATCAAACATCCCAATTGCAGCTAACATGAAATCTTTTTTCTAACTATGGTAGCTTTCAATTTCCTATATATTAATTATAAATGTATACCTAACCTTAAGGGCTAGTTTTGGTTTGTATAACAATAGAACCCATAAGCTCCTATGTAATTAATCCATATATTTTATTTTCAAAAATTACCATATGATCATTATATTAATAAAATTTCATGAATATAAAATTTTCCCAGATTAATAAAAATCAGGAATCATATTCTCTCATTACAGAAAAATAGTCCATAAAATATAGGACAAATAATTCCCCGCTTATATATTAAAAAATACAACATCTAAGTTATAATCCTCACATTATATAATAATAATTTAATATAATATCATCATTTTTTATCATGTTTGTTTCATGTAACATATTTTGTCAAATAATTCAAATTTATTTTAAAAATATTTCATAGAATATTTGGGTCTTAAAATTATAGATCATTTTTTCATGATAAACTTGTTCATTTTTTTGTGGAGATGAATAAACTTTTCTTTGGTGATGATTTCATGAGAGTTTAAGAATGTGGTCTCTTAAATTCTTCGACCACCTTTTTAATTAAAAAATATGATTCTAGGATATGTGAATTGATTATTATAGTATCAATTCACATTAATTAATTATTCGCATTTCATAAGTTGTGTGGACCTATGGTTTTTTTCATGCATACCCAAGTTGGATATATGCGATTCCTTATCCAACCAATGATTTGTGAACTATATATGGCCAGGTTTATGAAAATGATTATTAGAGATAATTTTCATGAACTTTTATAATCATGATTTTTTTTAAATAGATATTAATAAAATATCAATTTTCACCTTATAATGGTTAGAAATGTGGTCATCCAAGAAATATTAATTTTTCTATATAAATGATTCTCAAATAATATTTTTTAATGAAAATCGATCTTGGTGAAAGGATATGATTGCATTTAATTTTTCTGAAATATATAGTTCACGAGAGCCATGGGTTCCTTTTAAGGGGATTATTATTAAACCTTCTCAATGTTTCAATTGGGGGGGGAGGTTCACTCATGGGATGTTCATTTATAATCAAGGACATTATATTTCATGACATTATTATTTAAAAATATATGGTGTTAATATATAGGGTGATCCTATATTCTCATGTCCATGTTGTTCTGTGCAATGTTTTTGAGTGATCTATGTCTTAATATGATTGTTTAGTTTCATGTACCCATGTTATCTTACATCCATGTTATATAAT
Organism: Viscum album; assembly: GCA_963277665.1. Lineage (NCBI taxonomy): Eukaryota > Viridiplantae > Streptophyta > Magnoliopsida > Santalales > Viscaceae > Viscum > Viscum album. Next base: position 806,449,022 of record OY728127.1, read on the forward strand.
ATGAGGTATTCATTATTCTCTATTGTTAACGTAAATTACATGGATTCACCATGTAATACAATATGAGGTTTAACTATTGCTTATTTTATTTAATATTGATCGTAAAATACGTAACCACCAATATGAACTTGTTATAATGTGGTTACTAATATTTTTGGGAACCATTATTCTCCATTGTGAAAATAAAATTTCTAGGTTTATTCACAAGAACTGAGATATGAGAAGAATAAAAAATAATCTTGACCCAATTAATGAAAGTTTCCTGAAAACCAAACATGGATAGATTATTAAATATAAAACCATAATCCATTGTATCAAAATCTTTTATGATGTCTAATTTAAGGACAATGTTCCTGCTGTGAATAGAATTTTTATGGATAATGACACACTATGATGCCCTTACAAGGCAATCTTGAATAAACCTTCCTTTGATTATGATAAATTGATTAGAAGAATAAATTTTATTAGATATGGGAGAATGTATTCTTGAAAGGATATTTGTAATAACTTTGTATAAAGTGATGATAAGAGAATCATGACTGAATATGTGTATCTCATTGGCATCCTTAATCATAGGAATTAAAAAAAGAAATTGAGAAATTAAACACTGAGGAGGATGACCCCATTGAAAAATTAGGAACACGTTTTTAAAACGCATCACCAATAATCTCCCAATAATTTTGAAAAAAGATTGCTAAAGCCATCAGGATATGGGGAGCATTCAAGCCAAAGGCTGAAAACCACATCCTTAATCTCTAGTTCCAATGGAATGGAGATAAGTCTTGAATAATCTTCATTATTTACCAGTTTTGGGATAATACCTTACACATGGGGACATGGTGGTTGATCCATTAAATAGATCTTTTTAATAAGAAGTAATATTCTCAGAAAGACCTTATCTATTGTCCAATATTTGATATCCTCATTAGAAAAGAAATATGCCTGGAGGTTTTCTGATATATTTTAAGGTTGTTGAATAATTTGGAATTTATATCCCCATCCTTGAGTTAATTGTCTATGAAAGAATTTTTTTCATAGCATCATTAATATTGATCAAATTTGTGTGCATGTGAGTCAACGCAGATTGCAAATAAACACCACTATAGAAATCGTCATGGGTACACTACTCCTAGAAATACTGAAGGGAGGACTCAAGATTAGAAATTTCAATTTCAAGATGACTGAACCTATCCTTACTCCAAAGATTAATATTGACCTTGAGGATCATTAGGTTAAGATTAAAAGAAAATACATTCCTCTGGCAACCTACCAAACCCCAAACCTCGCGAAAAATATTTTCACATTCTGGATGAAGTACATAAGCTTTATTGAATCTAAATAGGAAAGGAGATTTATAATACTTGCTTGAGAGGTCCATCAGGATAGGGTAATGATTAGAGTAAATTTGGGATAATGATATACATGAAATTGAATCCCACGAACGTAAATATAAGTCATTAACAAAAGCCTTGTAAATTTTACTAGCCACCATACCATTGAGGTGCCGCTTATACCAGTTAAACATTTCACCAAAAATATTCAATTAAATCAACTAATTTTGTTCAATACAACCCTTAAATTCCATTGAAGAAATAAAAATGCTCATAAGACCCATTTTTTCATCCAGATTGATAATCTAGATAAAATCCCCAAGAATGATCCATGGATCATTAATACTGTTTTTGAGAGAACCAATTTCATCTCAATCAGTTATTCGATCATGATAACTATTACTAGTGGAATGACTGAACAAATCTTCTTTATTCCCAAATCAATAAAGGAGCAAGTAACATGTTTATTTCATTATCCAACCAAAATGGGATCATAAATAGAAGAATTAACTTGGACCCAAATATTTTTGACCTCTGAAAAGCTATTGTTCAAACCAAGTAAAGTGAACCACATATTGTCTAATCTAGAAATGTAATTACATAAACCTATTTTGGGCTCTGCTGGCCCAATTAAAACAGGGTTTTGAAGCCTAATATGAAGCTTAAGAGACCTGACTATGGCTTCATTGGATAGGACATGGAAATTCCAAAAAAGGATCCTCATTTTGAGACCAATTTTGGGTATACCAATCTCTTATTCCCACCCCACATGTTCTTTTTAGTGATTTTAAGGAGGCTCCCTAAATTCTTATTCGGAATCACTGGAGTTTGAATTAGACTAGTGATGTATACTACTGCCTTTGACTTGTTTTCCTTCTTTGGAGTATAACTCAAGTCATACTTGCTTGAGGTATGAGAAACATTAATAGAAGAATCTGTTTCATCAAGATCAGATACCCTAGGCCTTGTAATTTCCTATGTTTGTATACGAGGAAATTCGGTCTATTTATTTTTAGATTCCATGAAACCATCCTAAAAAATGTTTAAAATTGGCTGGGGGTCTATGTTTAGAGGAGAAAAATTTCTAGAGGAAATGATATCCTCTTTTCTAGATTAGTGTAACAGTGTATGAACTATTATTAATTTAGAAACATAATCTATTTTCTTGGGTATATTCAAATTTGTAGGAGGAGAGTTCTCCTCTAAAGGGCAGCCTGCAGAGGACCAAGGGGGCTTCAAGCGTAATACAAGATCTACAATATACTTAGCAGAAGAGGTGGAGATTGATTTATCCTCAAAATTCTGTTTTATACTATATAACAGTTCAGTTATTCCATGTGATATTTTTAAATCTATTGAACTATAATCAATGTCTCCACCAGAGTGTAGTGGAAGAGTGTGTAGGTAGGGTTTAGAAGGAGAATTGTCTTCTTCCTCACCAATATCAGCCCAAGACTTTTCCATGGTGACTATCAATGAGGGAGGAAGACAATGTGGTTCTTTAATCATGGGATTTCTAGCAATCATCATCTCATGGAAGACCCTTTTTTCATTATACAATCAATATCAACTCATTCATTCATTTCCTTTGGGAGGAACCCTGATATTTATTTGGATAACCCTAAAAGATTCAATGGAATGTCCTACAAGAATGCACAAGTCACAGAAAGGGGAAATTTGCTCAAGCTCAAACTTAACATCAATTAAACATTTTTTGTTTTATGTAGATAGATAGTCATTGGCCGTTTAGAGGCCAAATTATCATAAACTATAATTCTAGTATAAAGGACTAAATCATAGTCCAATTTTATTTTATACATATTTATAGGGGATTTAAAACAAGAAAAAAAAGCCATTTAGAATTTTGAGATGATAGTACACCAGATTTATAGAATGAAGCCTGATCTAAATTTGGGAATTAAACTGCTTTTGATTAGGATGATCAAAATTATAGCCCAATTCAAATATTTGAAATAGACCTGGTTTAATATGGATATTACCATCAGATTGAGCCATTCACATGTCATCATCATTCTGAAAGACCATATTGAAATAGTCCTTTCCGATTAGGATGAGTATCTATGCACATATATCCCAACAGATGGAAATTCGAAGCTTGGTGCCTACATATGACAAAGGCTAATATGCCCTAGAGAGTATCATTCTTCTTATAAGTGAGTATTTGTAAATATTAATGTGTTTTTGCAAGGCATCCGATTCGGCCACCATCGAGAAGGATCTATCATCCAATTTTTTGATTGAAAGGGAATTGTGGGTATCCGATTTAACAAGATCTTGAAAATCAGATAGGGATTTTGCGAATGAATCTCCATCCTTTCAAAGTGAAGGAGCATCAGAATTGCTATTAGAAGAAGAACATCGATCACCCTTGAAGTAGAATGCTCATTCTGGATTGAAAGAAATCATACTCAAATAAAAATTTTGTGTCATCATAATAAATTTAATTATACATTATTAGGGAATTAAATTTTATTTTTAAATTTCATATATTAAAAAAATTGTTTATAAACTATTTAATAATTTTCTATGAATTAGACAAGAATTGATCTAGAATTATGATTAATAATGTATTTTTTCTAAATTTATTTTATCCACATTTTTAGAAATTAAAATAAATTTCATTTGATATTCATTTATAATTATATTTGGGAAAAATAATATAAATTTTTAAATTGAGATATTATAATTTATATGACATATATATTTTAATAATTTAATAACTAGATTAATTTTTTGATGAATAGTGAAAACACAGATTTCAAAAATATTAGGCGTTTACGAAGATACATTTATTTAAAATTTAATTGAAAGTAAAAGTCGTAATTTTTTTTATCATTAATTATATCTATGCGTTTATAAATAATTTTATATTTAATTTGGATACATGAATTAATTATATATTTATGATAACATTTTCACAGTAAAAAATTCATTTCAATGTGTTTATGAGGATAATTTTTTAAAACAATTCATCCAAATATTGGAATTGAATTTGATAAATATATATTATATATAAGAAATAAAGGAAAATATTCTTATATTATATCTTCATGTTATTGTTTTTTCTTAATGAAAACTAAAATGGTAAAAATTTGTAACCACGGTAAATGGGTATATCTTGAAGAAAGAGCATAAAATTTCGTCACAAGGTCACCATTATTGAACTTCAATCTTATGTGATTAATTTATTTGGACCCATATTACAATATTATATATATATATATATTTATAGCACATGTTTCAATATTGGTAACCTATATTTTATTTTAATAAATGAAAATGGTAAAATCCCACTCTCTTACTTTAACAGGTATCAAATGTTTTCACATTGGGGAAAATGAATTTATGATTCATTAATAAAAGATAAAATTATAATAAAAACATAAATTTTTTATATATTATTAGGTATATATTTATATAAATTCATACGCAATACCAACACCATATTTTTTCATTTTGTAGAAAAATAGAAAAAATTTAAATTATATAACGTAATTTAATTGGTGAGAGTTATATTGTTTCATGAATTTTTTGTATACATATTAAATATTAGATATGCTTCAAAATAATATATTATAATAATATATTTTTATTCCATTGAAGTCAAATTAAATGAATAGTTACAAAATTGAGATTGATGATATTTTAAAATAATTAATATTTTATTAAATAATTTAAATGTAATAATAATATTGTCCTTAGGAAATTTATAGAATATGGTTTAAAATTTTATCCATGTTTTATTTTTATGTCTCTTAACTGGTTATGGTACCATTCATATACTTTTAATATTTAAATAATAATTATTGTTGTTAACTTTAAAATAAAATAATAATGGGGTTTAACCAAACAATACGGTTTAAAAACAACATAGAAGTGTCCAATTATTTTTGGGTTGGGATGATTTAAATTAAATCTATACTTATCATTGAGTCTATAAGAAATTTAAATAATTTTTATATAGAATTATATTTTTTATTTTTTAGGAACATCCATAGGTGTCTCTCCCCACACTAATAAAAGGGAAACTCATCCTCTCTATTCCTCACAAATAATAATCCTATTGGTAACACCCCAAAATTATAAAAATAATAAATATATATTGGATATAATACAATACAGAAAATTATGATAATGGTTTCAATGAATGAAACAATTAAGATCTATTGCGTTACACACAACAACGAGATTCTTCGATAGATTATGTAACACGTAAGAGTTAGTTGTAATGAATAAAATTAATATTTTTATTTAAAATGAAAACAATATCTTATAAAATAAATTATTATTTTAAATATTAATCACTATCTTATTAAGATATATGTTCTAATTCATTGTTTTCAAATTGATTAGTGGTGAAAATAAAAACCAACTGAATATAAATGAAATGTTTATTATAAAAAACTATTTTCATGTTCCCAAAGGTGTTGTATCATAATAAATAATATTAATACCTAATTATGAATGATATTAATAATATTTTAATATAATATATTAAATATAATTTTTTTAAATCATTAAATATAATTTGAAAAGCATAAGATAATATCAAGTCTAATTTTATGTATAAAAAGATGTATTTTCTAAATACGGTTTTGATGCCTTTTAATGTCACATATTTTCTAAAAACAAATATTGATAATATTCAAAATATTATTATAAAAAAATAAATTTATTTTTAAAATTTTTACTATCAAAAATCTATTTGGGAGGATTTTTAGTATTTTTCTGAAAATATTAATTTTTTAATGAATAGTGAAAATTAATGAATTTTATTGGAAGGAAAATTTTTCATTTAAAAAATATTTGAAGTTAAATTATATATTTAATTTTTTTAAAATAAATTATTTAATTTATTAATTTATTAATAATGTGTAGATTCTTTGAAGATTTTTTATATTTAATTCATATAGAAAAGCATAGTAAACTTCTTAACTTTTTCACTTTTAAGAGCCTCATTCTCTCTATATATGTAGGATTAATTTGAATTTATTTTTCCAGCATCTATTAATTGAATTTTAAAAAATGGATTCCATAAATGGAATTATAATAATTTATAATTTCCACTAGGGTGAAATAATATTCTTACCTACGTGATTGCTAAAAATATGTAAAATTAATTACATTGGTTAAGGTAAAAACAATTATTAATTAATGATTAAAATTAAAATTTATGTTGTAAAATGATCCCAAAACATATCCAAATCCAAAAATATACACATTATTATATGATACCAATTCATTGTTATATGTTTTCAAATTATTGGTTCAATTTTAACTTAGAAATATTTTTTCATCGAACATTCATTTCAATATACTAAGTGTGTCATCTCCACAAAAAAATGGCCACCCCTCTCACCATTTAATCACTCATACAGACCAATTTAGTTCATAAAATACCTACATAAATCACTCACGAAATTCCCTACCATATTTGTATATTTCATACACTGTACACAATTACAATATAGGAAGGAATTAATGAAAACCTCAAGAGGATACCAACAGAAGAGGTATTGTATTTATAAAATCATTTTTATTTTTTTTCTCCACATCCTTCAATTATTTTACTATAAAAAATATATTAAAACCCAAATATTATAAATATATTATGATTTTTATGTTATTTCTAGGACCTAAAAATTCACACACATCCATCAAATGAGATTCAATATCATCATTCATGTGCACGTCAAACTACAATATCATGATATGATGTCTTTATTTCTTCCATTACCACCTTTCAATGATGGGAATAATGATGTAAATACTCTTAATTTATGATATTTATGAAATTGTTTATTCATTAATTATTATAAACAATATTACTTCATGCTTTCCATTTTTTTGGGAAAAATATTACATCCTTCGAGTGTACATCAGACTACTATCTTGAAAAGATATGTGATTCGTTCATACTTTAAATAGAATGTATTAAGTATGGGCTGAATAAAAATATATGAAATATATGACATAATAATGATACTAAAATGTTTTAATATATATATATCATTTAATTTTTCTTCATTCAATGCTACAAGAAAATGAAAACAGTGTTCATGAATACTCATGAGCTATCATATACATAAATGGTGTATTTCATTTCAATTCAAATGATTTTAGGGATTAACTAAAATAAATATATACTAAAAATATATATATTTTAATCATGGTTAAAATTTTAGAGATGATGAAGTCATGATCAATGTAAATAAATAACATGTCAATACATACTAAAAAACAAAGCAAATGTTACCCAAAATAATGAAAACAATGAAATATTATTAATAAACAGAAATAATATATTATAAAAGGATAACATATGATACAAAAAATATTAATATGGTTTTGGTATAAGGTAATAACATGTTTATAACCACTATACAAGAGGTTAAATAATGTTTGACCAAATAGAAAATGTGGGGAAGTGATTCCATCTCAATTTCACTACATTTTTGAGTATTGTAATGTAATGAACCTTGTTCTTTTATATGGTGTATATATTACCCCAATGAAATTTAACATCATTAATAATTCATTCTTCATGGTTTTTTTAGTTTCAATATTAATTATTCCTTTTATTCTATTTGGACACAATGTTACCAATTGGTAATCATATTTCATAACTAAATTCCTTTTCATTGGGTTATTTTACATCTTCTTTATCATTAGGATTTTATGAGTATGTTTATAATTACTTTTTTACTATCTATTTATGTATTTTCAAATATAGTTTTTTCAAATTTCATACACATTTTCAAATCATTTTTAATTTTCACTTCAATTTTATTATCAATTTAAGTTTTTATTTTACAATATCAATATAATCAAGATTGTTTAATATTGAATTTCCATTAAAAGAAATTATATGATAAATTATTAATAAAAATTTTGATATTATTAAACTCTCTTTAATCTAGATTATTTTCATTTAATAGTTCCATTTCATCCACTATTTGGTAGTTAATATGAGTTAAAAAATGTTTTAAAAAAAACATGGCATAATTTCACTCTTCATATGGAAACATGTTTTCATCAAAAACCATTTCTTAATAATATTTTCAAAAAATTATTTAACCTTCTGAAAATTATTTTTAAATATACATTTCCCCATTTCCACTTTTTCTCAAATATATTGAAATTAATCTTCTTTTAATTTTCTAAAAATGTCACTTTTCAAAAAAATGACTATATAAATTTAATGCCATTTTTAAATAGTATGTAGTTCAAATAATAACCCACCATACTTTCTCTTAGGATTAAATTTCATATATACGAAGATATTAGACATAATTTTTTTAAAATGTTATATTAAATCAAAATTATTTTAATTTTTTTCATAATGGGAAGTATTTTTTCCATAATAATGTTTTGTAATATCTTTTTTATTTCATCAACAACAACAACCCTTGTTAATAAAATAATGGGTATAAATAAAATTGATGCCCTGATTTTTTTTTCACTAGATGACATCTGATTATTTTTATCATTTATTGTATTGTAATATACATTGTTGAATTATTTTTGTGATCATTAACTTCCTTATGGGCTATTTAATATCAAGTAACCATTTAACATTTGATTCCACTAAATATCAACATTTTTTATCATCAATATGATTATTTTAATGTCCCAACCTAGGTGAAACAATCTCATTCCCCGATCTGGTCTTCAATGTGACATCAGGTGTGCCTCCCCATACACTATAGGGTGTTGACTAGAAGTGAGTGGATAATGTAGTTTCTAGGGAAAGTATACCCTATTTATCATAACTATACCATAGTACAAATAAAACAGAATAACCAAATTATATAACTAGATCTATACCAGTATCTCAAGATGTCCAAAAATGGAAATACAATATCCATGACTAGAGAAAAAAATATGTCATTTCATGTGATTATCATGTGACTGAATGAAACCCAAAATAAATGAAGTCAATCACAATATCCAAGCCAGTCCCAAATCCCAATCTGATTACCTCATAGAAAAAAATATGTCATTTACATCTATTAAATATATTTGGGTACAAATTAGGATTCTTGAGTAGGGTGTGAGTAAAAATAATTAGTCCACCACCAATTACATCCGAAACAATATCCTATCAAAATGGTGTTTAGAGTTTTATAAAGAATAAATACTGGAGAAAATGTAAATAGTTTATATTTATTCAATTAATTTTTTTTAATAACTAAACCCCATGGGCTCCCGAGGTTCCCAGATCTCCAAATACATTCTTCATCATGTTCCAAATTATAAACTATCACAAATAGATATCACATATGTTTTTCATTGTGACAATTCACTATTTAAATCAATATATTAATTACATTGATACTATTCTCATTTCAATTGATTTATCAATTAAATTTTTATTATTCATCATTTTAACTCATGTATGAATTCCATTATTAAAATTCATCATTTGAATTATAACATTAATTATGTTGTTACCCGTCATCATTTCAATTCACAAATTAATTCCACTACTACCATTCATGATTTCAATTCACACATGAATTAAATTGTTACCATTCACCATTTCAATTCACACATTAATTCCATTATTTTCATTCATCATTTGAATTCACATATGAATTAAATTTTTACCATTCATCAATTTAATTCACACAATAATTCCATTGTTACCATTCAACATTTCAATACTAAAATGAATTCCATTGTGACCATTAATTCTTTCAATTCACACACTTATTTGAGTGATACCACTATCTATTGAAACTCACTCATGAATTCCATTTTTACAATTCATCATGTTAATTAACACATCAATAAAATTGTTATCATTCATTATTTCAATTCACATATGAATTGCATTGTTACACTTAAATACCATTGTTACCAATCATTATTTCAATTAAAAATGAATTCTTTTTTTATCATTCTTACTTTCAATTCACACAAGTAACAATACACGATTAATTAATTCATAATTTAATTAATCTAATATATCAATTACGTACTCACATAATTCATCAATTAATTCAATGGATAATTAGTTACATCTATACCATTAAGTAATTCCACAATAAATTAATCACAAAAATTATTTTAATTAGTCCACAATAAATTACTATATTTCAGAAATCTCAATATTATATAATTAACTCAATAATTAGTTATTCCAATTCACATTTCAATATTCCAATTAATATCATTATAATTAATTATTCACCAAATCCCTCAATATCAATACTTTGATATGTAATTCTACTATTATTTATCCCCAATTCCATAGCTCAATATTCATATAATTAAGTCAATAATTAATTATCACCAATTTCACAATCCATTAATTAATTAATCTTCCAAATTATTCAATTAAATTTTATAACAGACCCTTGAAATTCTACAATGATAGAAATTTAATCGAAATAATTACTATGGGATTTTAATAATATACAACATTCCTCAATTCATTGAAAAATTATAACCAACAAAAAAATATCAAAATTTAAATAGATCGATCAAGAATATGATTAAAATTTCGATATATATTTTATTCAAATTCCCATGATCAAATGAATTAAGATGTGAAAACCCTATGTCTTGATATAGGACCAACAATGGATAAACAACCATGTATTAACTTTGAAGGAGGGTTATAATAGGGAGTGAGTTCTATACTCTAAGAAAACGCATAATAGGGGTGGTGTAGTTCTTCAATCATCCATTCTATTTTCTAGGAATGTAGGTCGGGAGGATGTGGAATCTGCTAAAAATCATCTAAAACTGAGGTGAACCATTAGGGGCTAAGTTTGGGTAAATTTTGGAGATTTTAGTGGGTTAGGATAATTTTAGATCTACTGTTTTTATCAATTAATAACAACTGAACCACTTTCTAGGAATGTTCACATGTTTTTCCAAACCATTAACCTCAACGATGAACATTTCATATGGGGGATGAATGGTTAATTCTAAATGGAGGCATGGTTTGATAACCCTGCACCATGTGTAAAAACACTCTCTACCGAGGTTCACACATTTTCTTGGGCTAGTCTACATGGTCTGGGAATACCATGTGACAACCATGAACTACCTCTCATATATATAAATTTCTCTATTTTACACCAAACACCACATGGTGACATCAAAACTAATATTACTCAGAACATGGAAAAAGTATACATACAAATGTGCTCTAGATATATCCAAAACAACTCATCTTCTTAAAATATACCCACCTTATATATTCTCAGCCTCGAGTTGTACTCCCGAGAATCTATAATATTATGAGTCAAAAACATTGGTCCACTAAACCTATATATATTATTATATCTCTTATGTACCATCTTTAGCACAAAAATGTTTCCATAATACACGAACTTTCTGAACGGTCTTACCCCACAACACATTCTCACTACGATCCAACACACAAATAGGATGCACCTCAAATGATTTAGAAGTATCAAGCTCAAAATCATCCATATAGATCACAAGATAATGGTCGGGGTGATACGGATGTTTCTATGCCACATGAAAAACATCACTCATAACATTGTACCAATTGGGATGATCCAATCAGTATGTCACCAACATATTTCTCTATACAAGATCAAACGGTCCAACATCTCTAGGCACCAACCTAACAATTCTTGGAATCCTTTGGTGGCCCATCCAAGGATACCCTGAAATGAAAAATTAATAACACTATAAAAACTCATGCGGTCATTAATATGTATTAGAATATGAATATTTTATACTATATGTGATAGTCACATGATTTCGAATCAACTGAACCTTCTTTGACAACTCATGTAGGAGACTTGGTCCCAATAACATTTAATCACTTATCTCCATATAACATTTTTTTGATCTACATGGCCTACGATAAATATACTCATTTGGATCCATATGAATAGTTTCCTGATTGCTTCTATTACAAATAAAATTTACTAAATCATGGTGCTTCTCCCAAGACCCGCCATAGTCTATGAGACATGTTCATTGTATATCCTCACGTATTTTTATAGTATGCCCCAAATTCCAACATTTCCATGGTATGATGACTATACTCAATAAAACTATGTTTCTAAGATAAAATAATAATCCCTACTAAATGCATGAAGTAAATCAGTTTTCATGGTCTGAAACAATAATCTATTGCACCCCATGAATACGAACTATCTCTTGAACATATAATTAACTTAAATAATCCGCTATGAGAGTCTCACATACCGGTAAAAAATGAACTTCCACTGATAAATGGTCCACAATAACCCAAATAACTACATTCTTATTAGGAATCCTCAAGGGATCCACTAAAAAATCCATAGTATGTCATCTCAATTCCATTCCAGAATGGGAACTAGCTATAGAAAACCACCAGTTCCATGATTCTCAGCCTTCACCTATTGATAGGTTTAGCATAATATCATGAACCCAAAAATCTCATTTAGAATTACCAACCACCAAAAAAGTCATCATAGGTCATATAACATTTTATACATAGCTAGATTAACTTACAACATCGAGAATTGAATTTCATGCATCAACTCCTTTCACATAGTAGACAACACAACAACCAGCTTCCTGAAAAAGATGGAATCATTCTAATATATCATTCAATATTATTTTGTCTCCCCAAATTAAAGTATTTACCTCAATTACAAACATTATGGACCCTCATACTACATGTCTCTGATCTTTTTCAAAATTGGAGCATCCATTAAGACTGATTCTAGAGTTACATTATACAGACTATCCCGAACCACAACATGTATCTTAGCTGACAACATCATCATGTTAAACTCATCAATATACTCATGGAATTACTAATTCAAATATTTCTTGCATAGATCCACATCAATTCTATTTCCCTTCTAGGGATTATATGCTCGCATAATGCCAAATGATTTCACATAATCAACTGTTCTCTACCACCATAGATTAAAATCTCAATATGAAATGATATACATCAATATATTTTGATACATATACAAATTAATGTTTAATAAAAATATATAATGACACCAACACTTCAAATCATAAAAAAAACAATATATAACATGAGTTCATGTGTAGGGTAATTCGGTTCATGTGGCCTCTCCTTCTGATACCCATACTCTGTAACATGATGTAGCAACACAACAAAACACCATGTACAATCAAAGAAGATTCAAAATACCCTGTGTAATCCTATCCTTGCTCGAGAAGGATTGATATTATTGTTGGTTACAAACTCATCATCACATTCTGGATAGAATTCTATCATCCTTTTGACCATTCAAAAATTAATTTTATGTACACAACCTTAGACATTATATAATCTTGAATTTTATTCATGAGATTTATCTCTTTTACAATGAGTATCTTTTCTGGTTCAATTATTTCAGAATTATGGTATAACTCATATATCACTACTCAAATATTAAAAAGTAAAAAATTCTACTAAATATCCATTTTTATCATAAATTAATTCTTTTTAAAATAAAACATGGATTCCTTCAATTATAAAATTTTATAAAATTTTCTTGATATAATCCATTTATCTTTTCTCACAAAAATTTAATGAAAATCATTTTCAAACATGGGATGAATAGAGATATATAAGTAAGGTATAATCAAAGAATGGAGACTATTAGTCTAGTAAAAAATAAATCCAATGAATTATATATCATACAATAATATTTTTCACCATTAATATGTATTAAAAACATTTCAATGAAAATTATCTCATTTTTCAAAGTTTCTATCAAAATATTAATATAACTCATAGAAATAATAGATAAATGTATTTGTATCTGGGGATAAACTTATTCTTTTCAATATTATAAATGAAATAACCATTTTATTAAAATCCATACATGTTAATTTTACTAATAGAATAGTCATATAGTCATTTTCTATTTCCAATGCATTTGAGGTTATAACAAAACTATCCATCCTTGGTTTATAACAAAACCAACCATCATTGGTTTATCTAGTAACCAAATGTAAAATTTACATCACCATTATATCAACATTAGAATAAAATTAATTTTCAACATTCCACTCTTAAAATTTCATTTTCAATCCGAAGAAAAAATTTCCGGATATTAAACTAATCAATCCATTTTCAAAAACAAAATATCATTTGTTAGGTCCAAAATTAACCTAGATACCCTAATAGAGGGATAAATCAAGGTATGGAAATTCCTTATAAACATCTTAATACCATAGTGGATCTTTAATTGTTTATTAAAAGGTTAATATCTTATACTCTTTGATGTTAATACAAATCATTTCATTTCCAATTTTTCCTAATGATAATGCATTGAATATAATGAAATAATGAAAAAAATAGGTCACATAGATTTTTACTTGGTTCACTCTCAATGGGATACTTCCAAGGAGGATACAATGGTAATGTTCCAATTGTACCAAATTAACTATGGATCACTACCAATAATGATAGATCGAGCTATATATCATCTATATAAATTCACACTTCCATTACAAGGTTTAGGGAATGCTCACTGCATTCCCAAGGGTCAACCCGTATGTCTTTTCCTCTAACTCAATATCATATAGAAGGATCACCATCTTCCTCTTCCATATCTCACTACTATTGGATGGAATCCATACATAGTTAAATAGACCAGTATGTTCCTTCATTATATCTAATGAATGAAACATCCTCAAATGTTGATGGATGCTCTGTTAATGTCCAACAATCACCAATTTCTAAAAACCATGTTACCACATATGTATTGGGAATCTACAAATATTTCATGCAACCCTTATAACTCTGTGGACACATGTTTTATTTTTGGTCGAAAAAACATCTTATTTGAATCTTCAATATTATGGAAAACACAAATATTATGCGTGACTTCTTCACGTTGTGTGAAAGTCAAATTCTTTCATGTAACTCCCATTCCATGCAATTTATATTTGATTCAGAGATATCATTTTATCTAAGGTTTGATATTCATAAATGGGGGGGGGATCTCATTTTATTTATGGTAATAACTGATGACTTTTTCACAATCCTAAAGCATCACACCAAATCCCCACCAACTACACCATACCAAATTTTCTCTCGCATTGGGAGAATAATCCTCTTTGATATAACCCTGTCTTTTATGAACACTTTCAATAAATCATTCACTTCATGCCTTTTTGATGTTTCGATATTCTGATCCTAATGCTTTCCTTATGCACAAGTTTCAAAATCAACTAAAAGGTTGTCTACATCTTCCATGTCCAAAAACGCCTATTTTAATTTTCTGATTTTGAGGACCAAATTTTTTGAATACACTAGAAACCAATGACACCTTGTATCTGTTCTATTTTTACCTCCTCTAAATCATACATTCCATTTTCATGGTCCATTATCAACACATATTGTAAAAAATATCAATAGAACACCACAAATGACCATGTAAACCCTCTTTGTCAATAGACACAATCAACCAAAAAATGATTAAATGTTTCCTTAAGGGATATTTCCAAATAATATCCCCAGTTGGATCTATTGAAAACTCATTCAATAATTGATACCTTTTTAAAGCTTGATCTATATTTCACATCTATTCTCATCATGATATTCTTATAGTGATCAAATATTAACACAAAAAATACTCTAATCACGCATTACCCATGATAGAGATGATAAACAAAAGTTATATGAATATTAAAATAATGACCCACTTTTTCAAAACCAGTTAACTTCATTCATCTTAAACTCTAACTGGTGTGATATATATCTATGATCGATCACATAAATAGTTTTTGAATTTCATAATCCCCCAATATTCCTTCTCCTCCAATCTCATTGCTCCACCTTTCAACTTCTCCCCATGTCTGCTCCACCTGACAGCTTCTCCCCATGTCTTAACCTAGGTCAATTTCCCCCCGTTATAGAGAAATAAATTCTATCCCTTTTTCAGTGAACCCAATGGTCACTCCATTTTTGTTTGAAATATAGTTGAGAACACATATTAGTAAATTCTGAAAAAACACAGCATAACATTTGGAGAGAGGGTGGCCCCACATCCACACATTTTCATGTGTATAGAGTTGACTGAACTCCCACAGCTAGTAGATTTTTCTCAGATGATTCTTTTGGAAATAACTCAGTAAGAATATAATAATCCTATAACTATCTTGGAATATAATCCAAATTAATTTTCCTATTCTTAACCTTATCGTTGATAAAATGATAATAGACTTTAATGTGTGTGGTAATTGATTGATGGAATATATTTTCTATAATATTTAAATCACTAGAGTTATTGCATTTGATTCTGATCGGAGACCTCACATAAACTCCCATATCATCATGATTCATATTCATCCAAAATAATTATGTGTATGCTTGAGTGGCCGTAATATAATCTGCTTTAGCAGTGCACAATAAACTGAATCCTTATTTCTAGCTTATCCCAGAAATAAAAAATCTACCAAGATAGAAAGAACCTCCAAATGTTTAATCCCAATCATCTGCTAAACTAGCCTTATCTATATATGTATATCCCAATAACTCTTGGTGATATTTTTTTATTATACATGAAACCAAAATCTACAGTTCCATGTTATAATGATTTATTATTTTCAATTCAATAATTATTCTTTATTTGGGATTGCTTTTATATCTCCATACTAGGAATATGGATAACACAATATTAGGTCTCATTACATTCAGTTACAGTAAACATCCAATGATTTTTATATATTATGTGATATTAACTACATTTCCATTATTATATTTTGATTCTTTAATTTGGGTAGCAATATATGTTTTCATCTCCTTGGAATTTTCCATTCAAAATATTCTCAGAACATCAATGGATATTTGGATAGAGAAATGAATGTGTCATTCCTTCCATATGTTACCTTTAAACCATGAAAAAATGAAATCTCTCCAATCTTCGACATTTTGAACTCATTTTTCGTGAATTTGGAATATTTTATACATTATATTTTTTCTGATCCATCAAATATTATGTCATCGACATAAACTAGAACCATAATCATTAGATTACTATCTTTATTGGCATATATATTTTAATAAACTCCACCACACTAAATACCGAGCTTCTTCAGATAATGATATTGTCTTGAATATAATGATCTTGGTACATTCTTCAACCCATAAAAGGATTTATTTATTTGGAACACATTGTTCCCATTATCATGAATAATAAATCCTTCTATTTGCTTAATATATACTTATTCTTCAAGAACCCCATTAAAAAATGCTAACATGATGTATATATGGAAAACGATGATAATTAATTGCACTAGAATGTCAAAGAATAATCTGATTATCTCCAGCATTGATACAAGTGAAACTTTCCCATTCTTCTCAATATGGTCAAGATCTTAATTTCTATCCTTAACCCAGTTCTTATCTCCTATGCTTCATCATTTTTTGTTCATCTAAATAATCATTTCAATATTTATTAACCATGAGTGGCATACCTACCCATTGCTTCCATAAATAAACAGTTCACTATTCTATTAATGATTTGGTTCATACTTTACTATAGTGACATATTTGCGTTCATCTACTTTTTCAAACAGATGGTGAATTTTTTTTAATATTATCTCTTTGCTTATTGGAATCATGAAAATAGTAAGATGATACCATATTATTAAAGAAAAATATATTATCAGGAAATGGATGAGTTTTTCTATTTCTCCCCTAATTGATATTCATGATGATAAATAACATAAACATTTATCCATTTTATTTGATTGATACCATTAATATAATTAGGAGATACATTGCTCCACCTAGTTTTTGAAAATCTTCCTGCTATTGGCCATAGTTTTTAGACCCCCAAACACTCTACTTCTCATGAACCATTGATTTTTCATATCATACTTCGCAATAAAAATTCATCAAAACCTCTTATCTTAATGAGTTACAACTTAGTGTTGGAATCATGAGTTAATTTTAGTGATACAATCACTATCTATTTGGCTCAATTACATTAATATACATCATAAAACCATAATAAAATAACTTTTTTCATCGAATCCATCTATATTATTTCTCCATGTAATGTGAATAATTTGAATTAGTTGAAATTTTATAGCACATCGCATCCCCATTTTTCATATTTTGATTCAACTTCCACGTGGATCACATCTCCCCTTTAACCTAAATCACATGACCACCAGTTTATAGAATTTATACACATATAGAGAGAGGATTCCATGGTACCCTAAAAAGATAATTTTGGTCTATCATGATGGATCAACCCTTTGATACATTTTTACAAAGAACTGTACTCTGTATGTTCTCGTTCCAACTACCCATCCAACCTCAATTGTTCTGCCTATACAAATAATCATTCTTTACCCACATTCCGAGACTTCTTCAGATATTTAGGTTTGGTGGGTATGGACTTTACTACAATTTAGGGTTTATAAACACTATTATAAATAACCTTTTTTGAGGAACCAAATTAATCCAATTTTCCATGATTCCTTCTCTAAGTGGGAGTATATCTATTAGACATATTCTCATGCTTATTCCTACATTGGAGTTCTCTTTCCCCTTCTTTCACTTATTGCCTTGTAAATCATGTGAGATTGTAGAGGAAAAATTTATTCATTTTTATTTTATTATTTATTCCAGTATCCACACTATTTTATATTGTTGTTGGGTTATTAAATGATCATACATTCTTTTTACTCACAAATATAGAATCTCCTTCCTTTTTCTTTCGGGTTCATTCACATTCTCTTCATGATATATTTTCAGATTTTAGAAGAGAATGTGATTGATTAACCTTTTTTATATCCTTGTAATTCCTAGGTGTTTGTAATCCTATTTTCAACTTATCATTCTATCCTACAATATAGGTCACTTGTTACACATTATCATTTTTGGGATCTTCTATCGAGTTCATTTTCCTTCCCTACATTCTTCCTGAATGAATACCATTCCAAATTCCCATGATCAGAACATATAAAACATTTCCCCTAAAAAATATCTTCTATCATTATTATTTTTAGATATTGATGCATTCAAAGTTATTACTCTTATTCTTCAAACATTGATTCCTTGGGATTCATAACACTTACTCATTATCTATCCATGTTATCGTAGTATTAACATAATATGGTTATTTTTCTTCTAATTGGTTTTCCTTTTATACTTTTCAAGGGGATTATGATTATTCAAATATTTTCTAATATCACCTCCATAATATGAAATATATTTCAGTTCTTGAAAATAATATCATGATGTATGATCATGTGTTCTACATAAATAAAACATGTTGTCATTACTTCCTCTAAAAACATTTTTCGGTCTATCTCAAGCACTTATTGTATTTTTATTACCTTTGTAATTTTTCTGAGCTCTCTCTCTATCATGCATCAGAGGGGGATCTCTATACCCAATACCAAAATTTTCCAAAGTATATGGTCTTTGAGATGAGAAAATATGATCTTGTTTTTCTTTAGAAATTGAATATTTTTTTCACATTATCATCAGCTTTCGAAGGACAATAAAATTGTAATTTCAAGGAAATATTAAATTTTGGAATTCCATTTTCATTAGATTTCTGAACATGTTTCTTCACAAATTATAGATCTTCACCCAATTGTTTAATCTTAATTTCCATTGATTCATGTTGATCATTAAGTTCTCTATTGAGATTTTCCCTGTACACATCTCATATTATAATTCATTAGTGAGCTTATACACAATCTCACATTTCTTGTTTATGTTACATTTCTCTTGAGGAATTGAATCAAAAGAACATGAATCCTCCTGTAGTTGCCTTGTATTCCTCATAACTAGTTTAGACTATTGTGTAGTAAGATCATAATTTCTGTCATTCAGATTATGAAATTCATCTCACATCATATTTTCTTCATATTAACCATCTTTTTTTTTTCTATATTTTCATATCTATTTTGGAGTTCATCCACTTGGAACTAATTAATCTCCCTCAAATTAGTACCCACATAATGAATCCTTCTATTCAAACCTATTATCTTTTTGACCTCAATTTCAAAATCATGGATCTAGATTTTTTTATATTTATTTTAATCATTTTATTTCTGATCCAATTCCATTAATTCATATAGAAATAACACTTTTTTCCTTCAAGAAATTTATTCTTTAACATTAGTTTCAAAATCACATTGAATGTCAATTTAATCACTCATTCCTACAACACCACTAAGTGAGTCTATTGTTCCCAATTATGATTTTTCAAAACCATTATTCAGTAAACTAATGGATTTCATAAAATGAATTACAATTTTTCCATAAACACTTCCACACTGAAGAATATCACCTAAATTCTTTTTCTTCATTGATTCTCCTCCCTTTTCCATGGCACACAAATATATGTAAATACCGAATATTTAACATCCAAAATTTACCAAACCAAGTCATAGAAAAACAATATGAAAAATTAAAATAATTTCTGTCATACCAAATGAAAGGTCCAAAAGGGGCCTATATACCTTTAGAGGGGGATGGTAAATCATGTTATTGGTATTCTATTTAAACATATTACTATCTCACTGGATATTAACCTTATTATAACAATAGTCAATTATTATACTCTTTTATTTTAATTTTGATCACATAAATTCCAATTTTATCTGATGATAATGCACTAAATGTAATGGAATAAAGAAAATATAAGAGAACACGAATTTTTTTGTGGTTCTACCTCACTATGATACATCTAATGAGCATACAACATAGATATGAATATTGTACCAAATTCACTAAGGTTCACTTCCAATAAAAATGATTTGGTCATGATCTCATATATACTTTGGCTCACTAACATTACATGGTTTTGGGTTTTCTCACTACATTCCCAAAGATCAATCACTATGCCTCTTCCTCTAGCCCACTATTGGAGGTAAGGTTCACCAACAACCAATACCATCAATAACTAATTTTGTAAGATATCCATGAACAATGTAAAGATATGTTGGTCCCTTTATTATATATAATAAATTATACATCCTCAAATGTAGATAGATTAACTATTGAAGTCCAACTTTCATCCACTGTTGAACACTACATTACCACAGATGTAGTGGGAAACCCTAAATCTAATGAGCAACCCTTACTATTCCTTGTGTACAAGTTTTATGCTTAGGGATAAAAAATTCCTATTACATTCCACATCAATCATATGAAAAACATAAATCATACGTGCAAACATAAATCATATGTGCAACATCTTCACCTTTCTCTCAAATCCAATTCATTCATGATAAGCTATTTCACACAATTATTATTGGATTTAGAGATCTAAATTACCCTTTGTGTTGTGCTTCTTAAATGGAGGGGGGCACCTCTTATTTATAGGCCTCATACACAACTATGTGAAATATCTTGACTCAACATTCATGCTCCCCGATGAGCACAAAAAATCCAATTTGACGTCATCCGCCACATACCTCTTTCATTCAACGCCATATGTTTGTGCTCATTTTAAATCATTCCTGAACATCATGCCTATACCAAATTTTGACATTATTATTATAAAACATAAATTGCATGACCTTTCCAAATCACATTTATTATTGTGGAAAAAATATTTTTCCAAAAACACCTTTATCCATTTTATGATTTTGAGGACCCAAATTTTGGAAAACACTACAAAACAATGCCACCATATATTAGTTTTTTACCACCTCAAGATCATCCATTCCTTTTTCATTTTTCATTGTCAATAGATATTGTAAAAAAACTGAAGAAAATAAAAAATTACCAATGAAACCATTTATTTCAACAAACACAATCAACCCAAAAGTACTTCAATGTTTCCTTTAGGAATTTTTTTCGTACACAAATAAGGATAATTGGGGTATCATTTTAATTTAAAAAAATGAATGATTTTAGCTGAATCAAAATATAAAAATAGACATAAAATTACTTTTATAGTTAATTTTTATCCATATAAATAAATAATTATAAAATATGTAGTATATTTAAATGGAGAAAGGATTAATTCTATAAAAATTCATAGCATACCATACTAGCTTGAACATGTAAATCCTAATCCCCTTAAAAAAATAATTAAAAAAAAATACATGAATATAGACAAAATATGGTTTTTAAATTACATATTATTTATATATAAACCTTATATAATAATAATGGTTCATATAATATAAAATGCTCCAATGAAAGGTGATTGAGATGAAGTCCCACACCTTGCATCCGACATGTCTCATGCCTCTTTTTATTCATGAATAGTGAAAATATATTAATTTTTAACATGATTTAGCAAGTATTAAAATTTTCTTATCGCATGTTTTTCACTTTTTATGATGTTTTATATAAATAAATAAAAATTATATTTACACTTGGTGTATTGACAAAATTATGTTCATGTGTCAACCAATCTTTTGTAGGTTGAATATGGTCAAAGGGGTAATTATATAATTGTCTACAGAAAAATAATTTTGAAATATTCACCATATTTATATATGAATTATAATTTTAAAATTACTAATGAAATAAGGTTTTGAATAATGAACCAATATTACAATAATGGAGACTATAGGACAAACATATGTATTGATTAATGATTCAATTTCTGAATGATCATTATGGAAAGTTGGTAACTAACATTATATCATTCCAAAATGATAATTATATCATAAAAACAATTTTATTGAATCATATATACTTTTATATATAATTCTTTTGATGTAAAAAGAATCATATCATGTCGAGGAGGCGGTAGTCCACATGTCCACGAATGAAATTATAAATTTTTAGTGTGGGAAAATTATAATAACAAATATTATATAATATATTTATAGAATGATAAATATTTAATGATTATAATATAATTTTTTTATGATTTATATGTTTAGTTAATAATATCCTTTATACATTCCAATGATTGTGCAAATGTATCACATTGATCTAAGGAGGTGTAAGTCTACACGTCGACAAATGAGGTTACAATATTTAATCAAAATGGAATAGATAAATGTATTTGTTATATAACAATTAATGAAGTATGAATAAATAATATATATCGTGTACATATCATAATAAATAATTTTTCCATCATAATTACCAAACATGAATTGTAGTAATGGAAAAACTAACAACATCGTGTCGTGATGTGGTAGTTCATCAAAGACAAATGGTAAGCCTATTACCCATTATATCTAAGACTATATAAGTGTAGGTATAGAAAATAACATAAAAAATAACATTAATTTAGGATGCCTATATTATTATATGACAATGAAATATGAATAATTGGATTTATTGAAAATGAAATAAAATGAAAGTGTTAAAGAATGTTACATCTTATTTGGCTAAATCCTTGTTGTTTTTACCAAATGAAATGTATTGAAGGACTTATGACCATAGGGAGGATTATTGGATTATGTGAGGGATTATTTTTAGTTTTTTTAAAATATTGGATGAATAAAACATGTTTTAAAGTGCATTGAAACAATAATTATGGGATCCAATGTACATGAGAGGGGAGGGGAACTGGTGGAATTATTCTAAATATTGAAATAATAAAAATAAATTTACTATTAAAAAAGTCACAAAATGAAAATATTTCTAGGATGTGATGATTTGGGGTAAAGATAAATTTAGTAAATTTATATTATCCATGTTTTGAAAATTTTTAATCCTAAACTTTTTGTTTTAACCCATATTAATTCTTACCCTCATATCATGTAATGTACACATTGATGGCTAATAGAATTATTATAAATTAAGAAAGAACACAAATATATTCATTGATTATATTTCATGAAATTATTCAATAAATTAAATTATAAATGTATTTTTATAAATTTTATATTATTTAATAAAATATTATTTATTTTAAAATATAATTAATGAGTATTTTGATAATATTCCTTATTTTACTTTTTAGTAATAGCATACCAACATGATATATTCAAAAAAATATCTATTAACTTTTCCTTATCATCACAAATTA
Organism: Viscum album; assembly: GCA_963277665.1. Taxonomy (NCBI): domain Eukaryota; kingdom Viridiplantae; phylum Streptophyta; class Magnoliopsida; order Santalales; family Viscaceae; genus Viscum; species Viscum album. Next base: position 806,473,299 of record OY728127.1, read on the forward strand.
ATACAAAAAATAATTGGATTAAATCAATTATATCAAAATATATTTATTTTAATATTTTTATGTCATTAATTTAATTATTCCAATAATTTAAAAATTATGGAGTCATTATTGTGTCACAATTAATTAAATTATATTTTACTAAAAATTATAATTTTGTTTCCATAATAAGGATAAATATTTATCTTTTAAAAAACTATATATAGTAAAATATACCCCCTTTACCACTCCAAATTAAAAATATCTCACATGTTGAAAACAAAATTAGTTGAAAATATATTATTCTTATAATACAATAATATAAATGTTGTAAAATAATCCAACTAAATAAAAGAGATCCAAAAATTCTCCCAAAGATGTTTTTGGTCAATAATCACTCAACCAATAATATTTTGACACATTTAAGCATAATTTAGAAATATTTATATTGTTATTTTGACGAATAATTACTAGATTTACACTTCACTATGGTAATGAAAATTACCATGTTACTAATCATATTTTTTAGAAAAATAAAATTAATATATTTACTAAATTTGAAACATATGATTCCCAATTTGGAATCCACTTTTAAAAATTCAAAACATATAATATGATAAAATTTATATAAAATTAATATCATTGATAGGGTTCGAAAATATGTTATTAATGTGAAAACAATAAAAATATTGAAATGTTTTTATATCGAATTTTAATTCGAAATTTATTTCTAAGAACTATATTGGGTTAAATGTAAAGCATATTATCTAATTACACATAAAAACCCATTAAAAATATATTTTAACTAAATAATTTATTTTAGTGAAGAAGCTATTTCAAATTAAAATGAACCATTTTTATCTATTCATCGAAACCTAAAACATATCATAAAAATAAAAAAAATCCACAATAAATTTTGAAACTCTGATTTCAAATAAGAAGTTTATTTTTATATATATAATTTTTTAATGTGTCACATACTGGATTTAAATCTTGGTTTCCATCAAATGGCGTTAAAACAACATTTTTTACAAAATACTTATTTTATGCGTAAAATTCAATTTGTTCTTATATCATGTATAGAAAAAATATATGTTTAATGGTAAAAATTAAAAAATATGATATATATATATAACTAATTGACTAAAACAATTTTGTATTGATTATGTTCTAAGAACACTTGTTTTTATTACAATAGTTTTTACATAAAAAAGTCCTTTTATATTAAAACAGGTTTTCCATTAATTTATAATTAATTATCCACCAATGAATTAATTATATCTATATGTTTAAATGATAATTTCAAAATTCATTTAATAATGTTCATTAATTTAATTTTAATTTTTATTTTATAATGGTAAAATTTAATTAATATTATTTAGTTGTTCTTTTACAATCGATATGGAATATTATATATGCATTCAAGAATAGAATTTATATTTTAATATCATAGGATATTACATTCCCACCACCTATTAGAAATATCACCCTCTCATTTTTAATTTGGGATCAATAAATAGGGTTTGACGTTTCAAATACATTTATTGAAATGCAACATCTAAATAAGGGATTAATATGTCATCCACATTAAATGAATGTTGACAGAAGTACAAATGTCCACTAAGATAACACATAATATGGTTCCATGTAGGAAAACTTGTACATGTAATTGATAAATATGTATCATATTATAATGAGTGTGATATATAAATGAGTCATTATGAATATAATGATCACAAAACCATAACTCTATGATCGGTTAAGAGTTTATTGATTTCATTGTTAGAAAAGTAAATGAATAACATTTGTCCTTAAAAATTACTTTCTTATAGTTAATGAATTTCATTACAAGATTTGAAATAAATGAAATGTTATAAATTTATATATTTCTATTTCATAACCATTGTTTCATTATCATATAATGAAAATCCTTAAAAATAACATTTATCAATAATGTAAAAAATAAACCCTAAATTTTATCAATACCTAAAAACTCATGTACAAAAGTAATGGAATGATTCTCAATGAAAAAAATACATATTAAAACATTAATCCAACAAACCATCACCCTAAGGACAATAAAAAATCTATGATCACACCACTTAAAACCACATATGTATTTTTGAAACATTGAATGTAAGGCTAAACATTGAAAAATATATAACTCCCTGGAGCTTCCATGAAATCACTATTTATCACATCATCGACTTTTTTAGTAGGAACTTATTTTCCAACACCTTCTTATTTCAGATCATTGTGATTTCCTTCAGGATTATGAGACCTATGACACACATTAGAATAATGTCACAACTTATTGAAACTAAAAAATATAACTATTGGATTCCCTTATCTTTACTGGTCATCTCCCTTGTATTCATGATCCATATGAAAAAACGTACAAAATTTTAATCACATCAACATCCCTGAATGAAAGTATATAGAATACATTTTACCATTCTTCTCACAAGATGAGAATTTGGTTTTCAAAACGTTAACATTTTTTGATGACTTCATCCCCATTTCCTACCAACTGGACCTATTATTTTTATTATTTTCAAGTGATACATAATAATAAGAAAACACCATTTCTATATTATTATAAAATGGAACAAGTATCTCATATATTTTGGAATCATAAGAATCCAATGACATTAAATATCATGAAATCAATCATGGGTAAAATATATTTATCTTAAAATCAAGAATCCTTAAAATATTTGTGAAATACCTTTATAATGGGTTAATTTTTTATTGTGTGGAGTAAATAAATAATCCTTCTTTTCTTCTCACTTCATAGAAATTAGTTTACAAACTATGGGAAACATATTTATGATAATATTTATCAAGAAACATATTCATAAATTCATCCCATTTTAAGGAATAAATCACTTCACATTATTTAATATTTTAAATCATTAACCACCACTTGTCGGATTCACATTCAAAATGATAATTTTCAATAGTTTCTATTTAGTTATCTGAATAACCCATTACAAAATATATCTTTTCTATGGGTTTAATACATCATACCTCTTTCATGGGGTAATATGATCATCAAAATTAGGGGTGATGTTTCTTCATTAAATGTTCCATTATAGACATGTTCCATAGTGGTAAATTGGGTCGCTCTCTAGTATGGATACCACCTCCATTTATGTATTTTGTCAACTAATTAAATACTAAAAAAATATCATAATCCAACACCAGCCGACTCAAGATTTGGATTTTGAAAGTTGTTTTCCTCTATATTCCTTCCCATTACCTCTTCGCTTCTTCCTCTACTGAATAACATTTTGAATATACATGGCCTAGATAAACCAACAAGGTAATATTAAAATTATAGATCATCTAAACATAACAATGCAATTATATCTCATAAAGGAATTTTATTATAACTATCATAAAATATAAATATGCCTAAACATTCCATTGATACCAACTATAAGGACTCATCCTTAATCATTACACGTTGTTGACTATTAGTCAAGAGATTTATTTATTTTACAATGAGGATCTTTCCATGCATATATTTTTATAGAATTATTCCATATCTCATACATAGTACCTTAAATTTTATAATGTACAATATTGTATTCAATATCCATTTTTAAAAAAAATTAAAATAAAACATGGATTCCTTCAATGATAAATCATTAGAATTTTTCCTTGATATCATCGTTGTAAATATTCTCCAAAAATTGATATAAAAAACAATTTTTAACATGGTATCCTCACAAAAATATCAATATATAATACAAAAAGAAGGAAAACAATCACTCCTAAGAAAACATGAAAACCAGTGATGACATTATCATAAAGTAATACTTTTGAACCTTATGAAGTAATAAATACATTACATTGAAAATAATATAAGTTCATACATTTTTATGTTATCATTTGATTACCATAATCCTAATAAATCATAGATAAAATATATTGGTTTATTAGGAAATCATTGTACATGTCACTCTTATAAATGGAATAAAAATATATTCAACTGCCAAACACATCACTCTTAAAATTGAATAGTTGTATAGACGGTATCCACGCACAATAAAATAGAGGTTATAACATAGAAAACCATACTTGGTTTATCATGGAGCCACTACACTTAGATTATCTTGTAACCAAACATGAAATTTCTCTGTAACATTATTTAATAGTAATAAATAATATATTTCAATTTTAAACATTTGAGGCATAAAATATTAGTTTCATTCACATGAAAACATTTAATGATATTGAAATAATCCAACTATTTTAAAAAAACCTATAAAGGAATAGATATGATACATTTTCTATTCAAAAAATCTTGGGTTGTAGAGGAATCCAAATATTATAATACACTTAAAAATACTTTAATATTCCATTGGAATCCATATAAATAAATATGTAAAAATATATCAAGAATATTGAAATTGAGAAAGGAGTAAATACTTAAACATTCAATGCGTCTCATACCACATTGAACATTTAAATCCAAATCACCTTAAATGAATAACCATTAACAATAAAAAAGTATTTTTTTTGAAAACTCAGGGTTATAAAATTTCATTGTAGTTTTATATAATAATTTTCAAATAATGATTGTACATATCATCAATAAATGCTTCAATTAAATGAGATTGAGAAGAAATCGCTTACCTTCAGTATAACTTGTCACATGTGTTTTTATAATGATTAATAATAAAAATATATTAATTATTAAAATTTCATTTAAGATTTTTCAATTTTATTATCATTTTTAACTCAATTGATAAAATATTTTACATAAGTAATAAAAGAATTATTTTTATGATTGGTGTCTTGACAAAAAATGGTTCACATGATAAAACATCCTGGGTTAGTCGACTATTTTTAAAGGGGTCATTATATAAACATAACCAGAATATTAATAATGAATGAATTTTCATATTTATTTATAAATTATTCATTTAAAACCAATTATGAAATATGTTTATGAACAATAAACCAGTTTTACAATGATAGAGATGGTAGGCCATACATACGCATGAGTAATGATTCCATTTTTCAATTATCATTATAGAAAAAAGGTATGTTAAATTATATCATTACATAATGAAAATTATATAAAAAATCACATGTTATTTAATCGTATATTAATTTATATAGAATTTTTATGATGTATATGTATTCAAATTTCATTTAGGAGGTGGTTTACCATACCTCCATGAACAATGTTGTCACTTTTTATGTTTGTGAAAAGAATAATAAAAAAGTGAGATATTATATTTAGAAAATGATAATTGTGGGATTAACATCATATATATTTATTTAATGAAACATGTTTAAAATTAAACAAATATTTAATATATTATATGTAATTTGTGAACATAACACATCCATTTCATGAGGCAGTATCCCACATGTCCACAAATGAAGTTACTGTATTAACAAATAATGGAATGAATAATGGTGAATATTATATAAAAAATAAATGAGTATTAATACCTAATAAATATAATATATTTATACATATATATATCATATAAAATAATATGTATATCGCAATTCATAACATTCAAATTTTTTAAAGTAAAATCAAACATCATCGTTTTGCGAGGTAGTAGTTCATAGTACATGAACAATATGTTTGTTACCCATTAGATGTAAATGCGTATAACAATATATCGATCCATTAACATAACAAGGTCATAATATATTTAGTAAACTGATATTATTTTATAATTATTATATCTGATAAATTGGAGGTTTTTAGAATGAAATACAGTGATAGTGATCGTTGATGAACGTTACCTCTTATTCGGGTAACTCCTTTTAGTTTATACCAAAAGGCTTCATTTTTGTATTTATTCCATAATTGGTGATTATAGGATGAGTGGATGGATTATAGGAATGAATTTTTACATATACTTTCCATAAAAAAGCTGGTTATAAATTGTAATGAAATAAAGTAATTTATTTCTTTTTTTAGGAAAGGGGAGGGGAACTCTTTGAATTATTTAAATATTTAATTAATATAAATTATATTTCACTTATAAAAGGATAATAATTTAATTTGTTATATTATAGGATAATTTTGGGTTGAAATAAATTCATCCAAATTATTTTTTACACATTTTGACTATTTTCAATCATTATCATTTTTTAACCCTTATTAATTAATAATGTGATATCATAGAATTTACATTTCGAGGGTCAATATAATTACTATGAATTGAAAAAGGAAGAAAAATGTGTCATTGATGAAATTTTTAAGAATAATAAATATAGTTGGATAGTGTTTATATTTTTATGAATATAACATAGTGTAATAATTTTCTTAAATTATCATTAATCTAATTTTTAACACAATTGAGTATTTTACTTTCAAAAAATATCTTACCAACATAATATCAACAAAAAAATATTAAATTATTACAAATTTGTTTAATTCATCCCAAAAATTTCTTTATGATATCAATTATATCAAATTATATATATTTTATTATTTTTAATATCATTTATTTTATTATTATATTAATTAAACTATTAATTAATCATCATTATGTCACCATATAATTTAATGATTTATTCAAAAAATATTATAAATGGGTCTTCATTATTTATATATAACTTTTAGTATTAAAAAATATATTTATATTCGATCATATATTCTATATAACCCCATATTAAAAATATCTCACATATTAAAAAAAATGTATGATAAAATTTACATTTGTTTTAATAAAATACTAAAAAATCAATAAAGTCATACAGATGGATCCAAGAGCACCAAAAATCACCCAATGAATATTTTAGTTGATAATAACTAATTTTATTATATTTGGACTTGTTTTAGTGTAAATTTAAAATCAATATAATATTATCTTTATTATTAATTATAATATATTCATTGAACTGTGGTAATAAAAATTACCAAAGATACTATTCAAATTTCTTCCAAAAATAAAATTAACCTATTTAATGAATTTTTATCTTCTGATTCCAAATATGGAATTAATTTTTTTTTAAAAAATTAATTAGATAATATTTATTTAAACTTAATCCAATTGAAGGGGTGAAAAAATAGGTTATCAAAGTGAAAATATTCAAAATATTTAAATATTATTATATAAAATTTCAATTTGAGATTTATTTCAATGACCTAAATTCAACTAACTAATAAAAACCTGACAAACACTTAAAAATAATTAATAATTTATTTGAACACTGAAATATATTAAGATGAAAATCATGTTTCCAATTAAAATTTAGTATTTTGACCTATTTATTAAAAGATGAGACCTATGAAAAAAATATCAAAAAAATCAACCAATGTATATTTTGATATCCTTAATTCAAATAAGAAGTTTTTTTTTTAAAATAAATTTATAAAATTCTCTGAGAAAAGATTTAAATCAACTCCTCCAACAAAAGGCACAAAACTACCTTTTTTTAAAAACTTCTTATTTTATACTAAAAATATTATTTTTATTATATCATTTATATAAAACATATAAGATGAATTTTAAACATTAAATAAAATATTATATATATATATATGTGATTAATATAATCCAATAAGAGTGATTTTATAATGTCATAAACACTATTGTTTGTATTAAAATATTTTTTCATAAAAACATTTCTTTTCTTAAAAGAGTTTTATATTCATTTTTAATGAGTTGGTAACCAAATAGTTAATTATACATAAATGTGTTAAAATATTTTCATAATTATGTTAATTATATCAATTCCTATCATTCTAATGGATATGTTTTAACATTAATATTTAAATAATATTATTGATTTGTTCATTAATTCTTGGTGCGGTGTTTCATTTATGCTATTGAACATTGTATTTTATTTTAAAAATACAGGACGTTACATTATTCCATTCATCAGCTAGCTCAAATGTGGTGCTTCCAAATGGGAAAATACCAGGATGAACCTTCAATAATATCTTACCAAACATAGAAATATATAATCTTAAAAAACATTCTTTGGATTCTCCTAACAAATGAATTCTTGCACCTTCTCTAGGAAAACTGAGACACCTTCAATCGAGATGATGTGACCCAAGAATTTTACATGATTAATATAAAATAAACACATATATTTAATTTTTTATAGCTAATTCTATCAATGTTTACTCATGAATATTTCAATATGTTTTGCATAATATTCATAATTCCAATATTACACTACAATGTCTTCCAAAAATAAGACCAAAACATAATATAGGTACGTATTAAATATTATACTAAACAAATACATAAATTCTTCTAGAGAACTTATCAAGCCAAACTACATTAAAACAAACCCATTGGGAATATAGCTTATTTTGAAAGTAGGGCATGGTATATCACAAGGCCTAACACTCTACTAATGATACCATGTTCTCAATTAGATATTAGAGAATAAAAAAATTCCCCTCGACTAGTGAAATATATAATTGATATCTGAAATTGTATATCAGTTCTTCACAGTAAACCTATTCAACATCCTATTGCTATCATATAAGGCTTGAGTCTTTTCATCCTTATTTAAAAAATGGCAGACCCAAAATGAGACGTACTCGATTAGTTAAATACCATGACCTATAACTCTTCTACCCCAGTCTTTAACTCTTGAAGCTCTTTTGGTGCAATTATTTATTGGGGACTCAAAACTAGATTATCCCCATTCACGAGGTCAATTATAAATTACACATATCTCTTTGGTAGAATACATGATAATTCATCAGGAAACACACACTAAAACCATTCTACAATATTTTTAAATACATCATGCCTTACTCCACCTTCATCAGACAATAGAATTTCAACATATCCAAAAATCTCCCCCATTGGGTGATGAACTACCTATACCTGGCCTCCATTGATATCCCAGTCCCCACGGTATATATTATTTTTAACAATGGGAGACATAAAATTCACTCCCTTCAAGTTATAATCAATAAGGTAACCGTACACCACCAAACAGTCCATACCGAAAATTATGTCAAATATTTATATTTCTTCGATGTAATGATCCCACCAAAAAATGTAATTCCCCAACGTCAAGAAAATACTCCATGGATAAACAGATGACTCTCAACTGTACTCCTAATTTAGTATTTATCAGAAACATTTCAATTATGAACTCCACTTCAATGTTCAATCAATTATCATGTTTTTTATAAATAAATTAATGAGATTCACTAGTATCAATTACAAATTAGTTATTTTATAAGTTAATAGAATAGTACCTCTATATATTGATGGTCGAGCCTTTCTATAATCCAATTTAGACTAAATTTCTTGTAAATTTACTACCCACATTCCATGTGATGCAGTCATAGATCCTTGAGCTTCACCAATCTGATGATATGGGTGCTATTTCAAATGAGATTCAAGTCCACTACCTCTATCACGATGGCCAGTCAAACTCTAGTTGTATGGTTCATAAGATCCCCACCCATTACTCTGGTTCAGTCAAGATCCTTAATCATTACCAATATGTTGTGGGTTCTTGTATAACCTCTGTAGATTTCCCATCCTACCAAAAGATCCACAATCCATTGGTGGTCTAATACAGTGAATCAGATAGTGTCCTGAACTACCACACTTGTGGAAAATAACTCAGGTAATTTCTTGAGTTATTGATTAATCCCCAACACACTATTCATATTATCCCCTATATATGATTCTCATAACGACACTTCCAACTATCATAATATGCACCACTATTTGTTCAAGAAGAAACCAAAATTCATGTACTAGATGCCTCCCTTAGGTTCCCCACATCTATAACAGCATGATTCCCCACCTTTCAAAACATCATTAACTGAATTATTTTCAACTATGACTCAATAAAACATTTATTTCCAATTTAAAAAAACATTCTATAGCTATCTCATCCCATTCCATTACTGGAGAAATCATCTAAAAATTTGTAAAGTGGAATGTATAGTCCATCATGATTATAATCCCCTAAGGCTGCCTCTTATACTCATATGGGTCTCCTACCATAGTGTATAAAAATAAAATTTCTCTTAGAACATATCCAAAATTTCCATCCATATATTTTCATCAGCCTATCCAGTTTGAGCCTGAGCATCCCAATAGTGACTTTATGAACCACTAATAATATACACATCCAACTTCACTCACTTCTTTGCATGACTCTCCAAGTGGTGATGTATAGACTAGATGGACCCAGTCCAGAACACTTCTTCTTTATCTCCACCCTCTCTAGTAAAAGTTGGAGAGTTATGTAACAGAAACTCCCGTGTATGTTCGGATATACATAACATAACCCACTCTGGGTCATTACCCATATATATTATAAATAGAACAATTTTCACTATGAAATTCTCTCCATATTCCTCTATCATCACTACCGATGACTTAGGTTCCATTACTATAGAACCATTTACAACCACAACCACCTATTTTCTTCTCAAAAATATTTATCATGGAGGTGTTTTTCTATAATGATAAACACACATCAATGACTTGAGATCTTATTATTACATCATGATAAAATAATCACATCACATAACATAATAATCACATATCTAGGTTATGATTATTTCATCATGAGGGCATTATCACATACTTGATATGTGATGTGATTATTTCATCGTAATGGTGTAGTCTCTATTTTTTTTGTTATGTGATTATTGCATCATTGAGGAATCTCTGTATGCATACATACTCAAAAAAATTATCACATCTCTATGTTATATGTGTTTTCCCATGTACATGGGTTAAAAAATCCCATGAACGAGCTAATAACCAAGGCTGAACTCTTCCTTGTCTAATGTATACATTTTTAAAACAGTAATAGAAAAGAAAATAAAATAAAATAAGGCTCTAATTCAACTTTGTAACGTCCTGACATGAGTTCCACACAACAGTACCTCAATCATGTATGCTAAATGATCTTTGAAATGCCTCCCTATATGTTTTAGTTTTATGAATTTTAGGGAGGGTGTAATATCGATCATAGGGAGACATTTCCATCTTTTTTAGAGTAATACCATAGAGAAAATAAAGCCTAATTAACAAATAACATAACCATAAATATACCCATATTACAAGATTAAAAAAATATTTCCATTATCAATAAATAAAGTATAAAAACATTCCATGACTAGTATGTGTCAAGTGACTAAATTAATTCCCAAAATAATTTAAGATACTTAATGTAATAACCTAAATTGTTAAAAATAAAATTTCACTTTCTGATTTAATAAAATTTATTATGGTCATAGAAAACACATATAGTTTATCTGTTATATCCAATGTGATTTTATATGACTATTAAGTATCTATAACTTTGATTATAGAGCCCTTGAAAAATGATCTCATTACTAGTATAAATATGAAATTTTATAAAATCGATTTGGAAAAGACAATGAATGTGACACCCTCAACTAGAAGGATCATACCCTGTGAAGCTAATTTATCTGATATTCCTTGGGAGATAGAATTTTTGAGATTTTACCTAGACCAATCTTAAATTCATATGAAATAACTTATGAATGGGTGAAATTGTTTATGGGGGAAGTTCAGGACCATTGAGATCATGAACCAAACAATGTTCAATGAAAAACCCCATGAAGGCCCCACCATAGTGCAACATAATTTGTGGGAATATTCTAATGTAATAATGTTATATGTATCAAGACCCTAACAATAGGAAAATGTACATTATTATTTTATAGAATAATGAATATATTTTATTCTTATTATAGGTTATTTGTAAATATTTTTTAAATCACTACTAATATGCTTGGTTAACATTATACTAAATTGTGAAATATATTTTGTTGATTTAATAGACGTTTGAAATATATAGTATTTTAATTAATACATTATTTTTCTTTAAATATAATTTATCATACAATTTTTATAATCTCAAATATAATTTTTATTGGGGTTTTAAAAGAATTATTATCACACCCCATCATTTTCAATAAAAGTCAGATTTTATTTTAAAATCAAAAAATGAAATATATATAAAAAATTATTTAGATAAAATGAATATTATTTTTTTAATCAGAATGATGAAATTATCCAGTATTGAATTTTTCATAATTTTCAAAGACAATCAAATTTTTGGGTAAAAATTAAATACTATATAAATATACAATGTGTTTTATAACATCATAGTCACACAATAATGATTTAATATAAACTATACAATGTTCCTTTGGCCAAATATATATTTTCACATTAAAATAATTTTATTATATGTTTATTTTCTTTATTTTAGAAATCATTAGTGAATCCTCCAAAATATATTATATAATTTAAGATTTAAAAATTCAATTCATTAAGATTGTGACTCACCTCCACCTAAGCAAGTGAAATATTTTAATAAATTATTCCCTTTCCCTTATAAAATAATTTAAAACAATATATTTGACAGAAATCATGAGAAAAAACCATTGGATGGATTGTGGTTTTGAATATCATATTATGTTGTTCCCAAAACCAAAATTATAATGAATTCCCCCAACTTTCCTATATAAACATCGTGAATATCCCATTTATCACCACCAAAACTCTTTTAAGCTCATCCAAACACTCTTATATACTCCATAGAGTCCACCCATGGTGACGCACAATCTCCCATGAAAACTCTCTAAAGACATTGGATACACACATCCTTGTAAGGTTTCATTCATTCCTCATCATTACCAATGTTTCATTATCATTTTATAAACAATTATTTTCAATTACTAATGATGGGGTATGATTTCAAATATCTCCCTTAATGTCCATTTTAGGTATAAATGATTATAGTTCCCTTTTTATCTCATTAGTCCACCTTATTATCATTTATGTACTCTCATTACTATGATGAAATTATGTAAGAGATCTTCCACATGTATCCTTTATCAACCATCCCTACTATTTTATGTTGTATAATTTTACATTTCCAATTTTTGGAAATGTTATTAAATTTTTCTATTACTGTCCATTTCATATATATTTTCTATGATACCCATTTTTATCCCATTAACCCAATTAATGATTTCATATATGATATCGTTATGCTGCTGATGAAGAACAATGATTTTCCATGCCATGATAATTGTGTAGTGAATACCATGTAATTTATCAAATAATGGTATTAAAATTTATGAACATATAATAATTTATTTATTATTTAAATGTACATATTCTACATTCCTTAATCATGGAATAAATTACAATGATGAATGAATCCATGATATATAATTTAGTTGGAACAGTTATGCATGAGATTGAAATTACTGTTACGGGTGTTCTATGATATTATTCTAATGAATTGGGTAATTATTAGTATTATGATACATCAACATGGGATGAGTGTTTATCTCATTCCATAAATAGTATTCCAGAAGTCTTGGAATCTATATGGATGCCTCTAAAATTGAGAAGAAAAATCAGGGGTTGAGTGTGGGTGAATTTGGTTGAGTTTCTAGGGTTTTTGAAATTTTGAGATGAATTTTTGTATTAATTAAAAAATTGAGAATGGTTTGATGGGTAGGGGAACACAATTATCCAAACTATTTGCATCAATTATTCACCTCTACTAGGATGGGGGTGCATGGTGTTCTTAAACGGGTTCCTGATTTGAAAAACTGTATTCTAGCCATGTCAATACCCTCCTTCTGGGATGAAATTATTTCCTGGGATGGGGTGAAAGATATAGAAAAACCATGAACCTCTAATGTAATGTCTATCCTCTATCCAAATTTATCAATTTTTTCACAAAAAAAACCCATGGTAATATCCAAATTTAAATTACTCATGAAAATGAAAAATACAACCTATAAAATAGCTCAATACATTAACATAGAATACCCCGATCATAGAATTATTGTGTTAAACATATATCCAATTTTCATATATTTTTCACATTGAATGTTGTTAGATTATGTAAGTAAAATTGGAAAATATGAATTCATTACTGTATACAAATAACTAAAAAGGATCACTGTTTATGAATTAAAATGATTATTTAATATATGAAAAATGATTTCAATATGATTATATGTGTTGTGACATGTAAATGAATTCCCATTGATAATATACTAGTGTCGTTGGAAAATCATCTGGAAATCCATTGCTTAATGTTGTTCTACTAATTATTTTTGAACTATTTTTTTAATTTTATGGAATGTAAAGGTTCCATGTACATAAAAAAACATGGTGTCCATTAATCATGAAACTCCTTCATTTAGATTATGTTAATATTATTTATGATAATTTATCATTGAAAAAATATATGAATGAATTTCATTCCTTGTTTTTTGATTAAATTTGACAGTAATTAATTATTTAAATTTCCATATTTCTTATATGTTATCCGGTGATTTAAATGTAATTTTTGATAATATTACTACCAATACATATTTATTTTTCTTTATCCAGTAATTTAAATGTAATGTGTGCTATGTTATTTAGCATTAAATATTTATTATTCTTATTGATTCACTTTTTATTCCATTCTCTTATACCACACCTATAATTTTATCTCACAAATATTTTTTCCCATTCCTTGGGATTCCATGAATATTAATAAAGAGGATATTCATGTATATTCTTATTGGAGTATATTTACTCTAAAAATATGACAAAAAATATTTTTTTAGTGTGTGTATTTATTTGTGAAACAATAATCATTTATCTTTTTTGTTTACCAATAATACAAAACAATTAAGTCCTTTGGGATTTGATATCCTTGTATCTCATACCAATTTAATGGAATTAGCCACTATTTTCGGGAAGCTGAGGTAAGTGTGGCTATAGATTATACCAGATAATTTCATGTAGAAGCCTAATGAACTAGATTTATGAATAAAAATATTATGAAACATAATCGTATGATATAATATGAAGATATGTATTAAAGAACATCGTAATGTTTTCTTATGATATATATTATGTTATTTTTTTGAAATTAATCCCTATTAAGATACAACAAGTGGATGTGGTTCTAAAATTGAAGTAACTAAGGGAAATCACTTCGAAAGGGGTATGTCAATCTAGACTTGATCATAACCTGGTATATATCATCAGACTGTATTGCAATATGGGTAAGACACTCTTAATGGAAAGTATATGGTTAATTAACTTTTCGTTATAAACCATTATGATGTGTTTAAATAGATTACAGAAATTAATGACCTAAGTTAAATCCTATACCAAAGAATGGATTGTGTTGAAATAAAATTGATTATATATTAATGTATTTTGATTAATGAAATAAATTGGAGAAGTATTTTTCTAACAGTGTTTTGGTTACAATAATCAAGAATCATATTAGGATTCTATTAAATATTATAATCAATTATATATTTGATAGAAAAATAGTTATAGATCTCATCCATGGAAAATTAGTTTAGGATTGAAAAATATTCATACATAAAAACCATTTTTAAATTTGATGATTATATACGAATAATAATTCCACATTGGAAAAAAATATTGAATTTATAGGTTTCATTAGAAATATTATTTTAATAATAATACTATTACATTTTATAAAAATATGTTTAATTATATTTATAAAATTTATGATTGATATGATTATTAATTACATAGTAATAATAGTAAAATATGGTTATTAGGTGTAATAAAAGAGGTGGTATTGAGAAAATTAGAAAACGTGTAATTTAATGGTTAATGTTATTTCATGGATATATAGAGTAATTTTAGGGACATTATAGATATAATAATAATAATGTTAGTAAAACAACAACCCCCATTTCATGGAGGAAACCTGTATCATTGGGAAAAGTGATAGGGATTGTACACGTGACTGAAGTTTGATAAGGGCATCATGCCTTGAAATAGAATGTGTGATGTCCTAGTTATTATTTTATTATCTTTAGTTAAACTAATTGAGAATTTAATATTAATGATGAAACATTGGTTGAAATTTTGAGTCTCAGTGATTCATTTATTATAATTGAAAAGTTATTTTAATGATATTTTTTTAGAATCATTAGTGATAGATATAAATACATCTTATATGATTAATTAAAACTATATTTGATGCTTTATTGATTAAGAAAGAACTTATGGATATTAATTTTTTTGGGAAGATATTAACGAAAAAACAATGGTTAAAATTGTGTATAAGAAATTTAATCATATCAAATAAATTTATTTCCTATATTTTTTTATAGTAAAATAATTTCTCAACATTAGGATTATTATGTTGGAAAAAAATTATTTTACTTACATTCATATCCATGGAATCAAATTTTCGACCAGATCATCAATATTTTTTTGTTTAATCACATCAACATTCCATTGATTATTCATTTTCTAGTGAAAAATTCCCTTAGTGACCCCATATATATATTTATACATTTCCTCTATGTCCATATATTCACTGGACACAAATTTTATCAAATGTATAAAAAATGTTAAACGTTATTCCATAATAAGTTTTACTTCCCTTTATGTATTATTAATTGTATATTTTATTAACTCCTTTACATTGTGGGGTTTTCAATATGACAATTTTGAAATTTCAAACCCTTGAATACAAAGAGAATGTTAAAAATGTGTGGATGAAATTTATTTTTGGTGGGGAGAATGTAACACCTCAAAACATTTAAAATGAATTATATTTTTGTATAATATTTTTTATATGAAATAAAGATATATCATTCAATGCAGGAAACATTCGTATTATATTGTGTTACACATAATAACGAGTTTCTTTAATGGATTTCGTTAAATAAAAGAAAGATTGTTTCCAAATAATACTAATACCATTTTAAAAATTAATATTATTTCCTACCTATTAGATTGGTGGTGATGAATATAGTTAACTGGATTATGAAAGTATTTGGTTTAATAAATCATTTACCATTAATTATAAATGAATATAAAAACCAATTTATTATAATGGAAATGTTTAGTGTAAATATTTATAAATAATTGTAGTGATTAAGGTTGAAATGAGATTACTAAATGATAAAACATAGAATATATGGTGTAAAAATTACCCAACACAAGTACAAAACCTATTGGTGGGCCATATATCGACATTATCCCTTCATGGGTCTTCTATTGTGATTTTTTTATCCTTATATAAGTAAATAACATGGGATCGACGAAGATTATTTTCAAAATATCATTCATGTATTATCCATCACTTATAAAAGAACACTCGATCATTGTCATTCCTCAAACACTAAAACCTTGTTGGATAATAAATTTGTGACCAAAAAACCCCCAAAATTCATTAAAATCATCATATGGTAATTATTTTGTGACTAATTCCAACTATTTGTGGAAATTGCGATATTCTATGGGGGATACCTAGAGAACAGTTAATATTTTTATAAATAGATTTTATTTTATCTCCATATCTGCATCCATCAATTATTTTTCATATAATTAATATATATTATCCTCAGAATATAAATTATACTAATATTTTTAATTTTTTTAATAAATGAAACATCATACACTTCCATCAAATGGTTTAAAAAATTGGAATTTGTGTATATGGTGGACTACAGCCTCAAGAACTGATGTCATTCATTCATTCATTACCACTATTAATGAGTGGGAATAATGAGGAAAATACAATATATATATATATATATAAATATGTATATTATAGTTCTTATATTAAAGATTTAATTATTATATTTATATTATTATAAAATTCATTTCCTCACACGTTCTATTTTATGGTTACGTGATAGCGTCATTCTTGTATGTAGTAGACTATTGCTTTGTGAAGAGATGTGATTCTTTCTCGCATTACATGGAATGTGATAATAAATATATAAATAAAAATATATGAAATATATTTCATAATAATTATATTTAATTGGTAATATATATATATATATATATCATTTACTATTAATTATATCAATACAAAAATAGTAAAAACATTCATGCATATGTACGACCTACATTTTACCTTAATAGAGTAATTAATTTCATAAAAAAAAAATTATCTGTTTACTATATAAATATATATAGTAAAAAAATGAAATATAAATTATTTTTTACATTATATGTATAATTTTATCATGATCTATTTAATAGAAACAAAATATTACAACTTACAACATACTCCAAAAACAAAGCAGTTGTCACCCAAAACAATGAAAACAATGAAATAATATTAATTAATGGGTAATAATATGTTATAAAAGAATCATATATGATATCATAAAAATTTATATTGTTCAGGTATAATTTAATTACTTTATTAAAACCACTATATTGTTTTTTAAATAATGTATTACTAAAAGGAAAACGTGAGTTAAGGGATTATGTTTAAATGTCACTTTGTTGAGGTAAATTTTAATGCTACACACCTAGTCCTTTTATATTATTTATATTTTATCCCATTAAATTTTAATATAATGAATAAATCAATATTAAAGATATTTTGAGTATCAAATTGATTTATTTTATCTACGTGGATTTGTAATAATTGGTAGCATGTGGAAATAAAATTTCATAACACAATTCATTTTCATTAGACTATATTACATTCTCATTGTTGTTAATATTCTATCATTATGTGTATAATGACATAAATTATCTATTAATTTATTTATAATCTTTTATATGGATTTATTTTTTTACACATAACATATTCAATAATTAATTCTCACTTCAATGTTATAATCAGTTTAATTTTTTTTTCACAATCTCAATCTAATCATGAATATTTATTTGTGAATTTAAAATAAATAAATTATATGTTAAATTAATAATAAGACCATTAATTTCAATCTACTTATTTTATTCATGAATATGTTCAATTAATATTAAAAAAATTTACTCTATGGTATTGAAAATGTTTTAGATTTTTTTTAAAGAAATCCTGACGTCATTCCTCTCTTCAGTCAGAAACATGTTTTCTTCCAAAACTATGTTTTATAAAAATGTTTTTAACATTTTAAATATTATTTATTAAATAACTTTTTTTACATTATTACATTTTATAAAATTTTTTGAATTGAATATGTTTTTCATTTTTTGAAATAGACACTTTAGTAGTATTTATATAATGCCAATGAAATGTTATTTTTACATTGTATGAGATGTATAGAATTTTGCTAAATCATTTAATTGAATAATATAATAATATTTTATGAAGTCATTATTATAATAAATTTTTATATATTTTCAAATAATATAATATTAAAATTTTATTTTGAAAATTTATATTATATTTCCCTAAATAATTTTTTTAATGATCCTTTTTATTTCATCAATAACCAAAACATTTATTATTACTCCAATGGGTATAATTTTTAAATGTACTATCCTTATTCTTAAATTTATTGGGTTATGAACAATTTAGCAAGGATATAATTGAAATTCACTTCCTAGATTCATTTTTGTAGTCATTAACTTCCCCTGGAGGAATTCACTTTTGAGTAACCATTCGACATGAAATTTACCCTATATATGCACAATTGTTTCATGAATAATATAATTTAATAAACCATATACCATTTATTATGTAATGTTTTAACATTACATTACATTTTATTTATTTTGGAAATATGGATAAATATATATTCTTTACTCGATTAAGGTAATTGACAAGTCACCTTTTTTATGAATTAATTTAATTATTCAATACCTGAGGAATGCATTGGACTTGTAGACACAGTAGGTGTTTATCTAATGATATCACCATGATGAATTGGTATTCTCAATGAAAACATTATTTGTATAAACAACGTAAAATGGTCTTATACTCATATTTTTTAGTAGAACATATGAATTGTATTTATTGTATAGGTTCTATGTACCTTGAAAACAGTGAGTACAATAATTAATAATTTAATTCATTTAGATTCAGATATTATTATCTATTATAATTTCACTATGAAAAAATATATTGATTCAATTTATTCTCATTTTATTTATTAAATTTAATGTATTTTAGTTATTTATCACTATATATTTATTATTACTTATCGTCTTATTTTATTAGAACATGTGTTATGTTATTTACCTTTACATATTGCTTTTTATTTATCATCTTATTTAAATGTAATGGGTTCATAGTTATTTACAATTCCATATTGATTAGTCTTATTAATTTATTATTAATTATTCTATACATAATCCATAATTAATATTTTAGCTCACCCATTTGTTCTTTATATTCCTAAGCATTATAAGATGTGTAATAAGAATTATATGTACAGATATGTAGGATGGAATAAATTATTATTGACAAATAAAAGTAAAGAAAATTATGATGTAAATTTTGTATATATTTATAATATAAGATTCATGTATATATTTCTTTCACTAGGACTAATAAACTATTTAGTCTATTGATAAGTGATTTCCATGTATCATATGTTAATATAATGGGGGTAGGCACCAGTTATCGGTTTTTGGGATTGTGGAAAAAATAGTGTTGGGACATCACACACTACCCAAATACAATCCTTATATACCATTAAACATACATAGATCATTTTTAAATTATAAATACATTATATGGATTATTTTATTATGAATATAAATATGTTATCTAATGTATTAGTATCTTTATTTTGAGAGTGTTTGGGTTCTATATATTCTTCCAGTACCTTCATTTTTTTATAAGGTTATGAAATCAAAACATCATTAACTTACATATAATATGATCTTGTTATGTCTATTTGATAACATGTTTCATTCTACTGCTTCATCAAATGAGAATCAAAACTATAGATCATGTGTATAGAAGAATGTCACCTCATGTACCATTGTAACTGTTATCCATAATCACATATCGTGTCAGGATATAATAATGGATTTATCAAATAAATATGATATGAAATACACAAATATACTTTTGGAATTAGAATAACACATCAACCACATTACTTTAAAATCCATTATAAAATGATAATTTTTCACATGCGTATGTTTTGACTACCACCTCCAGAAAGAGATGTTCAATGTTTTTCATTTATATTTTTCAGGGATAGTAATATGTATGTATTAGATGAATAAAAATTATTATATGATATAATAATGAATTTATAAATCTGAATTATTATTTAACTTTCTTTTTTTACATCTATGAAATTTTTTAATAAAATCAATTTTATATGGATGCTTGGATATTCAATAAATGGTGTAATTCATTTTTCAATATCCTATTTTTTAGATTATTGTAAATTTATATATAATTAATATATATAGTATTTGGATCATGATTAATTTTCTAGATTTGATGATTCCATGTTATACATAAAATGATGATATCCACTAAACCACAATATTCAGGTCAAATGAATAATTTATCAACTCTAAAAGTTATTTTCATAGAGAATTATAATAAAATGATGATATAAGGTTATAAATAAATAATTTATGGTATTATATATATGAATATATATTTATGAATATGGATATATTATATATTTATTTAAAAAATTTATTTATTAAATTGGATATTCTAAAACGTACAATGGAATTTAGACTGATAGAAGGGTTTATTTTCTCATATTTTATTATATATCTCAAATGTGAAGTTATGAATCAATCAATTTTTATGCGGTATTTATACACAAACATTTACATGATATCTCAAAAATATAATTTTTTAGGTCATGTAATGTTTTATTTGACGTAATTGTAATGTCCTTGATTATAGTACTCTGGAGTTAGTGCAATCATCCATTACATTGTCATAAGATATAATGAATCAAATAAAAATGAATAAATAAAATTATTATTTTTGGAAAACTAGATATATACATGATTGATACTTTATATTTGGAATACGAATAACAAAATTTTTTTTTGATATTAAATTTATTCCATTAAGAGTATCAAAACGTATAACATTATATAATTTGGGGAAAAGAAACAAAATAAGTGTGTGATTAAATTACTAGTAATTGTTAAATATGGAAGTAGTAATAATGAATCAATGCTCATAATCAATATGGAAATGAAAATAACTAAAAAAACTTTACATTTAATCAATAAATGGAGAAAAAAATATATCCATATATTTTTTAGATTGAAATATTTATAGATAATAAAAATAATAACTAAATATTGAATGTAGGAATAAATGCATTATTAGAATTCTTGTATCCAAAATATGGACCACCACTGTCAATACCATTCACAAGATTGTTTAATCAATAGGTAATTACTCGTTTAATACTAGCTTACCTAGTTCGTAAGATAATACTATTGATGAATCATAAGAAAATATATATAAGATACCCATACATGATTACCAATACAAATAATTCATCATATATAGAAAAATATTTAACTAATAAAATTTATTCCATGTTTTCAAATATCCATATTGAAAAAAGATATGAATTTATCAATATTTCAAAAATTAATTAAAAAATCAATGTAAGCACTGTATATAAAAACTTCATTATGGACTAGGAAATAAACATATCCATCATCAAATAATTTGTATATTTAATTGAAATGTAATTTCCAATGATAAATTATTACAGTAACGTGATTTTTTTTTTCAAAATAATGATAACAATCACAAAAGAAAGTGATATTTTAATGAAACTTTTATCCTTTGGTAATTTTCTTGTCAAACACCATTGGTGGAAATAATTAAAAATGAATATTCATAAACACCATGTAATAAATTAATCCTATATTACATGTCTTACGGATAATATATACACAACATATAAGTGAATTGGATCATAATAACAAATAAATCTCAATGAAATGAAAACTGAGATAAAAACTAATGAAAAGGTCATATCATTGAAAAAATGAAACAATTAATTGTATCTATTATATATCCACATAATAACAGTGTATATAATGATTAATATAATCAAAATTAATTTCACACATAACCTTAGAATGACATACTCAATCCAGAAAATTTTTAACCAAATGAAAGGAAAATTAGTGATGAAATCCATTACCACATAGTAATGATTTGAATCATATAACAATTTAAATAATTAAATTTAAACAATAAATGAATAATAAGAAAATATAGATATTCCAGATTTGATATTTCAAAGTTAAATAGACTTCACAAAATAAATAAGTGTTTAAATGGTATATATCACATAACTAAAAGTGAGATGAGAAACCCGATCTATTTTCATTTTTTTCTAAAAATATTTAAACTCATTTTTAGTTGTTAAAATCATGTTATTAATTTATAATAGATCAATTTTCATATTTATGTTATTATATACAATCCTCTTATATCATCTCATCAAATGTTTCTTAATATAGATTGTTATTATCCTTGTTTCGTGTGTTAACAACATCATTTTGTCATTCATGTTTTATGGTGTATGTACTTGGATTTTTGAATAAGATATGGTCACATATACTAAATAGTAATTTCATGTTCATATATATCATATTTACAGAATATATTCATTTTTAAAATAATACTTGAATAGTGATCATGATAACTGATTCAGTTTGGGTCTTTTAGATGATAGGTCGTACATATGAATGAGAAACAAGACCATTCCATTAATGAATAATGGGTAAGGAAGTGGGTTGTCTATATTTTTTTTCAGATTTTTTATTATTCCATAATTATCATATATATCCATTATTCTCATAATCATTCCCATCCATGGGAAAAACAAATTGAACCACTATATGGAGATAGTAAGTCATACGTACAAAAGTGTAGTGTATTTGTCTTTCATATGATAAAAAAGTGAAACTTTGTTCTAAAATAATCATAATAACATCTCAAAATATATATGATACATTATTTACTATTTATAATTGAAGAAACACATGAAGAGTAAGTATAAGAGGAAAAAACATTAAATTGTCGATAAATATTATTACCTCTTCTTCGTAGAACATCATTTACATATCATCATAAAAGATCTAATGTTGGTATTTTGGAAGGATAATAACCTCAATAAAATAAAAAAGAATCATTATAATATAAGATAGTATGGTTTGGTCATCCTAGAAGGCACAATGTGCTGTGAATAAGTAAAGTAATAGGTTCCCTTTTATAATTGATGTGAGAGGATCGTTTAGAAACATACTAAATATTAAATTAATATAAATTAATATTCAATTATAAGTGTTTCAAAAAGAAACTATTTCTATGATATGATGAGTATGGGTCAGAATATTCCCATCTAATAGTTTTTTTTCAACATTATGATACAATATTACCCTTATCTTTTGGTAATTTTCTTATTTAATAACATTAAATCTTTCCCTGAAAACACGGATCTCTAATATTTGAGGTTTAATATAGATGCAATATAATTCTAAAAGACCGATTGATATACCAAAAGGCTTTTTGGAATCCTACTATGCTAACAAAATTTAAATATATTAATGCTATTATAAACAAAGTACATATGTAGTATCTAGAATGTCTACGTATCGAAACCATAGGGGAGGGTATATGATATTAATTAATTATTGAAAATAAAAGTTTAATTTATTTTTGTTTTTTAGATGGAAAGAAACATATATAAGTAAGGAATGGGTTGTGAATTAATATGGAAGACAATATAGGTTCTGTTGTTTCTGGTTTGTGTAATAGATATTTAATTGTTAATGTATTATTCTATTGCGTTGTTAGAATTTGGTCACCATGGATCCTTGGTCGGTGTACCATGTCCCAATAATGTAATTGCACCTTTGGAATGGTAATCTACTTAGTACAAACATGAATTGATTTGACCAAATAACTTGATTAAACATAACTATACTAGATTTCATAATGGTTATACACAAACTAAGGTGAATAATTGATGTTATGAAGTGGAACTACATAATTCATAAGAAATGGTCATGTGATTTCAAAATACATATATTTGGACTTTAATAAATGGTTATCAGCAATCCAAAACATCAATAATAAAATGAAAATAATCCAAATGCACACATCCCCCCACAATCACATCAACCGACTCTAAGTAGACTACTCTCTATTACAAGGCATGTTGAGAATGAGAAACATCGGTAACTGGAGAAGAAAGGAGGTGAAGGTTGATGGAGAGGTCGAGCTCAAGATCATCACTCCTTCATATTGTGGTAACCCCTTTGTTTCACACATTCTCCCTCTAGTCCATAGTGTTTTGGACTGGGGGTCATAGAGCTGTTTTTATAGCCAAACTCGTCTAACCTGTGGCCAGTATTCTATTTGTTTTCTTCTAATCATTGACAATTTCACGGCATGAAATGGGGTTTCAGTTTTTTGTAATCCCTCTAATTATACCTTCACATGAATGAATCTTGCATGAATTTACTTTGAATATTTGACTCTAATCTTGACGAGAAATAGTGATGCATGATGTGGGACATGCTTTCAGGTTGTTAACTATCTTCACGACTTTTCCACTGTGGGAATTTTTTGTTTCAAAAGTCACGATGAGTAATGTTATTAGATGACATGTAATTAGTGTTTTCCCTATTTCAAGCTTCGCATAATCGTCAAAAATACGGGGTTACTCTGTGAGTGAAGAGAAGTGGCATGAAGTGTCTTTTTTTAAATTTTATCCTATTTTCATTCCATTTTAAAAAATTTGTTGTTTGTTACCATAAAATAGAAAAATAGTCAGACATTCCAAAATTGGAAAGATTAATCATTTAAACAAAAAAAATCTATACATTAAACATTCTAAAATATATGCCTGAAATGGATATATCACCAATAAATGGGTTGATAATGTCATTTTAGACCATATAAAAATCTATTGGTTAAATATTATATTCTTATTCAGTTTATATCATTTAACAAAATATTAATTAGTTCAAAATATAAATAATGTTTTTTTGACACTATTACATACATTATCATTTAAAAAAATAGTAAATCAAGATATTATTGTTGAAACTTTTTTAATACATCACTAAAATGTAATACCCATCTCAGAAATTCCATTATGACAACAATTATTTCATAATATCTTTATTTTAATATTTTTATCAATATATATTTGATATTTCCATTAATAAAATAATTAAAACATCACATTTGTGAATGAATTTATGTTAATTATTTATTCATTAACAATTAATTAAATTACTATAATGAATATAATTAATTTATATTAAAAAACAATATTTCTATTGCAGATAACATCATAATAACTCTACATAAAAAATTATATATTTATTCAAAATATGAGTATGAAATCATTGACATTCTGTTAAATAAAATATTATTAATTTCATAATCTCCTCCAATTCGTGTACCAAGATTATAATATTTTACATTAAATATTATTGTGTAATATAACACATACAACAGAATTGGGATATGTTTTATGGACAATTTTTTCTCCCTATAATTTTAATTTTTATCCTTAATTACCAAATTAACTATTTATCCTGGTAAAAAATACTAATGTTAGTATTCTTATTGGTCAAAAAATAAAGGGGAAATATTTGATAAATTTTGATCATGTGAATCAAACTTGGGAATCCATTTTTCAGAATTAAAATCAATGAAATTTTAAAAAAAATTAAACTTAAATTGGAAAAAATTAATAAAAAAACTTTTTTTTTAATTCTATTTTTTACAATGAAATTGTTTTATACCAAATTGAATTAAAAAATCAAATTCACTAACCATAATTGAATAAATTAAAAATAAAAAAATGAAATTTAAAAATAATAAAAATATTTTACCTTTGTGGATAATTTATAAACAATGTTTTTAATAAAAATAGTTATTTATCATTAATCAATGAAAATTCAATAATTTCAAAAAATTATAAAATTTTCATTGTGATATATTTTTTACATTTAACTATAAAGAATAAAAACTATTCTTTCAAATAGAATATATAGAATATTTTAAATTTAGTAATAAAATAAGGGTTCCATTAAATGGAGAAAAAATACCTCTAAGAAAATATTGCATTTTTATGCTTAAATGTAAAAAACATAGTACATGTAAAATATTTTTTACTCATTTTGGAATTAAATAGTTATATTATTTATAAATGGGTCACAAAATAAGTGGAATTTAATGAAATTAATGAATTTATACTAATGGTTTAAATGATAATTTAGGTTCCTAAAATAGATTCATAAGTTAATATTTCATTATCTTGTGATTTTAATATAATTTTATGAGACCTTAATTAATTTTTCATAGTGTCATAAAATCAGTTATAATTTCCATATTAGAATTTTTATTTTAAATGATGATTTTAATTTAGAAATAAATTTATCATATATAGAAAATTATTTTTATAAAATCGATTACATTTTTTCATTCTATAGGTTGATATTTGTTTTGCTTGAATTACTGGATTTTTAGAAAATAGATGATTTTTTTGTGAGTAGTTAAATTTGGTAATTTACGTCATAATTTAAATACATGAATTAATGGATAATTCATGAAGTATGGATGACATAAGAACCCTATGTTTGAAGTCAAATTAACTATTCACTATAATTTGTCATGGGAATCCATAGTATTCATTGCATTAATTTATAGTAATTATCAAATGAATATAACAATAAAAAAACACCCCTCTCATCCACTATAAATACCACCATCGCTCTCTCTTCTTCATAGAACTCAAAGAATTGTATCTCGTTTAATTTTTTTCCAATTCCATTAAAAATTAATTTCGACACATCCATGACCTTCTGAACTCACAAAAATGGACAAAACCATGTCCCATAAAGATGTTATCATGGAGAATAATTGAAGAGGTGAAATTATCTTTCATTTTTTTCAATTTTATTTTCAATTTCTTTTCTTTTCTTATTATCTCATAACCTCCCCCAATACAAGTTACATGGAAACTACATTTTCTTATGTATACTATAATTTTATCTTTTTAATGGAAAATATTCTTCATCAAACTCTTTCTCCACTCCCTTTTCTTCAAAAAATTACAACATCGTTTGTGATGTGTTGATTTACCGCCATCGTGGATGATACACTTTTATTTTCCATTACTACCTTCATGGATGTCAAAAATAAAATTTTATGGTTAAATAGGATTTTATAATACCTATTATAAGTAATATAATATTCTGTAACCAATTAATAAACCTTATATTATATAAAATGATATTTTATCATGATGGTCGTAAAACCCATCAAAATAAATAAAATCATTTTCATTAATGTAATAGCTAATGAATTATCCTCATATCAGAAAAAATTGATATAGATATCAATTAAAAATATGAAAACATCTTAATACAATTTTATTCCACATCTAGGGTTTTTCTTCCATTCCATTCAAAAATCCATAATGAACCAACTATTGAAACCATTAAAAGAATGCACCCAAAACAATAGAAATATGGAAATTATTATTAAAAAATGGGTGTAATGTAGTTATTATATGGTCTTATAAGGTTGTATAAACATGATAGAGTTTCAAAAATAAATTAATAACACTCTTAAACCAGTATACAGGGGTTTGTAACACTTTTTATGTAATAATTACTGAAGGTAATGGTATTTTCATAATAAAACCACTTTTAAAATTATATTTTTACAAAATTAAAAAGGAATTTTTTTTAAGGATGTATGTATTCTTGTTTTATGATAATGTTATGATTCTTGGTAATTAATTTTGATTAATTTTGGGGACAATATGTCCCGCTAATACATTATGTGTGTTTATTTTGGAAGTTGACTGCAATGGTTATTCCAAGTGTATCAACAATGGTTACGCCAAAAGTTATTTGTGGGGGTTACATCATAAATTATCCCCAAGGGATAAATTTTAATGTAGCAGTGAGGGTTATAAATGACAAGGTATGCATGAGGTTTAAAATATTAGTTACTTAATTCCCCCATAGACATATATGGTATTATTTATGTTTTCAATGTTTTATAGAAATAACATGATTTTATAAAGTATGTATATGATACATTAGGGGTGATTTTCAAGGGGATATCAAATGATTGTAATTATTCAGTGAAAAATAATTCCTTTCTTTTTCTTTGATCATTAGTGATATTTTTGTCCTCATCATAAGTTTTAAAATGTTTTTCACATGGTTTTAAGGATGGGTAAGATAAAATAAGAATCCAACCTGAATGTTGTGAATAATTTTATTGTTGAAAACAAGTTTTATTAAAAACTATTGTATTATGATCAATATTGATATTGTTTGAGTATTTCTACATATATGATTATGTATTTTGATGTTAAAATCATTAAAAATTCAATAAAAATATAATCTAATTTTTTTCATGAATGTATTAACTGTATTTAAGTTGAATTAATGAGATTTTGTAATTTAAAAGGTTGTTATATTATAGTAAGTATCCGAACACGTTTAAGATAAAATTAGGCATTGTGATGATTCTAATAGAAAACCATAAATTATTTTTACATTATGGTCATGATAAAATGATAAATAATTAAAATGTTACCATATTCTATCATCAATGATATTTCTATTCAGAAATTTTTTTCGTAGAAGAAACTTGGAATCATAAGTAGAAAGGAACCAGCCGGTTAATATATTTCTGAATTTGAATCCTTGAATGGTGGGAATAATAAGAAAGATGTTTTTTTACAGTAATTTATTTGTCGACTCATGTTACAAATGGAGGTGGAATATACGCAAGAGTTCATCCAAATGTACAACAACGAAACATGATGAATGTGGAACATTTTATGTGGCATCACTCTATTATTTTCAATATATATTTTAACCTAGTGGATTATGAAGGGTGTATTAAATCACATACAAATATATTCAATGTCCTGTGTTATTTATATAATCAAAAGTTCATTCTTTATATTGATCATTTGGAAGGTGAAGCTGACTGGTGGTGTCTAATGGACAATAGTATCAGGGATTGAGTCGATATTGTCTACTTGGAAAGGGAATAATTTAAGATAATTTTTCAGGAAAAATAATTTCCTATGTTGGTTTGTCCTAGGATGTTATTGAAATTCATTGAATTAAGATAAATTGTGGATGATTCAGTGTCCATTTATAGAGAATACATCACCTAATTACGAAGGTATGATCCAAGTCAAATCATGGATATTTGTAGTAAAATAAATCATTTTTACATCAAATTGACACTAATATATTGAAGGTATTTGGCCTCACATTATGACAACCAGGACCCAGATTCCACTTACCGGGTGCCACGATCCTGGTTGGCCACATATCCACAAGCGCATCTTCCCAAATTCCAGAGGTTGTTGACTCGAAGTGAGGGCCTAGGGTGTGTCCATTGGAAGACTATTCCATCATTAGCAGAGTATATAACAATGGAATAGGTATAAATAAATAGTAAATAGTGGAAGAAATGTGAATAAATAGTGTATGAAAACCGATGCAATAGATAAAAAATAATAATAATAATTGTATCGATTGAACAACGATGATGTAATATCATGACACTAGAAAATTGGAAAACATGGATACACAGAAGTATTCAAAAAATGTTCCAAAAGATAAAAGAAATAAAAGTCTACTCCCAGTATCTCAAGATCCTACTCGTTCATCTACTATCAAGCTCCGTCCAATCAGCACACAATCAAGTATGGGAATATGCATGCTTCCATTTGTCAATACCAGTAACCCTATAATCTACATCGGTACAAATCGATGCCCAGAAAGGGTGTGAGACAAATCTCAGTGGTCTGCCACCAAAGATGTATGTTATATTCGCCCTGTGTAATGTAATATAACAATATGATGGAATGAATATATAATGAAAAGAAAGAAATACAATATAAATAAATAACCATGTACCTGCTTCCGCCCATGGTCGGTGTTTGAAAATTTAACCAACTCATTAATTGATCAATTATAATTTAATGTTAAAAGGACACGTGAGACATAGCCAAAACTAGCATTACCTCGTGATTGAATAAGTACTGAAGGTCCCAAGCCACAACATGGAAACCATAAAATGATATCCTATAAGGGAGTTCCGGATTCAAAACCAAGGTAACGTAAAATCACAGAAAGCTAACTTAGTGGTATCTGAGTCTTACTAATGGGTAATATTGTAATCCAAGGAGCATAATCTAAGTAATTCCATAGTAAGGCACCTACTAAGTCAAAGGTGATCGACTAAGGTAAAATGGGCCTAAGAAAAGGCATGTGCCCGATGAGATTTTCACCATGGCACCTACTAGTCAATTCTGGATCCAAGGAGTGTATCCATGTTATACTGTAATAATGATAGGGACCCAACGATAGTATACTGGACATCCAATGAATTTAAAATAACAAATTTCTAGGTGTGTATCAACCTAGGAAAACTACATCATTGAATTGGAATGGGGTTCCTGATACCCAAGGTATTCTATTCTCAGAATCCATGGAGAGATCAAGTTAGTCCATTCTTATCTAATATTGTAATCAAGTTATAAATCATTTGGGATCAGGTCATTCCTTCCATTAATGTGGATAGGTCATGTTGAGATAAAACCATTTATTTTTTGGTCCATGTCTTGTCTTCCAATAATGTGGATAGGCCATGTAGCATGGAAACAATTTAATCAAGTCTTAATTAGACATTAAGGCTTGAACAATTATAGAGGTTCACTCCTCTACCTTACATCATCATTGAATGGAGTGCAACAGAAATTTAACTATTGGTCAATATATTTTTATAAAGCCATTCATATACTTAGTATAACTTCCATTACACATTTCATATTTCACATTTAATAAACATTTCTAAGCACTTACCTTAGGCAGGTCAAGTGGTGAGCATACATGGTACATTAAATTATGAAATTCTCAGTAATAAAAATACATTTATGATAAAAGAGACACCCTTATAATGTTCAAGTTAAGGCACACCCGAATGGTGGCTCAAATATACCTAAACACTAAAAACCCAATTATGACATAACCGTTGACATGTGGCAGATTGAGTTGTGGGTGAAACCACTAAAAACTAATCACCTATTTGGAATGAGCATAATCATGATATCCTATCGAGTATAATTAAAACATGTTAATTAATGAAACAGTTTCAAATGAAACTGGTGGGACCCACCTAAAAATTCAAAAAACCACGAACTTTAGGGATGAGTTATAGACCACCCACCTTAGGTATGTACGAGCCTTCTACTATGGTATTGTCCATTAATTTTCCTTAGATCTGAGTAGATCTAAGAAAAGGTCAGAAATGCTGACATGTAGATATCTAGGTCGAGAGTGAAAGAGAAGAATGACTAAAGAGGACTTGAGTACAAAAATTTTTGCATTCAACATGATGAACTGAAGCTCGACCAGATGTCAGACGAAGGAAATCACTTGATTCCAATTTTTATATTCAAAATCCTTCAAAATGAGAGAGAACTATTTCATTCCCACATAATCTCGGATTAGGATGGAAGGGGAGGATATATAGATCATTAATGGAATTTTAGACATTTTACATAGGATTTTATCTTATGCATGGTTTTTCTGCATGGTTTGTTAAACAATTCGCAAACCATGTGGAATGGTTCTGCCAGAAATCAAATCCTCTACACGGCTTGGTCAAACTTTGTGCAATTCATGCATGGGTATCTGGGAAAAGGGGGCACTCACACGGTTAGGCCGTACAACCTTGTTCCAAACGTGTGAGGTTCCACTGTCTAAAAAAACACCAGCCACACAGTTTGGAAAACTGTACTGAAATCCCACATGGTTTAGTTGAAATTGTGCACACAGTCTGTTTTCTCCAAAAATGGGGGTCCCTGGCTCAGAACAAGCCCCAAACACCATCGAAACCTTTACAAAATAATCAGGCATCTATATTAGGTCCAAATTAAATATTTAGACCAAAAATTAATGTATCCATGCCTATGTGAAAAATCAGGTTCTTATAGTCTCCCCGCTTAAAAGATCTCACCCCCCAAGTTCTCATTCCAAGGGAATGGAACAACTGTCTGAGTACAACTATAGCCACTAAGCAAATACATCATCTTCCCTCTCCTTAGTCTCATCTTGTACTCGGGTGTGCTACCATATAACCCTTATGAGAGGGAAAGACATTCCTCAGATAAGATTTGTGTTTTGATCAACGATGCATACTAGATACTCCTCAAAGGTAGCATCGACATCTAAATCAACATCCTCAGGATCAAAGGCATGAGATGGGTAAAAATGATATTGGTGAAGATGTGAGACATGAAAGACATCATGAATGGAATGATACCTCTAACTTAGTAGCAACCGATAAGCTACCGGCCTGACTCTATCTAGAATCTCAGATGGCCAGATGTAATGAGTTGAAAACTTTCCCTACTTATGTAACCCTCTATACCCTAGACTAGACAATACTTGAATAAAAACAAGATCCCCAATCGCAAACTCAAGAGGTCATCGATGGAAATCAACATAAGATTTCCGTCTAGACTGAGTAGTAGTCATATGCATCCCGATCAGCTGGACCTATTCTGTAGTCTCGTAAACTAGATGAGGATCTAGTAGGGCTACCTCACCTGCCACTAGCCATCACAAGGGTAAACGAAATTACATAACCTATAAAGCCTCAAAAAGATCCATATGGATCGTCACCTGAAAACTGTTATTTTAGGCTCATTCAATGAGGGGGATATGATTCTGCCAAGAATCGCCGAAATCAAGGATGCATGCTCGGAGTACATCCTCCAAAACTTGTATTTTACATTCCAATTTTCCATCATTCTAAAGGTAAAAAAATGTTATTTGAAGAACCATAGTTCCTATAGATTTATGAAAACCCTTCCAGAACCATGAAGTGAAACAATCATCCTTATATGAAATGATAGTACGTGGAACCCCATGCAGTTGTATGATCTCTTAGACATACAGTCTTCCAAGATCATCAACTGCTAAAGTCTCACAAATAGGAAACAATTAGGATGATTTCCTTTTTAGTTAAATGACTACTCAGATAGAGGAAGTACCCCTCATCGACCTAGGTAAGAAAACTACAAAATCCAAAGCTACATCTTCCAATTTCCATTCTAGGACCGAATGCGGCTGTAACAAGCCTGTAGGTCTCGTGTGTCCCTCCTTCACCTACTGACAGGTGTATCACCTAGTCATGAAGCATGGAATCTGACATTTCATCCCAGACCACCAATACTAGTGTTGCATATCTCGATACACCTTTGAGATTCCTGGTAGAACTTCCCACTGGGAAGCATGGGACTATTTCATAAACTCCTCTCTCTTATCTGCCAAATCCCAAATACATCCACGTAGATGAATGATGTCGTCTATGTACACATACAATCCATAGGTGGGTTGTCCCATGATATACTCTCATAGAGAAAAAAACCATAAGGATCGGAAAACTACATATGTAACACCCCAAGCTTCCACGGTACACTTCTCTTTGAATAATACAGTAGCGTGTGTTGTACGCAACTTCGAGTTATAACACACCACAACCAATCAAACTAACCGTTATCAATAGTAATACCCACTTTTTAAAATTAGTTTAAATTTTATCATTTAAAATGGACTTCATTTTTGGATTCGGAATATTGAAATTAGCCTAGGGTGAAATTTTGTTATTTTTCTGAAAACATTCAATTTTTAATGAATAGTGAAAAACACTGAGTTATAGTTTAAATCCGAGTTTTTATTTAAATAAATATTTATTTTATTAAAATTTATTTTAGGTAAAAATAGATTCAAAATACCTATATAAGTTCAATTTAATTCATTGGAGTTAGTTTATAATAATTTTACACATATAAAAATTTTATTGAACTTTTCACCGTCTTTTACCCATCTCATAGAAGAATTTGAAAATTAACATAAATCATAATTTTATTGCTTATGTGAGTGAAATTTCGAAAATATGAGAGACACGGTTAATATCAAGGAGTAAAATGTGGTTCAATAAGTTAAAAATAATTTTTTTTGTGAATACTTACTTTTTACTTTTATTTACCACGATTAAAAGTGAGTAGGGTAATTAAGGGTAAAAAAGATATTATTATTACCCTAACACATGCCCTAATTATATTGGATAAGTATAATTCTACATAAAACAACTATAGGAATAAAATATTAACCACTTTGGTCCACTTGGATTAGATTAAGACATTTATTATTATTTAATTCAAAGAAGAGTTTAAAAAGATAAAATCAAAGTTAAATAACTAAACAAAATTTAATATAGTGTTATATATAAGATAAATTCGATTATAAATATTAATTAGAAAGATAAAACTATTTCATACATAGTCATATTTTATTTATAATTTTTAGACATTAAATAATATAATTTATAATGACACAATGGTGATACAATAATTACCTAATTAATGAAATATTAAAATAATTGATATTATAAATATAACAATAAATGTAATTTGAGAAGTTTTATGAATTACACTAATTTTATAGCTAAATATAACATATTAGGGTTGGTTAGATGAATTTTTTACTAAGTAATAATGTTGTTATGAATTTATAAAAAACACAATACCAAATAGTGTCAAAATTGACACAAAAGAGTTTTTAAAACAAATATTTTATTATTAATTCATATTATATTCCTAAAAATTTAAGGTTCGACCAAAAGAGTTATATAATGACATGTGTATCATTAATGAACCACTTGGGGGTTTCTTGGAAGTATATAGTATGTTTATTAACCATATAATATATAAATACAAAGGGACATGGTAAATGTCAAACTATTTATCTAAAAGTTATATATAAATGATAAGGTTAATATAGTGACCCAAACCTGTCTAAAATATATTGGTTGAAAGGATTTCAACCCATACCTACCTTATCCTCAAAATAAGTCACTTTGTAGCGATTATAAAAAGAATATAAATTTATTATAAAATAATATTTTACGTTTTTCATAAGGAGCCCCTCGCCCCTCTTATAAAAGGGCACTACCCCATCTCTAAAATTCATTCCTTAAAAGCCTTTTGGCTCGGCCAACCCTTGACCAAATATTATCTAAAACTCCCTCAATTAAATATATAGGCCATAGTTTTATCATAAATCCAACCTATAGAGCCCTTTTGATCAAATCAAAAGGAAGAACCTGAAGAAGAGGTAATGTTTTCACCACCCTCTTCCAAGTTACTTTTTTCTTCCACTTCATCATTATTTGTTATTTCCATTCTAAAATAATAAATCCATTATATTATATATACTGTTATGTTATTATAAATATTTCACAACTATATTCATTATTTTTTCCATCTTATGAATGATAATGTCACCATGCGTGCGTACGTACGGCTTACCGTCTCCACACCGTGGTGTAATTTGTTATTCAACACTATGTTATTTGGATGGAAATAATGATGTGTAATATGTATATAAATAATGAAAAGAAAATGATAATGTCTCTATAAAATTAATATACCATCCAATTCAACAAAATTAAGGAAATGATATTGTCGCTCGTGCGTACGTGTGGATTACCGTCTCCACGACACGATGAGATTCATTTCCACATTCACCATTCATCGACGATTATAAAAATATATATTACTAATATGTTTGAAATATATGAAATAATAATGCTTCTAGATATATATATATATATATATATATATGTATTTACATATATTTTATTAACTAAGTTCCGTTCAATACGTTATGAAAATGGAAACAACGTTTATGCCTACGTATGGACAGTCATCTCCATAAACGGTGTTTTCCATTTCGTATATATATATCTATTATACATAATTATATTTTAAATAAATATGATATATAAATCATGTTTTATATTATATAAAGTATTTAAATCATGATCAATGTGATACAATCAAGAGTAACAAGTTAAAACATGTACGATAAAGAAAGCGATTATTACACGAAATGATAATTTAACATTGAAATTATTATTAAATGGGTATTATAATGTCATAAATGAATAATGTATGATATCATAAATATTAATATGGTTCTGGTATAATTTAATAGCATACTACTGTCTTCGTGTATGAGGTTAAATGTACCCTCGACTAAAGGAAAGTGCAAGTTAAGGGGTTTTAGTCTCACTCCTTATTCCCATGAGATTCATGCCATATTGCCACTATTACCTTTTTGTAGTGTATTTACTTCCCATAATTGTATTATTTGTGTAATACACTTTAATTTATATTC
The DNA here is from genome assembly GCA_963277665.1 of Viscum album. Taxonomy (NCBI): domain Eukaryota; kingdom Viridiplantae; phylum Streptophyta; class Magnoliopsida; order Santalales; family Viscaceae; genus Viscum; species Viscum album. The sequence goes on from OY728127.1 coordinate 806,510,273, forward strand.
ATTTACAAATTCATTGTATGATACCTCTTTCATGGGGTGTATGTTTTGTAATTTACCAAATTGGTATGGGTTAATTTCACAATCTCTTTATTATCTGAGGTTCTTTTTACGTAAGTATCTACTAGGACATATTTATTATCCATGTCCATGTTTCATAAAAGAGTTTTAAAAAGGATTATTTTTAAGGTACTTTTTACTAAAACATCATTTTAAATGTTTTAAAGTTTTATTCTTCTAAATCATTCTCATTATTGTCCATGTTTTCAAAATGGGATTTTAAGGATTTATTTATATGGACTTGAATGTTTTAAAAATGTTAATTCATTTCAAACATTTCAAAGTGGTCTAGGACACTTTGATTAAAAAATTTATTTAAATGTATTACTTTATAAATTGTGTAACTTTTAAATGTTTTCATGAAAAAGATATATTTCTCTCAAAGAGTTTTATAAAACGTTTTCATCTCTGTCAACATCCTTTGATGGATTTTAAGATTATTTGAAGTTGATTTATTATGATAGAAATCTTCTGTATTGTATTTAAGGTTTTGTGATATGTTTGACTATAGATGTGTTATTTTTATACCAATCATGTTTTATGGGTAAAGTATTGACATTTCATATGAAAGTTTTAATATGAATGTTTGTGTTATTTTAAACCTTTTCATATGAGTAATTTATTGGACTTAGTAAGTGACGGGGGGAGCCTACAATAGCTCCTTGATGTATCGGTAGGTCTCATGAGACAAAATAGTGTCTTGGAACAAGGCCTTGACAAAATCTGATTTTTAGTCTTGGAACAAGGCCTTGACTAAGTGGTTATGCTGGTCTGGAATTATGAATTCTATCATTATGAAAGTGGTTAGTGATATTGCGCGTGATTATTCAACTAGTAGAATATCAATGTGATTAAGTAAATGGAATTACTTCTTTTTATTTTTTCCATATTATTTGGAAGTTCATGTTTAAAAGGCTTTTGTTTTCGTTATACATTTCTGTAAATGTTTACGCTTATTTATGAAAGCTTCTGCCGTATTGTTATCTTTACTGAGTATCTGAGCTCACCCCTTTCTATGTTTTATTTTTCCCAGGATTACAAGAAATGTATTGTGATTGATATGAAAGGTTATTTCAAGGGAATAATGGCGTTCATAAAGTATTATTTATGTAGTTTTTTATGTTATGAAGTGTAATGTAACATTCATGTATGTAATCTATTTTCCAAGACTACTAAAATGATCGATCCTTCAGGACTTGATTCCATGTAATCATGCCAATGTATTAAAATAGTGCATAGACTCAGGGTAACTGGGGTCGGGGCGTCATAGTTGGTATCAGAGGAAGTTTCACAATAACCTTGGAAACTAGATTTAGATAAATTCTAATTAGAGAACATTACACTATGATAGACTTTGAGGATTAGTATAGAAGAACTTACTAGAATTTTGGTATGGTAGAGATTTTGTGAGTTTTCCAAGAAAATGCATCCTTGTCTAGATACGAGCAGTTAGAGACGGCTCTGGAATAGATGTACCTAGGGGTAAAACCTGAAAACACCACTTTGAGCTAGACTCAAACGGGAACTGGTGCACAACAATGGGCCTTGCTGCACTCTTGGTTATGACACTCCTAGGGGATATGATTAGAATAATTATCATTTTATTTACATATCATTATGAAGGATCTAGTTGTATATAACTCCTCAAAGAAAATATTTTTATGGATTATATCCATAAACTGTTCAATTTATGTATGCTATTTTAAAAGTTTAGAATTATTCATTGCACTTCCTAAACTGAACTAGTGTATACCATTGTATTGAAATGGCACCGCGTAGAAGGAATATGAACTCTAGTAATATGTATGATCCAAAGAGTAATAAGGATCATATATTTCACGGTATTAAGCCATAATTAATAAGAGAAATAGTCTCCCATGTATTATCAACATATGAAGAAATTTTATCATGTGTTAATAAGATAAGTAAAGAATTCTCTGAGTCCTATGTCTTTGAAGGTATTCAAGAGAATAAAAGGATGAGAGAGAGAAATATGGATAAAGGGAAGAGGGAAAAGAATAATTTTCCCTTATGTGATAATTGTGGGAAGAAACACCCTGGAACTTGCCTTAAGGGAATGGGAGTTTGTTATAAGTGTGGAGAAAAAAGACACCAAGTACGTGATTGCAAGGGAAAGATAATGGTTTCAAATGTACAATGCTTCATCTGCAAGGATTTGGGACACTACGTGAACCAATGTCCAAATCATAAGAGTATACCGATAATGATGTTATTGGATTATAATAAAGTTATGATAATATCTACGATGAAGAGGAATGACTAGTGTTCTTAAGTTTTTATTTCATTTGAGTGTTGTATCAACAGTATACTAGTTACATGAATTATGGAGAAAAATAAGTATTGTACTGTAGTACAATTTTATTGAGGATTTGAGATTATATGGTTCTAAGAAAAGTGACTTATTAGTAAGCTACACTTTTTGGAAAATACATGGTCGATGGAAAGGTAATCCTTAATATGGTCCTGATAATGAGGTAGTGTTTTTGTAATAATAGATGGTAGATTTTGGTAATTCAGGATGTTGCGATGTTGTAAAAGAATACATGATGATGTAATTCACATGTTATTACCTGGAAAAAAGGATCCACATTATGTTGAACTTCCTTATAAATTTTGGACTGAGAGTTTGGATATAAGTATTTCGGATAATTATAAAGGCTGGAATGGATTAAGTTTGAAATTGGATACTATTGTAAAGGTTATTTTTGGATTTCCATAAAAAGGACAACCCGAAGGTCGGGCGAAAACCCGTCACGTTCGGAAAATCCGCGAGACTTGAACCCACAACCGAATAATGTTGTCTTTAAAAAAAATCTGGTAGATGAATTATAAATTCATTTTTTTGAAACCTATACGAATAGGATAAATATAATATTATTTTAAAGTTCTATTATATTATAGAGTGAAAGATTAGTTTGTGGTAGAAATTAGTTAAAGGATGGGACTCTACTTGTCTAGTATATTTTTTTTTCTTCTCTTATTCTATGAAGAAATTAATTCTTATACTTTAGTGAAGGGATCTTAAAACAAAAAATGTGTTATCCTAATAGCATATGTTTTGTTTAACCAATGGTATTTTAAATCATCATAGATTGATGATTTAAGGCCCAAAATTTTACACTTGTTTGTGATTGATGACCTCAATCACTACCTATAAATATTTACTTGTTTCCTACAATTATATTTCTCAAATTTCCACCAATGTTCTCCTAATCGAGATCATAATTGGGTAGTGACCCTTTCATTTCCCTTTTCCTCTTATTAAGACTAAATTTTCTTAACCTAATTTCTGATGTGGGTTTTCCCAAAGGTATTCTCTATTTTCAACCTTTTATTTTTGAAAAATAATTTCAAATTGCGAGGACGCAATTTATTGAAGGACTAGAGAATGTAACACCCCAAGATTCCACGTTACGCTTCTCTTTGAATAATATAGTAGCGTGTGATATAAACAACTTCGAGTTCTAACACACCACAACCAATCAAACTAGTCGTTATCAATAGTAATACCCAATTTTTGTAATTACACAAATTTTATATTTTAAAATGGACTTCATTTTTTGATTCAGAATTTCAAAATTAGCGTAGGGTGAAATTTTGGTATTTTTCTGAAAATATTCAATTTTTGATGAACAGTGAAAAACACTGAGTTATAGTTTAAAACCAAATTTTTATTTAAATAATTATTTATTTTACTTAAATTTATTTTAGGTCAAAATAGATACAAACGACCTATATATGTTCAATGTAATTAATTGAGTCAGTTTATAATAATTTTAGACATATAAAAGTTTTATTGAACTTTTCACCGTCTTTTACCCATCTCCTAGGAGAATTTGCAAATTCACATGAAACTTAATTTTACCACCTCTGTGAGTGGAATTTAGAAAATCCAAGAGACGTGGTTAATATCAAGGAGTAAAATGTGGTTCAATAAGATAAACATAATTTTTGGTGAATAGTAACGTTTTACTTTTATTTTCCACGGTTAAAAGTAAATATGCTAATTAAGGATAAAAATGATATTATTATTACCTTAAAACATGTTCTAATTAAATTGGATAAGTATAATTCGACCAAAAACAGAATTAGGAATATAATATGAACCTCTTTGGTCCACATGGATTACATTAGGAAATTTATTATTATTTAATTCAAAGAAGAGTTAAAAGAGATAAAATCAAAGTTAAATAACTAAAACATTTATAATATAGGGTTATACATAAGATAAATTCGATTATAAATATTCATTAGAGAGATAAAAACATTTACTAAATAACGATATTTCATTTATAATTTTTAGACATTACATAATATAATTTATTTTTGACACAATGGTGATATAGTAATTACCTAATTAATGAAATATGAAAATAATTAATATTATAAATATAAAAATAAATGTAATTTGAGACTTTTTATGAATTAAAATAATTTAATAGGTTAATATAACATATTAGAGATAGTTAGATGATTTTTTTTCAAACTAATAATGCTGTTATGAATTTATCAAAAACACACTACCAAATAGTGTCCAAATTGACATAAAAGGGTTTTTAAAACAAATATTATATTTTTAATTCGTATTCTATTCCTAAAAATATAAGGTTCATCCAGAGGACTTATATAATGATAGGTGTATCATTAATTAACCACTTGGGGTTCTCGTGAAAGTATATAGTATATTTATTAACCATATAATATATAAATATAAAGAGACATGGTAAATGTCAAACTATTTAACTACGAGTTAAATATAAATGATAAGGATAATATAGAGACTAAAACCTTTCTAAAATCTTTTTTTGAAAGGATTTAGACCCATACCAATCGTATCATAGAAATAAGTCACTTTGGAGCCATTATAAACCGAATATAAATTTATTATAAAATAATATTTTAAGTTTTTCCTAAGGTGCCCCTCACCCCTCTTATAAAAGGGCACTCCCCCTTCTCTCAAATTCATACCTACAAATCCATTTGGATTGACCAACCCCTACCCAAATATTATCTCAACTTACCTAAATTCAACATAGAGGCCTTATTTTGATCATAAAGTCATACTAAGGAGCCCTTTTGATCAAATCAAAAGGAAGAACCCGAAGAAGAGGTATTATTTTCACCACCCTCTTTCAAATTCCTTTCTTCTTCCACTTCTTCTTTATTTGTTATTTCCATTCTAAAATAATAACTACAGTATCTTATATATACTGTGATGTTAATATAAATATTTCAAAACTATATTCATTATTATATCCATCTTATGAAGGATAATGTTACCATGTGTGTGTACGTACGGCTTACTGTCTCCACACCGTGGTGTAATTTGTTATTCAACACTATGTTATTTGGATGGAAATAATGATGAGTAATATGTATATAAATAATGAAAATAACATGATAATGTATCTTTAAAATTAATATAACATCCAATTCCACACCTTTAAGGAAATGATATTGTTGCTCGTGCGTACGTACAGATTACCGTCTCCACGACACGATGAGATTCATTTCCACATTCACCATTCATCGACGGTTATAAAAATATATATTACTAATATGTTTTTCATATATGACATAATAATGGTTCTGTATATATATATATATGTACTTACATATATTTTATTCACTTAGTTCCGTTCAATACGTTATGAAAATGGAAACAACGTTTATGCGTACATACGTACTGATGTCTCCATAAACGGTGTTTTCCATTTCATATATATATATATCTATTATAAATAATTATATTCTCAATATATATGATATATAAATCATGTTTTATATTGTGGAATTATTTAAATCATTATCTAAGTGATACAATCAAGAGTAACAAGTTAAAACACGTACAATAAAGAAAGCGATTATTACCCGAAATGTTAATTTAACATGGAAATTATTATTAAATGTGTAGTATAAATTCATAAATGAATAATGTATGATATCATAAATATTAATATGGTTCTGGTATAATTTAATAACATAATAAAGTCTTCATAAAAGAGTTTAAACGTACCCTCGACTAAAGGAAAGTGCAAGGTAAGGGGTTTTCATCTCACGCCTTATTCTTGTGAGATTCATGCCATATTGCCACTATTACCTTATGTGTGGTGTATGTATTGACCATAATTGTATTCTTTGTTTAATAAACTTAAATTTATGTGTATTTACATATTAATTGTATGATACCTCTTTCATGGGGTTTATGTTTCGTAAGTTACCAAATTGGTAAGAGTTAATTTCACAATCTCTTTATTATCTGAGGTTGTTTTTACTTAAGTATATACTGGGAAATATTTATTTTCCATCTCCATGACTTATAAAAACGTTTTCAAAGGGATTATTTTTAAGGGAATTTGTACTAAAACATCATTTTAAATGTTTTAAATATTTATTCTTCTAAATCATTCTAATTAATGTCCGTGTTTTCAAAATGGGTTTTGAGGATTTATTTATATTGACATGAATGTTTTAAAAATGTTAATTTGTTTCAAATGTTTCTAAGTGGTATGGTACACTTTTATTAAAAAATATCTTTAAATGTATTTCTTTCTAAATTGTGTAACTTTTAATTGTTTTAATGAAAAAAGAGATATTTCTCTCAAAGAGTTTTACAAAAGATTTTCATCTATGTCAATATCCTTTGATGGATTTTAATCTTATTTGAAGTTGATTTATTATGATACAAATATTCCATTTTGTATTGAAGGTTTTGTGATATGTTTGACTATGTATGTGTTATTTTTATACCATTCATGGTTTATGGGTAAAGTATTGACATTTTGTATGCAAGTTTTAATATGAATGTTTATGTTATGTTTAAACCTTTTCATATGTGGAATGCATTGGACTTAGTAAGTGACGGGTGGAGCCTGATATAGCTCCTCGATGCATCGGTAGGTCTCATGGGACAAACTAATGTCTTGGAACAAGGCCTTGAAAATATCTTATTTGTAGTCTTGGCACAAGGCCTTGACTATGTGGTTATGATAGTCTGGAATTATGCATTCCATCATTATGAAAGTGGTTAGTGGTATTGCATGTGAATATTCAACTAGTAGAATATCAATGTGAATAAGTAAATGGAATTACCTCATTTTCTTTTTTCCATATTATTATGAAGATCATGTTTAAAAGGATTTTGTTTTAGTTATACATTTCCTTAAATGTTTATGATTATTTATGAAAGATTTCGCTGTACTATTATCCTTACTGAGCATCTGAGATCACCCCTTTCTATGTTTTATTTTTCCCAGGATTCCAAGAAGTGTATTGTGATTGATATGCAAGGTTACGCTAAGGGAATAATGGTGTTCATAAAGGATTATTTATGTTGTTTTGTATGTTATGAAGTTTAATGTATCATTCATTTCTGTAATCTATTTTCCAGGACTGCTAAACCGATCGGTACTTCGGGACTTGATTCCTTGTAATCATGCCAATGTATTAAAATAATGCACCGACTCTAGGTAACTGGGGTCGTGGCGTTGCAACATAAGTTTCACCTTCTTAAGGATATTATAGGTAAGATCTAAGAATGAGAGGTAAGACTAATCATGACTATCATGAAACTCCATGTGAAATTCAGAAAATAGGGCCATTAATTTCCATTCATTACTAGCATCCTGTACAGCCTGCATTTGAGTTTTTTGACTTAGTGAATCTAAAAGCACATTGCCCTTTCCTGGCATATAGGGAAGCTCAAAATCAATGGATTGTATATTTTTTACTGATCCTTGATGTCAAAGGTCCATGTCATGACAAGAAAATATATACTTGAGGATCTTGTGATCTATATAAACCAAAATGTTTTCACCCATGAGATAATGACTCCAGTAACGTAACTCATGGACAACTGAGGCTAGCTCGAGGTCATGCATCAGTTAATTTATCTTGTGAGGCCTCAACTACCGAGATCCATACGTAACTTATTTATCTTCCTACATCAACACTACTCATAGGAAAACACCTGATGCATCGTAGAAAACAACATAACCTTCACAAGGTTCTGGAAGAATCAGAATTGGTGCCAAGGCAAGCCTCCCTTTCCGCTCTTGAATGGGTTCCTCGCATTCTTCTAACTATAGGAATTTAACATCCTTCATTGTAAGACTAGTAAGAGTTAAAAAAACGATGTGAAAATTTCTATATGAAATTCATGTAATATCCAGTGATCCTTGAGAAACTCTTGATACCAGACACATTCTTAGCTTTCTACCAAGATACTACAACTCTAACCTTTTTAGGGTCAGTAGATATTCTTGATTCTGAAATAATATGGCCCATGAATTGGACCTTGTCAATCTAGAAGTCAAATTTAACTAGATTGGCATAAATATGATGTTATCTTAGTGTACTCAAAACGATGTCAAGAAGTTTGGCATGGTCATTTTGAGTGTGCGAATACACTATAATGTCTTCCACAAATTCCACACAAAAAATAGTCCAAATAGGGATATAAAAACCTATCCATCAATGCCATGAAAATGGTAGGCCCGTTCATATGACCAAACATAATAACAAGATGTTCATACAGACCATACCTGCTAAGGAAATATGTAAGTGGTATGTCTGATGGTATGACTCACACTTGATGATAAACTAGTCTCAGGTCAATCTCAGTGATCACCTTTTCTCCTCAGAGTTGGTCAAATATATCATATATTCAAGGAAGTGGATACCAGTTCTTGACCGTATGTTGGTTCAACCTTCTATAATCCATGCATAAATAGGGAGTTCTGTATGCCTTCTGAGTTAAATGCATAGGTGAACCCCAAGATGATGTGTTGCGCCTTATAAATCCTTTGGACTCTATATCCTATATATTCTTCAGGAGATCATGAAGTTTAGTATGTTCCATCCTTTATGAAGGAATTGACACTAGAGTTGCTCTTTGAATACGCTCTATTGAAAAATATTCCTCTCTCTCATGATGTAATCTAGAAAATTCATCAGGAAAGACTTCCATCTAACGATCATCTATTGTAGGGACATCAGTTTGAAGAAAACCCTGATCCTCCATGAAATGATTTTAAATCTGGGTGGTCACTCCACCTAGCCCATGATTCTTCGACCCCTCTCTCCCAGCTTGGAAATCCAACTCGCCTTTGAAAAGATAAGTGCTTCCTTCCGATGACGTAAAAGAAACCCATTGGAGATAATAGACTACAATGGCATGATAGTGGACCTACCAATCCATCCTAATAATGACATAAAATACCATCATCATGAGAACAAATAGATTCCACAAGAATGGGTACCTTCCATCCTCAATGGGACAGTCCCTGCACTAGCGTATGCCCTCCGTCCATTTTCCCAATGGTGTATCGAGGGTCATTTCACCATAATGATATTGTATCTCTAGTCCCAAACCTTCCATGATACAGAAATAAAATTGTTTGATGAACATGTATCCAGCAAAGAAGATACAATATTAGAGGCTACTATTATATTACCTCATACTGTAAATAGTCCCGCGGTCTAATCCTCGGGTATCAGCTATAAGGAATGCAATTAAAATGATCCACGACCCTATGCAATAGATAGACTTCCATGATGATGACTACTCTGATGGCTCTACTTGTGATCAAGGGTCAGACTACCATGACAACGATCTCCTCCTCGGCTATACATGATGGTTCTACTCTAACACCACACCTAACATAGTGAAAAATGACTCTCTCTTGAAGGTGGAGCTGAAGATGAACATTTTCCACTTGAAGCTGGTGGAAAGGTCCTGCAAAAGCACTGAAGATAACCTATACAGTCACAAGATCATCACTCCATAGGTTCTCTATCACACTGGAGATTCTTATTCCCTAGTCTTCCACACTGATGACACACTATATAGCAATAAAACATGATACTCTGGTTGCCACTACCCTAATGAAAAACCTCAATGGAACATTTCTTCCACCAAAGAACTATTGTCCTAATATGACACTGATCCTTTAAACCTGGTACCTGCTCCGTCCCTCAGGTTATGCTTAGTGATAAGGGCCTGATAAACTATTACAGAGACAATAGGAAGGCGAAAGACATTCACCTATTTTTGGATGGTGTACTAGAGCCCATCCTCAAAATGTCCAGCACGTGAAATCTCATCACCATCTAGAAGTGGTTCAAAGCGCTGTAAATAAGTGAAACATGATAAATATTCCATAACTAACATATAAACCTACTCAAGATTCATGAAATCTCTATCTTTATTCGCTCTCAATGATTGAGGAATGATCTGATCATTATACGAAGTCTGGAAGTCAACCCACAACATTTTCGGATGACTTTCGGCCTAGGTAACCACATCCCACAGATGCATGAAAGAATATCGAAGCATGTATGTAGATATATTGACACTCTGATCTAGAGGTGTTTACAGATTATAAAAGATAAAAAACAAGGCTTATATCCATGAAACGATGTCTTGAGAACTGTCATCCCCTAAAAAAGTAGGGAGATGGTGATGCAGGAACTTGTGGGTCAAATCAGCCATCATAGGTGCAACACATGGAGCACCAGTCATGGACTACGTTATATGTAAGAAACTATCTTGGACTTGGGAATATGTGACCAGATTAGGTATAGTTGGCCATACTTCATGTGTCCCTACTAGTACTAAGACTAGAGTCTTAGGGCCCACCATGTCTGGAGCATGGTCGTCACCACCCTCCCAGCGAACGACATGAGGACATTGTGGCGTCATTGGTCTACAAATGCCAATAACTTCATATAGAACATGCTTAGAATATAGGGGATAACATATCTAACGTAAGATGAATGTACAAGAACACACTATCCAAGGGTTACTACCCAAACTACATGCTTATGAAGCTAGGTATTGGTAAGTTATCATATATATGTTTCATGTCATTTTGCAGTTAATTTCTAGGTTTACTTCTTTTACATTCATTAACATTACAAGGAAGGATAAGGATGTGGAATAAATTCATTTTTAATTTCAATATTCAAATTATAATGGATAGTCATTTACGATGAATCAGTTTCCATACACCTATCACCAAAAATGACTCCCATTTACTTATAGCATATCAGATTGATTCGGTAAATTAATCATCCCAACCTATGAGGTCCCACAAACCTCATGAATTGAGACAAACAATTACACGGTCGAATAAAAATTAATACCAGTAAATGAAATTATCACATCATCACTCTGTAATTATAGGAACATAAAGTAATGAAATGTAGTGAAATTCACATATATGGAATGGAAATATTCCGGACATGTGAATTTTAGGTTCCTATGAGGATGCATGTAGCAATACTCCTTACTCTCATATTATCTGGCCAAGGATTAAATAAATTCCCAATAGTGATAATCAAAACAACACAAAACATGTGAGTCAACCAATGGTGAAATAGTATCATTTGTAATATGGAAAAATAGATCAAAATTTGCATTATGGGTATCTTGGATTTTCCCAGAACATGGGTTCGTGACGCCCATGAATGGCTTATAGCCAAGTCATATGCATTCCTATTCTCCAATATATTTTCTCCAAATAGTCATGAAAGGATGGAAACACCCTCTGATAACACTTTGTGATGACCCAGATGCTAATGCCACTTAATGGGTGCCTCGAGCCTAGTGGTCCACATAGCCTCAAGCACATCTTCCCAAATGCCAGAGGTTGCTAACTAGCAGCGATGGCCTAGGGTGTGTCTGTCAGAAGACTATGCCCTCATTAGAAGAGTTTAGCACAATGTGAGATAAATAAATGAATAGAATTTAGTGGAAGAAGTATGAATAAATAGAGTAAGCAAACTGATCTGATATATATACAATAATAACAATAATGGTATCAACTAAACAAGGATGAGGTAATGAAATGTCACTAGAAAACTGGAAAACATGGATACAAAGAAATAGGCATAACATGTTCCACAAGGTAAAAGAAAACAAAGTCTACTCCAAGAATCCAAAGATCCTAATTGGTCATCTTTTATCAAGCTCCATCCTATAAGAAAATAATCATGTATTGGAAGCTTTATGATTCCCTTTGTGAATACCTGTAACCATGTAATCTACTCTGGGTACCAAATGACACCTGTAGAGGGTGTAAGATAAATATTAGGAGGCTACCACAAATGATGTCTATAACATCCAACCTATGTGATGGAATATAACAGTGTGCTATAATGCATATACAATGAAATGAAAGCAGTACAATATAACTAAATAACCAAGTACCTGCTTCAGCCCTCAGCTGGTGTCTGAACATGTACCAAGTTCATTAATTAATCAATTACAATTTAATGTTAAAGGTTTACATGAGGAATAGCCAAAACTGACATCACAATGTGGTAGTATAAGTGGTGAAGGTCCCAAGAAATAACAAGGCAACTAGTAATGATATTTAGTGATGGAGTTCTAGTGTAAAAACCAAGGTAGCATAAACTCATGTAAATATAACTCTGTGGTATCTGAATCCAGCTAAGGGGTATGAGTGTAACCCAAGGAGCGTAATCCAAAGCCTTCCACAATAAGGCACCCACCGAGTCCAAGGTGATCGACCAAGTTAAAATGGGGCAAAGCAAAGATGTGGGCCTAATGGGCTTTCACCATGTCACCTACTGGTCAATACGGGATCCTAGGAGTGTATCTGAAGTATCCTATAATAATGAAAGGTACCCAATAGTAGTATACCAGGAATCCAAGGAATAGAAAATAACTACAGAATAGGTGGGTATCAACCTAATAAAATTTTATTCCTGAATCTGAATGGTGTTCCTAAGAGATAATGTATTCTCCTATTAGAATCCAAGGCGATCGTGAGTCAGTCCATTCCAATTTGATATTATAATCATGTTTTAAATCTATTGGTTCATGTCTTCTATTCCATTAGTGTGGATAGGTCAAGTAGAGTTGAAATGTTTTATTTGATGGTGCAATTCTTTGTCTTCTATTAGTGTAGATAGACCATGTATCTTTGCAACCATTTAATCAAAATCATAATTATCCATTAAGGTGTATTTAATTATTGAGGTTCACTACACTAAATTCCATCAACATGGAAATGGGTTCTACAAACATTTAACATTTATTTAGACTCTTTTGATAATTCCATGTTAAATACATATATTAAATTCAATTTCATGATTCATATTTCAAATTTTAAAAACATTTGTAAGAACATACCTTAGGCATGTTAAGTGGTCATCATACATGGTATATTACATTGTTCAATTTGCAATAATAAGAATCCATTTATGATAAAAGACTCACCCTTAGAAAGGTCATGTAAAATCACACCCAAATGGTGGCTCATATATAACAAAACACTAAAAACCCAATTATGACATAACCTTTCACATGAGGTGGATTGAGTTGTGGGTGAAACTACTAACAACTAATCACATATTTGGAAAGACCATAATCATATGATTATAATGAGTATAATTATGACATGTTAATTTAAGAAATTGTTTCCAAAAAAACCGATGGGCCCCACACAAACATTCCAAAAATAGAGAACTTTATCGATGAGTTATAGACCACCCACGATAGGGTTTTACAAGTCATCTCCTATGGTATCAGACATTGATTTTCCACGTAATGGAGTAGATATATGAAAAGTTGAAAAACACTCACATGGATATATCTAAGTCTAGAGTGGAGGAGAAGAAGAACGACTTAAGTGGACTCGATTACTTACCATTGCGCATCCAACGTGATGAATGTATGCTCGATCAGATTCCAAATGAAGTAGATCTTTAGATTCCATGTTTAGATTTTTAAAATTATAAAAAATGATAGAGAACAAAGAAAATCCCACATAAACCTATATTACAGTGTATTGGGAGATTAATAGATCATTAAGGACGTTTTAGACAATTTATATAGGATTTTATCCTATGAATGGTTCGTCCGCACAGTTTGTCAAGATGTGCGCAAACCATGCAGAATAGTTCTACCCGAAATCACATCCTCCCCACAGTTTAGTAAATCCTTGTTCAAGTCATTCACTGGTAATTGGGAAAATGGGGTGCTTGGACTGTTAGGCCTCATGACTATGCACCAACCGTGCGAGGTTCCACTTTCTGAAAAAACACCATCTTCATGGTTTCCCAAACCCTGCAGAAACTCCGCACGGTTTACTCTAAACTGTGCACAGAGTCTTTTTTTCAAAAAAAGGTGGGTTCCTAGCTTTGAACATGCCACAGACACCTACTAAACCTTTACTAACTCATTAGGAATATATATTAGGTCCATTGTAATAATTTAGATAAAAAATTAAGGGATCCATACCATAGTGAAAAACTGGGTTATTACACCCTTTAATTCAATAGTTATGAGAAAATGGTTCGATGTGCATGGAGGGTACTAATGGATGTTTCTAACGATCACATGTACATTGATAACATAAAGAAGAAGTATAGAAGATCTGAAAAACCTGTAATATTGAATAAAATAAATATTAAGGAATGAGAATTATTTTTCCAATTTTTGGGAAGTGTGGTAAAAAGGATCCTAGGAAATTCCTTATCAAATACAAGAATTGTTTTCAATTTCGTAAGTTTTTACATACAAATAGATTTTGCAATGGGAAAAATATTATTGTTGGTAGGATTAATTTTGATATGAAAGCTATAAAATGTATTAAATTTTTAGTGAAAAGAAATTATGAAAAGTCATATCCAAATAAAGACTTAAGTGGTGGAAGGTTGAAATATTAATAGAATAATAGGTTATTTAAATCCATTACGACTACTTTAGCAGATGTTTGGATATCCCATGAAGTGGTATTATGTACTTTTTTTACACAGATATTTAAAATGTTTTTCTAGGTTAGGGGTCTACCAATTCATTTATTTCTAATAGATTTTATGGTAAATTTTAAATTTCACCTCCATAAAAGTATCAATAGATTATGGTAAAATAACCCGGGGAAATATCAAGGGAAAATTACATTATATGATACTTCCTATTATTATATAAGGAAATAAATTACTCAAAAACCTTGTTTCATTAACATATACAAGTTTGATGTTATTATGGTTGTGGAATGTATTTATTTTTATCCTTATATGACTGATTGTATGTCTAATTAATTTGTTTCTCAAAAAGTGAAAAATTTTGATACATGAATGACCCATATTATTGATTATATATCTGGAAGCTGAGAAAATATTGAAAGATTAAAATTAAAATTATCTTCCACATATTTTGGAAAACAATTGAACTGTTCAGATTAATGAATTTCAAGTTGAAAATTTAAACCTAGTTGTTTTCACGATTAGTTTCCCAGTGTCATACGTGATCAGGAACTTAAATTTACAAATGGAATAGTTCCTGATTCTAAGAAATTTTTAAAACCCCCTTATCGAATAGAATAAGTGGAAATTTTTTATTGATATAAATTTTACAAGAGTTTCTTGATAAAAGTACCATTCATCTAAGCACATCAACATGCAGTTCTCTTATTTTTTTTATATGAGCATTAAATGGATCAATGTGACATTTAATTTATTACATAGCATCTAATAACATTAAATTAAATTATAAATATATATTACCGCATATTGATGATTTTTAATCAATTATAGGGATTTAAATAGTTTTTTATGATTGACATGGGATCTAGGTACAATTAGCTAATAGTGAATGAAAATAACATTATGATAATAGTGTTATGAACTAGACATGTGAATTTTGAGTGGTTGTTATGCCATTTTGTTTAAAAAATTATCCTACTATATATATGGGTCTTATGAATTGAATCTTAAATGAATACTTGGATATATTTTTTTCTTGATGATATATTTCTTATTTAAAATACTTATGATGATTATTAATGAAATATAAGGAATAGAAATTAAACTCAAATAGATAAAAAGATATATGGTAAATTTAGAAAATTATTTTTTTTATTGTAATAGATTTTTTCCCTGTGAACATTTTAAATAATGTTGGAATTATGGGAGTCCTAAAATGGAAAAAATTTGTTGATGAATGGAAAATACCAAAAAATATTTTTGATATTCCTAGTTTTCACGGATTAAAAAATTATGACAAATGGTTTTCTAAAAACATTTCATGGTTTTCTGTGACACTAATTTACTTAGAATGAAAATGGGTAAATATTATTTGGATAAAAGACCATGATGTTTGTTTTCGATTACTAATAGGGATATTGTTTAATTCATTATTTTTGTGATTACCTTTAATAAATGGTGATTTTTTCATCTATAATGATTCTTTATTAAAGGTACATGGTTGTGTTATGATAAAGAATTTCCATGTGATTATTTATGCTTCATGATAAATGAATCCGTGTGAGTTTAATTATCCCACATAAGGCTTGGAAATGTTATCGATGGTTTTCAATTTAATAATTTGGAGAATTATTTATATGGAACCAAATCATAAATATGTTCTCACCATAAATTTTTTTATGTATATATTTACTCAGAATAAATTGCACATGAGGAATATAAGATAGATGAAACTAAACATGGATTATTATTGAATGGTCATATACCATAATTGAGTAACAATCAATGTGGATGATTCCTTGATTTGAAAACATCTTGTTACACAATCCATGTTATGTTTGGAACATGACCTCATGATTAACAAATTATTGAATTTTGGCGTGGAAAAAATTGTGGCAGGAATTTCAGGAAATTTTATTCAGGTGTTAGGGTAGTCATCTCTCTTAAAAAATATTATGAAAGCTTATAAGGATGATCATGAGTTGGAAAGAAGGTTCAGAAGCTTCTGAATTGTAAATTGACATAATTTATTGTTGATAAATATTGTTTCTTCTAATTTGGAAAGAGATTATGTGTTCCTTGTGATTCCCTAGTGAAAAAAGATTTTGTTATGTGAAGCTTATAGTTCACATTTTCATTTCATAATATGATAACTAATATGTATAAAAAAAGTTAGGTGTATTACTGCTAGAATGGAAAAAAGGAAGATATTTTATGTTTTACAGTTAAATGATTGACTTGTAAATAGGTTAATATATTATGGAAATTAATAAAGGGTATTTTTCATCCTTTTCTAGTTCTAGAGTAGAAATGGTAAGAAATATCCATTTACTTCATGGTGGGACTACCAATCATGTCTCTTGGTAATAATTCAATTAGGGTATTTGTTGACAGGAAGACTAAATATGCAAACTTCTATTCTATTTGAGACATTATTTCTCTTTAATTTCATTCTCTACTTTACCTCAAATAAATTGTCTTCTTGATTTATGTTTTTATTTTTATTTTATATAATATGAATACTAGGTACACTTCATTATTTTTTAAATTCATTTAGAAGTAGTTGGGAACTAAATTAAATTTCAGCACTGCATTTCCATATCCATATGATGGACATTCTAGGGAACTTTTCAATAATTGGAGAAAATACATCAAGCATGTCTAATGGATTAACATGGAGGTTGGGATAAAAATAATTTATTAGTTGAATTTTCATATAATAACATTATTCAATCCATTATATAGATTTCAACTTTTGAAGAAAATATGGAACACGATGTTGAACACCATTGTTTTTGGATGAAGTTGGGGAAATGATTTTGATGGGTCCAGAATTAGAAGAATAAGTAGCTGAGAAGGTGAAGATGATCTTGAAACACATGGGGAAATATTATGTAACACAAAAATTTATACATATAATTTGGTGAATGAGTTTTATTTCAAAGAAAGTGATCATTTTTTCCCAAAAAATCATCATGGAATTGTTTTATGTGTTTTATTAAGAAATTAAATATAATAATATTGTTTATGGAATCTTTTGAAATCCTGTAGAATTTTGTGATATTTTCCAACCAAGTGTACATGCCTATGAGTTTATCTGAGGTAAACAATATTTTTAATGTTTCTATTCAAAGAATCTGTGTTCTCGATTCATCTCATTTTGGGAGACCATAAGATGTTCACTTGGAAGAGAACCTTTCAACTGAGAAAAAACCTCTTTAGACTCATGACCCTAGAGATAACTTATTACGAAATAATGAAAATTGACCATGTAAAAGATTTTTGGAGAAACCACATGGTTTCAGAAGAAACATGGTTATCAAAAAATGAGACGAAGGAAAGGTATCATCACTTTTTTAATAAATGAATAAAAATTAATAGGACATCATTTCTAGAATGGGGTGAGGGAGAATGTTACCACCCAATTACCTATAATATTTTTTGACATTTTAGAATTATATTGTCTAAATAATTTTAAATGTGCAATGAAATAAGTGGTATTTATAGAAATTTATGTATTTATAATGATGGAATAGTTACATGAACATTTAGAAATGAAATATTTCCAATATAATAGTACCCTCACATGTAAAATTATAAATAAAATATTTGTATCTTATAATTTAAAATATGAAATATTTTTATCAATTAATATATAAATGAATAATTTGAAAATGATAAATTATGTGTCAGTTTTTTTGGGACACATAAATTTTAATTTATAATTTTATAATTAAAAAATGATTTAAAAGAAAATTTATCGTGATAATATCAATTCATAAATTACTATTTTATTGTTTTATGATTATAATATTATTTTATGAGACCTTACTTATTTTTTTAATGTGTTTTTAAATCAATTATAATTTTAAAAATGTTATTTTTAGAATATATGATAATATTAAATATAAATTAAATAAATCATATTTATAGAATTAGTTTCATAAAATGGGCTCCCTTTTCAAATTCTACACATCAAAAAAGGGTTAGAGTGAATTATTGGGATTTCTCAAGAATAGTTTATTTTTTGTGAATTTTGAAATATAGCAATATATGTTATAAGCTAAATACATTAATTATTGTGTCATTTTTGATGTATGGATAATGTATGCACCCTTGTTTAGAAATCACATTTACTATATAAAATAATTTGTGTTACTCCCTATGATTTTGTGAATAATATTTTTATTAATTTATTCTTTTTTATGTTATAAATTTTACCAAACAATGAAAGTATTTATTTCATATAATATTAAACCACCATGTTTATCTTGAGTTATATTCAATTCCATGTTAATAATTCACTACACGCATCATAAATTTTATCTTTATATATATGGAACATCGAGTATACATTTCATTTTAGGCAACAATGACTTTCTTTGATGTCATGTGTAACACGCAAGATCTGAAGTTACAGAACAACAATATATTATTAAAAATGTAATATATTAAAATCTAGAAATTAAATTTTATTTTACGAATATTAATAAATAACTTATATAAAATTATTTATATAAAAAAATAATAATTAATTAATTTTTTACATGTTATATAGAAATGAATATAAAAACCAATTGAATATTAAGGTATTAATTTTTAATAAAAAAAAATTTTTGCAGAAATTTTTTATTTAATTATAAAAAGGTAAATTAATATTAATTTATATGTCATTTTAATTTATTATATATTTTATATATCCAATTAAATATTTTTTATAATCATTAAATAGATTTTATAAGAATAAGATAAGAATAAAAACTATTTAACACATTAAGACCAATATTTTTGTTAATGTAGTTATACTGCAATTTAATGGAGAAATTATTTTCATTAATTTTATTGTGAACATGTAAAGACGTAATATGTAAGAATATAGAATATATTTGGAATAGAAGAATAAAAATTATTTTAGGATAACATTTTGGTTTTATTCTGTAAGGTTTTATCTTTTTAATGAATAGTTTAAAATACTGGATTTTAATGAAAACATACATTTTCATCTAAATTATTTATAAGAATAAATTATATTTTAATTGTTTTATATGTTTCATTTGATATTATTTTCTTCAATAAATCAAAATAAAGCCAATATAATCAATTTCACATTGAAATTTAATATAAAATAATATCTTACTTTTGAACTCTTTTACATTAAAATTCCTCATTATCGAACCAACTACGTGATTAAATTTAAAATATTTTATACCATATATATGATTGGAAGTTGGAAAATGGTTTTAATATTTATATTAATAGTGATGTATACTTTAAAATATGTTCAACTTATTGTTTTTCAAAATTATTAGTGACAATAATTAAAATTAATTACAATAAATAAGGTTAAATTTATATAAATAAGCGACTAATCCATAATCATAAGGGCCCAAAACAACCTATAAAATTGTAAAAAAACCCATTGAATAACCATATTTATAATATATAATCCATTTTATCTACATTTAAAATTAATTTATCCACATTAAATTATAAAACATGGGTGGGAGTCCTTTATTTTAAATTATTACATGAGTGACACTCCACCACAATTCTAAAAGTCATCCTCTCATTCCACTTTCTAACACCCCTCAAGCCACTATGGCTAAAAAAGACTCATTATAAATTTCAACCCAATATTACTAAATTACTCATTTAATCATAATTTTTTTTGAAATAAATTCAACAAAACTCTATGGAGAAAACCAAAAGGAGTTACCTGATAAAGAGGTAACACCCTACCTAAAACTCCATTCTTGTAAATTCATTATACAGTACCTAAAAAATTCTTATTTACTATTTTTATGAAAAACAATTCATAAATATACTCATATGTTGTTATGATATATATTTTACCTAAACATAAACATGTATTTATATAATGGGTATCAAAAATACTGTTTACGTGAAGGGAGAACGACCGACACACTAAATGATGATTGTTCATATTTCTTTACTACCTCTCATAGTGTAAATTATGATGGGAACTATTGTTTATATATGATATATAATATATTAAATATTTTTATGCTTATTTAATTTATTTAAAACAAATATATTTGTACTTTTTATTTTGTGTTAATACAATAATTTCTTCTGCAGATGTGTAGACTATTTCCGCAAAAAATCGATGTGATTTGTTAATACACAACACAAAATGTATTAAGGATTAATTTCTTAAATATATCTATGAAATTAGGATATAAATATTTTATTATAGTAAATATATATATATAATTATATATATAATTATATATATATGTCTTTTAGTTTCATTCAATAAGATAATTAATTGGAAATAACATTCAGGTGTATGTACAGATTACAATCTCAATGAACGGTGTATTCTATTCCATACACATATATTCTATGGAGTATTATAAAAAAAATTTATAGATAATTTTTTTTTGAAAACATTTTTTACATTCTTGAAGTCATGATATAAATATAATAACCTATGATATAACATATTACGACACATGTGAAAAACAAAACAGATATTAACTGAAGTGAGACCTTAACGGAAAATCATTAATATGCGGGTAATATAAATCCATAATAGAACCATATTTTTTATTATAAGTAAGACAATGTATATTTTTAATTTTTATAATAAAATCAACTTTTTTATTTAGTAATTTTTAATGATTGTGATTAATTTCAAGACATAAGGCAAGGGAATTTCATCTCACTCTTTATTTATGTGAGATACATGCCTTATTTGATAATCACTTCACATTGGTGGTGTCAATACTTACCATGAATGTATTATATACCTCATATACTTAAATATATATTTATTTAAATAAATATTTTATTATCATTAAATCATGGTGTTTATGTTTCTAATGTCACCAAATCAGTAAAAGATGTAGTCTCAATTTTCCTTCTTTGAGACACATGCCATGTTATACACCTATATTTTTGTATGTGGGGTTTAAAAATCCAATGAATTTTTTTATCGTGAATATAATTAATTTCATGATATTACATGCACCATGTAACTTCAATTTCCAATATGGGAAATATCATTCAATGTTATAATTTTGTAAGAGTTATTTAAATAATCTCACCATTTATCGAGATTTTTTATGATAACATTTTTATTGAAGAAATATTATGATATATCTTAAAATTAAATTAATTAATATCAATCTACTATGATTATCCATTATGTAATTAGGTATTAGTACAACTTTCCACTCATTGGTACATAAGATAATTAAGAAACTGTTTTTATTAAAATATTACCTTACCTCCATCTTCGGTATGAAATATGTGTTATTTTCAAACCATGATTTCCAAAAAGAGATTCCAATAATATTATAATAATCGCATAGGTTCATTAAAAGACTATTTTACCATTGATTTCTTTTACCAAGTATTTCAATGGAATCTTCTTATCATTTTCCGGTCAAGGAACATTTTAAAAAAAAATTACCATGCAAAAGGAATATTTTATTTCCCTTATACAGAATGTATTGATTTATCCACCTTAATTTCAATGAAGCTTCATTTTCATGTTTAAAAATTTAATTTTTAGGAAAATATTTTCAAGTGTAACTTTAAATTAAATTTTATTTAAATATTTTTCAATATTTATTTAATTTTTTCAAATTAATTTTCCATGAAAGTTAATTTCAACAGTTTTCACGCTTCTCTTATATGTTATCAATGTAAAACACATTAAAAATGTATTAAATACTATATATATGTGTTCAATGGAGAGTGGGTTTTAAAATTGTTTTCTTAATTCATTTAAAATTTTCATGTTTTTTTCATGAAAATTGTTTTAAAAATATTTTATGTCTTGAGAATTATTTTTCAAACAAAAATGGTTATTTTACTGAATAATTGATTTTAAAAAATAAATAAAAATTATTTCCCAATAAAGTTAACTTAAATTGGTGTTACTCATGATTTTTTGGGGAAATTAATAAATTTTTTAATTAATATTCATACATTGAATTGTTTATGTTTTATAGTAATATGTTTACAAAATATGTTTCACTTACAGGGGTTTTATACTAATGAATCCTGCTTCATTTCAAGGGATATGTTGTGATTAAATTATATGACAAAATCCATTTATTATTTTATTTAAAAGACACATTGTAGATTAGTGTGAACCTAAAAACCCAATATTTCAACATCAAGTCACACCCTCATAAGAAACATATTAAGGAATTCAAATATCTAAATAAAAAACTAAAACAAATATCTATCTCAACACAACCATATTTTACCCTATTTAAATATTCAATCCATAATCACATTAAATAATGCAAATCCAAGGATCCTACTCAAGAAATTGAATCGAATGAATTGAGGAAAGAGACATCATGTCAATACTTCATCTCCATCATTCTGTCACCTTTCTGTCATCACCAGCGTCCACCACAACAAGCTGCAACAAACAAGACCAAAACATCAATGTTGTCCATCTCAGCAATATATCATTAGGTCCAGAGACAATTGATCAATGATATTAAATTATCATGAAATGTGTCTCTTTTCCCAAGGTTACTATATGTTTATATTTTTATGACACACATTTCATTTCATGGGATAAGATCTTCTTGTTTATAATATTGTGTCACATGTATGCATGATTTTTGTATGCGATAGGTGGGACAAATATCTCCCTCCACTACATTGGGTAAAGATAATTATTTTATTAGCTCATGGGGTATACAGGAGGGAATCCCTATCCTTAAACAAGATGTTAAATAAGAGAAAATTATGTGACTAAAATTATAGGGTACATGGGTGGACATATCAATCCAGAAAGAAGAGGTTACACATCCCAAGATGAAAATAAGAGTGTACATGAGTGGAAATATCAAGAATGAAACAAGCGGGTACCCAAGAGTGCATCCCACACCTGAAGAAGTTTCAAGGGTTATTATCTAAAACCTATCATGTTACAATGGTGTATGTAGGAATCCTCATCCTTCAGTTTCTATATACATATGTTCCAAGCACAATTCCATGCCTTATTTATATATTTTCATATTATATATTATGTTCTTTACATCCTCATAATTAATGAAATAGAAGTAATTATTCCGCAATTTAGGTTTTTTATTTTTGACATACAAGGAATGATCATCTAATAACCATGATAATCTTTTCATACCATTACGTTCTTTATATTCTTAGTAATTTCCATTATTTACACTTACTGTGCATTTGATCTCACCTATATATGATGTTTCCCTTCCCTTGTGTATGAAGAATGGATTTTTGGTAAAAATACTAAGGGGGAATATCATTATAGTAATAATTTATGATATTTAACGGAGTTAGAAGATTTTTATTTCAATATTCCAAAGGAAACTACATAATTTGGTCTTTGGGGTTCTGTTTTTATAATGTTTTAAGCAAACTGAAAAACTAATTTGATGTAAATTTATGCTAAGAATAGGTTGTTATATTTGTTATCAGAGTGAAAATTTAGATAAACATTGAAAAATAGGATGATAAATCATTATTGATATCCCTATGTATATTTCTATTGATCTGTCTGGGGATGTCTCTATGGATATGTATAAGTAAGAGGTATCATTTTAAAAAATGTCTTCGAATTTTTTTAAAAGATTGATTAATTGGTTATCTAGAAATAAATCACTTTCTGGATACTACAAGTCCATTTTGATCTACCACATAGGTATCTAGTATAAATATATCTTACATGTTGTTCCATGCATGACTCAGGGTAATCTGGTACATGACAATGGGACTTTCTGCACAACTAGTTTGAGACTACTAGGGGATATTCTTTGGAATTTCAAAAACACTTCATGATACAATATAAATTATTTTTAAAATATATTACTTTGAATAACTTGAATAATACTAAGGATAGATATATTAAATAGGGTGTCATTATTTGGACATCCAATTATTAATGTTTCATAATTATGTTTTTTCTTCTATTATCTGTGTTTCTCACCCCATTAATTCTAGTTTATGTCAGTGGAGGGAAATAGATGGAACATAGATAGAATTTAATGTTTCAAATGTGGAATTTTTGGGAACAGTGAAAATTAATTTTCTAATTTGAAATCTCATTAATAGAATCTATAAGGCGGTATGAGTATTAGTTGTACTTCTAAAGAAAAGGAAATAAAAAATGACATGTGCAAGGTGTTTCATGTTCTTATACCATTTTTTACATTATTCATAAGAAGAATGATTAGATTATGGTTGATGACACAAATGTCAAGATTCTTTTTACATATTCAAGGAAAGATGTATTAAGGAATGAGTTGATGATTCTTGAGAAATGGTTTGTGAATAATGTGGGATGAATGAAATACTTATGTCTTGTAAGTCAAAGATTATGTCATATGATCCATGAATTTATTTGGTATTTATAGTTTATTTAGTCATCATATATTGAAAACTATATTTTATATGGTGATGAATACTTATTAAAGGGATATTTTGATTAAGGCATGGTAACCCTTAATGTGATCATGATGTTGTGAAAATTGTTTTTCTCTTGGATAAATTTAGGATTGATTTGGAAAATTTAAATTAAATGGAATTAATTATAATGGATATGAATATTTATTGGTTGAAAAAGTGTCATATTTTAAAATTATGAAATCTAAATTTTTTTTAATGAATATATACAATAACCTTTGTAATAATGATGCATGCGTGTTTTCAAAAAGTATTTTTGGTAATTCATTTTATTACTATGTTTAAAGAGAATATATGATGAGGGTATTCAAATCGTTTTAATATAAAACCAATATATAAATTTTGATATTTGGGGATAATTTTTAAGATAGTTTTATGACTTTCTTTCTAAGGTTTTCTATTTTTATCATTCAGATGTCTTATAAGGTTAACCATTCGTGAAACAAATATGTTAAAAATAGAATGAGTTATTTATGTAGTTATGTTGTATTTAAAACCACAGTAAATATTCTATTTAGTGATTAAACATATTTCATGGATGTATATCAGAATGTTTTAATTATATTAGTTTGGTTTTAAAAAATGACATCATGTATGTCGGGTTACAACTAGTCATATTGAGGAAGGGAGTGTGTCATGAACCCATGACTGAAGGATGAAAAGGTTTTCACACCCACCACTGGCCTACACGATATCCTGGATAATATATAATTAATTTTGAATAAATATTAATGAAGAATTATATGGGTTTCATATTATGATAATATATTGAGGCATATATATTTTTTAAGAGAACAACAGTTAAAAATTTTATTCTTTTAAGGGAATTAAGATATTTTAAAGGCGTATTTTAGTTATTTATACACTAATGTTTATTTCGGTGTATTCATTTATTGAGGTAATGGATGTATTATAAATTTATAAAATAAAAACTCAAGTATGAATTTTTTTATAGAAATATATAAAACATTACTAAATGTCATTAATGTGATAAAAAATGTTTTCATAATTCCTTATATTTTGTTCAAATGAGGGCCTTTAAAATCATCAATGATTTATGACATTTAGGCCCTCAGCATTTCATTTCTCATTGACTTTTTTTGGATCCATGACATCAAAAATTACAAATAAATATTTCAGGGTTTATTCTATATCTAATATTCACTCCAAAACTATTTTATTCTTTGTAGAAACCAAGTTAAAAGTTACATTGGGTAACCATTAAGACTCCAACATTCCCTTTTCAAATTGATTTTTATTATTGATTTTTACAATGTGGGTTTATATGAATGTAACATTCAAGAATTAAGCCAATAATAACCAAAACTAATTTCATGTGATAAATTATTTTTAAGGGCGATATAATGTAACACCTATATATTTTGTGAATTATATTTTTTGAATTAATCTATTTTTTTGAAATTTTTCATTTCACACAACACTGATATTTTTTATTTTATATATATTAATGATGTATGGTTAGATTTCATTGTAAACAATTTTCTTTTAATTTTTCACTAACTAAAACATTATCTTCTTCTACACGGAACACCGATGATAAATATCATTACACACAAAAATGACATTCATTAATGGATTTGTAACATGAAAGACAATGTGTTTACAAAAAATAATATTTTACAAAAAAAAATATAATAATATATAACATAGACATTAAATTATCTTTTCATAATATTATTAACTTTCTCATATAAATATATGGCTTTTAGAAAAGACAAAATTAATTAACTTATAAAATAATATTTAGAAATGAATATAAAATCCAATTCAATATAAATGGAGTATTTTCATAGAAATGATTTTTATGATAACAATGATGTTTTAATAATAATAAATAAAATTTGTAATATTAGAATGTAATTTGAATATAATATATATGGTATATATCAAATTAATTTTTTATAGTAATCCAATATATTTTAAAATAATAAGATAAGAATAAATAAAAATTATCACATAAAACATAATATTTTTATTAATGTAGTTTTACCACCTTTTAATGGATAACCTATTTAAAATCCAAATTCTAGAATTTTAATAGATTAAATATGTCAAAATAAACCTCATATTTAGAATAGGAAAATAAAAATTATGTTAGGATAATTTTTTTTGTATTTTTTATATGGATTTGTTTCAATTCATTCAATTAGAATTAATTTCGTGTTGAAATTGAAAATAAAAGAATAGAAAACTTTTAAATGTATTTACATTAAAAACTAATATTGTCGACCAGACTATGAGATTAAATTTAAATTAATTTATACCACTTATGTGTATACAATTTGTAAATAATGGATTACATATATGGAATCAGAATAACATAAAATATATAATAAGTAAAACATTATTTTCATCCCAAATAATTAGTGAATATAATTAAAATTAATTACAACGATTAAGGATTTACTATGGTAAATAAGGGACTGATCCTTAATTCCAAAAACAACCTATAAAATTATATAAAAGACCTTAGGATTTATTTTTTGGTACCTATAATCCATTTTATCTACTTTGAATCGTTATTGATCCACTTAAAATGTCAAAAAACCTATCTTGGGTTCCTTTCTTTTAAAATATTACTAATGTGTAACTCCACCTCTACTGTAAAAGCCCGCTTATCCTCCCACATCCTCATAACTCTCAAAAAACATAGGTTCTATAAAACTCTAAGAAAATACCTCCAAACCATCCCTCACTTACTACATGACGTCTCATTTGGGAATAAATCCATTCAAGGTACCCCTTGGGTGTAAAACAAAAGGATTTGTTTGTTGATGTGTTAATACAATCACTCAAACACCATTAATTTATTTTCATTCTCCACTCCCTCAAATATTAATGTTCTAGTTTTTCCAAAAAAAATATCACAAAAATATAATAATAATATTTTAAGGATATGTATTTTACCTTATATTATACACACTTCCATCAAATGGGTAAAAAACATATTGTTCACATGTTTGGCGGGCTACCGCCTCACTAAACAATGATTGTTAATTTTTTCCATTACCACCTCCAATGGTAGACATTATGATGGAATCTCTACATATAGATTTTATGTATTATATTTGTTATGTATTTCACATTCTGTAATTATTTTACAACACATATGATTATACATTAAATTTTATGTTAATATGATAATTTCTTTTCATGTAGTGTGGACTACCTCCCACTTAAAGCGCTGTGATTCATTCATACACTACATGGAATGTATTAATGATGGATTTAGTGAGTATATGTAGTATATATGATATAACTAATATAATTAAATAAATATATATATATATATGCATATATGACTTTTAAATTCATTCAATATGACAATTAAAGATAATAATGTTCTTGCGTATATACGGTTTACTCTCTCCATGAACAATGTATTTTGTTTCTTACATATATATTCAATGGATTATTATAGAAATATATAATGACTATAAAATATTTAGAAATCATGGCTTAAATTCTGGAAATCCTTATATACATATAAGAACCAAACATATAACAAGTTACGAAACATGTGAAAAAAGCAGATATTACCCAAAATGAATCCTTAACATTGAATTATTAACATGAGGGTAATATAAACCCATAATAAAACCAACCATGATATTAAATGTAAGAATATTATTACGTAGTATATTTATAATTAATTTAAATTTATTATAAATTAGGATTGAATTAGTATGATCAAATTCAATACAGAAGGTAAGGGGATTTCATTTGAGGCTTTATTTCCCTGAGATACATGCCTTACTCACCACTAACTTCTTATATGTGGTATATACATTAACCATGAATGTATTATATGCCTCCTATAAATAAATAAATTGTTATTTATATAACCATTTAATTAAATTTCTTTCATCGTGGTTATGTTTCAAAAGATACCAACTCAATAATGTAATTATTTTCTCAATTTTCCTGCTTAGAGACACATTCCCTGTTAAAAAAAATTATTTTTATATGAGGCGTATAAAATTTAATTTAAATTTTATAACATGAATATAATAATTTTCATGATATTTTATGCTAAATATAATTTAATTTACCAAAATGATCATATGATTCGAAGTTACTATGTTTTAAGAGTTTATTTAACCAATTTCACAGTTTGTCAATATTTTTTATGATCGTGTTTTTATTGATGAAATATTATGATCAATCATTGAATAATAATCATCAATTTTCTTCTTAGTTGGTTTGTAAGTATGTATTCATATATTAAGGCCATTTTCACTCTATTTATCATTAGATAATTTGGACAGTTCTTTTGAAAAAATATGACCATGCCAATCTATTTGGTTAGAAATATGTGTTCTTTAACAACTATGCATTCTAGAAAGGGATTTCACAAATATTTTAATTATATAATATTATCATTAGAAGTAATTTTTACACTTTTTTTCACTTAAATATCTTTTCAAAGGAATCTTCCTGACACATTCTAGTTGAGGAACTTTTCTAAACATTTTATCATGTAAAAGGAATATTCATTTTAAATCGTACGTCAAGTACGGATTTACCATCTGTCATTTATTTGATGATTCCATTTCATGTTTAAAAGGTTAATTTTTAAGAAACCATTTTTAAAATAGAATTTCAATGATTTTTTTTCCAAATCATTTGCACAATATCTTTTCTGTTTTAAATGTATTAGTCATTGAATGTTATTTTCAAAAGGTTTTCAATATTAAATTCTTTTTTCATAGAGAAAAATATTTTTTTAAATAGTTTTAAATCCCCTATATATGTTATAAAATGAAAAAACAATTTAAAATTATTTTCAATTCATCCAATATAAGATTGCAATTTTAATTTCCTGAAAATGGTTTCCAAAAGATTATATTTATTATGAAAAAAATTTCAAAGGAAAAATATATTTTCCAAAAAGAAATTATTTTAAAATATCATTTAAAATTATTTCCCATGTTTCTTAATAATAGTTGGTGTTACACATTCCTTTATAAGGAAATTATTATAATATTCAATTACTATTATTTCTTTTAATGTTTTATGTTTTATTATATGATGTTTATGAAATCCATTTCTATTTCATGTGTTATATAGTTTTGAATTCTAATTGTTCTCATGTGTTATGTTTTGATGAAATGATTAAGAAATATATTTATTTTAAAATGGTTATGATTTGATTTCATGTTTATAAGACACAATTCATTTCATTGGTAATTATATCATTTTTAATTGTTATTTTTGAAATGTTTGTATGATTTAATGATGATATAGATGACACCAATATCAACCTCAAATGAGTTTGGTAATGATAAATATATTATGAGATCAAATGGTACATAAGAGTGCATATGAACCAAGAAATAAGAGGTTACATGGGGGAAATCCCATGACCAAAACAAGAGGGTACATGGGATGTCATCCCATGACCAAAACAAGAGGGTACATAAAAGGAAATCCCATGCCCAAAATAAGAGGGTACATAGGAGTACATCCCATGCCTGAATCAATAGGGTACATGAGAGGGAATCCCAATCTAGAAGAAAGAACATGGGTGATTATACCAAGCCTAACATGTTATAATAGTATTGGTAGGTATCCTCGTCATAGGATTTTTTATTCATATGTGTCTATCTAAATTCCATGTCCTGGTCATATATTATGCAATCATAGATCATGTTCTTTAAATCCTTGTGATTCATGACATGTAAATAATTTATTCTATGATTAATTTTTATGATTTTTCACATTGATGGTATGATCTTCTAGTAGAAATGGTAAATGTTTCATACCCTTATGTTCTTGATATTCTTGAGCATTTCCATTATATACCCTTAATGAGAATTTAATCTCACTGAATTATTATGTTTCTCTTTAAAATGTTATTATGGAGGGTTTTTAAGTATAAATACTATGGGAGAAGATATTTATAGTAATCATTGATGATATTTAACTGAGTTAGAATATTTTTGTTCCATGTTTTCAAAGGAACTAAACAAATAGAATATTGGGTGTCTATTTGCTTAATGTATAATATATTCCATAAGAGTGAGGTAATTTTAATTTATATCAAGACATATTTTTTATACCAAGCCAAAAAATATACAATATTAATATTATTGGGACAAAAATAAAAAAAATGTGTAAAAAAACAATAAGCACGCCCCTCATCCAGTTTAAATACCACCCCTCACCACCTATTCTACTCAAAAATAAATTCCTCATAAAATGTTTAATTTTTTCTTAATTACATTACCAAGCCTCTTCGTGATGTCCAATACTATATGGTATCACAAAATGAAAAAAACCAAGTTCCTTAAGGAGGTTGTCCAGGAGAAGAATCGAAGAGGAAAAATCCTCTTTCATTTTGTTCAACATTTATTTAAATTTGTTTTTATTATTTTCTTTTCACATAACCGTATCAAAGTGGAATGAAATTTATATTATCTTATAGAAACAATAAATTTATCTTGTTAGTGAAAAATTAGAATATTAAACTATTTTTCATCTAAATTTTATTTTAAAAATTAGAATGCCTTTCGAGATATGCCAATTTACCACCATCATAGACGATAGACATTAAATTTCCATTACCACCTTCAATGATAGTCATAAAACCATTTATATGGTTAAACTAGATTTAGGTAAAAATATTACATGTCAAATAATATTCTATAACAAAAATATTACATTATATTAAATAAAATGATATAAGTTTGTTATGGTCATAAAAATAACAAAATTAAATTATATCATTTTCATTATTGTTTTCGCAAATGAAAAATCCTTACACCAGAAAAAATAATATACAGTATAACATATTATTAAAGAATTTTATTAATAAAATATCATTCATATTATAGAGTTCTCATTCCATTTGATAAGAAAATTCATAATGAACCAACAATGGAAACCATGAGAAGAACAGACACCTAAAAAGATGGAATAAGAATTATTATTAAAAATTGTGTTGAATTTTGTTAAAATATTGTATTATAAGGTAGTATAAATAATAATATAGTTTATTAATAAATTAGTAACACTCTGTAATCAATTATATAATAGGTCTTAAAATGTTTTATATATGAAGAACCTGAGGTGAAGTAATTTTCTTCAAAAATCCTCTTTAAAATTTATATTCATACAAAATTCAAAAGGAATGATTTTATGATGCAAGTATTATTGTTTTTTGATTATGTTCTTGTACTTAGGAATTTTTTATGGTGATTTTTTCAGCCAATATCTACATCTAATGTTTTGGGTTTGTTTATGTTATATGATGACTGTAATGGTTATTCAAAGTGTAACTATGATGGTTTCACCATATAGTAGCCATGTGGGTTACATCATAAGGTATCTATAAGGGTTATAATTTAAGGTAGAAGTGAGGGTTAAAAATAATTTAGTATCTTCAATGGTTATAATATTACATAATTAATTCCCCATGTTACATATATGATTTTATTAATTTTTTTAATTATTATGGAAACTGCTTGTTCTCACAATGTATATGATACTTTGTGGTTGATTAGTATTTTTTTTAAAGAATATTTCCTATGTCGATATGTATTAATAGATTAATGGTTCCTTTCCTTTTTTATGTCCATTATTGATAAAAAAATTTTCACATTCCATGTTTTAAATTTTTATCATTGTTTTTAAGGACTATTATGTGAATAGAAAAATCCAATAAGAATTTTTTGATTATTTTTCAGGAAATAAAACATTTATAATTAATAAAATTTATATTATAAAAAAATTGGATATTATTTTAGTAGTGACACATTATATTATTTTTTTGCATTCTAGATGAATTAACTAGATTCTGTAATGTATAAGGCTGGTTCCTTATAGTAATATTTGACATATACTTATCTTTTTCCTAAAAAATCTATTAGATGATTGTAAAAAAATATGATTGAATATATAGTATACAAATTTGATTAATATAATTCCCTACGAGTAATTAATTACTACAATAAAAATGAGTTGCAAAATTATATTTTTTGTAATGTGGTAAATAATATTCATTCCCTCCAATTTAGCAGCTTGGTTATAATGATATCATTTTAATATAAATTGTTCATTTGTGCTTGGTTCTATTTGAAAAGTAAACTATTGAAAATATTAAATTTTAAAATTGGAAAAACATAAAATATTTTTTTGTTAAATTATACACTAATTCAAAAAATTGTTTCCTCACACTTTGAAAATTTACATTGAAAATAAATTAATGATTGTTCAGAATTTCTTTTTATGAAATTGAAAACATAAATAATTTTGATAAAACATAATTTGAATATGAGGATGTTGGAAATAAGAACGTGACTACAAAAGTTGGATTTCTATTTTGTGAAAATTATTAGTATATTAAATCATAGAAATTGATGAGAAATCTATGTATCATATTTTTTTGAAGTTTGATACAACACATGATCATTAGAAAGATAACTATCAAAGAACAAAATTCATCTGATCGATTTAAATACCTTTTATTTCCCAATATGAAATATAAAATGATAATGTTTTGTGACCAAAATCAATTTAAATGAGTTGAGGTATTATTTTACTATCTAGAAAAACACTTTATAAAATAATCACAACTTATTTATTTCTATTTAATAAGCATAATATCATATTTTGGTTGTGATTCGATCTATCTTCACATCATAGGCTAGGAAATGGAAATTGGTGATGGATTTTTCATGCATGGCTAATTTGAATGAATAAAAAACCAAAATACCATTCCTTTTCCATTAATTTTATAGTAAAAACAAAATGGATTAAACTTCTTAACAATAAACAAAAACAAAAATCCCACTTAATTAATTCCATAAGTAGTCAATCATAAAAAATTTCCAAAATATATCTATTGAAATTCAAAAAGAATAAAATTAGAAGGCATATCACTAAATTACCAGAAAAAAATATTATTAAATTATCCAAATAGAATAAGTTAACTCTTATTATTACATAAAAAATATATTAAAACCATAAACACTATAAAACATTAATGAAAATAATCATGCTTCAGAAAATTAGAAAGAATGTTACTAAATATATCCCTTTAATCAAAATATGTTATAAAAATATAAAATATAACTTAAACCATCAAATAATAGATAAATTTTATGGTCACCAATAAAATACCATAAAAATATTTGTTACTATTATCTCAACATTCAGACCCTATTGTGTATATCTTCCCAAAATTATGTGTTTTCCTGTACATGAAATTTATACAAAATAACATATCTTGTTTAATGAAACTATTCATGACATCCCACAAAATATTTACTAAAGAAGTGATGTAGTACCATCCTTATAAATATCATGATTCTTAGAACCTGATCATAATGCATAAAAAAATCTTGAATACATGTACACATGTTCTTTAATAACTCTACTTTATTTATATTCAATGAAACAAATTTACTTTTCTTATTCCTTGACATCAACATGCATCCAATTGAAAATTTATGTCTCTTCATCATCAGTATTATAACCATTACTTTTATATCCATGCAGATTCTCTTCATGACTTCCCTCATAATATATATTTCTATAATTCCCAAATTTTCTATAATTACAATACACATCACTAAATAATTGATTATGGCGACCATTATTGAAATATTTTAATTTATCTCCAGGAATTTGTTTAATAATATCATTCTTTTTTACTCTGAAAATATCGTTCCATTCCTCTAATAAATTTGATTTTTTTTCTTATCACATTATCAACATTTCATTTTTGTATTCCACAAAAAGAGTTCTCAGCAAACTTTATCCTTATATTAATTTTTGAGTTCGATATATGGTTAATGTGAATGTTGTTAATCATATGTTATGATAACATGTTATGAATAATAAAAATACTCTTCATTATAGTCATTATCCATTTTGGTTACTCATCAAAACATTTTCTATAAAATTCATCATTAACTAAGTTTCTTCTGGTTTTATCGATTGAATAAACCAAAATCATGGTGTGACATACATAGTTCTTTGGGATATAATAAAGAATATTTATTTATAGGATTTATAAATCTCAAAATTTTATCATTACATAATCCTTATATTTATCCTAGGTTATCTATTTTTAAAAACAAATATATTGGATGGTATTCTGTACTTTTACATATCCCCAATGTTAGTTATATGGTTATACTTTCTAATCAATGTTTTCCTAAATCTAGTTCATAAGGAATCATCTATACTTCCCCTGATACCAGTTGTAACAACCCCAGGTCCAGTAACCCATAGGCGGTTATTACTACCATTACATTAGAATATGGTATAAATAATTATGTCCCAACGTACTAATCCTTTTAATAGTATTTGCAAACATGATTCACACCAGAGTATTACATTATATTTAGAATAAAAAAATTGAAGAAAATTTTATTCCATCCAACAAATCATAATATATATATATCTTATTAAATATCATCAAATCATTGGTAGAGAAAAAAATAAGGGTGAGATTAAATTCCCATAAACAACTATATTTTGTGGAATCAATAATGAATCAATGAACTTAATCTATATATAAAGGTAAAATATTAAAACGTGTTCCATTTAATCAATAATATGAGAATTAAATTAATTAACTGATTTTTTTCATAATGAAAAACATCTATAAAATAATGAAAATTGAATTATAAATATTGGGAAATATAAATTATTAGAAAAAATGTATCTTTTACATTAACATCTAAGGTAAATACCAGTAACAAAATGAGTTAATCAACATGTATATAGTTGTATAATACTACCTTAATCAATTCAGCCCATGAGTATTCCAATGCATCGAGGATCTATCTATAACTTAGACACACCCATGTCATATTGTACAAGTAATTTCCCATATATCTAATAGTCTATTTAATTAATAAAAAATATTCCTTATCATCAAATATCCACATTGAATAAAAGATATTTATTGATGAATATTTACAATATTTATCAAATAAAATTTAATGTAAACATTGTTTGTAATAATTGATTAGGGTTTAGGTTATAAACATAACCAAATTAAATATTATGGATATTTCATTATTATGTAATGCCCTATGAAAAAATGATTACAATAAAGTTATTTCTTCAATAGAATGTTTACAATCAAAATATAATGTAATATTGTACAATAACTTTTATCTCTTGAAAATTTTCAATTAAAAACCCCCATAGAGGAAATAATTCAAATTGAAACATTAAATACCATGATGAATGAATAAATAATGATATTACATGTCGTATGGATATTTTATATACTAAATAGAAGTGAAATGGGGCTTAATAACAAATAAGACGCAATGAAATGAAAATTGGGATTTAATCCCTTACCAGGACCATATCATTGATAAAATTAATCTATTATGTGCATATAATGTAAATGAACAAAAAAATGTGTAAATAATTAAAAAGATTATAAAATGTCATATCCCACATATCTATATCATTACCAAGTCATTCAAGTATAATTTAAACACAATGAATGGAAACTATGTCAATTAATCCATTACCAATTTGTATAACGTCGTATCGTATTCCCCATAAAAATTAAATATAATAAAATATTAAATACCATGAAAATTATGATATTCATTATTTGATATATGAAATGTTTTTACACTATAATAAATAAATAATTATTCAATAATTCATATATCAATGAAATTAATGTGAGATGATAAACCCTTAACATTCTCTTATTTGATCTAGAAAATAATTTAACATATTTTATAATGGTTTAAATAATGTTATTAACTAATAAAAATATGGTATTGATATGTATCATATCACATATTATACTATTTCATAATCATATTATCTTTTTATCTTAATATTTTGTTATTAACGTTGTTTTTTGTGTCAACTACTTCATTTTCCAATTCGTATGTTACATGTAAGGCCTAGTGTTTGACTATAGGATATAGATACATAATAACCATAATTATATTTTGTTCATATATTTAATTTTTATTAATTATATAAATATTTATAGTCATTTTTAAATTACAAAATTTGAAAATGAATCATATCATTTGATGGAGACGATAGGTCGTACACACACCCATGAAATGGTATAATTCTTTTATTGTAAAAAGGGTAAGGACGTGGATGGTATATTTACTTTTCCCAAATCAATATTATGAAATTATTATGATATATATCCATTATTTTTACAATTATACACATCCAAATAATTTTTGGATGAAAAATATAGAACACAATTTAGTGGAGATGGTTAGCCATATGAAAGCATGCACAATGCATTCGTTTTTCACAGGATATATCAAAGGAAGAATGTGTATGTACCATAATCATAATAAAATTTCATTATATTGATGATACAATACTTTTTAACTTTATAATTTAAAAAAACATTATATGGTACATGAATAAAAAAAATGAAAGAGTCCGTAAAGATGATTTCCTCTTCTTCGGAGGACTTCTTGTATATCTCTTTTCACAAGATATATTGCTCATATTTTGGAAGTATCATCACCTCTAGAACATAAATAAGGTTTTAAAAAATTTCAATTTGGGGTTTTTGTTGATCTATAATTCTTAATGTGGTGTGAATATGTAAAGGTGGATACACCATCTTATAATTGAGGTGACATGATCTTTTGGAAACAATATAAATGGTAAATTAATATAAATTAAATTTCAATTTTATAAGGCTCAAAAATGTGTTATTTAGAATATAAATTGAGTATGGGAATAAATACTCTCAATAATTCGTTATGATGAATTTTTAAGCCACATTATTACCATTATTAACTTTAACCCTTATTAAATTATTTTAAATCTTACGGTGACAACATGTTGGTTTACTTATTGGGGGTTATTATAGATTAAATAAAATGATAAAATACTTACATTTTAAACCTTATAAAATTAACCTTAATAATATTAATAATTTTGAATATTTTATACCGTTTTATAAAATATTAATTATTATTAAATATAATTAATTTTATTTTATAGCATTTCAATGAAATCTAATCAATTTTTGGATGAAATTAATTATACGAAATTATATTTAATAAAAAAACTATAATATCACATATTTGATATTTCTGTTAATAAAATAACATCTTCATCACTGTTGTGCATGCATTTAAGGCAATTATTTGTTCCCTAAAATATAAAAATACATCACTATGATACATATAATTCATTTATAATCATAATTAATACGGATAATATAATTTAATATCATAACAACCAGATATTGAAGATGATATATTTATTTAAAATAAGATTATTACATTTTTGACTTTTTGAAATCTAAATTGTTATTAGTGTCATCCTCTCTTCCATGCGGAATCCAGAGGTTAAAATTTCAATAAATATATTATTATGGTATAATATAACTCATCAAATAAAATAAGGGAATGTTTTTAGGTCATTTACATACTTCAGTATTTTATTTCTCTCTTTACATTATTTGATTTCCCCTTAATAGTGGTTATAAAAATTTCAGAAGTAAATATTCACATTGGCCAAAAATAAAAGGAATATATTTAAAATTTTTGATCCTTCAGAATCTAAACATTGTATGATCTTTTAAAATTCAAGACACATAAATATTTGAATTTTATTGTTTAAATTTAAACCCGTAAAATTTATTTACAAATAGTTATTTAGAGAAAATCAATTTTAAAATTTAAAATTATTTTATTCTAAATTCTACTATAATATGCATTTTAGAATCAAAATTTAATTACATAAAAATTAACTACTAAAATATAAAACTAATACAAATTTTTTTTGGCTTTTTAAATACTTGGATAATAAAATATTTAATAAATATCAATATTTTTAACAATTAATTAGAAAAGAAATCATTTGAAAAAAATGATGCAAATTCAACCTCATATAATATTTAAAATACACAATAAAAAGGATGATTATTTCTTAATAAAAATTTATGAAAGTGTCAAAATTATTAGTTATAACAAGTGCACCATTTAACGATGTTAAAACTACCTTTATGAATGCATAGTTTTTTATATGTAATGTTTTTTGTTCTTATATTATTTCTGCAAAATATATTGGAATACATTTATTTAATATATTTTATATACATTTCATTATGATCATTCAATAATAGTATTTAATTTCAACATTAATAATTAGTTAGAAAACTATATATTTGATAATGTGGTTAATATTATTAATTCATTTAAAATTGTTGGCCAGTTTGTAATTATCAAACAATAATATATCATTGTTAGTTTATTCTTGGTGTGTCATGGGATATAACATGCTGAATAGATTAAATTTAAAATGATACATACCGTAAAATCATGATTTTTATTGTTATTCATTCATTGAGAATATGATTTAAAATTTTAAAATATGTCAGTGTTTTATGTAGGAATTTCAATATTTATATCGAACTATTTTTTATTATGTTTACATTATTGAAATTTCATTATTTAACAGTCATAAATTCCGATGAATTTTCATATATTAATTTTATTTATTTTTAATACATTTTTTCTTTTAATTATTTACTAAATATTTTCTCAAGATATTTAAAAAATAATTATAGGACACTTAGTATATTTTTCTGTTTGGATGAAAATTATTTATCCTTCATATAAATGTTTAAAATTAATTATTAATTAATATTTTTTGAAATTATTATATTAATATTTAATTTCATTTTAAAAAATTATCAATTTTTTTAAATGGTTCAAAAGAAATATTCATGAAATATTTTGAGTGAGGAAAATTTCTACATTTTTCATAAAACTTTCAATAGATTATTTTCATTTAACATGAACAACACAATCTTACATTGAATAAATAATACCTGATTAATTATTTGAATATTCCCTTATATCATTTCAAATTGATTTTCAATTAAAAAAATTCCATAGTATTTGTGAAATTTATAGATTTCAAATATTTTACTTTATTTTTCTCATGAAATATTATAGTGAATAACATAATGTAATTTTCATCCATTATAACATCCTTTTATTATAATTAATATTAACTAGGTATATTATTCAATGATTCAATTTATTTATTTTCTCTATACGGTTTTTGATTATGTCGATCTAGCCTTTAGGAAATCCATTTCCGATTCAACAAGTTTTTCTATATTGAAATGAGGAAATGTTTATTAGAACAACTCATTTTCCATGGGTTTTTATAAGAAGAAATAATGATATATATAGGAATTTTTTTTACTTTTCATGTTTTTTTATATGACTATTATTTGTGATCTTGAGGTAAACATATTATGGTTATCATTAAGTGATGGTTTTTATTGAAATTATATATCCATCCAATGCATTGGGTAATGTATTATATCTCATTTTATAACTTTGTAAAACTTGTCAAAGTACCCGATCGATGATGGTAATCAACAATATGTATTTGGTATGCAATGGGAAACACGTCAATGT
Source organism: Viscum album (assembly GCA_963277665.1). Taxonomy (NCBI): domain Eukaryota; kingdom Viridiplantae; phylum Streptophyta; class Magnoliopsida; order Santalales; family Viscaceae; genus Viscum; species Viscum album. The sequence continues at coordinate 806,550,946 of OY728127.1, forward strand.
GGTTCGTCCCCAATCATAAACATGTATTTATTGTCGATCTGTTACGATTTAAGAGTCTTAGTAGTAAATATTGGAATATGAATCAGTTTTTATAAATATAATGGTGAATCAATTTTAATACTCTAAAATATGTTTTCTTATTTATTTCTGTTGATTTCTAAATCATATGATTAATTAATTTTGAAATAATATATATTCCTCAAATAATTAATGTTTATTATCAATGCATGATTGGTTATAAACATTTCAATTTATATTCATAATCTTTTACCCTTAGGATTATCTTATTATTTCATATGTTTTTTGATTTATATCTACCATATTAACAATTATTAGTAACATGATCACATCATTTCTTATGATTACTTACCCCAAATTATGAATAATGGTTTTAAGTGGAGTATGCTTATGAAGTGTACAAAATGGGGAGATCATTATCAGATATCATTCATGAAAAATGTTTGTTATGTATTTATTATTTAATTATTCCAACCAAAAACATTCCATGAATATTTATTTGTGAAATGTATTGAATGATCATATAAAAATATCAAATATTTTCATATTAAAAATTGGTGTATCAATAATTATTATCTGATGATAGTTTTAGAAAATTATTGGATATTGTGGTTATAAAAAATTACAAAAAATTCTAGGGGTAATAATTAATATATGTTAATGTCTATATTTTTTAACACCCCAAACATTCCTGGTATGTTTCCCTTTGAATAACAAAATATTGTGCGATGTACGCAACACCGAGTTCACGCGCACCACGACCTATCAAACTAGGTGTTTAAAAAGTGGATATTTATAGTAATAACCACATTTTTAATTTTATATATATCTCATATAATTTTAACATTTATCTATTGTGTTTCATAGGCATAATATAAGGACAAATTTAATTTTTTATATAAAAGAAGTATTGTTTAAAAATATGCAGTTTTCCACCATTTAATGGATAATATTTCTAAATCCAATATTTGAAATTCTTATATATTGAATTTGATGAAATTAAATTCTTCTTTAGAAACGGGTCATAAAAAATTAGCTTTGATAGATTTTTGGTGTTTTCTTGATAACTTTCATATTTTGATGATTAGTGAAGGATATTAAATTTTAATTGAAAAAAACTTTTTTAATCAAAATAATTTATAGTGTTAAATTATTCATTTTAATGGTTTTGAATTATAATAATATTATATTTTTATCTTTTAATCCAATGTTGGTCATTGGACATAATTTCACTTTTAAACCTGACATAAACACATATCAATCTTTTTGATAGTTTGTACTTCTCAAAACCATGCTTTCTAGTTATGACAACAGGAATTAAATTTAAATTAATTAATGAAACATCTATGTTTTCAATTTTTTTTAAATATAAATAATTTTTTGATTCATAATATCAAAATTAGCTTAGGGAGAATTTTTGTATTTTTCTGAAAACATTCAATTTTTAATAAATTGTGAAAAACACTACGTTGTTTTTTAAAAACCGGCTTCTTTTTTAAATATTTTTTTATTTTAATTTATTTTAATTCAAACTAGAGAAATAATATCTATATTAATTCAATTTAGTGAATTGGAGTCATTTTATAATAAAATTAGATGTATAAAATTATATTGAATTTTTTAACATCTTTTACCCACATTCTAGACACGTTAATAAATTTGCATAAAATTTAATTTTACCACTTCTGTGTATTTAATTTTAAAAATCCGGGATACACAATTTTAATCAGTAATTAAAATGTGGTTTAATTAGATGAATGTAATTTTAGATGAATAATATCTTTTGCTTTTTTATTTACCACTATTAAAATTAAAAAGGGTAATTAAAGGTAAAAATGATATTATAATTACCCAAACATATGTCATAATTATAGTGCATAAGTTTATTTTGACCAAAAGTATCCTTAGGAATAAATATGATCCTTTGGTCACCTTGGTTAATATTAGGACATTTATTATTATTTTATTTAAAATTGAATTAAAAGTGTTAAATTGAACTTTTAATAACTAATTTTTTTTTAATATAGGGTTATACATAAGATAGTTTTGACTATAAATATTCTATAGAATGATAAAAATTATTTCCAACATCATGGTAATTTATTTATAATTTGTAGACATTAAATGATTTAATTTATTTATAACACAATAATAATGAATTGATTACCTTATTAATGAACGATTAATATAATTGATATTATAAATACTAAAATAAATGTAAATTGAGACTTTTGATGCATTACAAAAATAATAATAAATTTCCTAATATAATCAATTTTTTTTGTTTCTAGGAAATCAGATTTATATGACTTTCAAAAAATCCAAATACTAAATAATGTCCAATTTGTCAAAAATGAGTATTTAAAACAAATACTATATTATAAAATGTTATAATAATACTAAAAATATATGGTACATCCAAAAAACTTATATAATAATATAGATGTCATTAATGAACCACTTGGGGTTCTCATGGAATTTTATAGTATGATTATTAACCAGATAATATAAAAATAGAATGAGACAGGGTAAATGTTAAAATATTTAACTAAGAGTTAAATCTAAATAATAATGTTTATATGGTAACCTAAACCTATATAAAACCCATTGGTTGAATGTTTTCCGACCCAGTACCACATTAGAAGAGAACTAAATCCATTTGGATCAATTAGAAACCTAATATCATTGTATAATAAAATAATATTTTAAGGTTCTCCTAATGTGACCCTCATCCCTCTTATAAAAGGGTCCTTCCCCCTCTATCAACATTACACCTCAAAGGCCATTTGGTTAGGCCAAAACCTAATAAATAGCCTCCCAAATACCCTCACTTCAACCTAGAGGCCTTAAATTGATTATAAGGCCAACCTAATGAACCCTTTTGATCATATCAAAAGGAAGCACTCGAAGAAGATGTAATAATTTCATCACCTCTTTCAATGTTCTTTTCTTCTTCCACTTCCACTTTATTTTTCAATTACATACTAAAAAAATAACTCCAGTACCATATATATAATATAATGTTATTATAAATATGGTATAACCATAATCATTATTGTATCCATCCTATGAATTACAAAGCCACCATACGTGCGTACGCACGTTTTACCATCTACATGTTGTGGTGTTGTTTGTTATTCAACACTTAATTATTTTGTATGGGAATATTAATGAGTATTATTTATGTAAATAATATATACAACATGTTAATGATTCTATATATCTGATGTTCCATCCAATTACATACTATTTCACCATCAATAGAATGGTATTTGCGATCGTGCGTACGTACCGATTAACATCTCCACGAATGCAATGAGATTCATTCCCCATCATAACAATTCAAGAATAAATATCATTTTATGATTAAAATAATAATTTTTAAGAACATTATATCATTCTGTATGTGAATCAAATACATCCAATCCATAACAAACATTACTTACGTTACAAAACATATAAAGAAAAACGAATCAGTCAACACCCGAAAGAATGATTCTACTGATGAATTATTAAAAAAGTAATATTAAAAGAACATATATGATATCATATTTATTTATATGGTTCTTTTATAATTTAATAAAATTAATTTAACCATTTTACAAGATATTATTACATAACCTTAAATGAGGAATGTACAAGGTAAGTGGGTTTTATCTCACATTTTATTCTCTTGAGATTAATGCTATATTGGACACTATTTCCTTTTGTGGGATGTATGCACTTCCCATGATAGTATTTTTGGTGTAATATAATTTCATTTTTTGGTATTAAAATCTTCATTGAGTAATAATTATTTCATGGGGTGTATGTTTCATTAGTTACAAATTGGAAAGGGAATTTCAAATTTCAATTTCCAGTCATTGGGATTTACGCATAATTCATTGATAATTTTACTCCAATATTAAGTGTGGAAGAAATATTTATTACTTATGTAGTAATTTACACTCCCCATTGTGTGGATATAAATTTGATACACATAATCACTCCATTGATAAATTCTAATTCCATTGATATGAACTTGTGAAGGGAAATCTTAACTCAATTTCCATTCATCGAGTCAAAAAGTCATGTCATTGGTTATGTTTTTTTACAAGAATATGTGTGAATGTCCTCTTATTTAATTATACATAATGTCAATTTATATTGACTATATTTATATTTTTCACAAATAATTAATTCATTGATTTATCCTTAATCTAAGGATACGGTCTTTATAAGGTATATTGTCTCAATTTACATTCCATTGTGATCTCATTGTCATTATGCACCAATTAACTTTTATATGGTGTTTATACTATCCTTTGACATATTATATCATGAATACCTTTATTATCATGATATTATAATGTTTTTATTAGTTTCATTCCTCAATTACTTGCATTCAAGCGTCCCTCATTTGTTTAGGAACTTTTTAACTAAAATATGGTTTTAAATGTTTTAAAGATATATTCTTCTAAATCCTTATCATTAATGTCCATATATTACAAATGGTTTTAAGTATTTATTTATCTGGATAAGAATGTTTTGAAATTAAAATTCATTTAAAAAATTTTCAATGTGCTTTGGGACACATTGATTTAAAAATCTATTTTAAACGACTTCTTAATAAATAATGCGACTTTTAAATGTTTTGAAGAAAAAAATATTTATCTCTAATAGTTTTACTAACTATTTTCATCTCTTTAAATATCATTCATTATATTTTATTCTTTATTTAGGATGTTTTATTATAATACAATATTCCATATTGTATTGAATGAGTAATTTTTGACCGTGGATGTGCTATTTTTATCGCATTCAAGGTTTGTGGTTAAAGTATTGGCATTTTGTATTCTAGTTTTAATACGAATGTTTAGATAATGATTCACCCATTTAATAAGAGGATAGAATTAGACATAGTGTGTGATGTGTGGAGCCCAGTATAGCTCTTCGATGCATCGGTAGGTCTCATGGGACAAACTATTGTCTTGGTATAAGGCCTTCAAAAATGTTATTTTTAGTCTTTAGACGAGGCCTTGAATATGTGGTTATGATGTTTGGAATTATACATTCCATCATTATGAAATTAGCTATTGATATTACATGTGATTATTTGACTTCTATAATATCCATGTGAATAATTAAATGTAATTATTTGATTTATATTTGTCATATTATGCTGAAATTTAAGTTTAAAAGGATTGTGTTTTAGTCTTATACATTTTCTTAAATGATTATGCGTATTTACAAATGTTTAAGCTATATTGTTATCATTACTGATTATATGAGGTCATCCCATTCTATGTTTTATTTTCTCCATGATGTGAAGAAGTATATAATGATTAAGCTGCAGAATAGGATAAGGGATATGAGTGGGTTCAAAGGGGACGCAATGTTGTTTTTCATTATTTCATGATGTAATGTAAAACTTATGTATGTATCTACTACATCCAATGCTACAAAACTAATCGGTCTTTTGAGACATGATCTGTTGTGATCATTCTAATGATATGTAATAATTCAATGAATATCGGTAACTAGGGTTGGGGTATTACAGTTTATATTAGAGGAAGTTTAGTACGAACCATAGAAACTAGATTTAGAACAACCATGATTAGAGAAAATTACCCAAAGATTGACTTTGGGAATTAGTATATACATAACATCTAATATTTATTGGAAATTTAAATATTATGTGGGTTTTTCATCAAATATATCCCTATCTAGATAAGAGAAGTTAGAGGTGGCTCTGGCACAGATGTACCTAGGGGTAAAACCAGAAAACCGCACTTTAAGCTAAACACGAGCGGGAACTGGTGCACGACAATGGTCCTTGCTGCACTCTTGGTTAAGACAATACTAAGGGATATACTTAAGATAATTCACATTTTCTTTACAAAATTATTTGATGGAATTTAATATAAGATGAGAATAAATTACAATGGTTAATGTTAAGGTGTTTAAGATTTAAATTAAGGTGTCATGATATTATCTAAATTATTTTATGACTATTGTTACTCACACAATGCTTTCTGGTTTTAGTCAATGGCTGGATTCCAAGGAAGTCATAGTAACATTGAACATTATGCACATGGTGGATGCGGTGGTGGAAATGAGAAATGAAAAGGAATGTTGATAGGAATAAAAGATATCATGTCCAAGCCTAATCAGTTTTCCAAAAATATGATCAACAATATAAATATTAACCTACTCTCAGACTCAATAACCAAGAGAAAACGGTGAATGATAAGATCTCCTATAGTCGATACCATGGAGAAAAGAAATCTCAATTTCCATCATGTAGGAAATGTGGAAGGAGACACCCGGGAACGTGTGTCAATGATACAAAAAAAATGATTTTTGTATGGTAATGAAGGACATAAAGTAAATAATTGTCGGGGAAAAATGAAGAGTATTATGGAAGAAAACAAAAATGATCCCAAGAATCCATTTACAGTCATTTGTAGTAAATATAATGGACATAGGAATTACCCGAGTCAAATCCATATTCTATAGGATAACCTCATGGTCAATGAAGAGCCTATGTGAAAATAAATGGATAGGAAAATGTTTACAAGTATTAGTGATCTTTGTTGATGCGATTACTTTGGAATACTTTTCTCTTGTATGTGTAACCCTTTTGTTTTTTATGTGAAAATTCTATTCGAGAAAAAATTATCTTTTAATTTTTGGATATTCTTATAAATAACCATTTTGGTTTATATGATCCTTGAATTTGAGGTAATTACAGGTTATTAATTTTTGGGATGAAAATGAGTGGTATGAAATAACAGTTGTGGTTAAATTATATTATGGTTATTTTGAAGAGTTTATCTCATTTTTGTAATGTTATAAAATATATTTTTTGAAAAATTAAAACAAGAAGACTGTGTGAAAACCCGTCACTTCAGAAATAGTAGTGGGAATCAAACCCACAACCATAGTGTGACTGGGATTTATTGCCTACCACTGGATGGCATGAATCCCCTTGTTAGCGTGACTAATTATTTTTAGTTAAATTATTTTATTGATCAATAATAAGATGATATTGGATCTAATTTTTTATAAAATAAATATCCTTAATGTATAAAATTGATTTGGTGATTAATTGATAAATGTTATTCTGGTAGACGTTCGCTCTATTGGGAACACTATATGCCTAATAAAAATAGAATACTGTGGGATTTCATTTGTGGTGTAATGGTGGATTTTTATCTATTTTTTATTGTGAATTTATAGAGATTTGGTTTATTTATGGAAAGGAATAACCTATCCTAGAAAATATATGATTAGATTAATTACTTTTTAATATGAGACTTTAAGAGTAGTCAATGTTATTTGGAGATACAATTTAATGTGGAAGACTACATAATAAAATTCCTATGAGTTTTGGGTTTCAATATAAGTTTGGATTATATGAAGGGGTTTTAAGTGAAATTGTTTATTGAATGACATTTATTGAACATTGGGTATTGATGGTTTAATTTTAGAAATTAATATTAGTATTTCATTATCTAAATGATTATCCTTTTTGGGGATCATCAGATCTTGTAAAAACAATTTTGTTTTTGGTTAATCTCTAAAGAAAAGGGAAATATATAGTTATTCCTTTTTTGAATTAAGTGATTCACTATTAGTTGATTCTCGAACATTAGGTGTGACCAAGTCATCTTTAATTCTCATCGTTTGGACTGAAGTATGAGTTTTTTCGTAGAAATTAGTTAAAGGATCAAGTATATTTTTTCTTTTTATATGAAGAAATTAAATCTTAAACCTTAGGGAAATGATCTTAAACAAAAAAAATTGTTATCCTTATACCTTACGTTATTCTTTATATATTTATGGAATTGAGTCCCTCAGTATTCCATTCACTTATTTGGAATTGATGACCTCAATCTCTCTCTATAAATATTTACATTTTCCTCAAATTATAATTTCCACCAATGTTCTCCTCTTTGAAACCCTAATTTGGTGGTGACTTTTTCATTTCACTTTCCCTCTAATTAAGACTAAATTTTATTAACCCTATTTCTGATGTGGATTTTCCACAAATGAATTTTCTATTATTTCTTAATAAAAATTTAAAATTATTAAGGCATTATTTATAGAAGGATGGAGAAATGTAAAACCCCATGCTTCCACGGTATGTTTCCCTTTGAATATTACAATAGCGTACGATGTACACAACACCGAGTTCAATCGCACCACAACCTAACAATCTATCCATTTAAAAAGAAGTTATGAATAATAATAACCACATTGAAAAATTTATACTTATCTCATATAATTTAAACATTAATCTTTTGTGTTTCTTAGACATAATATAATGAAAAAATAAATTTTTTAGATAAAAGAAGTATTTTTCAAAAAATGATGTTTTTTCGCTTTTTAATGGATAACCCTTTCTAAATACAATATTTGAAACTTGAATATATATATATATATATATTAAATTTAATGAAATTATATTCTTCATTAGTATCGGGTTATAAAAATTTAGTTTGGATAATTATTTGGGGTTTCCCTCATAACATTCATATGTTGATGCATAGTGAAAGATACTAATTTTTTATTGAAAAAAAATTTTTAATCAAAATAATTTATTTTGGTAAATTATAAATTTGAATGGTTTTGAATTATAATTAGATTATATTTTTATCATTTAGTCCAATTTTGGTCATTCTAAGTAATTTCACTTTTAAACCGGGCATAAACATATATCAATATTTTGATAGTTTTTATTTCTCCAAAATATGTGTTCTAGTTATGAAAATAGTAATTACATTTAAATTAATTAATGAAGCTTCTATGTTTTTAATTTGGTAAAATAGAAATAAATTTTAGATTAGGAATATCAAAATTATCTTAGGGTAAATTTTTTGTATTTTACTGAAAATATTTAATTTTTGATGAATAGTTAAAAACATTGAGTTATTTTTTCAAAACCAAATTTTTATTTAAATAATTATTTAATTTATTTAAATTTATTATAAGTCAAAATATATAAACAATACTTATATTATTTCAATTTAATTAATTGGAGTCATTTTAAAAATAAAAATATATTTATAAAATTTTATTGAATTTTTTAATGTATTTTACCCCCTTTCTAGGCACATTAGCAAATTTGCATAAAAAATGTTTTTACCACTTTTTTGAATTGAATTTAAAAACACTGAGAGACACGATTGATATCAATATGTAAAATTTGATTAAATGAGATGAAAATAATGTTTAGTGAATATTAACTTTTCAATTTTATTTACCACCGATAAAAGTAAATAAGGTAATTAATGGAAAAAAAATGATAATATAATTATCCAAACACATGTCATAATTCTATTTCATAAGTGTATTTTGAAAAAAAAATTAACCCTATGAATTAATATAATCCTTTTTTTCCACTTGTTTTATGTTTGGACATTTATTATAATTTTATTTAAATAAGGGCTTAAAATGTTAAATTCAACTTTTAATAAATAATTTTTTTTAATATAGTGTTATACATAAGATAATTTCGACTCTAAATAATTTTTGGAAAGATAAAAAGATTTCGCACATCATGGTATTTTATTTATAATTTTTAGACATTAAATAGTTAAATTAATTTATCACACAATAATTTTGAATTAATTATATTATTAATTAATGATTGAAAATATTCTTATTATAAATATTAAAATTAATGTAAATTTGTAGTTTTGAGGCATTCCACAAATTTTAGAGGTTAATATTACATGATACGGTTGATTCGATTTATTTTGTTCCAAAAAATAATATTTTTAACACTTTCACAAAAACCAAATACTAAATAATGTCAAAATTGACATAAATGAGTTTCTAAAACAAATACTATATTATTAAATTCTATAATAGTCCTAAAAATATATGGATCTACCATAGGACTCATATAATAATATATATTTTATTAATGAACCCCTTGGATCTTTCATGGTATTTTATAATAATATTATTAACCATATAATATAATAATACAGGGAGACATGGTAAATGTTAAAACAATTTAACCAAGAGTTAAATCTAAACGATAAGGTTAATATGGTGACCTAAACCTGTATAAAACCAATTGGTTGAATGGTTTCCAAACTAGACCAACCATAGATTTAAAATAAATTATTTTTGTTCCATTATAATCTGAATATGATTGTATAATAAAATAATATTTCAATGTTTTCCTAAAGTGACCCTCACCTATCTTATAAAAGGGTACTTCCCCTTCTTTCAATATAACACCTCAAAAGCCATTTTTCTCAGGAAAATACTTCTCAAATATCCTCCCAACAACCCTAAATTCAACCTAGAGGCCTTAAATTGATCTTAAATTCATCCTAATAATCCCTTTTGATCAAATAAAATGGATGCACCTGAAGAATAGGTAATAATTTCATCAACTCTTTCAATGTTCTTTTCTTCTTCCACTTCCTCTGTCTTTGTTGTTTCCATACATAAATAATAACTACATAAACTTCTATATAATATAATGTTATTATAAATATGATGCAACCATATTCACCATTCTATTCATCCTATGAATAAAAAAGTCCTCATACATGTGTATGTACGGATTACCGTCTCCATGTCATGGTGTAGTTTGATATTCAACACATAATTATTTTGGATGGGCATAATAATGAGTATAATTGATGTAATTAATAAAAATAACATTTTAAGGATTATTTATATATTATATACCATCCAATCATATATGATTTCTCCATTAATAGAAACTTATTTTTTCCTCGTGCGTACGTACGGAGTACCGTCTCCATGAACGCGATGAGATTCATTCCCCATCGTAACCATTGAATAATAAATATAATTTTATGATTAAACCAATAATGTTTAAGAAGATAATATCAATCTGGATATGAATCAAATACATACTATCCATGACAATCATGACTTATGTTAAAAAACATATAAAGAAAATCGAATCAGTTAACACCCGAAACAATAATACTATTGAAGTATTATTATCAATGAAATATTAAAAGATTTTATATGATATCATATTTATGTATATGGTCACTTTATATTATATAATAAAAATTATTTCAGCATTATACAGGAGGTTAATGTACTGTCAACTAAAGAAAGTACAAGGTAAAGAGTTTTCATCTCACTTTTTATTCCCTTGGGATTAATGCTATATTGGATACTATTTCCTTTTGTGTAGTGTATGTACTGCCCAAGATTGTATTATTGGTGTAATATACTTTAATTTATGGGTATTTAAATATTCATTTTATGATCCTTATTGCATGGGGTGTATGTTTCATAAGTTACCAAATCGGTAAGGGAATTTCAAATTTCAATTTCCACTCATTGGGCTTTACATATATTTCATTGATTATTTTAATACAAGATTATGTGTGGATTCACTATTTATTATTTATGTATTAATTTGCAGTCCCCTTTTGTGGATATACATTTGATACACATAATCACTTCATTGAAAAATTCTCTTTCTATTGATATGAACTTATTAAGGGTAATCTTAATTAAATTTCCATTCATTGAGTTAAACATCCAAGTTATTGGTTTGGTTTTTTTACAAGAATATGTGTGAATTTCCACATGTTGATTTATAAATAATTTCCAATTATATTTAGTGTATTTATATTTTTCACACATAATTGTTTCATTGATGTATCTTTAATCTAAGGTCACGTTCTCTATAAGGGATTTCGTCTCAATTTACATTCCATTGAGACGTCTTTGTCGTTATGAACCAATTCAATTTTATATGGTGTATATACTATCATTTGACATATTATATCATGAATGCCTTTATTATCATGATATTATAATGTTTTGATTATATTTTTCCTCAATTACTTGTATTAAAGTGTCTCTCATTTGGTTCAGAACTCTTTAACTAAAATACCGTTTTAAAGGTTTGAAAGATTTATTCTTCTAAATCCTTCTAATTAATGTACATATTTTAAAAATGGGTTGAAGTATTTATTTATATGGAAATTAATGTATTGAAATTAAAATTTATTTCAAAAATACTCAATGTGGTATGCGACACTTTGATTCCAAAATATATTTTAAATGACTTCTTGATAAATTGTGCGACTTTAATATGTTTTCAAGAAAAAGGGAATATTTCTCTCAAATAGTTTTAATAACTATTTTTATCTATGTCAATATCCTTCATTTTATTTTATTCTTTATTGAGGTTGAATTTTTATAACACAATGTTCCATGTTGTATAGAATGGGTTATGTTTGACTATGGATGTGCTATTTTTATGCCATTCATGGTTTTTGGTTAAATTATTGACATTTTTAGGCTATTTTTAATATGAATGTTTAGATTATGTTTCGCCGATTTCATAAAAGGAATGAATTGGCCTTATTATGTTATGTTTGGAGCCTACTTTAGCTCCTCGATGCATTGTTAGGTCTCATGAGGCAAACTAGTGTCTTGGCACAAGGCCATCAAAAAATGTTATATATAGTCTTAGCATGAGGTCTTGACTATGTGGTTATGATGTCCGTAATTATGCATTCCATCATTATGAAATTCCCTAGTGACATTAAACGAGATTATTTTACTAGTATAATATCCATGTGAATAAGTAAATTGAATTATTTGATTTATATTTTCCATAATGTGCGGAAATTTATGTTTAAAAGGCCTGTGTTTTAGTCTTATGCATTGCCTTAAATATTTATGCTTATTTATGAAATTTTCTTCTATATTGATATCCTTACTATGCATCTAAGCACATCATGTTCTATATTTTATTTTTCATAGGATGTTAATAATTATATCACTATAGACCTTCATGAATAGGCTAAGGGAAATGAGTTTGTTCAAAGTTGACACAATGTTGTTTTTCTTTATTTCATGATTTTTAGTAAAACTTATGTATGTATCTAGTAATTATAAGGATACTAAACTAATCAGTGTTTTGGGACATTACCTCTTGTGATAATGAAAATAATATGTAATAATGCATTGGATCTGGGTAACTAGGGTTGGGTCATTGCATATTTTATTTGAAATAATTTTATGAATCAATTTTCCAAGAAATAAGATTTTATATGGAATATATTGGTAGACATGATTTTGTAAAACATTAATTTAGGTGATAAACCATTGTAAATTGTTATACAACTATATCTCATCCATCATTATAGTGAAAGGTGACATTTTCATTATTGGGCACCTGGTTTGACCCTCTTAAGGGAAAATCATAGGTTAATTAATATTATCATTTCGAGACATTATTAAGGAGTTGCATTTATAAGGACCATGAATGGAATAGTTTAAATTTATGGTGTAATAGATTTAAAAGAACATGACATGATTAAGATATATAGTGAATTATATATCATGAATGATCAATTTGATCAAAAATTAAAAAACTATCCTTATTGGTTTTACTATGGGATTGATGATGAAATAAAATAGATGATTCAGTCACACATATTCTCAAATACTGATGTATTCTATTTTATCATTATTATTGAATTTACATATATCACGAATTTATCTAGGAATTCTAATTCTTATAATATTTTACTAGATATTAATTATAAGAAAAAACCCCAAATTGTATGATGGTCACATATAATGTCTGTTATTCGTCCCCTAATGTTGTTTATGCGAGTATGCTTACTAGAAATACTGTTTTTCTCCCACTAGTTAATTTTATATTTTATTATATTGGTATTGGACTTCTCTATATAAATCCCACATCAATGGACAAGTAATAGAATATTACTTTCATATTATGGATAAACATTTGATATTTTATTAGTGTGATGATAAATATGAAATTATGATAGCAATGAAATATAATTTATGGGTCATGATTCCTTTTAAAAAGGGATAGTTTTATCAGATGGTTGTATGGAAAGAAAACAATGTTGATATTCATATTGTGTGAGAGTTTATTTATTTATTTTTAGAAGATTTTACTACATGTACACTTAATTATTATGTTTAGTTTTCAATATAATCATACATGTTGCTTCACATATTACAAAGATGATTCAATGAATATCAAAAATTGATTTTTTATAATTTAAGAAATACCTCCACGGTAATCTTAATAATGGATTTATTTTTTCATGTGTTTCACTTTGGTGTTCATCGAATAAAATTTATTAATAATGATTGATCAATTTTATGTTTAATTTATTATCAAAAACATAACAATATCACGATCAAGAACAAGTTTACTATACCCATTATTAACGATTTTTTTCAATTATTATTATGTCAATACCTTTCCATTATTAATTTTCTATAAAGAATCTAAAATTTTCATCCCAAAAATAATGACAATACTCAAATATCCTTATGTATGAGTTATGAAGACTTTGAATCTATAGTTTTTCCAGTTAGCCTTTAAATTTTACCTTTTTTATCAAGTAATTAACTGATAATGTTTATAAATAATAACTTTGTCATCACATAGTAGTATTTGTAAATGATATTCTTATATATTCCATGAGAATGGAAGGGTTTGAATATCTCATGATAATTGTACTAAAGTTCCAAAAGAAAGAGTTTTTCATGGAAAATTTCTATAATTCTCAAAATTTTCATCATAATGTTTCATTCATGGGTTATATAATCTCATATGAGGTTATTTTGGATTATCATTGAAAGATGAAAATTATAGAATAATTTCCCAGAACTACAATGGTAATGGATAACCATAATATTCTTGGTTTGGATGGATACTATAGATATTTTATTGATAATATATGACATCACTATAATCTACTAGCCATGTTAAATTTTATGCGATCCATGCACAATTATATATATGAATATGATGAAAATTTCATGGAATTGGGGAGATGATTTTTCTGTTCACATTTCTATATATTACCATATATAAGAGATGAGGTCGTAGTCTAAATATATATATATAAGAGGATAATTTTATGTGTCATCATATAGAATAATATTAATAGAGGTTATGCATCTGGACAATTGATGGTTAATGTGAAAAATTACCCCACTTCTAACATGGATAATATTAATCTATTATTTTCATTATTGTTATATGGTGATTAAATTTATGGGGGGAATCATGATATATATATATTGATCATAAAATATTTTATTACATATTCATTGAAAAGGTGATAAATATATTATATAGAAGAGGGTCAGAGCCGATAAATGAATATTATTTATCAATAAATTACAACATTTAGAACAAAAACAATGTAAGGTATGCTCTAAATCAAAAGGATCACTTTATCTTATCAATGATAAGGATAAAAAAATATCGAATTTATTTTGGTTTTTTAATGAATAGATGTTTGAATATTGAAGGTATTTGAGAAATTATAACTTTTTAATAATGTTTTAAACCATATATTTATGTAACCGTCCATAAAAATAGCTTATTATATGTTTTTTGAATTAGAATTAAAATTTGATATCCATTTCATTTTATAGTTTTAGAGAATTAGGATATACTATTGCAAAGAAAATCCATAAATCATACATGGAATCATATTCTCATTATCCATTTTTTCTCAAAAGAAAACAATTTTAAAATAAAACATTTTTTCTCTTCATGAAATATATTTAATACTTCAATCATGACATCTTCTATGTCCCTAGAAGTATTATGAAATATGAAAAAAATTTATGCTTTGGATGAGAATAAATGCTCTCTAAGGGACATAATGAATGAAAACCATTAATATTGTGAAAAATAATAAATTTGATCCCTAAAAAATAGTCATTTTACCTTGAATAAAAGATAATAATTTCAAAAGGGTCATTATATTACCTTTTTAAAATAAATAATTTCCCTGAAAACTCATAAAAACATATAATTTATAAGTAGGTTATTTAGTATAGAAATATACTAAAATGGAAAAACTATATGGTCGAATTCTATACATTTCACTTATTCATATGAAATAGGCATACAACAAACATCCACACATGTCACTCATACAGAAATAATATAAATATGGACAACATCTATACAAAATTATTTAGAGGTTATAATATACCCCTGCATCATTGGATTTTCATGGAACCACCCAAACATGGTTTACCATGTAACCACAAACCAAATTTGTTTGTACTATTATATAACCATTACACATAAAATGATGCAATTTTAAACTTTTTACTCTTAAAATTTCATTTACAGTCTCAAGAATCCATTACAATTTGTTGAAATAACCAATAAATTTAAAAACTTGTTAAAAACATTTAAAAAGGGAATTTTTGAATCAACATGTCTAAAAAAATTCAACCATATGAGAGAAATTTGGAAATTAAAAGTTTAAAACATACCATATATATAAATAAATCCATAAAAATTTTAAAAAAATGGATAGAAGGATAATCATTTAGACGAATAAATATGGTAATCATATAAAACTATATTTTATTTAAATAGACACTTACCTTGAGTTCACATTTTCAAAAAGTTTATTTATCATCCTGAATAAAAAAATAGTTTAATTATTTAATTTCTTATGATGATTTTTAAATTTTATTACTCCTTTTGGATCAACGTATTCCATGTCATAACAATTTTTTTATTATTTAATTTCACATGAGATGTGTTCATAAAATTTCGTACGTGATTCCAACATTAAATTTATATGATACCTATATCCCATCAACACCAGAATAATATGAACGACAAAACAATAACTATTATACATCAATTTAAATTTTAAATCATACCATTATGTATGGTTATGAAAAATTAATTATGTTATAATCCAGCAGATGATTGGCTGTATGTACGCATGACTAAAAGTTTAATTTCTCGATGTCAATTTTTCAAAGAAGGTACATATGACTTTATATTTCCATAATTATAATAATAATTAATAACATATTAATAAGTATAACATTCTTATATATATGATCTATTTTATTTGATTTTGAAAAAAGAACCACATCTCTTCGTAGAGGTGATAGTCGACATGTACACACTAACAACATTATCAATTTAATGTGAATGGAAAGGTAATAATATAAATAATATGTTATTATTTGATAATGGTAGATATTTTTTTAATATAATTTATATGAATTAATTCCTTCATTGTAATTTTTATTGAGATATGATGATGAAAAATTAATTATATCGGTTCACAGTGCTAATAGTTAACATGTAAACACAAACTATTAATTATTTTTCCATTTGATGGAGATCTAGATGGATATAGGTGATGATATTAAAAAAATAAAATATAAATATATTGAGGAGACAATATTTTTTATATCATCTTGGTTGAAAGAGATTTTATGTAAATGTAAGAAGAAATATAATCTAAGCACTTAATTTAAAATGGAACCTCTTCTTCGTACGATCTCCATTGATTAACACCTTAACACCATTATGACTGATTTCATATTGAATATAAGGACTCCAGAATTTGTGGCAGAATTCATGGAATGAATTTTGGAATAGAATTAAAAAAGAGGTTTTGAAGTGTGATAAAAAGAGAATAAGGGGTTCCCTTTAATAATTGATTTGAGGGTCACTTTCGGAAATCCCAAACCATTAAAATATAATAAGCATATTATTGATCCAAGGACATACAAATAATCTCCAAATGAATAGGGTAATATAGTATCGACAATATATTATCCTCTACGTGATTATTTCTCATTTTTGTATTCATAAATAATTTAATAATATATTAATAAAATAAAATATTATTACTCTCAAATTTGTTAGAGTTAATTTAATTTTACTTTAAATACATCAAGAAAGAGTGGTAATTAGAATATAAATCTTTAACAAATCTGTAGATAAGCTTATAGATTTACCAAAAAAATTGGACAAATTAACTCATCCTAATTATATAAAATTTTATAGTATTAAAATCAGTTATTATATTTATATATTAATTAAATAAAGATCACATTATAATTTAATAATATTTAAAGTTATATCAATATAATTTATAAATTTTTTTAAAAAATAAATAATGAATATAATTTCATTTATAAAAATATAGACATTAATTTTTTTAATATCTTGATTTTTTCATTATGTGAACACAAAAATTATATTAAATACAAAGAGAGTGAAATTTTTTAAATAACATAAACTTTAATAATATATAAATTACGTTCATGTACATGAGTTCATTAAACAACTAAAATTCTATCTCATGATGAAAAGGGATTAAAAATAATTATTAAAAGAATTATACATGTTTAGGTCACATTGTTACACATTTATCTTTGATTTTACCCTTATTTAAAGCTTTTTACTCTTACCATGACAACATGTGTTTTTACACATTTATGGTCAATATAGTTACAAAAAAATAAAAAAATAACCATGAATGAGATGTGGATCAAATTTTAGTACTTATCCCAAAATAATTGACTAGATTTTAGATATATATATATTATATATCATTTAATTAAATATCAATTACTTTAAATATAATTAAGGTAAATTTAAACAGTAGTCATTTTATTTTCTTATAGGCAATAAAAAAACAACATAAATATGATACAATACATATAAAATATAAAAAAAATGTAAAATACATAAATATATTTTGTTTATGACATTAGGTATCACAAAATATATTTTTTTAATATTATTAATATAATATAATTGATATTTTCTTTAATTAAACAATTATTCCTTCAACATTCAATTATCCTACAATTTATTTTTTTCTTACAAAAACATAAAAATAAATTACCCTATTGAATATAGAAAGTTTAGATTAAAAAATTTCTATTTATATATTTACAGTTCAACTATATATCCTCATATTAAAAACATATCAACTATTATAAAAAATAGTGTGAATAAATTAGATTTTCTTGGAATAAAAAAATATAAATTCATTAAAGTCATCTAAGTGGATCCATTAGCTCAAAAAATAATCCGAAGGATAATTTTGGTCGATAATTAATCATCCAATAATATTTTGGCATGTTTTTGGGTAATTTTATAATATTTATAATAATATTTTTACCCTCAATTACCTGATTTACATTTTACCACGGTAATAAAAATTACCAATCTTACTATTCATATTTTTTACCAAAATAAAAGGAAACAGTATTTTAAATTAAGACCTTATAATTTCAAATATTTATTATATTTTTTGAAATTAAAAACACATAATCGGATAAAATTTATTTTAAAATAATCATGTATACATGGTGAGAAAAAAGGTTATTAATGTGAAAACATTCCTAATATTGAAATATTTTTATATCCAATTTCAATTTGAAATTGATTCCAATGACCTAAATTCGATTTAATGATAAAATTTTTATCAATTTAAAATATAAATAAAATAAAATTTATAGTTTATAACTATAAATTATATAGATGTAAAATATTTTTTCAATTAAAATAGATTACTTTTCATTATTCATCAAAACATAAAACTTGTGAGAAAAATACCAAAAATTAAACCAAAGTACATTTTAATACTTCCATATAATAGATAAATTTTATTTTGTCAAAAATAATTTATAAAAGGGTAAAAATAAGATTTCAAACAAATGAATCATCAAAAGGAAGTAATTCTATCTTTTTATAAAACTACTTCTCTTATATGTAAAAATCGATATGTTCTTATATCATGTATATAAATTAGATAATTTGGGTTTTTAAATTTTTTATTGAATATAGAATATATATATATATATTAAATTAAAATAATACAACTATTTTTTTTCTATCTACTGGTTTAAAACACACATGTACAAATTTAGATTTTTATCAGAAAAACAATTTTTTTAATTTATAATTAAAAATTTATGAAAAAAATAATAATATATATAAATTTAAACTATATTTTCATAATTATGTTAATATTTTCTACTCCATACAATCTAAATTATATGCTCTAATGGTATACTTTAAATAATATTATTTAGTTTCCCATTTAAATTCGATGTTGCATATCATTTACAGAATCAAACTTATTATTTGTTTTTAAAAACACATGATGTTACATTTTACAACATTTAATTAATTGATTCCTTTCAATTTGAACTCAGGATTGAAAACTATGGGTTCAAATTTTCAAAATACTATTATTGAAATCCCGCCTTTGAAAAAAGAATCAATTACAAAGAAACATTAATATAAATAAAGGGAAGAGCGAAGGTCAACTATGATAAAACTAAATATGGTTCGATGTAGGAAAAAGTGTATTTTGATTTGAAATCAAGCCATCATGTTTTAATCGATATAGATGGGGAATATAGTCATTACAAATTTATCAATCATAAAACCTTAAATCATTAATTTGTTAAATGTTCACTAATTTAATTGTATAAAATGTAAAAGAAATATGTTTTGGTATTAATATACTATTAATTGTTTTTATGATTTAATATATTTCCATGAATAATAACATGAATATATATACTTACTATACAATTACAATTTTTTCCTTTAAACAATTTCTACAACAAACTCATTTTCTTCTCATAATGATGAGTATTTGACATGAAATTTTCACTCCTAATGCACTAGAATCAACATCTATTGAATCACATAATACAAAAAAGTAATTATCAATTTATATAATACTGAAACATAAAAATACCAAAATGGATAGGATAATGGAATTTAATTCTATAAATGTAATAAACTGATATATGAATAAAATATACTTTTAAACTCCAATTTTTAAAAATATTGAAGATTCAATAAATAACTATATATAAAAATTAATGAGAAAATTTATAGAAAAATATTGAAACCCCAAAATAATTTGATCACATAGATTTCAAATATAGTATTATAATTTATCACCAAATAACATCAAGGATTCGTAATATATTATAACACAAATGTAATTTCCTAAATCACAAAATATTTATGTATTCTATAACATTCAATAAATTACAAAAAAAATGGTAAAATAATTTTTCCTAAAAAATAAAATAAAATCATTATTGTTTTAATAAAATCACATTGTATTCTCATTACCTTGATCATCTAATGTTCCAAAAAATATTGAATGTCTTCTGAAATAACATTAATCACATAATCACAAAATAATTTTACAATCCCAAGTTTAACTATTCGATAAAACATATGTTACAAAAATAATATTATTACTCATCCATAAAATCGTTTAACTAAAAAATATAAATTCAAACATACAAGGAATTCACATAGTTCGGTGGTAGAAAATTTACCCTCATCGCCCTTTAGTTGTCAGTGTGAATCTAATAGGAATGTCAGATGCGATGGGTATTCAACTATCATATGGGTTGTCATTTTTCTAAAACAATATTATTTTTATATCATCTAAAATACATGATCCAATATTAAAAAAAATAACCATACCATTTTTATCCTCAAATATTGTCTTATAAAATATTTTCATCCAAAAATATTACAACCACTAATTTCAAAAAAATGGCTCTTTCTAAGAAAACCTATATTCCCCTTAAAATTACCTAACTGAATGACTCAAAAGGGTTAATAAAATAATGAACTTATAGTAAATCATAATATTATAAAACTATTATGATATCCCATACTCTTAATAAAATGTCATAATCTACAAATTTTCCTAAACATTTCCTTCATACCAACTTTAAGGACCCACATATAGACCAAACTAACACTATTATTTTTGAACTAGAAATATCATTTAAGGACCTCTTCAGTTTACAATTTTTTATAATTGGAAAAATCATCAGACAAATAAAACCAATACATTTCATGTGGACTCATATTCCCATTATCCATTTCTTTACTAAATTAAATCATTATAAATTAAAACAAGTTTTCATTTGAAGAAATATATTCATTAATTCCACTATGGAAACTTCTTTGTCCATACATATCTTAATACCTATGATAAAATTTTAAGAACATGGGTGACATGAACATATTAGTATGGGACATAAATAATTTAATCTATTAGTCTAGTAAAAACCCATAAAAATAATGTCAGTTTTTTTATTTTTATTAAAGGATATTAATGTCAAAAATATCATGACATTACGTTTTGAAAATCAAACATTTTCTAGGTAATATCACAATAAAATATATAATATATAAGTAAGAAACTTACGAAAAAATAATAATAAAAAGGAATAACCATAAGGTCGACATCCATACATGTCACTCTCACAAATGTAATATCCATAAAACCATCATCCATACATATAATTCTTAAAAATTGAATAGCCATACGTTCAACTTCATTACCTAATGAATTGGAGGTTATAATGTGACCACCCATATTTAGGTTATCACACAACCTCCCACAATTGTTTTATCATGTAAACACCTAGGAAATGTTTAAGTACAATTATATAATAATAGATTATTTTTTTCATGAAATCTTTTAATTTTCACTATTAAAATTTCATTTAAATTCATTGGAAAACATATATTGTTATTGAAATCAGAAATCCATTTTCAAAATCAATTGAAAAAATTTTAAAAATATATTTTTGAATCAATTTTTTCCATATCATATTGAATAATTTAAGATAAATTAAAAATTAAATGTTTTAAAACTGTAATGGAAAAATAAATAATTATCTAAAACCAATTTTTTAGAACCTATAAAATATTAGTAATATTTTATAAGAGTAAATATTTAAAAAATTAATAATAAATTTTTTAGAGTCCCTTACCTTGAGTTCTAATCCTCATGTAAAGTCTATATATTCTGGGATAATAATAATTGGGTTATAATTTACATTGTTCTGATCAGTTTTATTATTTATCATTCATTTTATATCACTTGTTACCATGTTGTAACAATTAGTTAATTATTTAAATCTATGTTAGACATATTGATGATATTTGGTACATGAGTCCCAAATGACATTGGTATGATGTCAACATTCCATCATATATATAATAATATTAAGGAAATAATTATCAAATTAATACATATATTTTACTTTTATATTAAACCATTAGGTAAGATTATGACCAATGAACTACAATATAATCATGGAGGCGATTAGTGGTGTGTATGATGAGTAATGTTTTCTTTTATCATTGATCATTAGGGAATAAAGGTATGAATTACTTTATATTTCTAGAATGATAATAAAATAATTAATTTAATATGAATAATCTAAATATAATTATATATAATATATGTGATGGGGTGATTAAAAATGAATGATACTGCTTTATGGAGGTGATTGTTCACACATACAAATGAATGACGTTGTCATTTACATGTGTATGGATTGGTAAGAAAATATATGATATATTATTATTAAATAATGAAAAATATGACATGAATATTATCAATAAACATTAATTACATAATTTAAACCATTATTTATAGACGATTATTAAAACAATTTAAATTACTTATTGAGGTGATATATTTTATTTATGTACGAATGAATAATTTTTTTGATTTTGATGGGAAACAAGATTGATATATGTGATAAAATTTACATAATAAAATAAATGTATATTGAGGATAATTAATTTATTGTGTAATTATGGTTAAAGTAGATTTTATGGATGTGGATGATGAAATAATATAGAAACAGTTAATAAAAAATTATTTCTTTCTTTGAATGATCTCCTTTGATTAACATATTAACACCCCCATGAAGGGTATTCAAATTAAAATAAGGCATATAGAATGTGGTGAGGGATTATAGTAAGAGATTTATGTATATACTAGCATATCCAAACAATTTTTTATGTGTGGAGAAATGATATGAAGGGGTGGCCATTCATAATTCAAGTGATGTACACTATTTAAAATAAAAAAATAAAAAAATATAATAAATATATTATATATCCATAGACATAAAAATAATCTATAAATGTATAGGGAAGAAAATCTAGAAAATATATTATCCATTAGGGAATTATTTAATTTTTTTTATTTTTTATGAATTTAATAATATATTAATTCAAATAAAAATCATTATTTTCCAATTTGATAATATTCAACTAATTTGACATTATATAAATCATGAATATGTTTAAATTCAAATATAAATCCTTAAAAATAATTATTATGACTTATATATCTATAAACATATACATACACATTAAATCTTAAAAAATATATGAAAATTAATATTATTAAAATCATTTATTTTATTTTTATAATTATTAAATAGATGTTGTTTTAGCATTGGTGAATATTTTAAGATAAATGTAGATCTTCAAAAAATTATAACATATCTATTAAGAAAAAATTTTCATTTAGATCAAAATAGAAAATTTTTTCATTAGTATCTTGATTAATTCCATATTTCAAGACATAAAATATAATAAAAACAAATAGATTGACATTTTGAAAATATCATTGACATAAAATTTGTCAAAGTTCTTTACATGGAATAGTTTCCATTAAATAACTTCAATTATATTTTAATGTGATTGTTGGGTAATATATTTATCCAATATTATTTATATTTCATTAGGCCCGATTCATACACTTATCTTTTGGTTTTAACCCTTATTTATATGTTTTAAATCTTCCCCTGAGAACATAAGATTTTACATATTAAAGGTTAATATAGTAACAATAAATTGAAAAAAGACTGATAATTGTATCATGGATGAAATTTTAGTTATTATCCCAATCAGTAGGTTTAATATTACATTTATATATATTTTATTTCATATATGAAATTATTATTTATTTTAAAATATCTTTACTATTAATTTTTATATTATTCCATATTTATTCTTATATAAATAAAAAATAGAAAATATAAATTGAAAACAAGAATTAAAAAATTTCAATAACATGTTTTATCCTCTAATACTATTATTGAATGAAATTAACTCACTCAAATTATATTTATATTATTTTTTCAGTATAATTTTTTTGATATTCCTTTTAGTTATTCGTTTACTACATCATCCTTGTATAATCCTTGAATGAATTTATTTATTCCTTAAAATTCAATCTAAATTTTCATGATGAAGATAAAAAATTAATATTTAAATAGATTTTTTATATTTGAAAATATCCTTTATATTAACCAATATTAAAAATATCTCACTTATTAAAAACAAAGGTGTTAAAAAAATTGAATTTTTATTGAAAAAAATATTATAAATGGATTGTAGTCATCCAAGTGGCTCCATTAGCTCTAAAAAATGGTCCAATGATTTCTATAGTCAAATATCACTCATCTAATAATATTTGGACACGATTTAGTGTAATTATATAATATTTATAATATTGTTTTTACCCATAATTACCTGATTTACTATTTACTATGTTAATAAAAAATATCAAAGTTACTATTCTAATTTTGTCCAAAAATAAGAGGAAACTAATTAATAAAATTTTAACATCTAATTAAAAATATGGAATCCATTTTTACATATTCAAATAACATTATGTTATGAAATTTATTTTAATGTAATCTCATTGGAGAGGTTTGAAAATAGTTTATTAAAGGAAAAGCACTCCGAATATAGAAATTATTTTATATCAAATTTCAATTTTAAATTGATCCCAATTACCAAAAATGGATTAAATGATAAAAAATTTATATAAATAAACATTAAAACCAATAATAATTTTTAAATAACAATACAAATTATTTAGATGAAGAATTTTTTATCATTTAAAAGGTTGTTTTTTTATTATTCATCAAAACAAGAACATTATAAGAAGATATTAAAAACTTAACCAAAGTAAATATTTCTACTCCTATTTCAATGAATAAGAATATTTTTTAAAATATAATTTTTTTAATTTGTCAAAAATTTTATTAATAACATGTGATTCATCCAAATGAGGTAAATGTTTCTTTATAGAAAAATATTTCTTTTAACTATAAAATAGGATTTGTTATTATATCCTTTTTATATAACACATATTATGTATTTTAAAAATTATATTTACCCTGAAATAAATATTTCAATAATATAATCCAATAATTTTAATTTTTGTATTAATTCGAGTAAAACATACTTGCATGCATTTAGATATATTTTTCAGAAAAAATTTTTCTTTTTATTTGTAATTAATTGGTAATCAAATTATTAATTATTAATACATGTGTAAACAATTTATTCATAACTTATTTAATTATGTTCATTCCCTCCAATCTATTGGATTGGTTTTAATGGTTATTATTAAATAAAAATATTTAGTTTTTTATTCAGGCTTGTTGTGGAATATCATGTACACTATCTAACATAATATTTATCTTTTAAAAACTATGGTTGATACAATCTATCGATGTGATTTTTAAAGTGGTAAAAATGGAATATTTAGAGGTACACAAGATGAAAAATGTTCCTTCAGTTTTCTTTCATTGTGATTTAATGACATGGTTCATTAAACATGATTGTGTTCCGTTCATAATATATTTTAATAATAAGTTATTATATGAATCTCACAGTTCTTCATTCCCAATTTATATAGAAATTATTAAGATGTGTTGATATCTAAAAGAGAATGTTTTATAGCAGCCATTGACAAGATATATCTAAGAATATATACATCTCTTAATAGTATATCCAAATATTAAGGCTAAAATAAATATTTCTCAATGATGGTTACCAAAATAACCCATTCCATAAGTGAAATGGAAAAACATCACCATGGATTTTTCTAGTGAACTACCCTAAAAATCTAAAAATAATAATTTAATTGGTTTTTTTCTACCACAATACTAATATAGAAAATAAAATTTACATTAGTGAATATTTCTGTAATGACTTAGATTATCTCTGATTTCATTTTTTTAAATTAATTGCGAAAATTATGAGACCACGCGCTGAGACAATCTATGATTCTGAGGCATAGTGTCCATAGGGTAGTTCATTCAAAAAAATTATTATTTTTATTTCAAACAAGATAGGGTTTCATTAAAAAGTAGTATAAATCCATAACGGTTGTCAGGATAAAAAATTTAAGGGAATTGTTGCATTCAAAACTACAACATTACCTTAGGGAGGGACTAATAGTGATGAGTGTCAGTCGAGGTTGAATGGTAGTTTTTTGGATGTAATCATCTTTAAAATATTAAATAAAAATACTTTATTGGACAATGTGATGTTTTTATTAAATTTAACCAATTTTCAAGAGTCCAGGTTTGTCATCATAAACATGTAATTCCTATGAATAGTGATGGAGAAGCTCCATAAAATGAACACCAGTGGATGAGCGATCAACAACGATGAATTTGATATCAGAACATTGATCAAAGAGATATTGGTCAACGAATGAGGATTCAACTCTTTCTATCATCAATGATCAATCCAAACTCCAAGAAGGTCATTACTTCCTTGCGGTTATTTCTTTATTCTTAATTTCAATGATGAATGTGGATCAACCAATGAACATGTTGATCCACTGTTCGGTCATTCTTGAGGGATGGATAATTTCATCCATTAAAAATGTAGAGATATAAAATATCCATGATTACAAAAATATATTTTCATCATTCTTATAGAATAGATGGGGGATATAATGAACAATAACCACGGTTTGTTCCTTTGGTTCTTCCTTGTGCTTCCCCTTGATGTTATCTACCTTCATTGTGTCCCTTTTGTTTTATGAATTATTTTTTCCGACTATGTACACGAAAAAACATTATATAGGGAAATTAATATTACATGTGTCATATAGGGTTTTGGGTGTTCTCATGTCATTCTTGAGTTATCTCATCAAGAATAATCTATTTATCATTGTTCATCTTGATCTATTTTAGGATTCCTACACGTAGACAACCATCCATGATTCTGATGCATGATCACGAGGATGATTCTATTAGTGATTTAAAATTGTTACATGAACTAGTATTTGAGATAGCACCATTGGGCGGTGTACTAGTGGAAACACCACCCATTGAGGAATAGTTCATATAAGCTCTATTGGTAGAGGTTTCATGTTGGTGGACTGTATTTCATAAGATACAACGGAAGTGACCTCCTAAGATTTATAGTGAGATAGACGCACAGGTAGCTGAGGATTGGATGGTGGTAGTTAAAAATTTCTTCCACCTTGTTAGGATGCCTTATTACACAATGGTAGTTCTATCAACAAGTCTTCTTCATGGTGCAATGAGTTGATGGTGGAACATAGTGATCCAGACAAATGACAAGATGAATCTCTTGGTAATACATTAGGTACCTCTTGAGGGAGGATTTCATTATTTTGAAATTACACTCAGTGTGCGATTAGGACCTCCTGCATCTTCAACAAGGAAGTTTGATAGTAGCAGAGTACTCGAAAATATTTACAAAATGTTCTCTCTACTCAATAGATATGGTGTGAGACATGTTCTTCATGGTTCATACCATCGAGCATTGGATACTTCGAGAGATTAGGTAATCCAATATATAAATTAGAATCCCTACTTATGATGGTGTAACAGAGTGATCTCTTCTAGTTGAGTGCTTTCTATTAGAGCAGACTCCACTAGTGGGATCTACTAGAAGGGAGAAGGTAGCCGAGTCTTCAACGATGATTAGATGACACTAGAAACAAGTTTCCAAGAATGAAAATCACACTAGTGGATTACCCAAGATACATGATCAGTGGTTTGGGGATCCTAATATGGTGTGGGTCAATTATAGGAAATATTGTGCTACTCATGTAGTGGTCGGGTAAATCTGGCTTGAGATTTCCAAACTCACCGTACATAGGATCAGTAGATGCGTAATGGACTGCTGGGGCTTTGGAGAAGGTAGGATTTGGGTGGTCTATTGTTAATTCCATCAAGAGGTCATGGAAAAGGAGTAGATAGGGAAGAAGAAGGTGGGTGGGGGTTCTACATACAACCACCACCACCCCCAAGTGGTATACTATGGGCTTATCGAGATTCTAGATAGGGACGATGCAAGATTCAGGAGATGGAGGCTTAGGACCCCAGTTCTCTAGAGATTTTTACTAGTACAAACTATGTATTTTCAACCATATTTTCAGTTTTCATATGAACAGGTTTCAATCATTCATTTCTCACTACAACCCATGTCTGATACTTGGAGAGTCCAGTGTAATTTTTTACTCGATTTGTATGATTATAGTCTCCCTTAGGGGTAGATTACATGATCAAAAATTCATTTTGAAATACGGATATTACTCATAGAGGAGGGAGTTTAATTTGGGATATATTTGTAGTGTCATCAAGGCATTATGATGTCATTCTCAGTGAGGAATGGTTATCCAAAATAAATTCCCATATTAACTCTTATCAGTTTAGACTATGGTGTTTCCATAGAGATGGGACTAATGATTCCATTACCTATGAAAACAAAACACTTTCATCATAGGAAGGACTCACACATAGGGGGTGTAGCCAATTACACATTAGTTCTGTAGCTGGACCCTCAGTGTAGTGGAAGGGATGATTCCTAAAAATCCAATATTGGTGGAAAAATATGGGAACGTCAATACGAAGGATGTGCATTGATTAATTTCTTATAAGGAGGTATATTTATGCATTTATCTATACCCCAGTATAGTTCTAATATCTACAACTACAAATTAGATGGCTCCCATGGAGATTTGTGATTGGAGTGTATAACTATAGGACTTGCAAGGGAATGGATTTTGGAGACCCAAAATTTTACCAAAGGAGGACCCAGTTTTGTTTTCCAAGAAGTAATAAAGGAGATTGAGAATATGTATTGTCTTTGGGGACCTGAACCATGTGAACATGAAGAATATGTATCCACTACTGGGGATTGATTACCTCTTCGAAATGCTAATGGGAGGGAGGTGGTTCATGAAGATATACCTCATATAATTATATCACCAACTTTGAGTATGGGATGGGGACATCCTGAACACGGTTATCAAAATTTTTTATGACCTCTATGAGTACTTTGTGATGTCATTTGGTGTGAAAAAATCACCAAAAGAGATTACGAGACTCATGAACATGATCTTCTAGCCATATATAGAACAGTTTGTCATGGTCATCCTGGATAGTATTCTACTGTACTCAGTGTCTTAGGATGAGAATGAGAAACACTTGAGGATGGTCCTGGACACACTCTGAGCATTATGGGAATCTCTCAATTTTTTTGGATTCGAGAGGTACACTTTAGGGGACACTTCATTTCATATGATGGAGTTGAATTGGATCCAGCTGATATAGTGGTAGTGCTTACATAGGATCCACCTCAGAGTGATACTGAAGTGTGGGGTTTCCTTGGGATGGTTGGGTACTATCAGTGTTTTTTAATCAAATTTTATAGAGCTAAAACTTCCTTGAGAGCATTTATGTGCATATAGAAACCATTCATCTATACACATAAGTGAAATTAGAATTTATAGCAACTAAGGCAGTGATTAACGAGTGTTTATATCATGAGATTTATAGAGGATGGGGTTGAGTACATGGATTTGTGTGATGCATTAGGGACCATGGTTGGTTATGTCCTGATACAAGGGTAATTGGTCATTGACAATAGTTATGGTATGTTGAGACCACATGAGCAGAATAATGTAACACATAACATTGAATTGGTAGTTGTAGTCTTCGCCTTGAATATGAGGCGACACTACCTTATGGGAGACCATTTTATAATATACTATAAACAAAAAAGTCTCTAGTATAAATTATATAATAATGATTTCATATTTTGACAGAGGAAATGGCTAGAGTTCCTCTAGAACTATGAAATTTAGATTATCTATATTCCATGGAATTGGAACATAGAGGCAGCAAATCTCAAAAAGAGATCTATTTTTCAATTAATGCGCATGGGATCATAGACTTTGGATGTTTTTCAGATATCCTACCTGCATAGAGATGGAATAGATAAGCTATAGTCCATTGTAGTCACCCTCTTCTATTATTGTTCATCAAGGAGGCATAGCTCGGGGACACCGAGTGTGAGACCGTGCATGATCAGATGTCTATAGGGAATACCCCAGAAAGATATTCTAAAGGTGTGGAGCATTTTTTTCTATTTAGAGGTGGCACAATAGTACTAGTGATGTTGGGGGAGGAGTTCATTAGAGTGTTCATTAATTCCCCATTAGAAGTACATCCAGGATTGGAAAAGATATATCACTACCTCTAATGTCAGTTTTTCTAGATGTTGATGAAGAATGTAGTTCTAGAGTTTGTTTCATGATGCCTCACATGCTAGTAAGTTAAGTTTGAGCACCGGGTTCCAGTAGGCTTGTCCCAACCACTTGATGTTCTATAGTGGATGTGGGATGGGATATCAATGTACATTGTAATGGGTTTACCATGCATGTCTTGGGGACATGATACCATCTGGGTGATAGTTGAATGAATAACCATGTCGTCCCAATTCCTATAGATTTTGAAGTAGAGTTTAGTGGAGTTCCTAGGAAGCCTCTATGAATAAGATATAGTACAAACCATTGTATTCCCACCAATGGTAGTCTTGAATCATGATTCTCTTTTTACATCTCGTTTTTGGAATGGATTGTAGGAGGAATTTGGGACTCATCTACAATTTAGAACATCATTTAATCCCAAGACGGATGGCTAGATGGAGAGGACAATTCAGGTTATTGAGGACATGTTATGTCCTTACATCCCAGTCATTGGTCATATATGGTAGGATCACCTACCATAGTTTTATGTTGTATACAAAAAAATACCCCAAGGACATTGTTATGGAACAATTAGAGGCCTTGTATGGGAGATCATGAAGGTAACCACTTTTCAAGATTAACCCAAGAGATTCAGCACTCAGGGGTCTAGAGTTGGGGTAGGGTACTACAGAGATGGTGTAGGTCATCCATAAGTTGAGGAAGAAAATAAAAACCTATCATATTTCATACGATGACCGGTGATAGAGGCACATGGAGTTTCAGGAGGGGGACCAATTTTTTATTCGAGTCTGTACTCAAAGAGGACTGTTGATATTTAGTCAGGGTGTAATCTTATCTAATATATTCATCAGCACTTTCCATACACTAACTAGTGTTGGTGAGGTGGCATACATCCTAGATCAACCCACACAGATGCACCGAGTTATTGATGTATTCCACATGACCTATAAATGTCGTTATGAGAGTGATCCATCACACATCATTGACTAGGGAGAGTAGAACATTGACAATGGGAGACTTTTTCAGAGAACCTATTGTAGATTGGGGATCAGTAAGACATGAACCTTCATTAATGGTTAATACCTTTGGTAAAAGTTTGGTGGCAGAACAAGAATCTCTTGGAGAATGGACTTGGGAGTTGAAGGCTCATATTTTTTCCCAGTACACACATCTTTTTTTTTGGATTCGCCATTTTTTCAACTTTTGGGGATGTAAATCCCTAGGGATGGGAATGTAATGATTCATATTTTCTCTGTTTTTATTTTAATAATTTTATTGGGAAAATTATCAAACAATGAGTCGAGATGGCGTATGATTCCGAGGACTGGTGTTCTTGTGATATTTTATTGAAAAATGTTACATTTTTAATAGCGCGCATTAGTGGGATACCTAAAAAATAGGACTAAATCTTAAAAGGATTCTGGAATAAGAAATTTTAGGGAACTGTTATTTTTAATACAATGTATTTAACGTACATAGTTTTTAACCTCCACTGATATGGGATGACTGTGAAATTTATTTTTTGGAAACAACAATGAATAAAATATTTAATAAAAAATTATTTAATGTTGTATTGGTTTATTTTAATTATAAACTATTTTCAGGAATCCAGGGTAATCTTCGTAACCCTATAATTCCTTGGAAAAGTGAAGGAGACACTCCCTCCACTAAATGTCAATGGTTCTAGGATCAACACTAACGAATGTGAGATCAGAACATCAATCAAAGATGGATGGATCAACAAATTATGACGTAGCTCCCCCATACATCAATAATTGATCCAACCTCTATATTGGTAATTTATTCTTTGTGATTTTTTCCTCGTTCATAAATTTAATAATGAAGGCAGACTGACCAATGAACAGATCAATCTGTGGTTCTTTAATTTATGCAAGATAGTTAAAATTAATGTTTAAAAAAAGATATATAAAATATAATGGATTTCATAATATTATATTCTTCATTCTTATATAATGTATGAAGGATGGAATAAAGAACAATTTAGTCTTGTTCCTCTGGTTGTTCATTGTGATTTACTCCCTCTCGATATTCTCTATGTTCATAATGTTCTTCGTGGTCAATGAACGAGTGATTGTTTCACCTTTGATTCATAGTGAATCAATCTAAGATCGAATATCCGACCTCATGATAGCACGTCTAAGGTGAGACAATGATTTCACTGGATGAATTGAATTGATATGAGAGATATCTCATTTCAAATTATTTTCATCAGAATGGATCATGATGATGATCCATACCTAGGTCAGTAATGAACGTTCCCTGATGATCACAGGTGTACCTTGTTTTTGAAATATGGAGCACCAGAGGTGAACCGCTGGCCTGAGGAAGGGGACACTGGCGTTCCAATGGCCGAGCTGTGTCTGTAGAAACTGCATGATCATAGCGGGACCTTTTGACCCACATCAGTGGGAACAAGTTTCTGTTAGAGGTTGCAGTGTAGACCATGAAATGCAGTGATGTGTTCCACATCGACCAATCAAGAATGCGTAAAGGGCATGCTAATTGCAGCGATGAGGAGAGCATGTATGCACGGGGGCTAGATCTAGTGGATTTGATCCACTTCAGCGGATGAGAGGGCCAAGTCTGGTGGGCCAGTGGGCCGGGTCCATCATGTACAATAGTACAAACCCAATATGTTGCACCCCTAGGGCCAGATCAGACCATGCCAGGTTTGGTCGACTGGATTGTGTCGGGTTAGTTCAACCGAATCGGGTTCGGTTGGCTAGCATGCCAGATCATACCAAGACTAGACCTAGGAGAAACTATTTTAAAAAAATGGCTATATAATTCAAATGATGTGTCCTTTTTAGAATCAATGTTTTGTATTGGGACACCTAGAATGAGATGAAACGTTTGAAATACTCTAATTTAGCTGTTCTGGGTGTTTTTATATAACATTTTTTCATGAGGAGTAGGTTCTCCAAAAATGGGATCACTATGAGTAGAATCATGCATCATATTATGACTTGGTGACTACATGACATGGGGGCTACATGACCCATCATTGATCAATACACCATCGACTCTTCGTGCACCATAGACGCTCCCTATTCCATTGACTCTCCATACCCCATCAGTGCTCTGTGCGCCATCGACACTATGGACATCATTAACACACCATTCACCATCGATGCTTCGTGACCCATAGATGCTCTACATGCCATCGATGATTCGTGCTCCGTCAAAAATCCATGAACCATTGATTCTCCATGCGTCAGCGATGCTTCATGTGATATTGATGCTCTAGGTTTCATCAATGCCATGTGCACAATCGACGCTCCATGTCCCATCATCACATTTTGATCCCTCCATGTTCTATGCATCATTTACACTTCGTTTGTCATGGAAACTAGGAGATTGATGGATTTATACTGAAATTCATTCTCTTCCTGATATAGACATGTACCTATGTTATTGATTATGTATCATCTTAGTGACTGTACTCATCGGGTTTCCTATACATCATACTTTATGAGTTTTCTTTTGGGTTTTTTCTTCCTGTAATTATTGGTGGTATCCCATTACTGATTTGGGGTTTCTAACTGAGTATAATTATACTAGCCCATGCATGTGAAATTCATGCACGTGTTGTGTCTTGTGCAGATGACAGATGATTTAAAGAAGTTATAGCTAGACCATTACCAGGTGGTTCTTAGACTGACCCAGAAGACAAGGTGTTCACCTACGACTTCAGGCAGCTATCCTACACCTACACTTCTAGTAAGGTTTTCTATAGATGAGTTTTAGGAATGTAACATCCCAGTTCCGGAATCCACCCAGTGGCCCCCCGTACCTAGTTGGTCACATGGCCTCAAGTGCATTTCACCGAATGCCAGAGGCTGCTGACTAGCAGCGAGGGACTTGGGTGTGATAGTCGGGAAACTATTCCCTCATTGGAAGAGTACACAACAGAATAGAAAACAATAATCCATAGCATAATTAGTAAAAAATCCGTACACAAGCAAACAATGGAAGACTAAATAATAAACAACTGGAGCACCCACACACACATACACACACACACATATATATATATATGAAATTATGCATGATACATGTGTCTAGGAATGAATCCAAACAAGCCACAATGATGAATACAATACTAAACCAAAGTAAAAAAAGAAATATAGATAAGAAACTCCTCAACATCGCAAGACATGGCATGGTCACATGCTTCTTTGATCCAATTAAAGTAAAGTACATGTAGTCTAAGGGTGCTTTCCCTTGTCTATACGTGCAACAATATAGTCTTTTTGGGCGCAAAAGCTTGAACCAAAGTGGGTGTGAGACTAAATACCAATAGACAACCACCCGAATATCTATGCCTAATAGTTAGTGTGGATATGGAAAGTAATAGTACAGTAACCAGTAAACAGTAGGCAGTAATAGGATAATACACAGTGTTAAACAATCCACATATCAACAAGCAGCAGTGAAGCAAACAGCTAACCACAAATAGGAAACCCTCTGGGAAGTACTCACAGCCATCCCCTTTGGTCCTATACAAGAAGTACCAACAACCCTCTGAGTAGTAAACTCAGCCTAACCCCTCTGGTTTGGTCATACGAAATTACAGACTCTTTGAGGAAGAACACTCAATCAATTCCACTTATAGTCTAGGGTAGTCAGGGACTCTCTAAGGTAGATCACGCGGTCTAATACCATTATATCCCCAAGGTCTAGAGACTCTCTGAGGAAGCTCACTCGTTCAATTCCTCTTATAGCCTCAGGTCTATCACAGACTCTATGAGGAAGCTCACTCGGTCAATTCCTCCTATAGCCTAGAGTGGTTTAAATAAATTCCAACAAACAAAGACTCCCGGAGGAAGCTCACTCGGTCTATCCCCTTATAGTCTATAAAGATCAAGACTCTAGGAGGAAGCTCACTCGGTCTACCCTCCTATAGTCTATAATATTTAAGACTCTCTGGGAATCTCACTCGGTCTATCCCATATAGTTCATAAAGTCCATGACTCTCTATGGAAGCTCGCTCGGTCTATCCCTTTATAGTATATAGCTCTAGTTTCTCTCGGCCCCATGCCAGTCAATGCATAATAATTCTATAAGGACAAAGTAAACCTACAGAGCTTCTTGGATATCCAGTCTACAACATAACAGGCAATGTCAGGGAACAACAGTCCAACCTACGGTCACAAGGCATGTGAAACAAGTATAATGACCAATAGGCTGAACAAGACCAAAAGGTAGTAAAAAGAACAAGGAATGGGAAAAACATCCAAGAATTGAAATTATCTTTATACACAGCCAAATTAACTCTAAAATAGCATACATGAAAGGAAGGATAACAATAGGGGAAAAATAGTAAACATGCAATACCCCATTCACGGGTATTGTTTAAATTTTCACATAAAACTCAAAGACTTCGAATGGAAAGGAACAAACCACCTACCTTGATACTAGGAGATCAATATACTTGAACCATGAGGCCTGAATATCCTTAGAATGGCATAGATCTATGAAAATGCTCAAAACATTCAACTAATAATAACTTTTAAAAAAGAGGAATTGGAAAACGAATCTCTAGTTAAAGGAAGATCACACTGTTGCAGTACCAACATAATTGATGGAGGTTGATTTGGAGAACGGATGGAGGCTCGGGGGCTCAGAGAAGATTCACAGCCGTACCAAACTCTCTCGGTCGAAGAAGCTAGAGAATAAAATAGTTCTGGGGTTAAGACACGACCCCGGTCCGTTAAATGAAAATAAGAATGTACACGGAGTATACTTTTGGAGTGCACGATGTGTACTAGGATTTTCAGTACTCCGCTTTAAGCGGCCTCCACATCACCACAACATGGCAGTGTTTGTGGCCCAGACACGTCTGGCACACGTCCTCACGTGGCAAAGGAGTACACGGTGAGTACTCATAAAGTACACGACGTGCACTTCAAATATTTCCAGAAAATCCACTTTTCTCAAAAACTCCAGAAAAAGGAAAAATATACCTTAAAAGAAGGTCCGGGTTCTTACAACCATCCACCCTTAATGAAATATGTCCCCGAATTTCCCTAGTGAGGTGTAGAATAAGAAACCCTAAACAGCTCCGGCCACTGCGATCGTACATCAGCCTCCCTCTCCCAAGTCTCGTCTTGTACTCTTCTGTGTTGCCATAACACCCGTACCAGAGGAACATACCCACCATGGTGAACCTTTGTACTGTGATCAACATTTCGGATTGGATGCTTTTCAAAAGATGCATCCACTTCAAGATCAACCTCCTCAGGTTTAAAGTCATGAGATGGTTATGAAAAGTAACTTTAGAGCTAAGAAACATGGAAGACGCCGTGCATATCCCGGTACCTCTGAGGTAACTGTAACCGATAGGGAATCATCCCAACTCTCTCCAACACCTCAAATGGCCCGGCGTACCATGGTGAAAGCTTAACCTATCTCTGAATCCTCTTGTGTCCCAACCTCGGTGCAACACGCAGGAAAACCTGATCCCCAAACTCGAAATCTAGAGTTCGTCTCCGCTGATCAGTATAAGAATTTTGTCGAGACTGTCCTGTAACCATCCTCTTCCGAATCAACTCTATCTGCTCTGAGGTCTCCGGAACAAGATGAGGTCCCAGAAAAGCTGCCTCTCCCACCTCCAGCCAACATAAAGGTGATCGGAATGGCCTATTGTACAATGCCTCGTAAGGTTCCATCTGAATAGTAGCCTAAAAACTATTGTTTTAGGAGCACTCCACAAGAGGTATATGATTCTCCCAAGAAACTCCAAAGTCTAGAATGAAAGCTCTGATCATATCTCCAAGAACCAGAATTTTATGCTCGGACTGACCATCTGTCTGGGGATGTAAAGTTGTACTCAAAAGTACCTATGTACCCAAAGCCTTCTGAAGCCCCTACCAGAACTGAGAAGTAAAATGAGCATCTCTGTCTAAAACAATGGAGTGTGGAACTCCATGTAGACGTAAAATCTCTCAGATGTACAACCGCCCAAGCTCATCAACACTGAAGGTCTCCTTGATCGGAAAGAAGGGAGCAACCTTCGTGAGTCTGTAAAGGACAACCCGTACTGCATCATTCCCTTGAGGAGACCTCAGCAAACCTATCACAAAATCCATCGTGACATCGTTCCACTTCCACTCCGGAATGGGTAACTGCTGCAAAAGACCTTCTGGTCACTGAGGATCAGATTTCACCTGCTGACAAGTGGAACAAATCATGAAAAAACTATCAACATCTCTCTTCATACCTAGCCACCATTACTAGCGGTGTAGATCACGATACATCTTGGTGACACCAGGATGAACTGACAAAACTGAGGAATGAATGTCCTGAATCAGCTCCTTATGTATGTCTGCTGGAACCCATACGCGTCCCTAGAATCACAGGATCTCATCCTCCCCTATGGTCCACCCAGGAAGAGGGTCCTCTCCTGACACAATCTCACGAAAGACTAGGCCTTCTGAGTCTGATAGCTGCATCATCCATACCCAGTAGAGAAGAGTAGAGGTAACAGCTATAGAAGATAGAAAATCTTCCCCTGTCTATCGTGCACCTCAAAATGCATCTCATAGAATAGTTCCATAAGCTGCCATTCACTACTGGCCTCTTGAACTACCAAAATATGATTTCTCCTACTCAACACATCAGCCACTGCATTGTCTTTCCCAGGTGTATAGAAAAGCTCAAAGTCGAAGGACTGAAGATACTCGACCCACCTGCACTGTCTTAGATTCAGATCATGCTGAGAGAAGATGTACTTGAGACTCTTGTGGCTGGTAAATGCCACAATTTGATCTCACAAGAAGATAATTTCTCCAACAATGTAAAGCATGAACAACCGCTGCCAACTCCAGATCGCGCGTCGGTTAATTATTCTCAGGTGGCCTCAACTATCGAGACCCATACACAATGACTCCATCTCCCTTCATAAGCATAGCTCTCAGCCCGATACCTGAAGCATCGCATTAAACAGTATAGATCTTGCCCGGATCTGGAAAGACTAGTATCAGTGCTGATGTCATCCTCCCTTTCATCTCCTAAAAGGCCGAATCAC
Source organism: Viscum album (assembly GCA_963277665.1). Lineage (NCBI taxonomy): Eukaryota > Viridiplantae > Streptophyta > Magnoliopsida > Santalales > Viscaceae > Viscum > Viscum album. The sequence continues at coordinate 806,589,997 of OY728127.1, forward strand.
AAGAATCTGACCATAAGAACTTCACCCCATTCTTGTTCAGACTTGTCTGTGGTGTTGCTACGCGTGAAAAGTCCTGTATGAAATGCATGTAATATCCAAGATGCCCTAGAAAACTCTGCACCTCAAAGATATTCTTCAGCTACTCACAGGAAACTACTACCCTCACATTATCTCGGTCTACTGATACTTCTGTCTCTGAGATAACATGACCCGAGAAGTGAATCTGATCCATACCAATGTAGCATTTCGAGAGCTTAGCATATAACTGATTCTCTCTCAGTGAATTCAAAATGATCTGTAGATGGGTTGCATGGTCGTGTAGAGAGTGAGAGTACACCAAGTTGTCATCAACGAAAACCACCAAAATGGAATCCAAGTGTGGATGGAACACTCAATTCATCAATGCCATGAAAAATACAGGAGCATTTGTGAGAACGAATGGAATAACCATATACTCGTATAGACCATACCTACTCCTGAAATATGAAAGATGTATATCATATGGTCTAACATGCAACTGATGATAACCATAACTCAAATCGATCTTCAAGAACACCCAGGCACCTTGAAGCTGATCAAAGAGGTCATCGATCCTAGGGAAGGGATATATGTTCTTGACCGTCAATTGGAATCCACCCGAAGCATGAGGGTACCATCTGCCTTATTCAAAAACAGGGAGAGCGAACCCCAAGGAGAAGTACTGGGTTAGATAAAACCCTTCACCTGAAACTCCTCCAACTACTTTCTGAGCTTTTGTAACTCAGGTGTAGCCATCCTATAAGGAGTAATGGACACTGGTTCCTCTCCTGGAACAAGCTCAATCGAGAAGTCTACCTCACACTCTGGAGGAAAACATGAAAATCCTCTAGAAATAAATCTCTGAAACAATCCACCATTGGAGGAAGGTCTAACTGTGAAGTCCCCTAGTCATCCAGATATAGACTAGAAATCTGGGATGTAACTCCTCCTAGCCCATGATGCTTGGGTCCTGCTCGACTTTCCTGGACATCCCTCTCACCTCTATAAAGAAAGGATCCACCCTCAGGTGATACGAAACTCACCCTGTGGTGATTACAGTCGACGACTGCCTGGAAGGGAACTAGCCAGTCTATTCTGAGAATGACATCATAGCTCATCATCTCTAGGACATAGTGGTCCCATAAGAAGTGACACCCTACGACCTCAAGAGGGAAATCTCTGCACTGATGTACGCTAACCTCTCTAGTCCCCAACAGTGTGTCTAGTGTCAATGTATCAGCTTTGGAAATGATGCCAAGACCAAGGCTCTCCACAATAACAATAGAGATAAATCTATGCATAGCACCAGTATTGAAAGGAGATGAAGATAAAAATGAGGCTACTAAGAGCGTACCTTGAACTGTAGAAGGGATGAGATCCTGCTCCTGATGGGTCTTCTCCACTGCAAAATTCTAGCTTGTATCGTGACCCTGCGACCCTACCTTACCACTTTGAGATGATCCACTCTGTTATCGCTAGTAGCCTGGTGACTGAACACCACTTTCGTGACCTCCAACTCAGCCCGAACGGCTGGAAGAACTCTAGTTCCCAGACTGGTGAGAAATTGGTGATGCATCTCCTCTACGCGAGGTCATAGAAGATCCCCTACCACCAGCTGTAGGTGAGAATATCTGCAAAAAAACTTAACATGACCCATATTTCCGCAAGATTGGCACTCCATCGGGTCTCTCTAGAACTTAGGCCTAGTATTCCCACTCCTCCCACATTGGTAGCATACTACCTAGCTACTCAAAGATACATTCCTCCTACACTGATCTCCTCGATCAAACACCCTATGGCGCTTACTGCTATTAGTAGGAGGAAACACTGACTCTGGATGTTGAACCGCCCTGGATCACTGCTCCAGAATCCCACAAATTGCACTCAGTGATCAGTGCCTAGTTGATGATAGAGGATATCGAAGTCAACATGAAGATGTTTACTTGGGAATAGATCTCTTTCCTGAGACCATCCTCAATCTTTCTATCCATGAAAAACTCATCACCTGCTGGAATCAGCGTCAAACGTTGTAGCACGGTATAGCGAGATGAGTACTCCATAACTGAAAGATTACCCTGCTTCAGAATCATAAAATCCCAGGATTGATCAGACATCAAGGTCTCTAGGTAGATGTAATAGTAGAATACGTGCCGAAACTCAACCCAGGTCATACCCTGGTGGCGTCCTAATTGTGAGATCACCTCCCACCACCTCTTGGCGGAGTCTCGAAGCATATAGGTCACGAGATTCACCCTCTTCTCTAGAGGTATCTCTAGATGCTTGAAAATTGTGAGCATGGATTTTATCCATGACATTACAGCCTGAGGTCCTCATTGCCCTGTAAAGGTGGGAGGATGCTGCTACTGGAAAACCCATGTCAATTCTGCCATCGACGGGGCAGGAGGCGGCGCTCCCTGGAAGGTCTGAATCATCCTTAGAAAATCTTCCCTAAACTGTGCATCGGCGCCTGTAACTGGTAAAATAGCTGGTGCCAAGGCTGGTACAGTAGGAGGATCTGTAGGAGGTCCATGATTGACTATATCTGGTGTCTGACCACCATCTGGCAGCTGACGTACTACAGGAGGATGTCTTGGTGGCATAACTCTGAAAGGTCAAAAGCACACCTTAGATTAGGATTATCAAAGACTAAGAACATAATATTTCAAGAGGGGAACAGGAGAAAGAAAAATTCATGTTTTACAAAACATGGCTACATGGAGTGTATAAACACTACATGGTGTGTTCTTTTAAGCCATTCACATGGGGGTGTAATCCTGCCATAACTGGTCGTGTAATGCCCCAACCACCTGGCATGTTTTCCTCACACACGGCGTGTACTTGCACTCTCTTCCCCTGCCTGAGTCTCCTTACATGGATAACCCACAAAGTCCTCTTAATACTAGACTACATAACGTGTTATCAAAGGACACAGCGTGTATTAGACAAGGTTTCAATGACCCGTGTTGTTAGCTACATGGTCAGCTACATGGTTCACCCTACACGGCGTGGTCCCTAAGAACACGACGTGTACTTGAAGGTCTTCCCCGAACCGTGTAGTTCATGACATGGCCGAGTACTTAGGTTATATGGAAAAAGGTGGGAAAATAGTACACGGTGTGTATAATCGATGTTTCATCCATCTGTTTCATTAGTCACACAGGTAGACACACGGTCACTACAACACGGCGTGTACTTACAGTACACGGCGTGTTCCTGAAGATTTTTCACACCCTGTGTTTCTACTCTCATAGTCAAGAACATGGTTTGAAAACTACATGGAATGTATTCCTAGAGTACACGCCATGTATTATAGGTTTTTATAGGCAGTTGCTCAGAAACTACTCCAAAGCCCAGAAAACACCGAAAATATGTGTTAAGGTGCCAAATTCTGATCCATGAGGGCCCATACTCCCCACGAATCAAAGTTTGGCATCTCTTACAAATCATATACAAGGAAATAAATCTAATGATCCACCAAGTTCTGATTCATGAGGGCCCATAACACCTCAAGAATCAAAATTTGGTGTTATTTTTTGTAAATTACTACACAAAAAATCTCTATCAAACAACAGAAATTCTATGAAGGCATCTATCACAACTACATGAAATCACTAATACATCCTAGATGACATTGAAAGAATGCATGGTATGTGATTTCTAACAAGTTCATATATACTGCATGAGATGTCATACCCTCATCTCATCGATTTGCAATAGAAATAGAACCGCAATGACAACAACATAACAACACAAATCATGTGAATCACCTAACGGTGAAATCAAATCAACTGTAAAATTGCAAACCCAAAAAAGTGCAATAAACAAGGTAGTATAGCTTTTACCTTTACGTGGGTTAGCTACTCCCAGGCACAGCTTATTACCATGTACCTATTCCATCCAATCCATGACTATAGTCTCCAAACAGTAAGTCAAGAGAAAATAATATCCTCTAATACCACTTTGTAACGTCCCAGTTCCGAAATCCACCCAGAGGTGCCCCGTACCCGGTTGATCACATGGCCTCAAGCACATTTTCCCGAATGCTAGAGGCTACCGAAAAGTATTGAGGGCCTTGGGTGTGATAGTGGGTAAAATATTCCCTCATTGGGAAAGTACACAGTGAAAGAGAAAACAATAAACCATAGCGGAAGCAGTAACAATCCATACCCAAGAAAACCGTGGAAGACTAAATAATAGACAGCTGGAGCACACACACACACACACACATATATATATATATGAAATGATGCATAATACATGTTTCTAGGAAGGCATCCAAACAAGTCACAATGGTGAATACAATACTAAACCAATGTACAAAAGAAAAACAGATAAGCAACTCCTCAGCATCGCAAGCCTTGGCATGGTCCCATGCTCTCCTGCTCTAATGCAAGTCATGTACCTGATGTCTAAGGGCACTACCCTTGTCTATACCTACAACAATATAGTCTGGTTGGTCCCAAAAGAATGACCCAAATAGTGTGTGAGACTAAATCTCAGTAGGCAACCACCTAAAGATCTGTTCCTAATAGTCAGTGAGCATATGGCAGGTAATAATACAGTAAGCAGTAAACAGTAGGCAGTAATAGGATAATACATAGCAGTAAACAATCCACAGATCAACAAGCAGCGGTGAAGCAAATAGCTAACCACAAATAGGAAACCCTTTAGGAAGTACTCACACCCATACCCTCTGGTCCTATCCAAGAAGTACCAACAACACTCTGGGCAGTACACTCAGCCTAACCCCACTGGTTTGGACATAAAAAATTATAGACTCTCTGAGGAAGCGCACTAAGTCAATTTCCCTTATAGTCTAGGTTAGTTAGGGACTCTCTGAGGAAGATCGCATAGTCTAATCCTCATATAGCCCCAAGGTCTAGAGACTCTCTGAGGATTCTCACTCAGTCAATTCCTCCTATATCCTCAGGTCTATCATTGACACTCTGAGGAAGCACACTCAGTCAATTCCTCCTATAACATAGAGTGGTTTAATAAATTTCAAACAAACAAAGACTCTCTGAGGAAGCTCACTTAGTCTATCCCCTTATAGTCTATAAAGATAAAGACTCTATGAGGAATCTCACTCAGTCTACCCTCTTGTAGTCAATAATATCCATGAATCTCTGGGAAGCTCACTCGGTCTAACCCCTATAGTTCATAAAGTCCAAGACTCTCTGAGGAAGCTCGCTCGGTCTATCCCCTTATAGTCTATAGCAACAGGTTCTCTCGGCCTCATGCCAGTCAGTGCATAATAATTCTATAAGGCCTATCTAAACCTACAGAGCTACATGGATAACCATTCTATAGCATAACAAGCAATGTCAGGGAACAATAGTCCATCCTACGGTCACAAGGCATGGAAAACAGGTATAACGGCCAATAAGCTGAACAAGACCAAAAGTTCGTAAACTGATCAAGGCATGGGAAAAATATCCAAGAATAGAAATTATCCTTATATACATCCAAATTACCTCTATACTAGAATACAAGCATGGAAGGAAAACAAAAGGGGCAAAATAGTAATCATGCAATACCCCATTCATGGGTATTGGTGGAATTTGCACATAAAACTCATAGACTTCGAACGGAAAGGCACAAACCACCTACCTTGATACTAGGAGATCGATATACATGGACCACAAGCCTTGAATCTCCTTAGAACAGTATAGATCTATGAAAACACACAAAATGTTCAACCCACGATAACTTGCAAAAGACGAGGAATTGGAAAACGATGCTCCAGGAGAAGGAAGAGCTTACCGCTACGGTTCCAACGCAATCGAGAGTGGTCTATTTGGAGAACAGACGGAGGCTCCGGGGCTTGGAGAAGATTCGTGGTAGTACAAAATGCTCTTGGTTGAAGAAACTAGAGAAGAAGATGGTGCTGGGGTTAAGACGTGACCCCGGTACGTTTTATGAAAAAAAAGTACATGGCATGTACATTTAGAGTACATAGCATGTTCTAGTATTTTCAGTACTCCTCTTTATGTGGCCTCTACATCACCCCTACATGGCCATGTGTGTGGCCCGTACACAGCCAGCACACGACCTCATGCGACAATGGAGTACACGACATGTACTCATAAAGTACACAGTGTGTACTTCAGAAATTTCCAGAAACTCCTCTTTTCTCAAAAACTCCAGAAAAAGTAAAAACATACCTAAAAAAGAAGGGCCGGGTTCTTACAAGGAACAAGTGCCTTCACCTTAATAAACTCTACATTGATGGGCATGTAATCTGTACCATTTTACCTTCCAATTTTCTAGGTTCATACTCTATTTTTGGTATCATAGTGGCATGTGTGGTTGTTTAATTTGTGTTTTAAAATTCTATAAATGTTGTCTTGGAGATATGTTCATGTGTATTGGTAGTTTGGAAAATTACTACCATTTGTGGGATATGACTACTTGGCACAAGTCGCAAGTTGCTATCCTATCGAAGTCATTATTAGGGTAGTAACGACATATTCCCCTCTTATATGGGTTATGAAAATTTATCCTAAGATTATCGTTAATGTATATACATCAACGATGTGGTATGTTTTGATGGAGTTCCACATTCCATTGTATATGTACAACATATGAGGATTACCTTAAATTTTTTGGTGAAATTATTATTAGGAATTGGATATAGAATAATGTTTTATAACCTCTTATAATCCTTAATAAGATGTTTAATCTAAGTGATATATTAAGAAAATGGGTGATACATTGAGATCATGTTCCCTATAATTCATTGTTTTTTCTGATCAAAATGATATTGTAGTTGAGTTCAATTATAACTGTATATTTAAGATGATAATTAATTTCTTTGATTATGAATCCCTCTATAGAATGAAGTTTAAAAATATTTTTTTTTAATTAATTTAGAAAAGGATATATTTTTGGAATTGAGGTTGATGAAAATGGGATATATAGTTAGATCCATTTGACAACACATTGTGGTAGCATAATGTCCACAGAACAGTTATACTAAATTTCAACTAATGGATATATCGTTTAATGTTTCTGATAGGGTTATTCAATGAATTTAACCATATAATATGTTTATGAGATTCATCAATAAGGGGAAGATAATCCATAGGTATATTGGCCTCTTCAAAATTCTATATAGATTCAGGATGGTAATTTATCATTTGGTGTTACCACTAGACCTCACTAATGTTTAATATATATCCCATTTTCTTCTCCCGAGGAATTATATATCTGAATAGTAAAATTTAATAAACTAATAGGTCATACCAATGGAGAGTGATATAACATATTGGGAACAACCAGTGGATATTATGGATTAAAGAGATAATTTTCTATGAAATAAGACCACTCACATATCAATGTTTTGTAGTGAAATGGAGAATTTATAGAAGCACCATGGGAACATGATGATATGATGTGGAGAATGTAACACCATATTCTTGTATTAGAGTAATCTAATTTTCAGGGAGAAGTTATTTATAACTGGGTAAAATGTAACATATCCAGACATTATAAAATATCTTTTTTGATTAATTTTATTTTATCGATAACTTTCCTTACACATAAAAACGTGTTTAAATAAACCACAATATACTATTAAAATATTATTATATAATGGGATATGTATATCATATCTGTTGGATTGGTGGGTTTGAATACAACTATCATAATTATGAAAATCATATGGGTTAAACATGTATATAATAAAATCATTGGCTATCAATAAAATAGAATTTAAAATAAGATTCATTTAAAAAAATTAGAAGTATTATTCAGATAAATCTTCTTTGTATTATCCCAATGTGATATGGAAAATCTAAAAAAAAATTATGCATATTAGTGAATTAGTTTATATAACTATATATTATATATTCTCGAATTTGTTCTATCATTAATATAATATTTTCAAAAAGTCTCAGATTAGAATAAATAATGTTTTCTTAATAAAAATATATATATTTATATAATTTGGTTTCATCACATTTTTCATATTTATGTAAAAATTAAATTTCTAAAATTTTAGATTATTTTTTAAAATATTAATTTTTTTAAAATCATCCTACAAAAAATGATCTAATGGTCAATATTTTAGAATTTTTTGAAAGGATAAATCATTTGATAAATTATTTAAACCACTTATTTTTATTTTTATTTTATATTTGATAAATGAATTTTAAATGTTCCATTTTTTCAAATATATTAATATTACTTTTAGTTAAATTTTTAATTATTAATATAATAATGATAATTGGACTTAAATGTTTTTTATTTTTATAAAAAATCATTTAATACTTAAGATAACAATTTATTTTTAAAAAATACTATTTGGAACATTTTAAGGTTTAACATTGAATTAAATTATAACACATCACTTAAATGAATATGATAAAATTTATTTCATATATGGAATAACATAAATTTTTATAATGTAGTAATATAAACATAATTCTTTTTTTAATAAGTAACTGTAAAAAATTTACAAATTTTCACCAAGAGAAAATTATAAATTATGTTATCAAATGTTAAAAAAATGTTAAGGTCACCATTTATAATCATAAATATTATTAGAGGAATTTAATTTTACTTTTACTACCTTATTCATGATATATCATTGTTTATGGTACACTTTTACATGAAATTGAACAATATTATAATTTATGAAATGAATAAGATGATATGTAACTTTCTTATTTTTTAAAATCACTTATTTGTTAACAATGAAACAAAAAAATTGTTTTAATGAATATTAATAGTGATTTTTATATAAGGATGTTATTTTAATTGTGGCTATTTATTTATAATTTTATTAATTTTTTAATTAACTAAAATTCAAAATAAATTTGTACACAAAAATTACTCAATTTATAGAAAAATACCATGGGGGATCTTAAAAATTTAAAAAATATATTGTTTGAGTGATATATAGTGTACCTATAATTTTAGTGATAGATATAAAATATTATGGATGTTTTGAATTCATTGATTCTAATTACATCATTTTTTCTGGTTCTGTTTATCAAAATATGAAACAAAATGTACAAGAATTGACATTTGAATTATTTTTCAATGACTAATATTTTATGAAATGAATTATATTTCATATTAGTTTTATTAACTTCTTAATGAATGATTTTTTTTGAAAATATAATCCATTTAAAATTTAATAGTCATTTAGTTCTTTTATAGAGTGATTATTAACCATTCATGATTGAAATGAATCTTTATCACTATTGATGTTAATATAAGTTAACTAAGGAGTCGAACAAAAAGATATATATTAATAGAGCAGGTAAAACTGTAAAAATTTCATAGGTTTTTGGTAATTATACCACACCCTATAAAATCTTTGAATCCATTTCCATTTTGAATCATTTAACTTGAGGATGAACTTTTTATATATTAATATTTAAAAATTTCCCAATAGTCTCCCTCCCCATACATATTTAATGGAATAACCTATTCACTTTTAATCATGCATAAATATCCTTTCAGTTCAAAAAATAACATCCCAAATCCATTCCATAAATCTCTTTAAATTTCATATAGGCCATGGATTCAATATAAAAAATCCTATGAATGAATATCACTACAATCCAGATGAAATTTTCTAAAGAAGTGGTATCTTTCATAACTTTTTGTTTTTAGATTATTACATGTCCTACCATTATCAACATATATTAAAATTTTATTAAATTAATAAATAAGTATCTTATATGTCCTAAAAACATATTATGTTAATGTAATAGTCGTTATCTATATCCTCTTCATTCAAATTGGAAATGAAACCGTTAATCAGGTGTATGGTGGACTACCATCATGCAAAATGATATAAATATTTTTTTCATCAACACCCATAAAAGATGGATATAATAACACATTTCACATAAATATATTATATATTTTATATAACTTTTCTTTTTAATTATAATACATCAAATTCCTTATTACATTTGAATCCATGGGAAAATGATTAAGTCCCTAATGATTACACGTGGACTGCCACCTCCATAACATGGTCTGATATATTTCTGTTTTAAAGGGATGATATTAAGGATGAATTTGATGGTTATTTATGAATTATATGATATTATAATTATTATTTAATGGATATTTATTCTCATCCATTTATTCATTCCATTATATTAAAAATGAAACCAACATTCATGCATTCATATGTCCTACTGTATGCATGAACAATGTAATTCAATTTTTTATGTATACATTTATAGATAAATATAAATACATATTTAAATAATATTAATGGTATTTATATCATAATTAACATTAAAGCGATTTTATGTCTCCATTTACAATATACAAGGAAAAAATTATAAAACAAAAACATTCAGGAATGATGATGTAGTTATCACCCCAAAAACTAATTTTAATAATGACTTGTTATTAAAAAGGTGAGAAAAATAATAAGAAAATAATATAAGTTATGATATATATTATTATTCTACTATAAAAAATTTAAAATAATCCTATATATATTATAATTGGGCATTGAACATAGTAGAAGGATGTCTGACCATTGGTGAGGGTTTAATTTAAACAACATATTTCATCAAGACGTAGGTATTGTTATGAACATATCTTATTTTATGAGGTATTAATATATCCACATTAAAATCTTATATTTTGAATATAATTTTCAGTTTAATATTTAATGTTTCACATGATGTTAATCAGTCTTGGGGCCGACTATTCAATAATTACTATGTGGTAACATTTTTATGTAACAATCTCAATTTTTGGAAAATTAGTTATGACTATGTTTATGATGGTAAAATTTCATAACATACCTCTCAATAAAAGTCATTAATTTTATTCACCTCTATAATGTTATTTAGAATACATTATTTTCTCTAATTTTCCACTCATTATATACTCAATAGGCTGAATGAATATTTTCATATAAAACCTAATTTATTTCTGTCTTGGGTATAAATCCTTTATATTCAATATTCATGATTTAAAATATCATGAATATTTTAAATATAATATTATAAATTTTTAAAATTATTTTTAATCCCTGATATATTTTTTTTAAATAATGTTTTAATATAAATCACTCATTCTTTTTCTAAGTAGTGAACTTTTAATTTTTTTCAATAAAAGTGTTAAAGGAATGTTTTCTTTTAACATATATTGCATGAAAATAATTTCACAAAATCATTAGAACTCAATAATTTGAATAATTAATTAATTTTTTTCAAATTGTAATTATAAAAAAAATCATTAATATTTGGGAAGTGTTTAGATACTAAATATGTTCTATCAAAGTGAAATGGGAATTATCTTTAAGAAATAATCCAACTAATCATAAAAAGTAATTCACATCTATGATAGAATCCATTGATGTTAATTATGTTTTATTAACTATATTATTAAATTATTGCATCCATATTCTTTATATAGATATTTAATTATTAAAATGAACAGAATTTCTAGAAACCCATTCATTTCTATGGGTTATTCTATGATGAAATAATGAAATTTTTATGAAACTTATTTCATTCCCCATGATATACTATAATGAAAAGATGAAATATATTTGAATCCCATATAATTTTAAATTTTTATGATATTATTAATGTTTTATTGACATTTAGTTCCACTATTTATGGATTTCATTATGCGATGAGTGCACCTATAATTATGTACCCCTCTAATATATTGTGATTTGTGTTATCTTTATTGACATAACTATTGGAATGATGTCAATTGGGACAGATCCACTATGGGAAACATGATTATATAGTTTATTATATACTAGAAAAAATTTATGTTCTTGATCACCTATGGGAAAAATGTTTTGAACCCTGATCTATACAGATTTTATATTATTGGTAGTTAACATTAAAATATGAAATGGTTTCTCTAAATATGATTTCAACACAATTTTGGGAAATGCATTCAAGGTTCGTGATTTATTTAGGGTGATTTAAATTAAAAATCATTCATGGAATGAGAAACAACAGTGATTTATTACATTACAAATTTTTTTATTTAAATTATTGGTGACTAACACTTTCTATTATGTTCACGATCTCATACCCTTATTCTTATCGTATTCAATAACATAATCATTGATTGATATATGCCATTTTTACCTTTACTAATCATATGAGACCACCATTTATTATGTTTCATTTGCCAATGATATAAAGTATACAGTTATGTTGGGTATATGTATGATGATTACTAACTGAGAGACTATGGGGTATTTAATAAAGGAGAATTGTGACTAATACCAATGTAAAATTCCTCATAGGAAGATCAAAATAATTTACATCAATTAGAATAAATCAACCCTAAAAAATGACAATATCATTTTTACAGTTTAAATTTATATGAAAACAAAATGATTTTTTTCACTCTATAGCCATGATTGTGTTGGTGGTACTAAAGGTCACCACCCATCATGCCTATTGGAAACTCCCTCACACTTGGACCACGATAATTTTATAATGATCAAGGCCTCCACAACATTATTTTTTGTCGTATTATCCATTTCACATAGGGTTATTAGAAGTGGGAAACACCCTTGACCATTCCATAACAATTCCATGGTGGTCATAAACATAACAAAAAGGTTCCACCTAGTCATGAAACAAATATCTCGACTTCATGGAAGATACAACATTCCACTGGAAGATCCCAAACACCATTTCAATGAATCCATTCCATTAAAAAACAACCTAAACCTAATTGAAAAAAATCCAATAATTTCTAAATTTTATATAAATCTACAATGACAGAAAAAAAAACCTATCATTGAAAATAAAATATAAAACTGCATTTAAAACTCTATTTATATATATTTTTCATTGAGTTTAGAGAAAATGTAATCAAGCAAAAATTAAATTCAATATTTTATTATTATTTCCAAAATAACATCCATAATATTCAAATCATGATAGACCTAAATGATATAATATTATAATTAAACTATCATTATTTAAATAAAATCATATTTAAAAAAAATACATGTCCCAACATTGATATTGATTGCCTTCACCATATTCCTGTTGAATTTAACATGATTTTTACAACTTCGATAATACACCAAAATTGAATATGTTTTTATTTAATTTCAATGACAACAACATATTGATTTTATCTCCCCTAAATATATTAAATCTTCATAAATAGATATAAATAGTTAAACGAATTTTTATAGGGTACATACAATCTGTCTCATGATAATTATGGTGGATAAATGGTGAGGTCCAACTAATGATAAAAATATATTGAATTAGCCATAAACTTAATCATAATGTCTTTGACATTCATGATGGTTCCAATATATTCATTTTTTATAATTATATATTCTATAATTTAATTGGAAATTTAATATCGAATCTAGATATGTTTTCTATAAGGTTGATTTATGAAATGATTCTTGTGTTTGATCATACTCATTGTGTCACGTTATATCTCCAATTGATGGTTCACTTATTACCCATTATTTTATAATTATATCTTATTTCATAACTACTTAGTTCATGAAATGGTCAGTATGATTTATTATACATATATTTTATATATTCAAAATATTTCATTGTTCATACTTATCCATTAAATTTATTATTTACTAATATTTATTTCAGCACATTATTTTGATTTTCGATCAACCACATCACTTACCCAATAAAAAACTACGAATATAGATAACTGAAGATTTTTCACAACATCAAATATAGTTACATAATAGAGAGTGAAATGTATGATCCAAAAAATTATTTTTTAACTAATATATAATTATCTACCTCTATATTACTCTATAAAAAATCCTCTTAAAATGTTACAAAAATGATACCATGTTGGGTAGCAGTAAAAAACAATTCTTTTTTATAATAATATATAATTTGGAGTAATCTACATCCGAATCTATATTCATCATATTTTTTTTATAAACCCTTTTGGAAAGGACTATGTTTTGGAATAAAAAATATTTAATTTCATCATGGGGTATCTTGCACACATAGTTTGATAGAAAAATTAATATCTTATTCACAAAACAATATATAAATTTATAAATTTTATGATTTTAATTTTCATAAACATCAAATAATCTATGAATATTATCATATGAAATTATTCAATATAATTATATTTTATTTAATGAAATATGGTATCATATTTTTAAACATGACCCATGAATTGATATCCCTAGAATGTTTTTACAGACACTTTTTAGGACCAACTAATATAAATATTATCTTCTAATATAAAATCCCAGATGATCATACCGGTGTTGTGTTTCTTATTTTAAAAAAATACAGAAAACATTTAACCTGGAATCATTTGTTTCTATAACACCCTAATAGTTTTTTTTAATTTTTGGGAGAAATTTAATTTCATTAATTTCATTCATTATATTCAAAAACTACTTATTATGAACTATGATATACTATCAATATTATTTTATTAACATGGCCATTAGAACCTATCAATTAAAATTGGTAGTGTCAATGGGAACAAGAAACTTCTTTAAATTATTATAAATCTATTTAAAAAATATAAATCATTTTTATAAAAATGAATTTATATTTTTGGAAATAAATTTTATTCCATTAATATAGATTTTTTCTCAAAAATAATATTTTTATTTCAATATGTGAGAAAATAATAAAAATAATTTTTTTAAATTTTTGAAACTTATTCACACAAAATTCAATTAATTTTTGGAATCACCATGTTTATATTATCATAGGTATTTTTTATTATATTCTATGAATATAAATTTTGTGATGAATTGTGAATAAAAATGATATATATTTAAAACTGTAATTTCTTTTAAATAATATACAAAGATCCAATTTATTTAAAATATGATTTAAAAGTATAATTAGTTTAAAAAATTTAATATTAAAACTATTTAGGTAATTAGATAAAATTTATATTGACTTTTTATATTAAACCATTTTATACTTTTGAAAAAAAATCATTAGAAAACTACATTTTAATATTGTTTTAGGAGAAATTTTAGATTAATATTTTACATATATGTCAATGGAATTTGAAAAACTATATTTAATATTTTTATAAGTATTTTTAATATCATATAATTATGTCTGCAAAATGTTTTGTCTATATAAATAGTAGAACCAAATTACTACATTAAGGATGGAACAATATTATTTTGGATTAAAATAAAATGATTATTTATAAAATTACCAAATTAAATTGTAAAATACCATTGTATGAAGATATGCACACATTATTATCTATGAGGTTCAAAAATTATATATTTTTTCATGATTACGTCTTTAAAATATGGGTAACACTTATTGTTTTAAAAAATCCATTGTGTGTCCTCTCCCCCACTTATAAAATGAAACCCACATTCGATTCCACTTTACACTTATAAAACTATTTTCTATTTCCAATAACTACCAAAATCCATTACTTAATTTAATACCCAAATCCTATAGGCCATATTTATTTTTGGAAACCATCCTAAAATTATTTTGGTTATACCGTAAGGATGTTGTCTATTGTTTACCTAATGTTCGTATCCTAGGGTTTTTATTTTATTAATTCTTCCACATCCTTAAAATTGTACTAAATTATAATAATATGATGAAATATTTGTCTCCTATAATCAAATAGGATATTATAATAATTTTATAATATATATATATATATATCCTCTTCTATAAAGTATGAAATGATAAAATAGACCATTTTTATTGCGAACTACCACCTCACTGAGTGATATAATTTATTTTCCATCATTGCATATCATTGTTGTATATAATTATGGATTAAATTATATATAAGATTTTCATAACCTAGTTATATCTCTATAAATTTAATATCACATATACCTTGTTACATTCCATTCCTTAAGAAAAGGATAACGTTTCTTGAGGGTACGGTGGACTAAATCCTCATGAAGTAATGTGATTCTCTTTTCAATTATGATTTACATAGATGGTAATATATATAATTATAAATAAATTTTCTTATAAATCTTAAATAATAAATATCTCTTGATGTTATCTTGGTTATTTACCTTCAATTCATTCCTACCATCATGAAAATGGAAACACCATTCGTGTGCAGGAATGGCCTACCTTCTCCACGAATGCTGTAATTCATTTCATATCTCTAATTTTATAGATAACTATAAATATATATGTATTAAATATATATTATATACATGTAATTTTTTATATTATAATTATTATGGAATAATGATAAATTTAATAGTAATTATTATACAATCCCATAACATGAAATGAAAAACAATGTAATAATTGCCCGAATCAGTATTTTAACAATAAATTATTAATAAAAATAGATAAAATGTCATGAGGAAATAATAATGGTATGATGTATAATAATATTGTTTTTATTTAATGTTATATTAATAAAAAAAATTCATATGATGTTTTAATGTGTATGAATTAATTCGATACATAAGGAAATGGATTTTCATCTCATTTAGTTTTCTGTAGAACACATTATTTATAGACATCATTATAATTTTTTTTCATATAATTTTGATGAATATATTTTATTATTATTATTATCATGGAATTATTGGTTACAGATATAAATTTATTTCTATTTCATTTAAGGGTATTACAATTTAAATGATTTGAATTTGGTAATAACTTTATGTTACAATTGTTTTTTATCTGTAGGGAATTATGATAATCTGGATTATAATTGTGAGATTTGTGATATAACTCTTGAAAAAAATAATTATTTTATTCTAATATTATTATTTATGTATTTTAATGTTTTTTGATTCATTTTATCATCTTTTTATTTGCAATAACTTGAAAGAGTATATTTATAGAAAACCAAATCTATATCACTATTTGGTCAAAAATCAAGGTTCATAAATAATGATGATTTCTAAAAAGGATTAATAAATGTGTTTAGTATTATAGAAATTATTTTTAATGTAAATTTAATAAATATTTTATATTTTATAAATGAAATTTAGGTAATTTTCATTTTACTTTATAAATGTATAAATGTTTTAGATTTTACCAAAGTGTGAAAAGAATGTTTAATTTGAAGTTGTTTATAATAAACATGTTTTGTCATCCCTATAATGATTTTATTCATTTAATATTATTTTATAATTTAAAATTTTTTCAGTGAAATTTATTTCCACAATATTGTAAAATTTTCTTGTCTTTATGATGTTATTTTCAATGAATAGTTACATTAATAAAGAAATGTTTCAAATGATTTTATTATAAAAAATCAATTTTCATCTAAGATTATATTCTTTTTGGTATATAGTTTGATTAGGGATATTATCCAACAATATAATATTTATTAATTATATATAGTGTCTATGTTTTATATGATAATCTATTAATCAAACCCATATATTTTTCATTGGTCATTCTATAATGAAATATTTATGAAACCACATTATTTTTGTGGATTTTGGAAAGTTAAATTTTTTCTAATTACCATATCATTTCATGGTTCTAGATATTAGGAATTGTTTTGATCATGTTTCAAACATATATATTATTTTCAATATGTAATGTTTGGAATCTATATAAACCTCAAATATATTTTTAAATTATTGATATCTCATGAGACAAACCGGATTGGAATGGGGAGTAAACTATATTCTTTTAGTGACATTGTATACTATTATTTTTTTGTAGTGAACATTGACTACACTAAATATATGGGGTTTGAACCCATTCCACAATGATATAATTTTATTTAATCCTTTTCCACTTATGAAATGTTATTTTATGCCAATTTGTATTAAAAATATATATGTCTTATTCTATTTTTATGTTACTATTGATTGTGACCATTGATTCCATGAAGATCCATGCCTTATGTACTCTCAATATTTATTTCATGAATATTTTTTTCTGTTATATTCATTTTAATTTTTTATAATGTAATTATCATGATCCAATACTATTATATTCATTTTATGTTGACATATACCCTATTAATCCTTACTGAACATTTTATCTCACCATATATTTTGTTTCATTTCATCGATTAATGAAGATAAGTAATATGATTCACATGAAAATTTTTTTTGATAGAAATGAAAAAAATATTGGGGGGATATATTTCACTTATGAACTAGTCAATTATGTATTATTTTTTTCTAATGTAAATCTACATAAACGATTCTCTTGTGGACCATTATTATTCTTTTATTGGATATTTTTCATTTAAGATGTAATATTTATGTTTAAAATATTTGGGACACTATAGTTGATATCAGATATAGGATCAGTTAATCATTTGGGATAAAGGATGAGAAAACAGTAGTAACAACCATAAGGATAAAGCTACATATAGGACAATTTCCAATAATTTTGGTGAATGATAGATTTATTGGATTATGATAAATTAAATCCTAGTCTTTATAAAACAAGTGGATGTTGCACTATTATAATTGTACATAAGAGTAACAACACAAAAAATGGAGAATTTTTATTTACATTATCAACACCTTTTTCTCAAAAAATGGAACCTTGGGTCTTACTAATTCCCCTAATATGATTATTTATTTAATAAATGATTTCATTGGGTATTACCTTGATCATTTTTTGTAACTCATTATAGATGATATAATCATTTAGGAAAAGACAGTGAAATATCATGAATATCATAGGAGAAGATTATTAATTTCCTTAATGATCTAGGGAAAATATGACAACAATATCAATTTTAAATTTTAGAAACAAGGGAATTTATTTTTGGGTCATATTATCTTGTTGAAAAATAATCCATGTAGATAATATTGCAGCAGTTTTGGGATGGTTATGTTATTAGAAAAAGTTGGTTTTCATGGTGAATTATCAAGTTCCAGAGACATTGTTGACAGTCCATGTTGAAAAATAACCATTATAATGGAATGTATTATATAGGGGTGGTAAAAAATAACAATTACAAGGTGGATCCATTTTCTAGGGTTTGTAAAATATTTGGGATCCAAAATTTGGAGTTTAGTGAGCATTAAGAAATGTGTATTCCCATGAAGATCACATCAGAATATGGAAGAGGCTAGAGTTTCATGAATATGGGCTTCATAACGTGGTTTGCATAGATAGTGGAAGAATTTTGATATTGAGCTCTGCGGTTATGATGAGATAGCTAAAAATTAGAGGAGCAGTGAAATGCAAGGTACCAATGCAGCGGTAGTGCAATGAAATTGACGGAATGCTCCGCGATTATACCAATATCGGTGATATAGAAATTGTTGTGGTGCATCTCAAAATAAAGATAATTTGGGTGTGAATTTTAGAGCATTGTGATTTTAGCTAATGTGGCAGTGACATTTTGTGGAAGGATCTCGAGTCAATAAAATTTCATATATATAAGATTTTACACCCTTGATAAAAGTAGACAGGTTTTTGAGAAAAATTTATAGATCTCGAATCATAAAGGAGGTTTGTAGAGGCAATGTGCTTTGTGAGAGGTAGGAGCCTCGTGGATGCTATTCTACCTCCCCAAAAGAGGTGTGTTCCGCATTTCCTCAGTGAGATTCACAGAGAAATTTTCTTTGAGACAGCTTGAGATTTGTGATATACAATGCTCTGCGAAGGGTTGATCTATGTGAAGTAGTGTTCTCTATAAAGCAGTGTGCTCTGTGAAGATGTGTGCATTACGAAGAATTAGGGACTTCACGATGGCCTATTTAAGCTTTTCAAAATTTGTAGCATCACGAAGTAGAAAATCATTGTTAAGGTATTTAGAAATATTTTTGACCAGTGATGTGGGGAAAATGGGTATTCATATTTGGATGAATACTGGAATTCATCTGAGAATATACATATAATGAAGGATTAACATGTTAGGGATAGTGAAAGGACATAGAAGTCCTTAAACATTGATTAGATCTTCTAATGAAGCGGTTACCTCACTTTAGTTGAGTGTCTAGAGAGTTCTCATATTTTGAAAGGTTATAAACCATGAGGGATAGTGATTCCACTTCAAACATGTAAACAACAGTGCAGTTTTTGTGGATTTGGTACATCAGCACACCACCAGTGTATGGTCCTTGGTTGTAGCCCAATGAGGGTGAAGAAAGTAAAATTTTTGTGTCCCATACATGATTAAATATTCATTCATACCCTCCAACAGGAAGGACAGAGAGAAGAGATTATTTTCTAATTTAACAAGACAAAAATGGGGGGTTGTATTATTTTTTCATACCCTGGTTCATCCCCCCCCCCTCTAAGGATATCTATCCTAGTGGGCCTAACAATTGGTGTCAGAGTGAAAGGTTGATATCAATGTTTCTCTCTCAATGGAGGTCACTAATAATAATGGTATTTAGATATTTGAAAGGAACAACTTGTCGTTATGGAAGAATCAGATAAAACACTACTTCTAATCATTGGGAATAGATATGATTACAACAACAATGCATTGTTTTACAACTGTTATTAATAGTGTTACTTCATAAGAATCTGGGAAACAAGAATCTGATGTTGATTCCACTGGAATCAATGCTTTAGGCAGAGCCCTATCCAATTCTATCTATACAAAGGTGATTCCCTGAAAAACATATTGTGCCATATGGGAAAAACATTTGAACATATATATAAGAGATTCAAATGTATGATAAGAAAAGCTTTAGTTGTACTGGAACATGTATGAAGATCACAGAATGAACCTGAATGAGTCTGTTGCTAAATTATTTGATAGGGTAAATGTTGTAGTGGATGAAATGTGAGGTCTTGTTGAAGTCATTATAGACTTAAATATTTTTAAGTGCATCATGAAAAAAATTCCACCTCTCTTCAATCCTAAGGATTTTGTATTGGAAGACAAGGATCTGAAAGAGCTGACACTAGATAACATGTGTAGTAACCTTATAACATCTGAAATGAGAAATGATGATATTGATGTTGTCTAAAAGGGGAAATCCAACTAGGTTGCATTCAAATCCATGAATAAGCACACTATTTATGATTATTAAGAAGAAAAAGAGACATATGATGTGATGTCATTCATTCCTTAAATCATTAATGTGAAAATTGATTTTTAAAGGGAAATATAAACATTCCTGATTTAGATGTGGAATGGTTGTTCTTCTTGGTGTATGGTGTCCCAAAAAGTTCCAAGAGGATGATGATGTCAATGATGCTGAAATTCCCAAGAAGAAGACTTCAACTTAAGTGAAATACAAGAAATAGTTCAATAGAAAATTCTCTATGAAGAAGAATCTTCTTTCATAAGAATTTGACATTTTATATAAGTCTGAGGTTGAGGAGGATTATGATATAAGGAAATGAAAAGATCATGGAGAAAATTTTATGGTGGCAGTTTTCGCGCACTCAGAAAAAGGAAGAAACTCACATTGATGAAGACAAATATATTGAAGGAAGAGTTGATTTGAAAGCTAGGTTAGAGGATCCTATTGAAAAGATATATGTTTGGATTGCCCAAACTAAGAAAGCTAACAATGAAGTTCATGATTCCAAACTCTATATGCAGTAGTAAAATGAAGAGAATTCTAAGTTGGTGGAAGAAATTAAGAAACTCAAAGAATCAACATTAGAGGAATCTGAATCAGTTAGTTACTATAAAATAAAGGATGATTAATAAAAATGGAGATCGATGGCATGAATATCACAAGGGAAATTAAATTAAATCATATCGAATAACATGAAGGATAAGTTGTTGGTTTTCAGAAAAAGGTTAAGGATCATGAAAAACTGATGACTCCTGATGTGACATCAGGAAAGTAGATCACTCTAGAAACAATGAAGCTTAAAATGCAGTATAGTGGTTTCACAGATAAGAACTATAAATTATGTTCAGTTGCTAAGGATGATGGGGGGATTCATTGAAAAAATATATTTGAAAATTGATTTCATACTGCAAGAACCTGTTCTGATATTGAAGGTTGATTTGGTCACAAAAAAAAAAGATTAATAATATTCAGAGATTCCAAAGGGAAAATAACAGTGCCTAAGTGAAACGTAGGAATGCGCCTTATATCTGGTCTTATTTTTCTACAATGATGATGACATTCATGGTATGTGTGTTACATAGCCAAGTGAAATCGAAGGGCAAAAGAAGTACAATGTCATTCAAATAGAGCTCAAAATTATAGATCATCCTTTGAGGGACATTGTTTTTGGTGAAGAGAATTTGGGAACATGGCTATATAATGATGTTAACCATGCTGATTAGTGCTCCAAGGAAGAATCATAATAGTACAAATATGTGAATCAGTAAACCTACATGTGATATGGAAATGAAATACCAATTTATAGCTCTACAAGATGAAGTTGGGCCATAGAACTCTAAGGAAGATCATGATTTTCATACTATACAGAATGTGAGGTTAAAGACATCAATAACAATACAAAAAAGTATGAGAAGCCAGTGGTTGAATAAATTTCCCTTAAAGCATCAGACCATTCTTGTTTATGGATCCTTGATAGTGGTTGCACATCTCACATGAAAATTAATTAGAATATTGTTATAGTCATAAAATATGATAATAAATCTATTTTCATGTTTGGAAATGATAAAGGCTTGAATATTATTGGCTTGGGAAAGGCTAGGTTTGGGGCTAAAGAGATGTGATGTGCGAATGTCTTAGTAGTTAAAGGTCTCAGTTAAAATTTTCTTAGCGTCATCCAACTATGTGACTCATGGAATTATATATGGTTTACTAAGAAAACCTGTATCTTAAAAGGAAGATATAGTGCAATTGGACAATGAGGAAAAAGAATGAAGGGAAATTTCTACCTTGTAAGTGGAAAATAAGATATGTGTTTTCTATCCAGAGAGGAAGAAAACCAGTTGTGGAAAAAACAACTTAGTCATCTATTCTATCCACCCCTGGATGATCCGGTGAAGTGTGGTGCTACATGAGACCTCCCTAAGATATCATGTGATGTTACAAATATTTGTGATTCTTGTCCATAAGTGAATATCATCAGAAATTCATAAAAGGAAAAGGAAAATAAATCCACATGAGTGCCTCAATTGGTGCATTCTGGTGTTTGGGGACATATCCCACCACGAGAAATTGACAGAAAGAGGTATTACGTTCATTTCATTGATGAATATAATAGAATGGAATGGGTATTCATCATTTCCCATAAGTCAGACGTTTTTCGTTGCGTAAAACAATATCAAATGGAATCTGAAAGCATTCTCAGGTAGAAAATTCTGAAGTTTCATATTAGAAATGGTACGGAATTCCCAAACATTCATGAGGAAGACTATCTCTAGAAACAAGGGATTATGAATCATGTTTCTTCATTGTGAACTCCCCAAAATAATGGATTGGTTGAAAAAAGATATCATTTTATCAACAACATGGCCAGAATGATGCTTATTGAAAAAAACCTACCAAAAAAATTATGGAATGAAGTAGTTTTGACATCATTATACATTTCATATATGGATCTATTGTGTCTAAAGAAATGAAATACTTTGTATGAGATGTGGTAAGAAAATGACCCATTAGTGAATAATTAAAAATAATAGGAAGTTAGTGATTTATTATCAACAAAGAAAAACATTGGAAATTTGATTCATGAGGGGATTAGGGGATATTCCATGTCTACTCATGAAAAATAAAAGCATATAAATGATTTATTAAAAGTATGGGAAAAGTAGTTTAAATAAATGATATCACTATTGTAGAAAATGAAGAGAATAATAAACATCATAGTGAACAGTTTCTTGATGAATTTGATGAAGAGGAAAGTAACACATGGGGTGCATAAGTAGCATATGATGACTTAAAAGAATATACTGATGTTGAAAAAAAACGTCAAGTCTTTATCTATAAAGATGTGAAAGATTCGAGCTGAAATTGATAGGAAGAACATCATTGGAGATCAGTTTGCTATATTTTAGACAAGAATAATGAAATCAAGGCAGAAAAAATATTTTCTATCTGAGGTCGAGCCTAATTGTTTCACTGATGAAGCGGAACATAACAATTGGGTTCATGCTATGAATGAATAGCTAGATCAGATTGAGAGGTATCAGATGTGGTATATTGTTTCTAGGATAGTAGATAAGAATATAATCGGGACTAAATGGGTCCATCGCAACCATATGAATGAAGATGGCACATTGATTAGAAATAAAGAAATACTAGAGTGCAATGGATAATCCCAAATAGAGGGTATATATATCGATGATACATTTTCAAAAATTTCATGGTTAGAGATAATTAGATTATTCCTAGCCATTACATTATAGAGGAAGTTCAAAGTGTTCCAGATGGGCATCAAATCTACATTTTTGAATGATTTTTTGTAATAATAAGTTTATATTGAGAACATAGATGGTTTTATCATTTGTTATGATGAGAATTTTTTTTGTTTGATGAAATCACTATATGGGCTGAAACAATAACCAAGTGCATGGTACTCAAGGCTTGATCGGTACTTGAAGAAGTTTGGCTTTTAGCGTGGGGTATTTGATTACAATCTCTATTTTAACAATGACTGTAATAAAAGGATATTGATGCTCATTTATGTTGATGAAATAATATCTATTGGAATATAAGACTCCAAGTGACGACATTTCTCCAAATTCATGATGCTGGTTTATGTTGATGACATAATATTTCTATTAATATTGACTCAATATTACATAAGAATATAATTAATGATTTTTTTCTATCTTCGATCAAAAATAATTTATATTTCATGAACATGTTTTACAAAAATCATTAAAATAAAGTATATAATATCATCCCAATACTGTTTAAATTAAATCTAAAAGTTTATTTAATTTTTGAAACATATTTTTAAAGAAATATTATTATTTTTCACAAAAATGACAATTTTTTCCTTTTCACAGATGCATGAAATGATTGGTTTCTAATAATTATTATTAAATAAACCAAATTTAAAACAATAATATTATATATATTAATTAAAAATTAGATTTATGTTATATAATTTACTATTAAAAAATTATATCTACATTATTTTATGAATTTCTTGTTTTAAAATAGTGATATTCATTTAAACATTATTTTCTCCGGAAATGGACAAAGTTGTTTTATTTTAAAAAGTCAATTTCAATCAAAATGTCATCTTTTGATGTTACGTAAGAATTAATGGGGGTATAATCTAATTATAACATCATTATTAATTCCTTTTATGGACTATGAATTTGATGAAATATTTTTATAAATCCCATTTTTTCAAAGTTTTATGATATGATTATATTTTTATGATGCCCAATAAATTTCATGGGTTATGAAATTAAATTTTTTTATGATTGCCGTTACATTTCATGTGTAATGATATAAGGATTTTTTTGATATTTAGGAACTGATAAGTATGACTTAAATTATTTCATGGGTGGGACCTATATCTACCTCCAATTCATTGGGTAAAGATAGATATATCATGAGATAAACATGATTTGAACTTGTATTGAAGCTAGTTCCGTAAGGGACTCTCCCCTCTATGATATTCATGGGATTGGTCTTTGACTGTTATAATTGTTTTGGGGATTGAATCCAATAATCTATGAATGGCTTGGAAGTATCCCTTAAATATTTAGAAATGATATTCTATTCATATGTGTGAAGAACCCTGGGACACCCTGAGAGGGGAGGGGTGAATCAGGGCAACAACTTTTTCTTTTAATGTGATGGATCTTGTTCCCACGTTGGTAGGAACTTGTTGAACCTGTATGATGAATATGATCAGAAAGAAAACATTCACATGCACAGAGAAGGCACAACCCTTTTTACTTGGTTCACCTCTAAGGGCTACGTCCAAGGAGCATACGCCGACAGGTTTTTGGTCGTACCTAAATCCACTATACTTCACTAGCTGTAGATAACAATTGTTCGGGAACATTCACTCTGTCCCAGTCTCACTGCCTTTACAAAAGTTCAGGGATAGCTTACTGCGTCCCTCGGGTCACTCCCGTTGACTCCCCCTGGATCACTGTCGTTGGTGAAGTCTCACTCAGTTTATAGACGTGAAGGTCTCTTCAATAGATAGACATGAAGGTCTTTGTCTCCTGTTCAGCATGAGCCTTTGCTTGCATCAGTGTCCTGAGTTGATGCTCTGTTAAAGTCCAAATTCCATCCACTGATGAATACCCCCTTTTCCGTTGTCCACTGGGAAAACAACCTTTGGAAAGGGCCTTCACAAAGTATCCTACTTCGCAAGGCTCCCAATTTTGCTAAGATCAAACAAGCCTTCACGGAGTCCCTACCTTTTCGCGAAGCTCAATCGCGAAGCACTCTTGTGATGCTCTAGCCTTCGCAATGCTTGGCTGTCGTGAAGCTCCTACCTCTTCGCGAAGCTCACTGAGTCAACGTGAGGCGCATGCCTTTCGCAGAGCTAGAATAGCCGCCGCGAAGCTCCTCTTTCGCGAAGCACACTACCTTCGTGAGAGACCTTTGGGAACCGAGAGCAAAGGACTTTCTCTGAAATTCTCTCTACTTCTCTTGAGGGGGTCAGCCTCTATTTATAGGCGATTCCACCGACCCTCGACCCTTCCGTGCGAAGTCAATGCCACGTCATCTCAAATCGCGAAGCTCCAAAGTTTCCGCCAGAATTCTGTCCAAATCATGAAGCACTTCGGAAATTTTCGGATCGCGGAGCTCGTCGTAATCGCGGAGTATCACCATCATCATTCCTTCACACCTTCTCCACGAAGCTCCCTCGCAAATCCCTTAACCTCCACGATGTGCTTCAACTCTGTCATTCACGAAGCTTTGACGTAATCGCAAAGACTCACCGCCTCCATTTTTCTGGTCTTCGTGATTTCCAAACCATGCATCCTCTCTTCGCGAAATTCATGCCTTTTCCATATTTAATTATTATCTTCATGGAAATCCACTTTTTGCGATGCTCAACAACTTCCAGATTTTGGACCCCAAAAATTTGGCAAACACTGGGAAACGGCACCACCTTCAATACTGTTGTATGCTTGAATGGTATGATCTATTTGCTGGTACACGATCCGAACTTCCATTGATGATTGACAACAAACACAAACCATACTCCAAATCATGCATAGAAGAACATGGTTCCAACAATATCCCCCTTTGGGTTTATTGGTAATTAGAAAATAAATTCAAGAGATCTCCATTAATGTGAAAACCAAAAACGCAGGAATCAACTCAGCCAGCACTCTAAGTCTACGTGAGCAATGCTCGGTGTAGAAAACAAGAGAGGAGGCTTGAATTGGGTTCCACTATTTTTCTTCTCATTATTCTCATCATAGAAGTTTCCTGAATTTATTCCTTTCTCCTATATCCCCCATTGACAATCAATCCAAAGACCAGTAATTTTTTTTTCACGTTCAGCTCAAACCATACTCCCCTGGATAGTATCTCCCCCATAAACCTGCATCACAGCCATAAACAGATTAAAATAGTTATAAAAAATGGGGAGAGGGGAATTTCGGAACCTCCTTATGCAGTAGGAGGTGGTTGAACACCGAGGTTCAACCGATGCTTTTCAAACACAGATGCTAACAGTGGTTTCGTCAGTATATCAGCTACTTGCTCATTAGTTCCTATGTGATCCATTCAAATCACCCCTTGCTCAAATTTTTCTTTGATAAAGTGATACCGGATTTCAATATGTTTTGTACGAGAATGCTGAATAGGATTTTTTGTAAGATCAATTACACTCTTGTTATCACAGTAAATCACCATTGGTTGCTTTACCTCATCACCAATATCTGTTAATTGTTTCTTCATCCATAGCAGTTGAGTGCTTGCCATTGTGGCAGATATATACTCAGCATCAGCAGTACTAAGAGACGTAGTTTCTTGTTTCTTGCTCAACCAGCCAACACAGTTATTCCCAATAAAGAATGCTCCACCACTGGTCGACTTTCTGTCCACAACATCGCCAGCCCAGTCAGCATCTGAAAATGCTGATAATTAATAGTCCCTTCCTGCAGCAAAGTATAATCCATAATTGTGAGTACCTTGAATATACCTCATGATTGTTTTTACTACTGCCAAATGTTCCTCCTTTGGATTACTCTGAAAGTGGGCTGCAAGACATGTGGCAAAGGCAATATCTGGCTGTGTCACTATCAGGTACAGTAGGTTCCAATGATCCTCCTGTACAGGGTGGGATCTACAGATTTCTCATTCTCATGCTTTCCAAGTTTGGTTCCAACTGCAATCGGAGTTGACATTGGTTTGGAGTCTTGCATATTAAACTTCTTCAGCAGCTCTCTTGCATACTTTTCCTGAGATATAAAAGTGCAGTATTTCCTTTGAGTCACCTGCAGTCCCAAGAAATATGTGAGCTCACCAATCATTGCAATTTAAAATTCTGATTTCATATGATTGGCAAATTCATCCACTGATTTCTGCCTGCTGCCACCAAATATAATGTCATCGACGTAAACAAGAAATCTGAACTGATCTTTCGGAGAATTCATCACATAGAGATTGTGATCTACTCATCCTATTTTGAATTCCAGCTTCTTGATATAAGAATCTAGTCTAGAGTACCACGTCCGTGGTGCCTGTTCCAAGCCATAAGGTGCTTTCTTTAGCTTACAGACCTTTGATTCATTAGCACCAAGAAGAAAACCCACTGGTTGTTCAATGTAGACTTCTTCTTCAAGTACACCATTTAAAAATGTTGTCTTGACATCCATTTGATATACTTTATATCCTCTCTGGAGAGCCATGGAAAGGAACAGCCTGATTGACTCCAGTCTAGCCACTGGAGCAAAGGTTTCTTCAACATCAACACCTTCAATCTGAGAATACCCTTTACATACAATTCGAGCTTTGTTTCTGATAATACTTCCATGCTCATCAAACTTGTTCTTGAATATCCATTTTGTTCCAATCACATTGTGACCTTTGGGTCTCTGGTCAAGATCCCATGTCTGATTCTTGTCAATCTAATCTAACTCTTCATTCATGGCTTTCATCCAGGATTCATCCTTTGCAGCTTCTTCAAATGAGGATGGCTCCACAACTGACAGAAATGCAGAAGGTGTGTGAATCCTCATCCTCCTTGTCTGTGTGGGTGCATTCCTGTCTCCAATTATGTTAGATAGATCAATATCTGCTCTTCGATTTCTCCTATGAGGTTCAGTCGCATTCTCGCCATCCATGATTTCCTCTTCAGATTCTTTGTCTGAGTCAACATCATGATGTGACTGCTCAGTGTTTTCAACAACTTCCTCTATTTCTGCATTTGTATTTTCTTCCCGTTAACTTTCTTCCTGACTTTCTATCACATCAGCATATGACTTCCTTGAAGCATTTGTACTTTTCTCTTCAATTATCTTAACATCACTGCTTTCCACAATCCTTCTTAAACGCTTGATGAAACACTTGTAGGCTTTGCTGTTCATTGAGTAACCGAGGAAAATTCCTTCATCTGCATTGTCGCCATATTTCCCATGATTTCATTCTTTGTTCCTGATGACGAATTTACTTCCAAAGACACAAAAGTATTTTAAAGAAGTCTTCCATCCATGCCACAATTCATATGGTGTCTTCGTCTCACCCATATAAAGTCTCGTTCGATTCTGAATGTATACTGCAGCTTGAACAACCTCTTTCCAGTAATGTCG
This sequence comes from Viscum album, assembly GCA_963277665.1. Classification (NCBI taxonomy): domain Eukaryota; kingdom Viridiplantae; phylum Streptophyta; class Magnoliopsida; order Santalales; family Viscaceae; genus Viscum; species Viscum album. The sequence goes on from OY728127.1 coordinate 806,619,535, forward strand.
TGGAATACGACTCTCAATCAGTATAGTTCGTTCCATGTTTTTCACCTGTCGATTCCTACGTTCAACAAATCCATTTTGTTGTGGAATTCTCACAGTAGATACCTCATGCTATCTCCCATGCTTCTCCAGATAATTTTCACATTCAATGGACGCGTATTCTCCTCCATTGTCAGATCGCAATACTTTGATTGTTCATCCAGTATCATTCTTGGCGATTCGCCGATATGTTTTCATGCAGTCAAGGACTTGTCGTTTCCTTTGAATGACTATCACACATGCCATTCTACTTTAATCATCTATGAAAAGGACAAAGTACCTTTCTCCATGAGTTCCATCAACATTTATTGGCCCAAATACATCTGTAAGAATCAGATCAAGAAGGTGAGATGCCCTTTTCTTCTTTGGCCGATATGAACTGCAGACCAGCTTCCCACGAATGCAAGCATCACAAGATTTTTCACGCTCACGCTTCAGGTTGGGAATGTCCATGACAATTCTCAATTTTGATATTTTCTCCATGTCTTGTTGATTGATGTGTCCCAGTCTCTGATGCCACAAATTGTTTTCTTCTTCAACAGTCATGTAACATACATTTTCTTCACTATCAACCTAATACAAGTTGCCTTCTGTTCTGCACCCCTTCATAAGTGAATTTTCTGTATTTAACTTGATAGTGCAGCCTTTCTGATTAAAAGTAACTATAAGTCCTGAGTCAAAGAGTTGACTCATGCTGAGGAGATTATGATGTAGGCCATCTACATAAAGGACTTCAGTCTTCTTTAGTTCTCCATTAGCTAAATCGGTACTTCCACTCCCTTTGATTTTCAGAGCCCCATCATTACCAAATCGTACTGTACCATTAACCATCCTTTTGATATTCGTTAGTAGGCCCGCATTACCCGTCATATGAAATGAATGTTGTACCTCTTGTATCCCCTCGTGGTTTAATTTTCATGATCACAATCACTTTCATGTTTATCTAATTGTGTTTTAAGTGTTTTTGTTGATAGGCAATTGATTGCCAAAGGATTGGCCCAAGAAAGCTGGCAAAATGGACTGAATTACAGTCCACCGGCCAACCGGTGTGATAGCACCGGCCAGCCGGTGGACCTGGCAGAGGCATTGCCCACTGCCAAGCTCCACCGGTCAGCCGGTGGCTTGACCACCGGCCATCCGGTGACATCCAGTCAAACAGTGGAAGCTACTGTCTGCCCACCGGCCAGCCGGTGGCTCTGGCACCGGTCAGCGGGTGGTGCCTGGAAAAGAAGAATCAGCTACTGCCAAGCCACCGGCCAACCGGTGGCCCATCCACCGGTCAGCCGGTGGATCCAAGACTCGAAATCTCCCAAATTCCTCAAGCACCGGCCAGCCGGTGGGACTGTACCGGCCAGCCGGTGGAGCCAGTCAAACTAGCCGTTGCAGTTTGACCAGGCTGGCCCACTTGGCTCCCAACGGCTCTTTAAGCCTCTCCAACGGCTCCGAAGACTCCAAAAGGGTTCCATGCCTATAAATAAAGGCCAAGGAAGCCCCGGACACCTACCGGAACTATACGGAAGCCCCGGACACCTACCGGAACTTAAACCAAGCCCAAGGACACTTTGTTGATCATTCGGCAATCCTCCGGCGAGCCACCTCAAGGAACCCCAAGTGCTCCATCCAATTCCACATCCAAGAGCACCACCAAAGAAGCTTGGAAGCGGCCTTCAAACTCTTCTATCAATCAAAGGCTCCCAAGGCTTCTCCAATTACGGGTTTTATTGTTTTATTTATTTTGAGATTTAAATTTGGGTTTGTGCCTACAAACCCCAAACTCTTTCTTCATCCCTCTTTCTTTTGGGTTTCACATCACCATTAAGGTGTGAAGAGGTTTCTTCAAGACTTTCCTTTTAAAAGGCTTGTGTCATAGGTGAGCTAGCCTTCACCTGTAAGAAGGCTAGTGGGTTCTTGATCAACCATTAAAAGCAAGTGGGTTCTTGCTTAACCACCAAAAGAAAGCTGTAATAGGTCCTAGTGCTACCTCAAAGCCTAGTGGGTTTCTTGCTAAAACCATTGAAAAGCAAGCGGTAGGAATCTCTCAACGGTTGAGTTGGGAGCGGAGACGTAGGCCGGGTTTTTGGCCGAACTCCGTTATCAATTGCGTGTCTTGCCTCTTTTATTTCTGCTGCACCTTTCACTTTGATTTTAATTTGTTAATCATTTTTTAAAAGGCAATTCACCCCCCCCCCCCCCCTCTTTCCATCACTCCCGTTTTTCTCCGCCCAAAAATTGGTATCAGAGGGAGTATTTGAGTAATACCCTAACCGGTTTCAAATTAAAGATCCTTTTTGATGGCTTCTACCGCTTCTTCTTTTCAAACCCTCGAAGGTCATTCATTGGGTCGTGCTCCATTGTTTGATGGAACCGAATATTCTTTTTGGAAAACCCGCATGAGCACTTTTTTAAAATGTATTGGTTATCCAATTTATAAAATTGTTATGCAAGGATTTTCCCTCTCCTCTCCCAATGAGTCTAAATGGACCCCCAATGACATTTCTTATTTTGAGCTTGATGGCAAAGCCATGAACGCTCTTCATTGTGGTCTTGACCGTAATGTTTTTAATTGCATTTCTACTTGCTCTACTTCACATGATATTTGGAAATATTTAGAGCTAACCCATGAAGGTACTAGCATGGCTCAAAAGCAAGAACCCGCTCAAAAGCAAGAACCCGATGCAAAATCCGTACCCACTTTCCCACTTCACAAGAAAAGGGCCAAGAAGAAGAAAAAGAAGAAGGCTTCAAAGGAAACATGGAGTGATAGCTCCTCCTTCTCCTCCTTCTCCTCGAGCGACCAAGGTAAAAAATGCCTAATGGCAAAACATGAGGTATCATCTTCCGACTCTTCTTCCTCATCATCCTCTAGTTCTTCTAATTCTTTTAATCATTTATCATATGAAGAACTCCAACATGCTAGAGACCAATTAGAAAATGGTTTTCATGAACTTTCTTCTAAATTTGTTTCTTTGAAAAAGAATTTCAAAAAACTTTCCTCCGAAAAAGAACAACTTCTCAAATAGAAGGAGGAACTCTCCCTAAAAATCCAAAATTTCCCAAATGTTGATTCTTTGGAATCAACCATCAAGGACCTTAGAGAATCCCTAGCCAAGTTCACCCAAGGTGAACAAAATTTGTCCAAACTCTTAGGTTCTCAACGAGTATCTAGAACCACCAATGGACTTGGCTACACCAATATAGCTTCCTCCTCCCATGCTCCCACTGTTTTTGTAAGGGGGATCTCTAGTTTTAAATTTTGCAATTATTGTAAAAAACTCGGGCACCTCATTTATGAGTGTGATTGCAAAAATGCCCGGTACGGTCAACCCAAATCTATTTTTTATTCGGACGAGTTTTATAGGAGAAGACCCGCCATGAAACAAATTTGGATTGAAAAATCCCTTTTGGCGAGTCTCTCCGGGCCAAAAATAGTTTCCTATCCCCGGTGACTTATTGTTTTTATTTAGGGGGAGAAATTTTCTTAAATTCAAAAATTTCATTCGATTTTTTTTTCAATTTAAATTTTCAATTCATTATTCAAAACTCTTAATTTCAAAATTTTCATTTGGTTTCAAATTTCAAATTTCAATTGGTTTTTGATTCAAAACTTTCAATTCAAACTGTTATTCAAATTTTCATTTCAATTTCAAAAATCTCAATTGATTTTTCAATTCTCATATCTAGTTTTTCAAACCCTTTCCCTCAATCAAGTTTTATGCCCCACGCTATTTTGATAATCACAAAGGGGGAGAAATTTCTTGATTGATTGGGGGAGAATCCTTTTCATCATGCTTAGCATTTCCTTTCAATTTCAGTATTTTACATTAATTGTTTTGGTGATTGTGATCATCAAAATAGGGGGAGATTGTTGTACCTCTCGTATCCCCTCGTGGTTTAATTTTCATGATCACAATCACTTTCATGTTTATCTAATTGTGTTTTAAGTGTTTTTGTTGATAGGCAATTGATTGCCAAAGGATTGGCCCAAGAAAGCTGGCAAAATGGACTGAATTGCAGTCCACCGGCCAACCAGTGTGATAGCACCGGCCAGTCGGTGGACCTGGCAGAGGCATTGCCCACTGCCAGGCTCCACCGGTCAGCCGGTGGCTTGACCACCGGCCAGCCGGTGTCATCCAGTCAAACAGTGGTAGCTACTGTCTGCCCACCGGCCAGCCGGTGGCTCTGGCACCGGTCAGCCGGTGGTTCCTGGAAAAGAAGAATCAGCTACTGCCAAGCCACCTGCCAACCGGTGGCCCATCCACCGGTCAGCCGGTGGATCCAAGACTCGAAATCTCCCAAATTCCTCAAGCACCGGCCAGCCGGTGGGACTGTACCGGCCAGCCGGTGGAGCCAGTCAAACTAGCCGTTGCAGTTTGACCAGGCTGGCCCACTTGGCTCCCAACGGCTCTTTAAGCCTCTCCAACGGCTCTGAAGACTCCAAAAGGGTTCCATGCCTATAAATAAAGGCCAAGGAAGCCCCGGACACCTACCGGAACTATACGGAAGCCCAGGACACCTACCGGAACTTAAACCAAGCCCAAGGACACTTTGTTGATCATTCGGCAATCCTCCGGCGAGCCACCTCAAGGAACCCCAAGTGCTCCATCCAATTCCACATCCAAGAGCACCACCAAAGAAGCTTGGAAGCGGCCTTCAAACTCTCCTATCAATCAAAGGCGCCCGAGGCTTCTCCAATTACGGGTTTTATTGTTTTATTTATTTTGAGCTTTAAATTAGGGTTTGTGCCTACAAACCCCAAACTCTTTCTTCATCCCTCTTTATTTTGGGTTTCACATCACCATTAAGGTGTGAAGAGGTTTTTTCAAGCCTTTCCTTTTAAAAGGCTTGTGTCATAGGTGAGCTAGCCTTCACCTATAAGAAGGCTAGTGGGTTCTTGCTCAACCATTAAAAGCAAGTGGGTTCTTGCTTAACCACCAAAAGCAAGCTGTAATAGGTCCTAGTGCTACCTCAAAGCCTAGTGGGTTTCTTGCTAAAACCATTGAAAAGAAAGCGGTAGGAATCTCTCAACGGTTGAGTTGGGAGCGGAGACGTAGGCCGGGTTTTTGGCCGAACTCCGTTATCAATTGCGTGTCTTGCCTCTTTTATTTCCGCTGCACCTTTCACTTTGATTTTAATTTGTTAATCATTTTTTAAAAGGCAATTCACCCCCCCCCCCCCCCTCTTGCCATCACTCCCGTTTTTCTCCGCCCAACAATGAACAACCGCTATCCAGAATCCAGGTACTGTTGTTCTTTGTAGCATTGAGGTCCACCTCTGCAAGGTTGGATTTCTCAATCTCTTTCCTTTCCTTCCATGAGACATTGGATTGAGTATATAGTATTGATTTCCTTCCAATTATCTCTTCCACATACCCAGGTTCTTCATAGTCAAAATATTCTTCGAGAGGAGAAAACCTATTTGAAAGAGAAACATTGTCTTGCTGATGAGACTTGACTTGTCTTGAACTTCGGTATGAGGTTTCCATGTCCCTTCTCTGCCTGCAATTAGAAGCCTTATGACCTACGTTAGAACAACGAAAACAATATCCATAGAAATTGTTTCTTATATACGAATTAGGATATGAATTTGTTCTCTATTGTTGAACTTCTATATCTTCTCCATTCAGATGGCTTCTTGCCTCTTCACAATAAGACATGGTATGGCCCAGATAGCCACAGAACTGACACTTCATGAGGGTAAATGTCTTCTCACTTGAATTTCTCCTCATACCTTATTCCTTGGGATAAAAGTTAGACTGTCTATCATTTCTGAATGTTTGAGGATAATTTTCAGTTCTCCTTTTAGTTTTGGTTGAGGGTTCCTTTTTCAGCCCTTTAGGCAACATTTCTACATGTTAAACTTTCATCTTATCTTTCTTTTGAATCTTTTCACTTCCAGCAGTTGATGTCTCAGCCTCACAGCCAATTCCTCTCTTTCCCATGCAAGCGGGTCTTTGATTACTCAATATTTTTCTAACCCCATCTGAACCACACTTGGCTCTTTCTAGTAATTCTACATCTGAGAATCTTCCAAACTATATTTTCTTCCTCGATTCTTTTGGAATTGATTTAGTCTCAAGTTTACTCCTTAGAGTAACAACTTACTCCTCAAGACCCTCAGAAGTCTTGGATTTTTCATCTAGTCTGGAGGTGAGGTAATTGATGACCTTTTCCTACTCTTCAATTCTCAGCATCAGATCCACTACATCATCATTGCTTTCAATTATTTTAGACTGAACCTTCACAAATTCTTCCAGTCATTCAACTTCAGCTTCAAGTTGATCAATGTATTCAGATGATTCTTCTACAATAGATTTCTACTTATTGCAGCTCTTGCATTTAATCTTAAGCTTATTAACTGCGTCCTAAAGTTTCATCTCGGGATCTACACAAGTTATTAGTTGTTTTTCTCCACCAGTATCTTCTGACTTTTAAATAGTGGCCATCATGGAAGCATGGTTCCCTGTTTTGAATTCTGGTTCTTCTTCATCACAAAATTCATTATCATCTTCTTTCTCTTCACAGAAAAAACTCTTCCTTTGCATTTTTTCCCAGATTTGAAGTCTCCCTTTTTGAAGAACCTTATCCGAGGCTTCTTGATGCATTCATCTTCACTATCTTCATCATTGATCTTTCTTAAGAACTGAGAGGCAATGTGTCCAACTTTTCCACAATGAAAACATGCGAGAGGTAACTTCCCTTTGAATTTCCCTTTCCCCATCTATAACTTCTTTGAAATGAGAGAAAGAATTTCTTTTTCTTCATCATCTTCACCACTACTATCATTTGAGATTTTCAGTTTATCCATGTCATTGAATGCCATTTCCTTGCTCACACGAGTCGTAACATCTTCTAGTTTGACTCTCATTTCATATGCTACCAAGCTGCTAAGTAGATCATCCAGAGAATGTTTTGAAAGATCTCTTTCCTCAAGGGCTGAAACCTTTGCATTGTATAGAGGTGGAAGTCTTCTTAATATTTTCTTTACAATATCAATGTCTTTGATTTCTTCACCTAGAACACAAATTTCTCCAACCACTTCAGTAATTCGATTGAAGAAAGAGTCTGAATTCTCGTCTGTATGCATCTTCAAATCATCAAACTGATTGTGCATCACATGTAGTTTTTCCTCCTTCACTTTTCTATCTCCTTCAAAAATATTCTCGATTATATCCAACATGGATTTTGTTGAGGTACAATTCATCACCTTTAGGTAGATCTGATCAGAAAGGGCTGTAGTAAGTGCATTTTGTGCTTTAGCATCTGCATCAAGAATTTTACTGTCTATTTCAGTCATAGCCAGGCATGTTGGGTCAGTGACTTGTATACCTTGTACAGTAGAAAAGAGAACATCCATTCCAAGAGATCTTAGATGAGATCTCATTCTGTTCTTCCAGATCTGGAAATTTCTTCCATCAAAGTGAGGGACTCCCCTGACATTGACTGCATTCTCCATGATGATAAATGACAGATTCAACACCAGTAACCTCCCTCTGATACCACTTGAAGGACCCCAGGACACCCTGAGAGGGGAGGGGTGAATCGGGGTGACAACTTTTTATTTTAATGTGATGGATCTTGTTCCCACGTTGGTAGGAACATGTTGAACCTGTATGATGAATATGATCAGAAACAAACATTCACATGCACAGAGAAGACACAGCCCTTTTTACTTGGTTCACCACTAAGGGCTACGTCCAAGAAGAATACGCCGATAGGTTGTCGGTCGTACCTAAATCCACTATGCTTCACTAGCTGTAGATAAAAATTGTTCGGGCACAGTCACTCTGTCCTAGGCTCACTGCCTTTACAAAAGTTCAGGGATAGCTTACTGTGTCCCTCAGGTCACTCCCGTTGACTCCCCCTGGCTCACTGCTATTGGTGAAGTCTCACTCAGTTTATAGACGTGAAGGTCTCTTCAATAGTTAGACATGAAGTTCATTGTCTCCTGTTCAGCATGAGACATTGCTTGCATCAGAGTCCTGAGTTGATGCTCTATTAAAGTCCAAATTCCATCCACTGATGAATACCCCCTTTTTCTGTTGTCCACTGGGCAAACAACCTTTGGAAAGGGCATTCACAAAGTATCCTACCCCGAAAGTGTGAGAGCCAGGTGAAGACCTGCTCCCATAAGATTAAATAAAGAAGAGTTAAAACAGTACAAACCAGTCAAAGAAGAGGAGCTTTACACAACCTTGTAAACACAACACCAATTCTATCATAGTGAACAAGGTCATTACAATAACTAGGAAGCACAAAAAACCAGCTAGAACACACCTCCATGATTTCCCTTTTTGAGAGCGCATCCTCCACTTGATTTTCTTCTCTTTAGAAATGAGAATCCTCAAGAGAAAGTAATTCTACAAGCATTAATGATCCGACCCTAGCTGGCAGCATCCTCCATGGGACACTCCTGGACCGCTCTTTGAGAATCTGCACGACAACAGAAGAGTCTGATTCTATCCATATTCTTCACCATCCATAATGAGTAGCATACCTTATAGCCTTAATCATAGCCCATAACTCCGCCTCAATAGCATGACCAGTTCCAATATAGTGAAAGAAACATCCTTTTACAAAGCCTCGGCAGGTCCTGAAAACACCACCACATCCAGAAGGTCCCGGCGCGCCAGCGGCTGCCCCATCAACATTCACCTTTATATAATCATTGATTGGAGGAATCCACCGAATATATTTAATCACCTTGGGCTTCCTCTACCTACCACTTACGCCAAGAGTTCTCAGTAATAGGAAATCAGACATATTATTGTTCATAGAACTAGACTGCTTTACCGAAGCAGATTTAATACATCGATGAATCACCATCATCCCCTCCTTAAAGGAGGGTCTGCCACCATTGAAAGCTATCTTGTTCCGGGCATGCCAAATATAGGAAATAACAGAAACATCAGCAATAATGAGAAAGGAGTAAACCTGCTCACTGTTTTCTTCATGCATGATAGAATTAAAGAGGGCGCCAAGAAAAGCAGGCCCCCGCTGCCACAAATTATGATGTACACTCTCCCCCTTGGGGAGATATTAGGTCACCACCCTTCCAGCGTGTAATGGAAGTCACTGACCTAGGCCATGAGCCTTTATGTTCACCCATTGACCCCGTCCAAGTAAGTATTAAACAAGCCTTCACAGAGTCCCTGAATTTTCGTGAAGCTCAATCGCGAAGCACTCTCGTGATGCTCCAGCCTTCGCAATGCTTGGATTTCATGGATATCCTGCCTCTTCGCGAAGCTCACTAAGCCTACACAGGGCGCACGCCTTTCATGGAGCTAGAATAGCTGTCGCGAAGCTCCTCTTTCGCGAAGCACACTGCCTTCGCGAGAGACCTTTGCGAACCGAGGGCAAAGGAATTTCTCTGAAATTCTCTCTACTTCTTTTGAGGGGTCATCCTCTATTTGTAGGATATTCTACTAACCCTCAACCCTTCCGCACGAAGTCAGCTCCACGTCATCTCAAATCGTGAAGCTCCAATGTTTCCGCCAGAATTCTGTCCAAATCGCGAAGCACTTTGGCAATTTTTAGATTGCGGAGTTCTTCGTAATCACGGAGTATCACCGTCATCATTCCTTCATGCCTTCGCTGTGAAGCTCCCTCGCAAATCCCTTTACCACCGTGATGCGCTTCAACTCTGCCGTTCACAAAGCATTGACGTAATCGCGAAGACTCACTGTATCCATTCTTCTGGTCTTCGCAATTTCCCAACCATGCATCTTCTCTTCGTGAAATTCATGCCTTTTCCATATTTAATTATTATCTTCATGGAAATCCACTTTTCGCGATGCTCAAAAACTTCCAGATTTTGGACCCCAAAAATTTGGCAAACACTGGGAAACGACACCACCTTCAATACTGTTGTCTGCTTGAACTGTATGATCTATTTGCTGGTACACGATCCGAACATCCATTGATGATTGACAACAAACACAAACCATACTCAAAATCATGCATAGAATACCATGGTTCAAACAATGTGTATATCAGAAATGTATTTCCAATATAAATGTTATGATCTCATTGATCAATTTTTATGATTCCTTTAGAATTCATATTTTTTGAACTTCAATGATTTAGTCATTGAATCATGTTGATGATCTGTGATTTACACGTTGTAGTTTTCATGTGATATTGTCATGTTCTCATACACTAATTCTCATGTTACATGGAAATTTCCATTTTTTACCTCTATAGAGACTCTTTTCTCACCCATTATTATGTATCCTTTACCCATGTTATGAATGGTTTTATATATGACTTGACTATAAAGGATTATAGTTATGAATAATTTATTGTGAGATGATAAATTCCTTTTATGAACCAATTCATTGTGTATTTTATTTTACTAATGAAAAACTTCCAAAGTATTATGTCTCTGAACATTATGTTATGGAATGAGTATTAGTTTATAATGATTTAATATTTTTATATCAATATTGTGGGTTGATATTGTATCATTAGAAAAAATCATGAATCTCATTGGTTGTTCAATATAAAATACTTTCTTATTAAAATAGTAAATAATTCCATTTTAATATCCATGTGGTAAATATTAATAATTGCTCAAGTCTTTATTAATAATAAAAAATTGACCAACATAGGTCAGACCACTATTGAAACAAATGCTTTACAATCAACATCTTCATCATATTTACATAATTTCTAAACACGATTAGACTTTTTTTAGTCATTTTTTTAATATATTTGTATTTATAATTTAACATCCTTTTCATCCAGTTCACATTGGTACGTTCAAGATTTGTTTCTAGTTAAAAGCTTATTTTTTATTAATTTCATCCATGCATCATTCATTGATCTATGTAATTAATCAACCTTCACAACATCTTTAAATAATGTTGATTATACCCATTATACTATATAAGAATTCTAAACATTCCTCAATCTTCATATATTATTAGTATAAAGTCATTTATGATAATGCATAATGGATAAAAATTTATTCTATTAACATTCCTATGAGGTGTATACTGAGATTCTTTATAAACCATATCCTCTTCCAGTACACCATCAACATACTATTCATTTTTGAGTTCTTTATAACTATAGGATTTGGTTAAACATCTTCATCATCATCATAGATTTAATTCATTGTTGAAACCCACATATTTCTCTAATCCATTTGAGTATGAAAATTATAACATTACTGTAAAGATTTTATTCATCCACATGTTGAGGAATTTACAAGACTAATATGTTGTGTGAAAATGTATAAACACTCCCAAATCAACTATATCTATGTATAATCCATGAATTATTTCTTCATTATTAATATTTTATTTTCATTTGATGATATAAAAATGTATCTATGTGTTATTAATTCCATTAAATTCTTCATATGGTATCATTTCATCCACATGTCAAAAAAATACTTAGTTTTCTGGATATACAATGCTTGTAAAACTAATTATAATAATGATGAGTGAAACAAAATTCAATGATATAAATTTTATTTATAATATTTTCTTAAAAAATAAATATTTCAACAAACTAATTTTTTGGAGTTCATATTGATGATTCCTCGTCATAATTCTATGGTTCTTGATGATATTCTCAAAATAAATGGACAATTTATTTTTACATTAAAAGATAGGGTGATCATGATTGTTTTTCTAATATAACACTATACCCATTTCATGTACCGCTTCATGAATTCCACCATTTACCTCTTATTATTCATTAACATAATAAATCCATTATACTATAGTTGAAATAAAATTAATAAAATTCTTTTACAAATATCATACTATTATTGTTTATAGTTACTCCCCTACCTTACATTTTTTCAATGATTCATTTGGGGTTCTGGTCAATTTTTCATTGAAGGAAGTTGAAAATTTTGTAAATTTTTGGGTGGTTCAAGGTTAGAACATAGTTTACCAAAACAATTTTCCCACAAAGGGAAAAAAATTCAAACCCTGGTAGTGGGGGTTTTCAAGGTTGGAACACATTTTAAAAATAGTGTTACCACCTAGTAAAAACCATATATCCCATGACAGTGGTACATGAATAGGTTTCATGGATTGTATAATCGTTTTCCTTGGACGAGCTAATTTCTCGAATGGTTATTTAAAATTACAAATAATTATTAAAAAATTATTGATCCCCCATTCAACCATATTCTTGGATGAAAATCATCTTCGCTCAATTTTCTAGGTCTTAGAATCTCTCAAAGACCCATTTTGGCTACTCCAAACCCCTTCCATGGTGGATCACATCTTGGAAAAACTCATCAAATTCAACATTGTTATAGGCTCATCTCTTATTATCCATCTTCTATTATCTTCTTATCTCCATCATTGGTTTGAAAGATCTTATGGATTTTGAGAAATCTAAAATAAATTTCATCAGATATTGAATATTTGTTTGATTCATGGATCTCAAATGCCGACGTAATTCATTGTAGTATCACATTGGGATAATTGGGTAATGTGATCATGTTATCTAAGGATGGAGGTTGCATGTATATTTGGACACTTGAATGAACCTTGAGGTTATTGATTTAAATTAAATTTCATTCTATTGTATTTTGGAAATCATATTTACTACAAGTTGGTATTTAAAATTAAATGATGTGGAAATTGGGAAAAATGATGAATTCCAATGAATTATGTTGTGATTTAGAATTTATTGGATTTTTATATTGAATTATGAAATTTATTTGTGAAATCTATTTGAAATTTTTATTTAATGAAAATGGATTTCATTTTGTGATTAGAACCTAGGTGGGTTTTATTTTAGAAAAGGACTAAATTGACTAAAATCCCATGTATTGGTTTTTAAATTACAATTGATATATTGAACTTTAAATACTGCCAATTGTATTTTCAATGTAAAATTTTGGATGTTTTATGTATTATTTTCAATACTAAAAGCATAAAATAAATTTGATTTGGAGACCCAGTGTTCTTGGAAAACATGTTTGAGAAATATTAATTGTATTAAATAGAATATGTGTGAATTTTTCATGAAATGGATAAATAACATAAAAAATGGGGACAAGTTAATAAATATGAGGGAAATGTTGAGTTCAGAATAAGGTTTTACCTAAGGTGTGCCCTATTATTTTTTTGAATATGTAATTTTAAAAAAAATTAGTCGCATAAATAAATTGAAATAAAATAATAAAAGAATATGTTTGATTTTTTTGTTGACATAATGACCTGATTTATTGTATTGTTTATAATGTTATGGAAAATATTTATGGTTATCTACACAATACATAATATTAAAGAGAGACATCAGAGTTATTGGAGGAGATTTCAGTGTTGGAAGATGACCAGATCAAGGATCAATGACTATTGTAAGACTGAATTAGAGTATGTCGATAATGATCACATCACAACTCTTGTATTCATCATAGATCGATCCATATCAAGGTGAAATTTTTGTTGTTGTATTATTTCACTCTATAATATTTATATTAAAATAATTGGACAATGAAACTATAGATGGATTAACAGATCCTGAATATTGCTGAATGGGGAAGAACATTTTTGGAATTGGGGAATTGTGTAATGTTTATTGGATTTTATATTCATTTTCCGTAATAAAGTTAATGATTGAAGGTATAAATGAAAATTTTCTTTTGCCCTTTCTAGATCGATGATAATATTTCATTTATCCCCCTTTTTCTCATTAATCATGGGTGACCCTTTGGTCTTCATTTATATGAACTCTACACAGTCAAACATTTTACCTTAGTTTTATGGCGTAATAAATATATTTTGGAGATTTGGGATTAGGACTATGTGAAATAGGTGAATTGATGGAATAATTAGTTAATCAGAAGGTTTTGGGTGCATAATTTAGGGTTTTATTGATGCACACCCATATACGATGAACATAGGTGTTTTGTGGGAAAACCAAATAGTCAAAATCAAATGATTGATTGATGTTTGGATTTTTTGGGGAAGGTCCATGATTACAGATGAGAATGAAGTTGTATTGTAATGAAATTTTGGAATGAGTGTTTTTGGGAGGAATAACTAGTGTTTTTGGAAAAATATGTTCAACAAATTGTGTAATGAGGAGGGACACACCATGTTGGGTCATTACAACATTAGCTAGGGATCATGAGGAAGTTAAGGATCACATGACATATGACCATATGTCATGACATGTGAACCCTTCCCTAATACATGGTCTGTAACTCAGATGGTATATGGACACAACCTATGAGTACACTTTCTCATGATCATCTTGTACCCCAAACCCTAAAATTGTCAGGCCAAGGATACATAGTTATAGCCATATAAAGGTATACTAGAATAAATGAATGGGTATTACCATGTAATGTACATCCATATAGACAAAAACATGGGATTTTTACAAGTTTGTGACCCGATGTCAAATGGATAGGATTTTTACCTCTATTACACGATGTTTAATCTTTAAATTATGTCTTATATTCCCTATCGTATGTGTCATAGAGATGTTTTTAAGGTCGTGTTCCCCATATCAACTACCTTAGGGTATTTACAGAATAACCACTAACACATTGTATAGTAATAAAATCATATAAAATATATGGATAGAGTTTTTGGAATCCTTCTTTGAGTCCTAGAGTGAGATCATCTATTTATTTTCAATAACTAGGTGGAGTTTTGGGTATCGTCATTGTAACACCTGAATGTTTTTATGTTAAATTTTCGTTAAATAATTTTTATTCTTCAATATCATGTGTTTCATGAAATAATGAATTTAAAGAAACCACTAGAATTCCATAGATTAAAATAACCATTATAGACTAGCTCTTAGACTAGCGTGAACAATTATTACTATCATATGAAATGTCATTGTGATTTCATTGGGTGTCAATTATTTATGAAAAATATAAATTATATACTTGTAATTTTGAGATAATTACTATTATTAATGAAATTAAAGAGAGATATATATATGTTATATACTTAATAACATATTATTTATTCATCTAATGGATATTTTAATCATACGTTGTGAATAAAATCTATTTGATGTACATAAACCAACCTTTTTAAAAAAAAGGGTAATCTTCAGCCATTGAATGGAGAACAAATTTTATATTAATTTTCTAACACATTAATGATTTTTATATGAGAACATAGACTTGTTCTGTTAATTTGGGATATAAATATTTACTTTTGTTGTATTCTGGATATTTTTCGATAACATTCGTGTTTTGATGAATAGTAAAAACACACTAAATTTTCAGCAAAAAAACATTTTTCATATAGATAACATAATTGGATAAATTATAATATATATATATATATTAATATATAAATATAATATTTTTTTATAAATAAATATAATTTATAAAATTATCATTAATTTTTAATTGAATTTATATGTAAAATCATTTCAATCTTTTGAAATGTTATAACTTTTAAGAAAACGTTCTCTTCTTCCGGCAACAGGATTGAATTTATATTAATTTCTGAACCTTTGGTATTTTTAATTTCTAAATATATACCCCATATTTTGAATCTTTTGGTCCAAATTATGTTAATATAATACATTTATTTTTGGTAATTATGAATAGTATCATTGGGAATTATTATTTTTACAGTGGTTAAAGGTAAATGCGGTAATTAAAGGTAAAAATAATATTATAAAAATTCTGTAACACCTGTAAAAATCTTATTGGATGAAGAAATTGTACCCTTATCATCTATTATTATAAATGGAATAAATTTGTGGCATCTTACCTATGAATATGACATGAATGTAATAAAAACTAATGAATGTGAAAAAATGTCTCAGTAACATTATTTATAAGTATATAAATTTTCATATATGGATAAATAGTAGATTTTAAATACCAAAAAATTACATTTATTATTTTATTTATTATTTTGAATTATTAAGACTCTGAGAAATTTGATGGCACATGATTCTGAGGCCTGGTGTACCCGAAATGAATTTTTGAACTTTTTTTAAGGTACGTTCAGTAAACGCATGGGAAGTGTTTTATATCCTTTGAACTGGTGCTTGGATTATAAATTTGAGTGCACCATTGAATCTGAAGTGTTGGGATTCACATAAAGGAATATTCACATCGACCGTAGTTGGCCATGAGAAAAATTTAAATGTTGGACTTTACAAAAAAATAATAAAATAACAAGACAATGTTATTTTATTTCTTATTCTCCAGCGGATGAGCAGTGATGGTGGGAACCAGTGACTTTTCAAACTAATTAATCGATTGAATATCTTTTATTTGTATCCACACTATTGGGGAATTAATAATTTATTTCATTAAATGAATCTCATTAATTAACTGGTGCATTACTCACCCTTTCCCCCTCTATTTAAATGGTGCTCGGGTGGGGTTTTGACACACCTTCACCAAGAAAGGAACCTCTAGAGGAGTTACGCGATGCCTTCACCATCACTGAATGGAAGCTAGGACATCGTTGGATGGATCGAACCAAGAGTGAAGAACATTGGCGGCTTCATCAAATCATAGACCCTCCATTCACAACCACGCCACCTTCAATGATTCTTGAGGTAGGGGTTGTTTATTAATTCATGAAATTCCCACAATTCCATTCCTCATTTATTAATTAGTGGGAGATTTCTATGGTTCATTTTAACGGGGTTTGTCATTAATTTATTTTGAGAAATCAATTATCCCCTCTTATTATAATGCTAAAGTGGAGGGCGTGGGATGAACGAACAAGGCCTGAACCCCCCGCTGCTAGATTTTCATTTCATTTTTTGGAAGAGGGTTGTTCCAATTTGATGAAACCTTGATACCGAGAGGCCCGCAATGATGGAAGAATTCGAGGAGGACCGTAGGCACATCCCGATGGATGAATGGACCACCAGAGCTCACTCGGTGGCTTGTAGAGGATTCTATGGAATGGAACCGGCGTGACAGCACCAGGGACTGGTGTCAGCAACGAAGGCGGCGGGCGGCGCTCGCCAGCCACAGAAGAGGGCGGAGACTCTTGGCATCATGGCAGACTTGAAGGTGGGGCTAAAAATTGGTCCACCACGATGGCAAGGCAGAATTTCATCACACGCCGCGGTGGTTGAGCCATGACATGAGGGGGACCCACGCCCCACAGGTCCCGTGCACTACATGGCGATGTTAATTGAAGAGGTGAATGACTCTTCTTCAGTTGTTTGGGAGTTGGCAGCCACCCAGATGGTGACACATGCCAGCACACCGTGCCACATCCCAGTAGGTCGAGCCCACCATGGCCCATCCAACTAGGCCAGACCAGTCTGGTTCGGGCCAGGTCAGGTTGGCCCAGACCGGGTTGGGCCAGGTTGGGCTGAACTTGGACCCCTCTTAGGCCTTGAAATGCTAAAAATAACATAACCTGTGAACCAGATGTATGTTTGATGAACCGTCTCTGGTGTTGGGATCCTTCGAGCTAGACGGTCCTTTTGAGTTACTCCACAACAATTTTGAAGAAATTTTTAGTACGACTTGGTTGGATTGACTCGGAATCCAATCGGGCCCTCGACACTTAAATGGAAATAACATACAGACCGAGTGTCCGGTTGACGCACCGTCTGTTGCATTGGAACCCTTTTGACATGACAGATCATCGGTTTACTTCTTCATTGGAATTAGTGCCAGTTTAAATAAAAATTATGGATATAGGATAGGTTCTCCCAAAATCAAGCATTCTATGAGCGGGAATCCAGTGGCTGGTAGTGAGGCGGTGGTTGGAGAAAGATCATACGGAGGTTAGTACCTAGCGATACTATGTGGATTATCATCAATCATGTGTGGGTAAAATCCTGTGTGGGATAGTGATCAACGGTCCTGTCGGGGTCAGCAGATACTGATCCTGTGTGGGTCAGATCCTGTGCAGGTCAGCGCATACTGATCCTTTGTGGGTCACATACTATGTGGGTCAATAGGGGTTAGTACCTATTGATCCTAGGTAGGTCAGATCCTGTGTTCTTTACTTGGGGTTAGTACCAATCGATCCTATGTGGGTTAGAATCTGTATGGTCAGCAGTAATCCCTCTCCAAAGAATCTGATGATCTAGCGTCTCAAATAATCATCTATACTTTTTTGCTTTACATATATTTTCTTTTAGCTATATCTATTTCATTGTGCTTTGTGATGGATATCATACTTTGTGGTTTTACTTTGTGGAATTCTGAGAGACCTTCTAGAGTCACGGGGTCCCTACTAGGAATTTTTATACTCACCCCTGCAAGGGCACCACCTGCACCTTGTTGTGTCATGTGCATATGATGTCTAGCTCGACTGAGACCATAAGATCCAGGACTAGGTGGTACATGGAGGTTACAATTGATGTGGAGAGCTGTGGAGACAAGCTATACCTACCCTTTAGGTAAGATCCTTGGTGTTCGATCACATGATCAGTTTTCTCTTTTCAGTTGTAGTTGTACCCTTTCCAGTTGGGCATGTATTCTAAACCCTTTACATTCAGTACAGACCTTTACTAATTCAGTTTTACATCATATTTTCATCTTTTTTGTGTTCTTTAATTATATTTTTTTACAGGTTTAAAGATAATTCCTTCATGTTTTTGAGATATGCCTTTCTGGTGCTAGTCACAAACCCTTGGCCTATGGAAGGCTGGATTGGGGTAGTCATGGCATGGGACCTTGGGGACGAGCCTCGACAAGATAGTATGGAATATAGATAGTCTAGGAAAAAAATAATTAGCTACATCAAATAATTTTATTTATAATTTTTATAGATTTAATAATTTCAATTAATGATGACATAATAGTGATGTAAAAAATATTTTATTAATAGTAATATAAAATAAATTGTATCAAAAATATTAAAATAAATAATTTATACACTAATTAATTTGCTCCATATTTTTTCTGTGTGACTATGCAATGTTAGGAGTTCATTGAGTATTTTGTTTCTAATTTATCTTTAATGTGGATTTTTCTTAAATTCATGTAAATGAATAGTGTCAAAATTGACGCTATATATATTCAATAAAAATTAAATTTTATTAAATTATATAAATATCAAAAACATATTTAAAATTAAAATGTTATAATTATATGATATCATATTTCATTAAATATCCATTTATGGTAAATTGACTCCATATAAGTAAATATTTATAACCATTAAATAGTTAGAAAGTTATTACCACAATTAAAGTTAAATTGAATAAATAAGTGTCAAATAAAATTATATGGTTATAATTGGAAACATAACTTGTCCAAAATTTAATTTTTGGTGAAATTAAAAATTTACCTCATCTCATCTTCAATATTGGACCATTTTAGTGTTTTTTGAATGGGTTTTATTTTATTATAAATTATTATTTATGGAATTTACAAATGTTTCCCCACCTCAATTATAAAAGGGATCCTCCTCCGCTAACTTCACACATTATTTTGAGCCTCCAATATTGGCCATCACCTTACCTTTTTTACTTATAAACATACCTATTTTCATTCTAGTTTTTCCTTTCATCTTCAATGACCAACTCTAGTGCTCTACAAAGTGACTTAGAGGAAGCACATCAAGGAAGAGGTAAACACTTCTTCTAGATTCTTCAAAAATCCATATTCTTCTAAACCCTATTCATTAGTTTTTTCATTATAAAGTAATAAAATTGGTATCAATAATATAATTATATAGTATTATAAATATTAAACAACCATATTTCACCTTCAATCCATCCTATGAAAAATAATATCACCGTGCGTGCATACGTATGGCTTACCTTCTCCACGCTGTGGTGCAATATTTTTTTCACCACCACCATTCTTAGATGGGTATAATGATGAAAATAATAACTATATATTATTATTATAACATGATCCTAATTATGAAATTTCCTACACCCTAGAATTCAATACCATTCAATAATTTTGGCAACGATATCACCACTCATGCGTACATAAGGCATATCGTCTCCATGGTGCAATGTGATTCATTCTACATGATATTTATTATATCATGATTATATACATGAATTCATATATATTATAATAATATCATTCTATAAATTATTTAACTATAATATAAGAAGTAGAAGATAAATTTAACCGACAAATCTTTTATAAGAAAATAAAGCATCCAAATTCGAATAATGAGATACAATGAAATGTTAGTAACAAACGGATGATAATTCTAACATATATGATATCATAAAAATTATTATGATTCTGGATTAAGTCATTAAAATTATTTAAATCATTATACATTAGGTTTGGATACATATGATGGATATCAGACCTAAGGTAATGTATAACTTTTCAAATATTGCTTTTATCCAAGATTATTTTTTAAGTATTTGCTGGGGTATATTTATCATCAACGCCCATGATTCCTAAATATGTATTTTAAAATATTAATTATATCCTTCTAAAATTTTTTAATTTCAATTTTTCATGTTGGTGAAATTTTACTAAATAGTATAAATGGAATCTTTTGTCATTTTCGGTACAAGGTACTTTTTAACTTTTCTGTAAATGGTACGAGAAGAATGTTTTTAACTTGTACGATAGGAATGTATTTTTACACCTTCATGATGCCTTATTTACTTTAATATCCATCTATATTCCTAAAATGTTATTTTCACATATAATTATTTCTATTAATTTTTTTCATTTGGAGAAAGGAAACGTTTTTAAAAAAGAAAGGATTTTTCCGTTAGGAATTAATTTCAAGTGGTTTCTGAAAATTATTTTCCATCTAAGGTGACACTCTTTAGATAGGGTCATATTCCTAACCCTATTATTACTATTATTTTATTGTGTGTTATTATGGAAATCCATTTGTTTTATATAAATTATGATGGAATGATGTTTATGGAACCCATTTTATTTCATGGGTGTGATATGGTGAATGATTTTATGTTTTTTGTTGAACATGTAATAATGGTTTCATTATAAGATTGGTAGAAACTATATATTCCTCCAATTCATTAGGTAATGATTTATTTCTCATGAGATAGAAATGAGTGGAAAGAAAATTAAATCGGGTTCGGTAATAAAGGACTCAAACGAGGAGTAAACTCAAATCAGTAATAGACTGTTTCAACTATGATGGTCTCAGAAAATGAGACTTTAATAATATAAAATGATTTTCTATGATTATGTGTGTATTACAAAATATTTCATGTCTAATTACTATTGGTATTATATTTCACTTTTATGATTTATCCTATGTCATCATATTATGATCTTTTATATACAGGATATGATTTTCAAATATTATGTTCATATGGTTCTGATATGATTGAAATTTCCATTGTTTACCCATAATGAGAATGTGAGAGCACCCTTTCATATGTTTCTTATCCCAAGGTAATGAATAATTGAAATAATTATGATATTTCAAAAGTGGTCCACTTATGAAGAAATAAGGGGGAGACAATTTGGATGTTTTTTGAACTAGTTGTTTATGATTCCCATTTTCTAGAGACACTAAACTTATACTGTCATGGCATGGTTTTTGATATTTTATGTGATATATATTACTCAATTTTGAAGTAATATTTATATATATATATATATTAAATTTATATTCCATTATATTTGGTATCAGAGAAATGGTTATAAGTAACCTTTGGAAACTATGATGAGAAAACCTTATTAAAAACCTAAGGACATGTCTATGTATAGGATACAATCCTATACTAGGATTTTAGAGTTGTTTATGAATAAACTTGGATAAGACCTAAAGTGTCCAAAATTTAAATTTTATTATTTAATTATGTGGTTTTCCAATTTTGATTAGTGTTTCTCACACTATTAATCTTGGTTTTAGTCAGTGGCTAGAACTAAAAGGAAATGCGATAATATTGAATTCAATGTGCAATTCAATTATTGGACCCCTGAGCAACCAAATGTTATCAGAGATGGAAGGAAAAATATTGTTTCAATGATCACACAACATTATCAAGCTATGAATTATTCCATACATCCAAAGGAGCAATGGAGGGAGTAACATTCCGTTGAATCCTTCATGAGGCAGCAACCAACATCATTCAGCGGGTCTTCTGATCTATTAGAAGCCGAACAATGGATTGGTAGAACTGAAAATATATTTTCATTTCTAAAATGTTCTAAAAATTATAAATCTATCTTATAATTATATATTTTTGAAGGTGAAGCTAATCAATGGTGGAATCATATTAAGAATATAACGAAAAGATATGAAATTGAGTCTATGGAATGGGATGAGTTCAAGAACATATTTTTCAATAAGTACATTCCTTTTATTCTTCGAAAAAATAAGGCATAGTAGGTCCTTGAATTTATGTAAAAATATTATGAATATATTGGGACCTATGAAGAAAATTTTACACAAATTTCAAGGTACTCTTCTGGAATTATTATCCTATGTGAGAGTAAAATTGATAGATTATTTAGTGGCTTAAACCCAAGACTCTGAAGGGAATTAGCTATATAGGAATTCAATAGCTACGAGTAAATTATTTGATGATATCTCAAAGATGATATGAATATTCTAGTAACCCATTATTCATATGGGTTTGATAAGATGAGAGAAATGGAATTCAAAGGAAAATCAAAAGACCACACTGAAATGAAGATAAGTTTTCCCTTATGCTGAATGTGTGGAAAGAAACAAAGAAATAATTTTATTAAAGGGACAAGAAAATGTTTTATGTGTGGAGAAAATGGTAATCAGTTAGTTTAATTCTAGTGTGATGGTAAAAAGATGTCTATTGAGGTGAACAATATAAATACTACACAGAATTCACCTCCTACACATTAATGTTACAAGTTTAAGGAAATATGGAGTAATTCTAATTAATTCCATAATCCAAGGGATATTGATGATGAAAAACTACAAAAAACTCTTAAGTCCAAAGACTAAGGAATGCCACACCAAATCACTATCGGTGATGTGGTGAATGATAATGATGTCGTGAAAGTTACACTTACCATCCAATCAAAAGTTTCAAATGTTTTATATGATTATGGGTCAACCCACTATCTTATTTCAACATAATTTTCGATGGGTATCATCGTATTACCTCAATAATTATAATTCTGTTTAGCTGTGAAAAAGTTTAATGGCTCCAAGGTTGCCTCAAATGTTTACAATAGTTCACTCATTGATGTTTGTGGGAATGTGATTCCTGCAAATCATGTGATACATTCTATAGTGGAATTTGATGTGATTCATGGCATGGATTGGCATTTTTTATATAGAGATCATATCATTTTTCCAGTAAGGGAAGTCAAATTTAATATTCTAGACCAATCAATGATCATCTATCGATGCATGGATGAATATAACCTTCCATTAGAATTTTGGTTCACATTATGTGTCTTGATTCCTATTAATGAAGTTATTTGTCTGAAATGGTTCGGTAGAAACTCAATACTATTAATAAACCCATTTTACATTTGATTTATGATGTTTTTATAGAGTAATTTCTAGGTATTCCACTAAATCAAGTAGTTGAGGTTTCAATATATCTCATATCGGGTGTTATGCCTATTTCAAAGACACCTTATATAATGGAACCAAATGAGTTTTAGAAATTGAAGAAGAAACTCCAAGATAATCTTGATATGTGATTCATATGAATAAGTGTGTAAATGTTGGGAGAACCTATTCTATTTGTTATGAATAAAGATGGATCAACCCGAATCTACATTGATTACCGATTACTTAACAAGATCATAATCAAGAACAAATTTCTTCTTCCCCGGATTATTGATGTATTTGACCAACTATTTGATGGTCAATACATTTCCAAGATTGATCTTTATTTATAATATCATTAATTAAAGGTTAAAATTTAGGATATTCCAATGATGACATTCCGTAAATGCTATAGATACTTTGATTTTTAATGATGCCTTTTGGTCTTATTAACTCACATTTTATCTTCATGGATCCATTGAATATATTATATAGAGAATATCTTCATTAATTTTTTATATATATTATAAAAGATATTTTTATCTTTTCAAAGAATAAGGAAGAACATGATGAAAACCTGAGAATTGTACTGATGACCCTGAGAAAGGAAAATATTAATGAAAAATTTATCATGTTTTAATTTTGGCTTTAGAATTTTTAACTATTGGGTCACATAATCTCAAGAGAGTGGATATCTATAGATCTAGAAAAATCATAGGTTATTGAGATATGGTCAGGAAAAACAATGGTAACTGAGTTCTGAAGTATTGTTGGTTTTTCTAGATATTATCGAGATTTTATTAATGTTTTTTCATGAATATATAATACACTCACCAGGTTGACTTAGAAAGGAGTTATGTTCATTTGAATGAATTAATGTGAAGAGAATTTCAATGATCTAAAAAGAATGTTATCTAGTGTAGCTATGCTCCCACTTAATTGTAGTGGAGAAATATTTTTCATCTATAGTGATGCATCTAATAAGTGGTTGGGTTGTTTTCTCATGAAAAATGATATGTTGATAGAGCATGCCTCACGACAATTGAAAAATCATGAGAAAAATTAACCAAGTCATTATTTTGAGTTATCTATGACAATATTTTCATTAAAGAAATGGAGGAATTATCATTATTTTGAATGATGTGATATTTATAATGATCCTAAATTATTAAATTATATTTTCACACAATAGGAGCTGAATATGCGTTGATGAAGATGGATGGATTTGATTAAATATTACGACTGATCATTACATTACCACCCAAGGAAAGCAAAAAAGGAGGTAGATTCCTTGAGTTGAAACGACCATACAAGATTATCATTAATGAGGATCTTGAAGGATCCAATATTTATGGACATTCAAAGGATGGATCTGGAAATTTTAATTGAAGGGGAGAAGTATTAACTTTCTCAATTGAATGTTAAATGGTCTATAAATGTAATTATTAAGGAGGAAAAGATGGAAGATGTATACATAAAAAATAATGTGAGAAATTTTCATGAATTTCACCTTGATTGAGATGAATTTATAAGGTTTGTGAACTAGGTTTGTATTCCTCCAATACTAGAATTAATGAAGGATCTACTGAATGATGTTCATTGTTCTTTATTCTATATTCAACCTGAAAGGACAAAGATGTATAGGGACCTGAAGTATTACTTATGGTTGGATGGAATGAAAAGATATATCATTGAATATGTCTCTCAATGCTTAGTCTTTCCTCAAGTTAAGGATAAGAGACATTTCTCTAAAGGGATGTTACAACCATTACCTTTTCCATAATAGATTTGGTAAAACATCATTATGGATTTGGTCATCGGACATCCCAAAACATCCAAAGGAAAAATTGATATTTTTGTTATAGTGGATCTCCTTACGAAGACAACACACTTCATTATTATTAGATTATATTTCTCTCTTGATCAGCTCTCCATGATATATGTAATGTACGTGGTATGATTTCATGGAGTACTACATTCCATTATATCCTATCAGGATCTGTGGTTTTCCTCGATGTTTGGGTGAACTGTTCAGCATGCTTTGGATTCAAAGTTAAGTATCATCACTGCTTATCATCCTCAGAAAGATGGTTATGCAGAGGGGATAATACAATCTCTTGATGTCAAATTGAGATCGTTCCCTATGGATTTCAATGGTGGTTGGGATCAACACAAATCATTGGTGGAATTTTATTACAATAATATCATTCACTCTAGTATTCAAGTGGATCCTTATGAATCCCTATATGGAATGAAGTGAAGAACTATAACATACTAGGATGATCTTTTTGAAAGAAATATATTAAGACCTGATCTTGTCGATAAAATGTCACAAAAGGTCAGATCTATTCGACATACCATAAGATTAGCTCAAATTCAAAAAAAATGTTATACTGATAACCACTGAAAAGACCTAGATTTTTATGTGGGTGATAACGTGTTTCTACAAATATAATTTGGGAAGAGGGTAATGTGATTTGGAAAGAAGGGAAAGTTGAGCACTAGTTATATCAGTCTTTTTGAAATTCAGGATCATGTTGGGAAGGTATCTTACCTATTGGTGCAACCACCGAATGTCTCTAATGTTCATGATTGGTTCCATGTATCTCTCATGAGAAAGAACATACCCGATCATTCAAATATACTATGATCACAATTCATACCATTGGATAAAGACTATTTATATCATGAACAACCGATATTGATTCAGGATTGTATTGAAAATGTTCTACGAAACAAGGTCATTCGCTTATTTAATGTTTTTTAGAGCAACCAACAATTTGTAGAAGCTACATGGAAACTTGATGATATGATGTGGGAGAGGTATCCTCATATCTGTCATTCCAACTAACCAAATTTTTATGGCAAAACTTTATTTGAGGGTAGAATGTAACACCCATATGTTTTTATGAAAACTTTTCTTTAAATAATATTTATTCGTCAATAGATTTGGTTGCGTTCCTTCATGAGTTTAAACAAACCATGAGACTCCCATAGTAAAATATTATTGTTATAGCCTTTATATAAGGTTTTGGGTAATAATTATATCTAGCTTATGAAAATATATTTTGAATTCTTTAGCTATCAAATATTTATGAAAAATATATATTAGATATTTTTATTTTTCAGAAAATTACTATTGGTAATCAAAATTATTGAAATATATATTTTATATACGCAATAAAATATTTTTTATTCTTCCAATGGATATTTTAATCATAGGTTGTGAATAAACACTATTTGTTATATAAAATCATACATAATTAAAAGAAATGATTTTATTACAACTTGAATGGTGAACCAAATTTTAATTATGATTTTTACACACTATTAATTTTTATATGAAAACCTAAACATGTTCTTTAAAAGAGGGATATAAAAATTTACATTTTTTGAATTTATAATATTTTCTGAAAACATTCAATTTTTATGAATAGTAACAACACACTAAATTATAACTGAACAAATTTAATCGAGATAATTTATATGGTGAAATTATATTATTTATTGGGTTTAATATATAAATAAAATATATTTTTTCAATACATATAATGTATGTAATTATAATTATAATTACATTTAATTCATATCTAAAAATATTTCAATTTTTTTCAATGTATGAACTTTTCAAACCCCCATTCTATTAATCTAACAATGGGATTGATTTTAAATTAATTACTGCAACTTATGTGTTTTGAATTTTTTAAAATGGAATCCTTATTTAAAACCTGTAGGTCCAAATTATGTTAATAAAATACTTTTATTTTTGGAAAATATGAATACTAACATCGGTAATTGTTTTTATTTCCCTATTTAATGGTAAATCACATAATTAAAAGAAAAAATAATATAAATGGTAAAAATAATAAAAACCTAATGAATGTGAAAAAATTTCACAATATCATTTTATATTAGTAAATTAATTTTAATATATGGATAAATAAGAGATAATATCAACTGTAGATGGTATCCATTAAAATATAAGAATTACCGACATCATAGAAATTAGTTTATAATTCTTTGATATTATATAATTACCATTAATGATCACACAATAGTGGTGTAAAAATTATTTTATTAAATGAAATATAATATAAATGGGTTAAAAAATATTTTAAAAAATAACATATGAACTAATTAATCTTCTCAAAAAATATTCTAGGTGACTATATCATGTTATGTGTGTATTGAATATTTTTGGATTGAATTTATCTTCTGTGTGTATTTTTTTAATGGAAAATAATTGAATATTTTTATAGAAATTTTATAAGAATAAAATTTTATTCAATTATTTAAAAATATTAAAAAATTTACAAATTACAGAATGAAAATTATAAGAATTAAAACATCCTAAAATCTACATTTATTTTCAATTAACACTTTATATATAAATATTTATAACTATTAAATATTTAGAATATTATAACCACAATTAAAATTAAATATAATTACTAAGTTTAAATTAAAAATATATCGTTTAAATTGACATAATACCATCTAGAAAATTTATTGGATGAAAATATTTCAACCATATATCATCTCATCATCGAAATTCTAACATTTTAGTGGCTTTTTTGTAGGGTTTGATTTTATTATAAATTATTATTTACAGAGTTTCAAAAAGTGCCCCTATCCAAAATTATAAAAGGGAACCTCCTCCCTAACCACTTCACTTAATTTTTAGCATTAAATATTGGCCATCCCCTTCCCATTTTCCTTCTAAGCTTCATTATTTTCATTCTATAGGTTCTGGTAATCTTCAAAGACCAACTCTAGTGCTCCAAGAAGAGATTTAGAGGAATCATGTTAATAAAGAGGTAATCTCTTCAACCAATTCCTTCAAATTTCATTCTTCTTATACTTATACTTAATTAGTTGATGCATTATAAAGTAATAGAATAAGTATAACTCATATAATGATATGTTATTATAAATATGAAACAACCATATACCACCATCTATCAATCCTATGAAAAATGAAATCATCGCACGTGCGTACGTATGACATACCGTCTCCACGTCGTGGTGTAATAATTTTTCCACCACCACCTTATTAGGATTGGAATAATGATGGAAAATATATATATCTTATTATAATAACATGATACTAATTCTGAAATATCATACACCATCTAGTTTAATATCACTCAATAGTATTGGGAATGATATCATCGCTCGTGCGTACGTTCGGCCAACCGTCCCCACGATTTGATGTGAATCATTGTACATGATATTTATTAAAATTAAGATTATATACATGAATTTAATGAATAAATAGGATATATATTATAATTATATCATTTATAAATGACTGAAATATAACATAAGAAGTGGGGCATGAACATATCCGCCAAATCGTGCATAAAAACCTAAAGCAGTCAATATCCGATAACGAGTGGTAATGAAATGTTACTAAAAATGGATGATAGTATAATAATATATGATATAATAAAAACTATTATAATTATTTAGTCATTAAATAACATTATTTAAATCATTATACATGAGTTTTGGATACATATAGTGGATATTAGACAATAGGTAAAGGATAACATTGCAAATCTCAATTTTATCATAGATTCTTTATTCGTAAGTATTTATAGGGGTATATTTTTCATCCACATACATGTTTCCAAAATATTTATTTCAAAATATTCATTATATCCTCTTATAATTTATTACTTTTAATTATACCCATTGGTATATTTTTACTTAAATGTATGAATATACTCTTTTTCATTTTTGATAAGACATACTTTTCGACTTTTCAAAGAAAAGTATGGGAAGAAAGTTATTAAATCTTGTACTAAATGAACATATTTTAAGATTTCAAAATTCCATATTTACATGATGCTTCCCCTAAAATATCATTAGGATGTTTTAAGATAAATTTATTTCTTATAAAATTGTTTGGCATTTTGATGAAGGAAATACTTTTTGAATAAGAAAGGATATTTTTATCAGGAATTAATTTCAAGTGTTATCTCCAAATTATTTTACACATAAGTTGACACTCATTATATGGGGTCATATTTATAACCCTGTTATTACAATGATTTGATTTTATGTAATTTATTACATCCATTTGTTTTATATATATTATGATGTAATGATGTTTAAAAATCCATTTTATTTCATGGGTGTTGCTTTGGGGAATGTTTTTATGTTTTTTTGGAACATGTAAGAATTGTTTCATTATGAGAGGTGTGGGACCAATATCTCCCAAAAATTCATTGGGTATATATTTATATCTCATGAGATATACATTAATGTAAGTACAAGTAAATCTCAATCAGTAATACCGGGCTTGAACGAGGAGTGAACTCAGTTCAGTAATTGACCTTATCCACTATGATCGTCTCAACAATGATCCTTGAATAATATTAAATGATTTTATATGAAAAAGTGTATATGCCACAAAATATATTGTCTTACAACTGTTGGGATTACATTTTACATTTATAATTTTTCTCATGACATGATATTCTGATCTTCAATATGTATGATAATATTTTCAAATTTTATATTCTTATGATTATGATATTATTCATATTTCCCTTGTCCATCATTAATGAGAATTCGATCGTACCCATAAATATGTTTCTTTTCCCTAAGACATTTAGAAAGGTATTAATTAGGATATGTCAAAAAGTATTCTTGTTATGAAGAAATAATCTTGAGATAATGTGGGTGTTCTATGAACCAGTTTATGTTTCCCAGTTTCTAGAGACACTAAACCTATATGGTTTGGGCATGGATTTTGTTATGTTATATGATAATTATTCAACAATGATGAAGTAATATCTATATGTAATGTATGGTCTGTTATAGTCCTGAAAAATCCTACACAGGCAACGATCCATTAAATATAAGGACAATCTACAATGAGTGGTTTTTATACACTATAGACATTGGAGTGATCATCATATTTATATTGTGTCATGTAAAACATCTAGTGTATACATATTGTGGTGAAATATGATGTGCACTACACCTTGGACATTCATAATTAGTGTTATCCAATTCATGTATTCTATTCTTCATGGAAAATTCTATGTACAGATTTTGAGAGGGTATAATAGACTATAATTATGGTAGTGACATTAACGTTTGATTATATGTATTTGTTGAGAAAATATGGATATTTTTATTATATACATTGTAGAAATTTACATTTTTAGAAATGACTACTAATCATTTGTTTTATGTGTTGCGGATTCGGGGAATCCTACTACATATTATTATACTAACACATTTATTGGAATTTACCACATTTGTAGTGTATTTCTAAGATTATTGAACTTTTGATAGAGTTCTATATGGACCAGGAGCTATTATTTCTTAATGAGATAGGACAGACATTGGTGTGTTCCTATGTTATCTTAATAGTAGTCCCAAGTTTACTTTCAGGTTTAAGTTTATTTCAAACTCATTGTGATGGTCTTTGTATTTATATATTAACTTTCCATTACTTCTTTTCTAGTCTAGTTGTAGGATTTATATGTATCCATTAATGTTTATTTATTTTTTTTCAATTCTACATTGTATATGATTTGATACATATGTCTATTTTTGTGAATGGACAAGGTTCCCTAGAACCTAATTTTTGTTTACCTTTTGGTATACATATATTCATTGGATGTATATTAATAAACTCTTTATCTCATAATTATTGTTCTTCTTCATTAATATTTTTTGTTATTATTTCCTAAGAGTATCTGTCACACAATAAGGTCATAGCAGATCCATGCTATGATGAGAACCTATAAGTTCCATGACACTAATCTATAACATATGTTCTATATCCATATGATATCATTTTAAGGGACATAGATGATACATGCTATTAGGAGTGGATATTCATAACACTTTGAGGAACCTTTTGATGGTGTATGCCCTTGCTAAAGTACAAGAGGATATTATTACAACAAGGCTCATCAGTTGGAAATCCAAATTTTTTTGTTTCATTGGATGTTCATATCTATGGATGTGTGTATTGCTTCATAGAAGTTAATATTATAATTAATGGGTATTATGACTCGAGCACTAATATGTATTGGTGAAAACCATGAAGAAATATGTTCGCGGATAGGTAATATATGTTGGGATTGGTATAAGTATGAATTCATTAATGAGTAATGAACAAAAGGATTTTTCATTCTATTCCTTAACAAATTACAATATATCATTCCCTTTGATGGAAATGATATAGGCTAAATAAATCCTTTTCCATGGTGTTCTATAGGCATGTTCAATTTCTAGGATGTCATAGAATGAGAAATCAAGCACATTGGTTGATGGAAGTAGAATTAAACCCACTTGATTTGAGATATTGAGAAAAAAGGATTAAATTACATTATAATAATTGGTAATAGGTCACATGTATTTGTGTCATTAGCTTCATTTTGTATGGGTGACATGGCATGTTGTTGGATGATAACTTTGAACTTTAAGAAGGTTCTCCTAATTCCTCTGAGAATTACACCTAGAGTTTCACACATAAAGTGTATCTGGAATCTTAATTATATAGTTTATTATTTAACAAGATGAATAAATATTAATCCTAGATATGGGTTAATAATGATTCTTGTATTCCTGATCACATTTATTCAATCACGATTGGGTTGATAAAATATATTGCGAACAAAATATTTATTTTTCGATGAATAATGCAGTTAAATTTATTTAATAAATAAAAATCTATTATTCAAGGTTCGATAAATTTTTAGAAGGATAGGGGTACTGAGTTTAAGGGTCTAGTGAAAAATTATTTTTAATATTATTTGATTAAATAAAATATTAACATAATATTCATGATAAGTTCTTTTCATGGAAATAATGGTATTTCTATTAATATTTGACATGGTGGTTTCACATGGAGTAATAAAATATGTAACTACACTTTTACCATTTTTTAATTTTCTGGTCAATTAAATTCACTGTTATGTTATTATTTTCTCATTCATCCAAGGGAATGAAAAGGCTACCCATAATAGTTGTGCACAACATTTTCAGATAAACCTATTAACCCTCAAGAACTATATTTTCACCTAGAACATTCTCATTAATGAGAGTGGACATCTACCAATGGAAAATATATTTATTTGGAAGAGGATCACATGGAGATTGAAGGGGGACGACACAAGTAGACAGAAATTCTGTGCTAGCACATGAAGAATCCTTCAGTGATGTCCATAGATCCATGGATCTTGTTTGGATCACCACTAGAGGAGATACATGATTCATATCTACAATGAAATGAATACATACCATAGATATATGGTCAGACATATCAACGAAGTAATAATTCCTTAGAGGCATTTCATTAATTTAATTTAAATAATTATATTCACAATATGTCGATCTTCTCTCTGGGTTCTGGGGGTAATTCTTCCTCATCAAAATCATTCATTTAATTCCATATATATTTTAATTTATCATCATATTTATCCCAATATGATAATTGATTAATGGAAAATTAATGCTTTCCACCATCTATCATGTGCTTCCACTACGTCTGAAACCTACAAGTGGTATCAGAGGGGGCATATTTTTGTTTATAATTAAAAAATAATCCATTGATTTTTTATGGTTCAAAATTTTATTTTATCAATTCATGATTAATAATTCTTGAAATATAAATTTTGATATATGTTCCTCCATTATCATTTCTCACAAATATAATAGAAATGAATAATTTTATAATTAAAATTAAATCGAGGATCTCATCAGTAGGAACCGCCAATTCCTTTTATGTTACATGACAGTACATGTTGTGTATTAGAAGTCACACATCATGTAATCTACCATTAATAATGTGTCATAAAGATCACACAACGTGCAGTTCTGCTAAGTGCATCAGGTGTAACTATAAAATTAATCAAGCCATGTGAATTAATGAAATGTGGTGTAGATAATTCTTACGAAGCATATTGACTAGTACATACTGGAATGCGGTCACCTAAACTACCTGTCGTGTGGCCCATTAGACTTGGTGTGCAGTCCCTTGGGGTCAGGGTTGAGTTTTGAATCCCAATAAAATGTGTTCCCAGCCACTGACCATGTTACATAGAGTATACACAGAATGTGGCCCACTAGGTTGTACTCTATTGATTTATGATGTACTCCTCAAACACCATTTCTCTGGCCGTGTACATCAGATGGACATGGAGCATGGTACTTGTCTTGTAGTCATATCTACATTCTGTGTACTTTTTCTAGATTATGTAGATTTAAAATTTATTATTATATTAGGTAAATCTTGATACATGTACCCTCATCTATGCATAATTCTAGAACACAACACGTGATAGGTTTTTGATATATATATATATATATATATATATATATATGTTTAATTAACATTAATGAAATTTTCAAAGATCTGCTTATCAAGTATGAGATATATTACAATTGTAATTTTGTGTGCATGCTACATGTCAAAAATAATAGAGTTTATACACGTATAATACATATTATTAATTTTTGGATGGGTATTCATCGGGTTTTCTCCATGTTACAAGTTATGTATACAGTCAATTACATTTGAATTTGCTAATTTGTTTAAAATTATTATGGATGAGAATCTCACAGAAATTCCAAAAATCTCTAATATAAATGGAATAATTAATTAATGATAACAATTAATCTATTTGAGAATTATTTATATTAATATAAATAATGAACAGATCAAATACTAGTTTTATTAAATGTATAATTCAATTGATGTTTGTGGATAATAATTAGCATGACCACACATTTATATGTGAATGGTTTTCTTTTAATTTAACTCATAAAATAAAATTGTGGGCATGAGTGCATTCTCTTCCTTATTATATAGGGCTAGTGTACCTGTGGATTCTATTATGTAATCCATCTTTTACCCCTCTCCTATATATAACATAAAATAATATATAATGGATGGAGATATCAATCTAGTGGAGGTGGTTCTAAATAGGATTCGAGGAAAAACCAATCTAAGGATATACAAATAAGGAATGGTGGAAGTTTGTAAATACAAATCGTAATAGATTAAAAGTTTTTCTCCCATAGTTCAGGGTTTTTTATCAACCGCTAGATTAACTAACAATTTGAAAAGAACATGATCTTACCAATTATATTATTTATTTCAATTTCATGGTTATTATTTGTGGATGTATTTGTGTGATCACATAATTAATTAATTAAAAATCATGTAAGATGAATGTAAAATAAAATGGATTATGTGTAAATATTTTCATTTCATAGTTAATCACTTATACATATCCCACATAATCTTATGAATCAAGTGAAATGAGAATTAGTGGATATTTACCCATAAAGGATAAAATTTATCAATAATATATTATGTTTTGTAGC
This sequence comes from Viscum album, assembly GCA_963277665.1. Taxonomy (NCBI): domain Eukaryota; kingdom Viridiplantae; phylum Streptophyta; class Magnoliopsida; order Santalales; family Viscaceae; genus Viscum; species Viscum album. The sequence goes on from OY728127.1 coordinate 806,654,312, forward strand.
ATTCAATTACTATGATCATTATCAAACAAATAGTTCAAAGATCATTACCAGTCATAGTTTGGGTTCTTTAAATTTTCCGGGAATTATAAATTGATTTTTTGGGTTGACATAACATTTTCTGCCTAAAGGGTTGACTAAAAAATAAGGACATGGTGTAACTAAGATGCAAGGGTTGAGGAAATATAAAATAATTATTTCAAGATTATGGTTTCCACTCAATGGATCATGGAGCTATGAGTTAATATAGGTGGTATTTTTAATTCATACATAAAACCATTCAAATTCCTTGAACAGACAATGTTGGTGTTATAAAAAGGGAAATTTTTATCCTTACTACTATAATTTCTAAGTAAAAAGCTTTTCCAAACTGAAGGTGAAGGCTATTGGGTTTTGATAAAATAATTGGATACAAATGAATATTTTTTTTTTATTTTTCTTGTTTTTATTATATAAATTTCTATAACATTTTTCATATTATTTGTAGAAAGGGTACTAAAAATGACATCAAACATATTATTATTATCCATACTTGAGAAGGAAATCCTTCCCACCGACAATAATTTCTTGGAGTGGTAATGGAACCTTCGGGTCAACATTCTCCATGAAAGGAAACTATATGTGATGGAAGAAACATTGCCTATTGTTCATATAAATGTGGTAAGTGATGGTAAGATATCTATGTACGAGAAACACTTAAATGATGATATAGATGTCTAGTGCTTCATGTTATCATCCATGAATGATGATCTCTTAAATAAACATGAAAAAATGGATGCATATAGCGTGAGGTCTCAGAATTTGGATTTATATCAAGATATGGAAATACAAGAGAGGTATGATATATCTAACTCTTTGTTCACCACTAAGCTTAGAGAGTCTACCCTAGCTGGGGAACATGTAGTCAAGCTTATTGACTACATTGAGCATCTAGAAATGATAGGGATTAAATTAATGAATGTGTTTCAATATATCTAATACTATCAGCACATCCCAATACATTATATAGTTATATTTTGAATTATCATATGAAAAATAATGAGAATTGTCTATTAGAACAACTTACATAAATTATCCATGTGGATAAGGACATGGGGTGTGAAACCCCGCATTCCTTATAGTGTTTATAAAGAGGAATAAAAATGTAAAGAATCCTAAGACTTATAAATAATCTAAATCCCCCTAGCATCTTTGGACCGAGATTAATAAGATCCAAAGGTCGGGAAAGGAAAAGGAAGCAGTGTGCTTTGCATGTGGAAAGTCAGGCCACTGGAAGAGGAACTGAACGCAGTGGAAAGGGGAATCCAATGTTTCATTTGGTATGAAGTGAATTATTTACATTTATACACATTGGGTATTAGATACATCTTTTTTTCACACATTTATATTAAAATTCAAGGACCGTGTATATTATGGAAAATTTCAAGAGGAGAGGTTGATATGTCTGATGCCAATGTATTGAGTTTGGATGCCCTTTATAATGGAGAATACCAAATTTCATTGCTGAGTATGATTATTTTAGTTTTTCATTACTGTTATTATGTACCATATGTTACCAAGAAGAAAATTTCTGTATAAGGTATGGATTCATATGGGTTTATTTTCAAATTCATAAATAAAATTGGTTTTTTAAATGAAACCATATTTTATTGTATGGAACATTTAAATAATGATGTTAATGTGTTAGATTACAATAACCAAGTGTTGGAAATAGAAAAAGATTCAAGTTTGAATGACCCATATAACACCTTGTTAGGGCATTATCGTTGTGGTCATGTAAAGGAGAATCACATGAAAATCTATGTTAATATTTTTACTTATACTCTTATAAGATAAAACCACTTAATATATTTCATGATTGATTATAAGGAAAAATGAACAAACAACCATTTGGTGAACATGGTGAAAGGGCCACAGAGCTTCTATGATTGGTACACAATGATGTGTGTAGGCCATTTCTAGTAAAATATATAGGTTGATATCCATACTTAATAACATTTGGTGATGACATTACAAAATATATATTTTTACATAATGATTTATTAGTCTAAGTCCATTGACAAATACAAGGAATTCATGAATAAATTAGATAATGATCATGGTAATAAGATAATAATACTTCGATTGGATCAAGGTGAAGAATATCGTAACCAAGACTTCATCCACATTCTGTGGGATTTTTGGATTCTATCTCAACTCAATATACCATATACATTATAGTGGAATGATGTTTGTCAAAGAAGGGATTTTACCTTATTGGAAATGGTAAGGTTGATGAAGAGTCATGCCAATCTTTCATTATCCTTTTTGGGATATGCATTACAAATTGCGACATACACATTAGAAAAATTACCTTCTAAAGAAAAAATTGAATTTACTTTGAGATATGGAGTGGAAAGAACCCCATTTTATCACATACGCATTTTTGAATAAGTGATCCATTTGTTAAGACTTTCTTAGGGAAAATAATATCAACCCAGGGAATGAGGAGTATCATTATAGGATATGCCATGTTAATAAAGGGGTACTACCATTATAACCCCTTATACATGAATGCTATTCTCTCTAGACAACATTTATTTCTAGAGAAGGATCACATACATAAAAATAATTGTGAGAGTGAGATTGAATTTGATGAAGTTGATGCTCAAGATACACATGAGTTGGTACAAGAACAAGTTACAATGGTCCTTATAGAAAAAGTATTTCCTAAAACACATGTACTCTGTAGGAGTGTAAGAGAGGTATGGGAACCAGAGATATTTTTATTTCCTATCACCAAGGATGATGACTCATTATTTTTGGACAATGATGAAACTCTATCTTACATGGAGGTATTAGGGAGCTCTAAAGATATAATATGGGTTGATGCTATGAATTTTGAGATGGATACCATGTATCTGAAAAATGTTTGTGTATTGGACAATTCATATGTTGATGTAAATCATGTTTTATATAAATTGGTATTCAATAGGAAACTAGACATGGAAGGTAAAGTATTTACTTATAAATAAAGGATTGTGGTAATGGCTTTAAAATTTCATGGAATTGAAATCAATAAAAAATTCACCATTTTCCTTGTATAAAATGATCAAAATCATATTTTCCTTAGAATCATACCATGAAGATGAGATTTAGAAAATGGATGTCAAAACTACATTCCATAACCAGAACCTTTAGGAAGATGTCTATATGACACCACTAGAATAGGTTGTGAGAGAAGGTGATACAAAAAAGAATCTCATGATTCTTAGGTCCATTTATGTATTGAAGTAAGCTTCTAGGTCCATGAATATTCGATTCGATGAATCCATAATGGAATTTGGATTCATTTAGAACAAATGTGAGCCATGTTTTTACATAAGGATTAATGGGAATGTGATTGTTATCCTAGTAGTATATGTTGACGACATATTACTTATTGGAAATTACATACCTGACATATAGTCAGTTAAATACTAGATGAACATGTGATTCTCCACGAAGGACTAAGTTGAATAAACCTACATTTAAGGGATCAATACCATTCATGATGGATCAAAGTGTCTTCTTGGACTAAGTCATAGTTAATATAATGACAAGATATTGAAGAGATTTATGGTGGAACAATCCAAGAGGTGATTGGTTCAAGTGTCACATGGATTACATCATTCTAAGAAATTGTGTCCCCAAACACAAAAGGAGAAATATAGAATGAGTAAGATCCTGTAGGATTTAGTGATAGGATCTATCATGTATACCATGTTACATACTAAACATGATGATTCCTATGCACTGATAATGATAGGTTGATATCGAGATGATATAGGAGAACAACATTGAACTATGGTTAAGAATATATTTATGTATCATTGAAAAACAAAAGATATGTTCTTGGTGTATATAGGAGATGAGGAGATTTTCATTATAGGGTATGATGATGTTGATTTTTAGATAGAACAGAATGAACTTATGTCACAATTAGGATATGTTTTCTATCTCAACGTAGTAGCTTTAAGATGAATTATTTCAATGAATCTAGTTGTCACAGATTCTACAGCGGAGTCTGTATATATAGAGGCTTTTGATTCATCTAAGGAATTCATGTAGATTCAAAACATTGTGAAGGAACATGATTTGGTACCTAAGAGTAATGACCCCATGAAATTGTATTGTGATAATACAATTATGGTGGATCTTGAAAAAGAGCCATGGTAACATCAATAGATAACGAAAAAACACCAGAAGTATCACATATTGAGGTATTTTTATCAACTTGGTGAATTTTTCATGAGAATAGCATCCATATAAGAGAACAATGAAGAACTCTTGATTAAAGGAATATCTTAGTAGAAGCATGAGTATCATCTATGTGATAGAAGACTAAAGGTTGTTAGTAGTTGGAACTAGTGAAAGTCGAAGTATGTTGGAGATGTTCCCTATATCCAACTTCTTTTTCACATTATGATAAACATACATTCATTTGACAGATATTAATAAAATCCTTATAACATAATTGTTTTCCTCCAACATGGAATTGTATGAGATAATGTCTTAAGAGTAGCCATCATACTAAAAGGACATAGCAGATCCTTACTATAACAAGAACCCAAAAGGTACATGACACTATTCATGAAAATATGTTTTTTAACTGGATGATATCATTTGAAGATAAATTAATGATACAAGTTATTAGGGATGGAGACTCATAAGACTTTTAGGTACCTTCTCATGATGTAGATATTTAGTAATTTCTATAAGAATATAATTTTAATGAGACCCGAATGTAGGAAATCTACTTTTAAAAATGTTATTGGATGTTCCTATATACAAAAGTGTGCATTGTTCCTTAGACATTAACATTATTATTAATGGGTATTATGAATTAGTTACTTAGATGTATTAGCAAAAAGCATGATGACTTATGTTCGCTGTGAGTTAGGATATGTTGGGTGAGTCAAGAGTAATACAGTATTAATGAATAATTTGAGAAAGTATTTTTCCCTTATATTCCATAATGGAAGAAAATATCCTAGGCCCATTGATAGAAATTATATATCATGAATAAATCAATTTCCATTGTGTTATATAGGAATGTTCTATTTTTATGAAGTCAAATAATGAGAAATTGAGCACATGGTTTGATATTACTTACATGAAACTTTCTTGATTGGAGATATTGAGACTATGAGATTATATTATATGGTTAGGGATCCTATATTGTGACATGTTGATGCAGCATTAAATTATTTATCTATGGGTGACATGGCATGTTTCAAGATGCTAACCATGAAAATTAGACCAGTTCATCTAATTCCATTGAGAAAGAGTTCTAGAGGGTAACTTACTAACTGTATCCGAAATCTCATATAAATAAATCATTACATAACATGATGAATAAATATTAATAGTATTTTTGGTTTAATAATTATTCATTTATACCTGGTCATATTTATTTCATCACTAGTTAATTAGGAGAATATTTTATAGATTGAATATTTATTTATCATGGAATAATGTAATAATATTTATTTAATAAATAAATATTCATTATTCAAGGTCCAATAAATATTATTGAGGATGGGATGACTGAGATTAAGGGGCTAGTAATTAATAATGATAAATATTATTTGATTAAATATATTTTTAATAAAACATGAAAGAAATGTACATATCATAGAGAAAATGGTATTTCCATTATTATTTTTTATGGGGGGTTCACACTGAATGATAAAATAACTAACAACACTTGTTAAAAATAATTATTGTTACCTACAGAATTACATTCCCTATATTATTATTATTATATTCTCCCTTTTCCAGGGACAAGAAAAGGCTTTCTAATGTGGTTGTGCGTAACATTTTTTAGAAATATCTAAATCCCAGACAACTATTTTTTCTCGAATCATGTTCTCTTTAATGAGAGTATCCATCCTTTAATGGATCATAGAATGCATTGGAAGTGGATCCCTAGGTGATTGAAGGTGGATGATACAAGTGTAAGGATATTATGTGCAACCAAGTAGAGACTTCTTAGGAAACAGCTAGTGGTTCGAAGAGCATGTTTTGATCACTTCAAGAAGATATCTACTCTTGATCTCTATGACACAAATAATTTATAATGTCAATCTATGAACATACACATTAACTTGCAACAAAAACCTTGGAGGTATTTATTTAATTCAATTATAAACAAAATATGTCAATCCACTCTCTCAGTTCGGGGGGATATTCTTCCTAGACTAAATATTTTCTTTAATATCATGGATACTAGATTTTATCAACCTATTGATCTTGAAATGATCATTGATTATAGAAATGTTAATGTCGGGAACCACCCATAACATGCTTCCTCTACGCCCAGAACCTACAATGTGTGTATAATTATTTAGGATATGTTCTCCCATGTTAGTGATATGTATACTTGCTTCTAGTAAGCAGCCCATGGCCTATTGGATTTGGTATTAGGGAGTCACAAAATAGGTACCATTCATATGGATAATGATAGAGTTGTATTAGATTATTTGTATATACTATTGGATCAAGAGTCTCTGAGATTGGTTGTGGGTGACAGTGTTATGTGTATCATGTTCGGATTCGTGTCCATAGACTCTAGTGTTTTTTAGTGGATCACAAATCAATAAAATTGGACTCTAATCACATTATTTTATTCAAGGTAACTGAGAATATGGGTTTTAGGATATTAGATGTTATATGAATCATATAGAACTGTGTTGTGGTTTACATTTCCTTCTTAATTCAGCTCTCTAGAACTAATCATAAAATCTAGTGCATCCTATTTACATCCATGATGCCTTTGTGATTTATGATATATATTATAAATCATCATGATCATTATGATGATCCCTATATGGTGTGGAATTGATAAAGGTACCAGTTCTAGATATGATTTCTCCAGGTGGTGTGCTAGATATACCACCACCTATATAGTAGATGATGGTACCCACAGTACCAGTGGATGAGGTGCAGAGGCTAAATGCCATTCATGATTGTTAGCAACAGTGGCCCCTCACGATTCAATGTTAGCCCGAACAAGAGGAAGCTAAGGACTATCTTGATGTGTTGATGTAAATTTCCCTTCTAGCCAGGACACCATCATATCATATATTTCTTGATTTTATGAGCCATCTCCATGGCTTAGAAGGAAATTGGTGCTGGGTTAGGGACCTAGACATATGATGTGGTGGCTTTGGAGTGGTCAGATTTGATAACCATTTCAGAGATAGGTTCTCTCCAAATAAGCCACAGGATGTATGTAACCAGGATCTGCAACAGCTCTAGCAGCACCACATGACAATAGTTGAGTATTCATCATGGGTTATCACCCTCCCCATGTAATCCATCGATATAGTTCAATATTAGTTCTTCTAGGATAAAACATTGATTGGGGTATGCATACATATATCAATTGAGTTTTTGTTCCTATATGAATTCATATATATATAGTGTGGTGATATATCAAGATTTTGTGTTTGAGTGATTCTATGATGAGCAGACATAGACATTGGTCATCAGTTGTGGGAAAATGAGTAGAGACCTCAACATTAGAAAACTGAAATCAGTCTTAGGAAAGTGGTTGTCCAAGACCATTCATGATGAAGTACCAAGATGGAGTGTCTGTAGTTCATGGATCACATTAAGACTTCATCCATCCTCGTAAGAGGTAGTGATACTCCTACAAAAATAGGGGACATCATGAATAAGATTCTCCAACTCATCATATAGTTGATAGAGAGACCATGGATGTCCATCCATGGTAAGGGAAATAGTAGGACAATCCATGTCTTTTGGGTGGAAGATGAGGTTGAACTAGAGGGGGGTCTGGGAGGTGCTGTAATATTTGACATATTACCAATACCACCCCTAGGCGGTTCATACCACACTCATGTTTTTAGAGTACAATGGCAGGGGATACAGTGGGTGGTCAAGGATTATTACCCATAGTATTGAGGAATGATTTGAGGTGTGAGATATGACTTATATACCCTAGATGAAGTAATTATAACCATAGTTTCAATTCATTACATTTTTTCAAATATATGGTTTCAGACATAGTGATTCTTTTTTAGCCCTTTCTATACCATTGAACTTGGGGAATCACACTAAATATGAATCCATTTTCGCACACTTGTTTCTATAGTGTGAGCTAATTTTTCAAGGAATTTTTTTGGATCTCTCTATAGAAATGATTGTACCATATAATGTACTATTGGGTATGGAAAAGAAGTCTACAACACATTCCCATATTATCTATTTCAGATGGAGGATAGGGGGTGTCAGTAGAGAGGGATCTTAGTTTTCTATTGTTGGTATAAAGTAATCATATGAAGCATAGGATGGACTTATAAATTTAATGATGTTGAAAATTGATCATTAGTTAGTCTAGTATGAATCTTGAGATATTTGATGTTATGAGTTTTTAGTTATCATCAAAAGTGGTGGAATATGTGGGAATATTTCCTGAGGACTTTCTTGTGTTATATCCCTTTAGATAGATAGTATTTATCATTGATCTAAAACCCAGTAGGGAATTGGTATATTCTCCAGTACATCAAATGGCTATCATAGTGCTTCGTGAGATGAGGGTGAAGATGGAGGACTTGTAGATGAAAGGCTTTATAGACCTAATGTTTCACCCTGGAAAACCTCTGTTTTTTCATGAATGTATATGGGATATTTTGTTTATATGTGGATTTATGGTGTTTTAATCCAGTAACTGTGAACATAATGTATCAACTAGTTAGGATCAATGAACACATTGAATAGTTTATTGGGGAAAAATAGTTTTTGATGGTTGATATTATATTAGGATACCACCTATTGTTAGTATGTGATATAAATATTTATAAGACATAATTCAGACGTCTCTATAGTACCTATGTATAGTTGGTGATTCCATTATTCCTTAAAAACACCCTAGATGATTTCATGGGACATACTAGCCAGATATTTATTCACTTGTTATACATGTTTTAGGTAGTCTTCATCAATGACAAACTTGTGTACTCACCTTCTAAAGAGGATAGTGAATTAATATTATGTATGGTATTGTATGTAATCTGATATAACCATCATTATAGGAATCTCATGGTGTCCTAATTATGGATTCTTGAGGTCCACTTATTGAACATATAATTGATTTTAATGGAGAGTAAATTTGTCTATCCATGGTTGAGCTACTGTTATCAAGGTATCCACCCAAGATGTTGATGAAGGTGTCTAGTTTCTCAGTGTTGGGAGGCTATTATCAAATATTCATACCATATTTCACTAGGATATCAGAATCCATGATAGATTTAAATTGAAAGGGTCATCCTTTTGTGATTACAGAGATGTACTAATAAGCCTTTTAGAAGTTAATTCATAGGGGGTCACACACTACCATATTGAGATATCCATAGGAGGGGTTTGAGTACATATTCTTCTATAATTCATCAAGAACCTAGCATGGATTTGTTCTGATATAGAAAGAGGAAATGATTTCTTATAGTTCATGTGAGTTGTGACAACATTAGAGAAACTGCACATCCCAGGATAATGAGTTTGTAGTGGTAGTATTTGTATTAAATATAGGGAGACTCTAAATGATGGGTGAATGTTTCATAATCAATTATGATCATAATAGTCTCACGTATATATTCTCTCAAAAGTATACTAACCTGAGATAGAGGAAATGGTTATAATTCCTTTAGGATGATGACATCAAGACATTATATACTCCTGAGATGGTGAATGTTTTAAGAGATTAATTTAGAAGGTTATGTTGTTCCCTGATACTAAATGAGGCATCAGATCAGCTAAGATTGTTTTAGTTATCCTTTGTAGATGGAGATGTGGCATCTTACCTCAATTTTATGGTTGTTAGCCCTCCTCTTTTACAAGAAGTCAGGGTAGAATAAATTATGAATATTGACCGGGATACACTGAATACTAATATATCAACTAGATATTCCACTAATGGATTTTATATTGTGGTGAACATGTCTTCATTTTCTGAGGATGTTTGATTTTAAAAGTTATGTTTTGGGGAGAAATTCATAGAATGTATCAATAGTCACATTTTCTTGGAATATACAGGTGTGAAAATGATGTATCTAGACCTCTATTTTCTATTTTGATAACCGTGGATGAAAATAGGAGTTGTAGTGGTTGTCTCTTGATTCATTACTTTTCAGTAATTGAGGGATGAGAACCAAGTTCTTGGTGGTTTAGATCAATCTCTAGATCTAACAGTATTTAATTGGAATGTGATATCCATTGGCATTGCGATTGGGTTGCACAATTGTCTATAGGACATGATTTTGTATGGGTAATCATAGACAAACTCACCATGTCAGCCCACATCTTAGCTTTATGATATAATAGTTTAGTAAAGGGATGTGGTCTGTTATACATCAAAGAGATAGTCTGAACCCATAATGTTCCTATGAAACTTATTTCAGACTGGGATGATCACTTCACATATCAGTTAATAATGTAATTACATGAGGCTTTCATGACATGGTAATGCATGAGCATAGAGTTCGACCTCCAGAATAACGATAAGGCAGAGGGGACAATTTAGGTTTTGGAGTACATGTTTAAGCATACATGATGGAATTTGATCTTATATGGGAGGACCATAATACCCTAGTATATTTTGTGTACAATATCATCTATTGTTAAACTATTAGTATGGAACTACTCAATGGGGTTTTAAGGGACACCTTTTAGGTCAAAACATTGATGGGCTGACCCATGAGAATTAGCACTTATGGGTATAGAGTTGGATCATGGTAACTCTGAGAAGGTTCCTATTATATAAGAGTGGAAGAGATATGCATTGAGATACAATATTTCTTACAAGAATATACTAAAGGGTAATTTTTAGTTTTTTTAGTGATACCATGTGTTTCCTATGTGTTTTACATCAACAGGGAATACATGGAATTTTATAGGGAGACAATATATCTCTAAGATTTAGAATCTCATTCAAGATACTTTTTAGATTTGGTGAGGTGTTATACCATTTAGCTCTACCTCCCCAGTTATATAAGGTACTGACAAATTACACAAGTTTCTTGTGAGGAGGCGCATGAATGAAATATCACACTCTATCAACATGGGTGATCGGGAAATTACTAATGGATAAATCTTTTTCTGTAATCTATAGGGATTAATGTTCGGTATGAGAGGATCCTCTATGTGAGAGAAACTCCTTATAGAATTCATGATTGAAAACCATATTTATTTAGGAGAGAACATGAGAGGAGTAGGCTCAGATTCATTCTTGTTACCCACATCCCATTGTATCACTACTAGTATGTAATTTTAGAAATAAAATACATAGGGTTGGAGGAATGTAGTGAATCATATTGTCCATGTATTATTTTGGATTTTTTTTGACTAATTTCAAACCAAGCATGAAATCTATGTCTGATTCTAATCTTTGGTGTGCTTGAAATAAATATTTGTATTTTATTAAATATAATAAATAGAATGCCCACATATTTTTCATGGAATAGTTGAATTACACCAAAATGGTGATTGGATCTGAAATCCAATTCCACCACTAAGTTCAGAATGTGTCTTTTACCCTAGTAATGACATAACGTTTCTCGGCAAGATGATTTTTTGGAAAACTCATTTTGAGAAAAAAATTAATAAAAAAATTAAATAAATTAATGTATTTATTTTTTCACCCAAAGACCTTATTTACATTATAAAATACAATCCAATAGAAAATATGCATGATTGGCCACATAACCCTTCAAGTTGATGAGAGAAATTGGAGCTGTTGTAGGATATTGGATTAGCAGATGATGACCAGATCAAAGATTATCTTTTATTATGAGACATAGTCATAGGATCTCACTGACTATCATGATGAAACTATGTTCTTCATATAAGATGAATCCCTATCATGGTAAGATTTTTTTAATGGGTTATTTCCCTATTTTCTATTTAATTTATGAACACGGATCAATAAACCCATAGATTAATCTTCCAATCATGCATACTGCTTCATGGGTTAGATTATTTGAAAATTGTGAAATTTCATTGTGGATATATGATTATCTCATTGAATATAATTATAATAGAAAAAAACATGGTATACATGTTCTTAGGTTGATGTCCATTCTATAATGATTTTCAATGTAAACTAATGCCCTTTTTTCAGATAAATCACGTGCTACACATTTATCCCGGATTCTCCAAAATCCAAGGAATCAAAAGATGCCCGCCCTTTTCTCGATGCAACGATTCTTGATTGGGGACCAAGAATCAGCATGACATGATAGTGGTTTGATTATGTATGTTGAAGACTATCATATGGAATTAGATTCCCTTTTGGGGTGTTCTTAGAAATGACACCATGTATGAGGACCGTTATTGTTTTCTAGGAAAATTAAAAGGCCTCAATATTGTAATTGATGGTAAAAATACAAAGTGGGGGTATTTCCTTTAGTCATTATGATATTTGGGCCTTAATTTGAGGAAAAGGTTGTGTACATGTTTAGGGGGGAAGAATACGGGTTTCTGAAAAAAAACATACCAACAGAGTGTGTAATGTAGAGAGACATTCCATTCAGGGCCTTATTGTAGAATATATTGTTCATGGTGATGTGAAGGTTCACCCGAATGGTGTTGCCTACCCTATGTCCTGATGTGTACCTCAAAATATATATAGACATGTCATGAGGTTACACTTCCCCAAGAACAATTTTTACCTCACTACTCGGACACAATTATGCAAACGCCACAAGGACATAGGCTCATACTCCTACACAAGAATAGTACATGGTATCATCATGTAATGTATTTCAACACAGACATGGGAATGGTCTATTTAAATGGGAAGGACATTGTGTCATTAGTACATGGGATGTGTGCCAACTAAACACCACGTACTCAATATATTATTTTCATAGATGCCTTTTTTATGAACCATGGACAAGTTTCATTATGGTCCGTACAAAATATCGATTCCCTGAGGGTTAGTGTGAAGTCACATCCTACACATAGGACAATGATCCCTTCATCTGGACTACTTTAAAAGGGTTTTAAGAATATTTATGTGATTCCCAATGTGATATCCTCTATTAATAATTATTCCATAGTTAGTGTTTTTCATATCTTCATTAATAATAGTTTGCAGAAACTCATACTCTACATAAAAGGTTAATAAAGATTGGTTTTTTAATATACACCCATGGAAATGGGAGTGATACTAATTTTTGTATCATATCTTTTTTTACATCTATAATAGACTTCTAATAGTGATACCAGATGATGAATACCTCTTAGAATGACTTTATCAGTTCTAAAAAATTTGTGGAGTGTGTTATCATGGATCAGTACTTTTTGGAACATTCGAGATTGGATCCTAGGATGGAATTATGGGTGTGACATAACATTTAAGCTGTTTTTCATTATTGAGTATATCTAGATATTATTTTCATATTCATTGAATTAATAAACTTTCGTAGATTTGAATATTATTCATTTTTTGATTCTTTTTGGTTTCATGGTGTCAAATTGGGCATAGTTATTCCTATCCCTTCATGGTATTTCCATAACAAGCCATGTCCTATGAATATGAAAAATATTTTGACAACTTCCAAGAATGGCTAGGACTAGGAGATGATTCGTTAGTCTAGAAAGTCCTTGGTGTGTTTCTATAGTATCATTATAGTATACCCAGTTTACATTCAGGATTGAATTTTTTCATGCTCTTTATTGTGGTCACGAATATGGACATGTTTACATTTCATTACTTCTATCTGAATCTAGATGTGAAATTTAGATGTACGCGTTTTTTTTATATTTTTTGTATTTCATCATTGTATAGTCTTTGATATGTGTATATGTGAATATATACATAGGATAAGTCCATAGATGTTAGTAATATTCCTACATGGTGCTAGGCACCTACCCATGTCGTATTTGATGATAACTTGGTGAATCATGGAAGATGTCCCATTTGGAACGGTCCTGACATGAAAATCAGGTGATTGTATTTTGAAATGAGTAAAAATAATTTTTCCATTATTGATTGTTGTTTGAGGAATTATAAGATAGGGTAGTTAGAGAGTTATTATGGAAAAAATATATTTTTTGAATTTTCCTAGGAATAGATTATTTGTTTACAACCCAGAAAAAATACCATTAGGTGATCTTATCCCTAGTGGGATGTTGGTTAGACCTATTTGGATATTGTGGGAGTGATTTGGGTGCCCATTTTTCTTATTACTATCTGAGTGTGTGTGGACCCCATAACCTCATATTATCGTACCTCATAGTATATGACTGTGTTTCTCATTTTTTTATTTTATATATATATATATTTTCCATTGGTTATCAATCTAAATTACAAATTCCATTTGATTTATATAAAATATTTTATATGAAATATTTATTGAACCATTATTCTAAATTTTCCAATTAATTAAATGAAATAAAATTATTCATTTTCAATATGTATATGGGAATACTTCCAATCTACATAGGGTGTTATTATATTTCTTTATTCCATGTGCATGGAAGGGGACTGCGCCACCAATAGAAGGTGGTTGTTGATAATTCATTGGATTGGGATTTTTTTATAAGACATGGTTTTTTATCTACTTATAATTGATGTTTACTAATGTTGTGTATGTGATTTGATATAATTATTTTTCATATGGTATAGTATCCTTTGGTATTTTTCATTTATCATAAAAATAGGAACATGTGTCAATCTTATTTTATAGGGAAAATGTTTACCACATTATCTTGTGTGATGATAGTTGGTAGTGGCTAACACGTATAGACAAAAGATGGCCTTCAGAAAATTTCAGTGGTTGGTAAGGTGTTTGTGTACTACTCTATCTTGGTCAGTTTGTGATAAAAAAGATGAATAGTAGGAGGTTAAGAATCATTTCATGTTTTTAACCTACATTTTTAATTCATTCCATGAAATAGGAGGCAGTTTGGTGTGAGATCATCGCTATCTCTCACCCTGATAAGCCTAAAGTGACTAAGGGTAATTTTGGAAATTATTATTGATAATTGGATTTAAAATTTTCTTAACTATATATTTTGGTATATTTAAATAAAAATCATTTTTTCTTATCTAGTCAAATTACATTCACTATTTATATTATCAACTATTAATCTGATTCATCTTCTTACATCATTTTTACAAGTTTTTAGAACCATTTGTATAAGAATAGGTTTGAAATAAATCACAGAGAAAGATATTGATGAACCAAAGTGATAGATTGATCTCATGTTCAAAATTTTTTAAGGTGATTGTGTGGTAAAGACCCATAAAATTCAAGGGAAATTTTTTTTTTCATAAATTTCATTGGGATTTTAAAAGAACGTGGTTTCTGACGACACTTGATTCTGAGGCCCGGTGTGCCCCTAATTTCTATCTGAAGTTTAGCTCGGGTACGTTCAGTGAACGAATGAGCGGGTTTTTCTAACATTTGAACCGGTTCTCAGAATCGAATTCTAAGGGCACCAATTGATTCGCAGCTCCGGTAATTTCTTAGGAACACCTTTTCCGGAGTTGCGTTTACCCGGGAGAAGTTGTTAAAAATTTTGAAAGTTACAAATAAAAATTTAGCTACAAATTTTATTTTTTCTTTCTAAGTGGTTAAAACCATTGAGTGGAATTTGGGGGTGTCACGACCCGCCCTCGGAGCCTGTGCTGTGACTACCCCAAGCCCACCTTCCATAGGCCAGGGGGCTGGAGACTAGCAACAAGGCGTAAATCCCGGTAAAAATGGAAGACATTGCCTTTGTAAAGTAAACAAGCACCACAAAGTAAGCAGGCAGAAAAGTAAACACTAAGTAAAAACAGAGTACAACTGAAGTGCGGAAAAGTAAATGGGCCAGTATACAAACCCAAACTGAAAGTAAAGTACAACTCGAAAGGGAAAACAACAACTGTAAAGTAAAAGCCGCTACACCGAGCTGCCCATTGGAAATCCCACTTGAAGGGTGGGTACAGATAGCTCCACTGCTCCTCGGGTCCCGCCGTCCGCTCCGAGCACGTCCCGCCCAGTGGTCCACCTCCAGGTACCGTCCTTCTCAGCAAGCCTTAACCACGATCAACGATGTCTGTCGTCTGCAACCAACACAACGTAGTGCGGGCATAGCCCATGCAGGGGTGAGTATAAGCTACTCACTAGGGACCCCGAGACCCCCGAAGGTCTCCCAAAATCCACAAAGTATAAACCACAAGAGGAAGATACAAACACGAAGTAGTAACCGACACTACTTAGGTATATGCCCATATATATACCTAAGTCATCAATTCCAATACGCTCCAACCTCTGATCCCAAGTACAACTCAGTCCACACAGGAATGTACAAGTATTCCACACAGGAAAACAAAACAAAATCGACACAGGATAGCACAACACAATCTACACAGGAAAGAAACAAGATTCAGCTCACACAGGTATACTTCTTCGAAAGACGATAGAGATGATCACTGATCCATCTACGTCGTCGGACCCACAAAGGATCGATAGGTACTAACCCCCGCAAAGACCCACACAGGATTGGACCCAAACCGGATCTGTAGGTGCTGGTTCACACAAGACCGCTGAGCGCAGACCCACACAGGATCGGACCCACACAGGATCGGTAGAACTGATCCACACAGGATCGCTGAGTGCTGTAGTCGTCGTCGTCAAATCCACTGAGAATCTCTGCACAGTTGTCATCGTAGTCACAATAGCAGTCGCAACCTGGTCTAGGGTTCCCGCACACAATAATCGTTCAGGAGGGTCTGCTCCATGAGCCGAGAGGCTGATACATCAACTGTCAAAAAGTCCAGAGTTGATGTATCCAAAAGTTCTGTATCGTCAACAGGAACTCAACGCAACAGACGACGCGTCGATCGGACGCCCGGTCTGAGAGTTATTGGCTTTTTCGTCCCAGGGACCCGGTTGGTTTTTAAGGAAAAACCAACCCGACCGTACTCCAACTGCGTCTAACCCTCGGGCGGAGTATGCCAAAAGATCCTTCTTACTAAGAGGAACTCAACAAAGTCGATGGCACATCAATCGAACGTCCGTAGCTCAAGATATGTGTGTTTCCGCTCCGAGGGCCCGGTTGGTTTTGTGTACGAACCAACCCGACCGAACTCAAAGTATTCCGAAACCTTGATTGCGATATACCGAAATGACTGTCTCGATCCAAGGATCAGATCTCCGCTGACAGCGCGTCGTTTGGAAGTCCGTAGCACGAGTTATGGGCATTTGAATCCAAACCGCTCGGGAACTGGGGTTTCGGGCTCGGGCCGTCCTGGCCCGAGACCCCCTGGTTGTCCCGAACCGGGTCGACCTGCCCCGGACAGGGTTGACCCGGCCCAGCACGGCCCGGCCCGGACCGGCCCGACCGGTTCGGCGCAAGGCAACGCACTGGGCGCGCTGCCACCTCGGCCGAAGGCCGAGCTGATTGAAAAAACGGGGGGCCACCTGCCCCCCTTTGTGAAACCGGCCCCCCTCATTATGGGGGCCGTTTATTTGCTGGCCGGGGGAATTAATTCCCCCCGTCTTTCCTCCCTTCTGGCTGGCCTGACCTGGCCAGCCGGTTTTTCCTCAACGGGACCGGCAAAGGCCGGTCCCCTTCCGGCTTCCGACACCGGCGGCCCGGCTGGCCATCGGTCTTCTCGTTCCGCTGCGGCCCGGAACCGGTCGCGGCGCCTTCGACTTTCTTTGACGCGACGCGACGGCGTCGCGTTCTTGGATTATTTTACGACGCGGCGCGACGGCGCCGCGCGTTTCTTGTCGTATGATCCTGCGCGGTGCGACAGCACTGCGCCACACCCGTTTTAATCCACAACAGAATCAACATGAAAAAGGAGGAGGGTCGGCCGTGTTCGTGCGGTCCGGCCCCCTCGTGTTATTTACTAACAATTGGACAAATTTCACGAAGAAATAACCACGGGTATAAATCATGAACAAAAGAATAATAAAAAAACCCCTACCTCGGTTTCAAGTGCAGAGCACGTCAACAAGCCGCGGATGACAAGCGTCGCGGAGGTCGGGCGTCCCGGTAACCGAACTTCATTTCCATTGACGTCGAGGTGCGTCCGAAGAGGTACATCATTAGAGAAGCTTCGTAAGCTGATGGAGAATGTCCGCGGAGGAATCAGCGTCTCCTTTCATTGACACGGGAAGAAGATAGAAGATGTGGCGTCGTCGATCTTCGTAAACACACTGGCTACGAAGAAGAGAAGCAGCGTTCTTCGTCGGAGCTTAAGTGTTCTTCATGTTCTTCGTCAAGGTTGAAGAAGATGGAGAGAAATTCCCAAATCCTCTCAAGGTGGAAAAGGATACCAACCAAAATATATTAATCTTAAAGCTTTTTTTATTTACACAATTAAACAACTTGAATTTCAAAAGTTTGAAATTCAAAACAACTCAACTCAATTAAATAACCCAAGTTGTCAAGTTTAATTAAAGAGGAGTTAAAGGGTGTTTAAAGGGAATATGAAGTGTTAGGGTTCGTGTGGGCCCCACCACACTTAATCCTCTCAAGGGAGGTTATGTGGATGTGGGTCCCACCCCTAACTCCTTTTGGGAGGTTATAACCAACTTGGATAAAAAATAAAATGTGTTCCCACATTTTATTTAACTTCATTTTAAATTCCCAAAAACTAACTCTCAACCCGCATAAAACGCAACCTCAGAAAAGGTCTCCTTAGGCGAATATCGGCGCTGCGAGTTCATCGGTGCCCTCAGAATTCGATTCCGGGCATCGGTTCAAAAGTTAGAAATTCCCACTCATTCGTTCACTGAACGTACCCAAGCCAAACTTCGGAAATTGATTCCGGGCACTCCGGGCCTCGGATTCAGGTGCCGTCAGAAACCGCGTTTTGTAAAATTCCAAAGAAAATTAAGAAAAAATTTCCCTTCAATTTTACGGGTCTTTACATTACTCCCACCTCAGGAATTTACATCCCCGTAAAGATTCATCAAAACTAGGGTAACAAATGAGGGTACTGAGCACGCATCTGAGCCTCCCGCTCCCAAGTGCTCTCCTGTAGGTTCCCGTGCTGCCATCTGATTCGCACTAGAGGAATCGACCGTCCACGTAGGACCCGCTCCTGTCGATCCTCGATCTCCACCGGGACCTCTGTAAAAGTCGCCCCATCGTCAAAGTCAATCTCCCCATGGTCAATGATGTGTGTCGGGTCATGCACGTATCTCCTCAGATGAGATACGTGGAAGACGTCGTGCACCCGGTGCAACTGAGGTGGTAGAGCCAGGAGATAAGCCACCTCGCCAATCCTGCTGAGGACCTAGAAGGGTCCGATGAAGCGCGGAGATAACTTGCCGCCTCGGCCAAATCTCCATATACCACGTCGAGGTGAGACCCGCAAGAAGACGTGGTCGCCATACTCGAACTCTAGTGGCCTCCGCCTCTTGTCAGCGTAAGACTTCTTCCGGCTCTAAGCTGTCCTCATCTGCTCCTGGATGACCTGGACCTTCTCTGTCGTGGCCTGGACCATCTCCGGCCCCACCAGTGCTGACTCCCCATGGTATTTCTAGCACAAAGGAGATCTACAAGGTCGGCTGTACAATGCCTCGTATGGTGCCTTCCCGATGGTGGAGTGGTACCTGTTGTTGTACGCAAACTCCACCAAGGGTAGGTGGTCCTCCCAGCTACGACCAATGTCGAGGACACATGCGTGGAGCATGTCCTCGAGAGTATGAATGGTCCTCTCCATCTGACCATCCGTCTGAGGGTGAAAAGCTGTGCTCAAATGTAGCTGCGTCCCGAACGCCTCCTGCAACCCCTTCCAAAGCCGGGAAGTAAAGCGAGCATCTCGATCGGAGACGATAGAAGATGGCACACCGTGAATCCTCACAATCTCCTAAACGTAGAGACGTCCCAAGCTCTCCACTGTGCCCTGCTCTCGGATGGGTAAGAAGTGAGCCGACTTGGTGAGTCGGTCGACAATAACCCAGATGGAGTCACGACCTCTGGAAGTGCGTGGAAGTCCAGTCACGAAGTCCATAGATATTCCGTCCCACATCCACTCCGGAACCTCCAAGGGCTGTACCAAGCCTACTGGTACCTGATGCTCTGCCTTCACCTGGGGGTCCGTCTCCCCACGGAACCTAGGCGGTCGCTGGCGCTGGAACTCGTGCAGAGCTCCAAGGCGACATGCATCGTCAACGGCTGGTGCTGGTAGAATCGGTGGCTCGGCGGGTAGTGCTACCGTCGGTGCCACTGCTGACAAAGGGCCCTGCACCGAGGCCTCGTCGCTCGATGGGCTATCGTCACACTCGACTCTCAGAACCCTAGCTGGCTGCCGTCGTGGGGCAATCCTGAAAAGGAAACAGGTGCGCCATGGTCAGAACAGTATACCTGGTGAGCTGATACAAAGTAATCACAAAGAAAACTTGAAACACACATGCAATCAATGTTTTCGTGCATTAAGTCAGAAATAAAAAAGTCAGGGTCCTGGTGTACGAATACGTTGGCCGCCGCACCAACACTGGACTCCCTGGACTGATAACCACACTCAATAAGCTAAACATTACTGCTTCACATAGAAAAGATCAGAGTTCGCGGTATAACCGAACTCCTCTGATACCAATTTGTCACGACCCGCCCTCGGAGCCCGTGCCGTGACTACCCCAAGCCCGCCTTCCATAGGCCAGGGGCTGGCAACTAGCACCAAGGCCTAAATCCCGGTAAAAAGGGAAGGCATTTCCTTTGTAAAGTAAACAAGCACCATAGAGTAAGCAAGCGGAAAAGTAAACACTAAGTAAAAACAGAGTACAACTGAAGTGCGGAAATGTAAATGGGCCAGTATACAAACCCAAACTGAAAGTAAAGTACAACTCGAAAGGGAAAACAACAACTGTAAAGTAAAAGCCGCTACACCGAGCTGTCCACTGGAAATCCCACCTGAAGGGTGGGTACAGATAGCTCCACTGCTCCTCGGGTCCCGCCGTCCGCTCCGAGCACGTCCCGCCCAGTGGTCCACCTCCAGGTACCGTCCTGCTCAGCAAGCCTCAACCACGATCAACGCTGTCCGTCTTCTGCAACCAACACAACGTAGTGCGGGCATAGCCCGTGCAGGGGTGAGTATAAGCTACTCAGTAGGGACCCCAAGACCCCCGAAGGTCTCCCAAAATCCACAAAGGATAAACCACAAGAGGAAGATACAAACACGAAGTAGTAACCGACACTGCTTAGGTATATGCCCATACATATACCTAAGTCATCAATTCCAATAAGCTCCAACCTCCGATCCCAAGTACAACTCAGTCCACATAGGAAAGTATACGTATTCCATACAGGAAAGCAAAACGAAATTCACACTGGATAGCACAACACAATCCACACAGGAAAGCAACAGGATTCAGCTCACATAGGTATACTTCTTTGAAAGACGATAGAGATGATCACTGATCCATCTAAGTCGTCGGACCCACAAAGGATCGATAGGTACTAACCCCCACAAAGACCCACACAGGATCGGACCCACACAGGATCTGTAGGCGCTGGTTCACACAGGACCACTGAGCGCAGACCCACACAGGATCGGACCCACACAGGATCGGTAGCACTGATCCACACAGGATCGCTGAGTGCTGTAGTCGTCATCGTCAAATCCACTGAGGATCTATCCACAGTCGTCGTCGTAGTCACAGTAGCAGTCATAGCCAGCTCTAGGGTTCCCGCACACAGCAAGCTCGTTCGGGAGGGTCCGCTCCACGAGTTGAGAGGCTGATACATCAACTGTCACAAAGTCCAGAGTTGATTTATCCAAAAGTTCCGTATCGTCAACAGGAACTCAACGCAACAGACGGCGCGTCGATCGGACGCTCGGTCTGAGAGTTATTTGCTTTTTCGTCCCAGGGGGCCGGTTGGTTTTTAAGGCAAAACCAACCCGACCGTACTCCACCTACGTCCAAACCTCGGGCGGAGTATGCCAAAAGATCTGTCTCACTAATAGGAACTCAACAAAGTCGACGGCACGTCAATCGGACGTCCGTAGCTCAAGATATGAGTGTTTCCGCTCCGAGGGCCCGGTTGGTTTTGTGTACGAACCAACCCGGCTGAACTCAAAGTATTCCGAAACCTTGAGTGCGATATACCGAAACGACCGTCTCGATCCAAGGATCGCATCTCCGTAGATGGCGCGTCGTTTGGAAGTCTGTATCCCTAGTTATGGGCATTTGAATCCAAAACGCTCGGTAATGGGGGTTTCGGGCTCGGGCCGTCCCGGCCCGAGAACCCTCGGTTGGCCCGAACTGGGTCGACCCGCCCCGGACAGGGTCGACCCAGCCCGGCCCGGCCCAGCCCGGCCGGTTCGGCGCATGACAGCGCCTTGGGCGCGCTGCTAGCTCGACTGAAGGACGAGCTGATTGAAAAAAGGGGGGCCGCCTGCCCCCCTTTGTGAAACCAACCCCCCTCATTATGGGGGCCGTTTATTTGCTGGCCGGGGGAATTAATTCCCCCCGGTTTTCCTCCCATCCGGCCGGCCCGACCTGGTCGGCCGGTTCTTCCTCAACGGGACCGGCAAAGGCCGGTCCCCTTCCGGCTTCCGACACCGGCGGCCCGGCTGGCCGCCGGTCTTCTCGTTCCGCCGCAGCCCGGAACCGGCCGCGGCCTTCGTTGTCCGACGTGGTGTGACGGCACCGCGCCCCTTCGCCGCGGCCCCGCTCCGGCCGCGGCGCCTTCGACTTTCTTTGACGCGACGCGACGCCGTAGCGTTCTTGGATTATTTTACGACGCGGCGCGACGGCGCCGCGCGTTTCATGCCGTATGATCCTACGCGGTGGGACGGCACCACGCCACACCCGTTTCAATCCACAACAGAATCAACATGAAAAAGGAGGAGGGTCATCCGTGTTCGTGCGGTCCGGCCCCCTCGCGTTATTTACTAACAATTGGACAAATTTCACGAAGAAATAACCACAGGTATAAATCATGAACAAAAGAATAATAAAAAAAATAAACCCCTACCTCGGTTTCATGTGCGGAGCACGTCAAGAAGCCGCGGAAGACAAGCGTCGCGGAGGTCGGGCGTCGCGGTAACCGAATGTCATTTCCGTTGACGTCGAGGTGCATCCGAAGAGGTACGTCGCTGGAGAAGCTTCGTAAGCTGACGGAGAAAGTACGAGGAGGAATCCGCGTCTCCTTTCATTGACACGGGAAGAAGATCGAAGATCTGGCGTCGTCGATCTTCGGAAACACACCAGCTACGAAGAAGAGAAGCGGCGTTCTTCGTCGGAGCATAAGTCTTCTTCGTGTTGTTCGTCAAGGTTGAAGAAGATGGAGAGAAATTCCCAAATCCTCTCAAGGTGGCAAAGGATACCAACCAAAATATAATAATCTTAAAGCTTATTTTATTTACACAATTAATCAACTTGAATTTCAAAAGTTTGAAATTCAAAACAACTCAACTCAATTAAATAACCCAAGTTGTCAATTTTAATTAAAGAGGAGTTATAGGGAGTTTAAAGGGATAATGAAGTGTTAGGGTTCGTGTGGGCCCCACCACACTTAATCCTCTCAAGGGAGGTCAAGTGGACGTGGGTCCCACCCCTAACTCCTTTTGGGAGGTTATAACCAACTTGGATAAAAAATAAAATGTGTTCCCACATTTTATTTAACTTCATTTTAAATTCCCAAAAACTAACTCTCAACCCGCATAAAACGCAACCTCAGAAAAGGTCTCCTTAAGTGAATATCGGCGCTGCGAGTTCATCGGTGCCCTCAGAATTCGATTTCAGGGACCGGTTCAAAAGTTAGAAATTCCCGCTCGTTCGTTCACTGAACGTACTCAAGCCAAACTTCAGAAATTGATTCCGGGCACTCCGGGCCTCGGAATCAGGTGCCGTCAGAAACCTCGTTCTTATAAAATTACAAAAAAAATTAAAAAAATCCCTTGAATTTTATGGGTCTTTACAGGGGGAAACCACCCAACTTCCCATGGGAGGTTATGAGGGTGGTGGGGCCCACACGAACCCCACCCCTTCATATTCCCTAACTCCTTCAACTCACCATTAATTTGATAACTTGTGTTAATTAAATAGGTGAGTTTAATTTGAATGTTTGAAATTCAAATACTTAAGTCATGTTAAAAAAGTAAGTGAAGTACTTATTTTATTTTGGTTGGAACTTGTTGCATTGAGAAGATTTGGAGAAAAGCTAAGCGGCTTGAAGATCTTCTTCTTCTTTGACGAAGAACACGAAGAACACGATGAACGCGAATAACACCGACCTCCGATGAAGGTCGACAAGAACACCAGATCCTCGGAGATCGACGACTCGACGCCGACGAATCTTTTCTCCTTCCGTGACGCCTTCTTCCGTGATGGTTATTTCTGCGACGAACCTCCGCTCAAACTACACTCGAGGTAGGGGAATTTTATTGTTGATGATATTCGTGATTTTCTTCCGTCGACGTTACTCGTTCAATTGGACCGCTTGCTATCGATTAAAGGGAGGGGGCTGGACCGCACAAACACGGCCGACCCCCCTCCCTTATCTTTTGTGTTGATTACGGTTCAAAGTAAAATGATGTGGTGTCGTTGCACCGTGCGGGAATGAGCGGCAAGGATGCGTGGCGTCGTCGCACCACGTAATTGAAAATCAAACCAAGCCGCGACGCCCTCACGCCGCACCAGAAAAACCCGAAGACACCGTGGCCGGAGCGGGACCATGGCGGAGGGGCGCAGCGCCATCACGCCAAGCCTGACGAACCAAGGCCGCGGCCTAAGCTGCGGTGAAGCAAGGACCGGTGGCCGGTTCCGGGCCGCCGGCATCGGAGGAGGGGGACTGGCCAGCACCGGTCCTGTGGCGGCAACTGCCGGCCGGTAAAGGGAGGAGATGGGGGTTACGACCCCCAGCTGGCCAGCAGGAGTATCCCCCCCCCCCATCATGGGTGTCGCAGTTACGAAACAGGGGGCAGGCGCCCCCCACCCCCCCCCCCCCATCCGCTCGGCCGAAATGGCCGAGCCACCTGGTGACCGGGCCGCGCCCAGGCCGGGCCAGGCCACACCAGCCGGGTTGGGCTGCGCCCAAGCGGGCCGGACCCAGACCCAGGTCGAGCCGACTCAGTTCGGGCCGCCCAAGGCGGTCTTGGGTCGGGTCGGTCTGAGCCTGAAACCCCCACTCCTAGACCTCTCACGGTCTTTTTTAAATAACTTGGGCTGCGGACCTCTGATCGATGCACCGTCAGCGGCGATGCGATCCTTGGAACGAGACGGTCGTTTAGATATATTACACTCAAGGTTTCGGAGTACTTTGGGTTCGGCCGAGTTGGTTCGTACGCGAAACCAACTGGGCCCTCGGAGCGGAAACGCTTATAACTTGAGCTCCGGACGTCCGATTGACGTGAAGTCAACTTTGATGGATTCCTATAAGTGAGACAGACCTTTTGGATTACTTTGCTCAAGGTTCTGACGTAGTTGGAGTACGGTCGGGTTGGTTTTGACGTAAAAACCAACCGGGCCCCTGGAATAAAAAGGCCAATAACTCTCAGACCGGGCGTCCGATCGACGCACCGTCTGTCGCATTGAGTTCCTGTTGATGATACAGAACTTTGGGATACATCAACTCCGGACTATGTGTCAGTTGATGTGTCACCCCTTCGGCTCGTGGAGCGGACCCTCCCGAATGAGCGTGTTGTGTGTGAGAACCCTAGAGCTGGATGCGACTGCGACGACGATGGTGACTGTACAGAAATCCTTTGTGGATTCGACGGTGACGACTGCAGCACTCAGCAATCCTACATGGATCAGTGCTACCGATCCTGTGTGGGTCAGATCCTGTGTGGTTTAGCGCTCAGCGGTCCTGTGTGGGCCAGTGCCTACAGATTCTTTGTGGGTCTGATCCTGTGTGGGTCATTGCGGGGGTTAGTACCTATCGATCCTGTGTGGGTCCGATGACTTAAATGAATCAGTGGCTACATCTGATCATCTCTATCGTCTTACGAAGAAGTATACATGTGTGATCTGAATCTTGACTTTGAATCCTTATCTTCGATAAGATTGACTTGATATCCTGTGCCGATTACGTTATGTTTTATTGTGTGGACTAGGTTGTACTTGAGCTCGGATGTTGGAGCCGAATGAGAATTGATGACTTATGTATATGTATGGGAATATATCTAAGTAGTGTTGGATGTTACTTCGTGTTTGTATCTTTCCTTTTTGGATTATCCCTTGTGGATTCTGGGAGACATTCGGGGGTCTCGGGGTCCCTACTGAGTAGCTTATACTCACCCCTGCACGGGCTATGTCCGCACTACGTTGTGTTGTTTGCAGACGACGGACAGCACTGATTGTGGTTGAGGCATGAGGAGCAGGTCGGTACCCGGAGGTGGATCACTGGGGTGGGCGTACTCAGAGCGGACGGCTGGACTCAAGGAGCTGTGGAGGCTATCTGTAGCCACCCTTCAGGTGGGACTTCCAGTGGACGGTTCGAGGCTACGGCTTTACTTTCAGTTGGTGTTTTCCCTTTCCAATTGTACTTTACTTTCAGTTTGGGTTTGTATACTGTCCCACTTACTTTTCTTCACTTACTGTTGTACCTAGTTTTTACTTAGTGTTTACTTCTGATTTCTTTCTCTGTGGTGTTTGTTTACTTTACAAAGGCAATTCCTTCATTTTTTTACCGAAAATTACGCCTTGGTGCTAGTCGCTATCCCCTGGCCTATGGGAGGCAGGCTTGGGGTAGTCACGGAACGGACCCCGAGGACGGGTCGTGAAAAATTGGTATCAGAGGAGTTCGGTTCTATCGCAGAACTCAGGACTCTGATCTTTTTCTATGTGAAGCAATAGTGTTGAGAGTATTGATTGTGGTTATCAGTCCAGGGAGTCCAGTGTTGGTGCGGCGGCCGACGTATCGGTACACTAGGACCCTAACTTCTGATTTCCGACTTAATGCATGAAAACATTGATTGCATGTGTGTTTCAAGTTTTCATTGTTATTACTTTATGTCAGCTCACCAGGTATACTGTTTGACCGTGTCGCACCTGTTTCTTTTCAGGATGGCCCCACGATGGCAGCCAGCTAAGGTTCTGAGCGTTGTGCATGACGACAGCCCACCGAGTGACGAGGCCTCGGTACATGTCCCTTTGACAGCAGAGGCACCGGCGGTACCTCTACCCGCCGAGCCACCAATGCTACCAGCCCTAGCCGCTGATGATGCACATCGCCTTAGTGAACTGCACGAGTTTCAACATCAGTGATCACCCAGGTTCCGCGGGGAGACTGACCCTCAGGCCACCGAGGACTGGCTGGAGGTAGTTGTATGAGTTTTCAGGTTAGTTAGGACACCAGCAGACCTCATGGTGATCCTCGCAGCGAGCCTCCTGCACGCGACAGTAGGCAGATGGTGGAGCTTGATGCTCCAGGTGCCCGATGAGGAATCTCTCCTCTGGACGGACTTTGAGATCCTCTTCCGCTCGGAGTTCATCCAAGCCAACCTCTGTGCGGTATGCATCCAGGAGCTTCTACAGCTGCGGTAGGGCAGCTTGACGGTCGCCCAGTACTCGGCGAGATTTACAGATCTCTCGCGCTATTCAACAGACATGGTACATGACCCATTCTTCCGGGCCCGGACCTTTGATCAGGGATTGAGGCATGAGATCAGGGCATCACTAATCTCCCTCAGCATTCTGACACAGGTAGGGGTACTAGGGCAATCCCTTCTGATCGAGAGCTTCCTTGCTGAGCCTACATCAGCAGCGAGACCTACCGCAGGGCGGTACGTAGCAGAGTCTTCTGCAGCAGGCATTCCACGGATGACTCATGGGTCCAGGCAGACCAGACCCTCAGGAAGACGACCTCAAGACACTGGCTCAGGGGTGCGGGGAACACAGCGCGGAGTCAGTCTTTCGAGAGGCAGACAGTGCTACGCTTGCGACGGGTAGGGCCACATGGCTCGTGACTACCCAACTCGCCATACCAAGGAGTAGCAGATGGTTGAGGGACCATCCAGGTAGAGGAAGAGGGTCGACCATGGTGGTCCGCAGGGAGCAGGTGGACGAGGCAGAGGAGCTGCCTGAGCAGCAGGTGGTGGGCGACGCATTGAGGCTCTACCACCACCACAACCAGGAGGTCCACCCCGACCACAGGGAGCTGGCGGGCAGAGACAGGCACAACACCAGGCAGCGGAGGCCTACGACCACGGCACGCCCGAGATGATTCGAGGTACTATTTGTGTCTATTCCACCCTTTCTGTAGTTCTTATAGACACAGGAGCGAGTCATTCTTTCATAGTAACTGCCCTCGTTCGGAGCTCGGAGATTCCGACAGATCCGTTGCCCCGATCCTTACGGCTAGAGACTCCTATGGGAGAAGACTCAACGATTACGAACTGGTGCTGATAGTGTGAGATTACTCTAGGAGGTGAGAGCTTCGACTGTGATCTTCTTGTAGTAGCGTTGAGGCCTTACAACGTCATCTTGGTCCTGGATTGGTTATCTACAGTCCACGATCAGATTGATTGTATTAGGCGCAGGGTGCGGTGTGTACGCACCGACGGCAGCAGGTTCACCTTCACCGGCGAGAAGGGAGCCTTCATAGCACATGATGGACTCTCGCAGAGGAGAGGACATCCCATCACTCATCAGTTGGCTAGCCTCATCCTCGGAGTAGTTGACATGCGGAGTCCTGGTTTTCCTGCAGTGGTGGATCAGTATGCAGACGTTTTCCCCGACGACGTTCTAGGACTACCTCCTCACAGAGAGGTAGGCTTTTATATTGATCTGTACCCGGGGACAACCCTGATATCCACCCCAGCATATCAGATGGCTCTCGCCGAGCTTCGAGAGCAATGGGTACAGTTGGAAGACTTGCAGAGCAAGGGATTCATCCGACCTAGTGTTTCACCCCAGGCTTCCCCGATATTGTTCGCAAAGTAGGCGGACGAGAGCTTGCGACTTTTTGTTGACTATCGTCGCCTGAACCAGGTGACCATGAGGAACAAGTATCCGCTACCGAGGATTGACGACCTCTTCGATCAGCTCAAGGAAGCACGATGGTTCTCGAAGATAGACCTCAGGTCCGACTATCACCAGCTTAGAGTTCAGGACGAGGATGTGCAGAAGACGACCTTCAGGTGTCGGTATGGCCACTATGTGTTCTTGGTTATGCCATTAGGCGTAACCAATTCTCCAGCAGTGTTCATGGCCCTCATGAACAGGATCTTTCAGCCATACCTTGATCGATTTTCCGTGGTCTTCATCGATGACATTTTGATATACTCGACGACTGAGGAGGAGCAGACCTACAACTTTCGGTTTGTGATGGACACACTCCGAGAGCACCAGCTTAATGGTAAGCTCTTGAAGTGTCAGTTTTGGATACGTGAGTTCCACTTCTTGGGACATGTCATCACTGAGGCGGGAGTTGCGGTGGACCCTACAAAGATCGAGGTAGTATTAGCTTGGGATCCACCCCAGAGTGTGACGGAGGTGCGGAGTTTCTTGGGACTAGCTGGGTACTACCAGAGATTTGTTCCAGATTTCTCCAGAGTTTCAGCACCACTCTTAGCTTTGAAAAATAAGGGTAAACCCATTGTGTGGTCAGACAGATGTCAGTAGAGCTTCTAGGAGCTGAGACAGAGATTGACCAGCACGCCTATCTTGAGACTACCGGAGGAGGGAGTTGGGTATGTAGTTTAGTGCGATGCATTAGGGACCGGACTCAGATGTGTCCAGATGCAGGAGAGAGCCGTTATCACCTTTGGATCATGCCAGTTGAGGCAGCATGAGCAAAAATACGCTACCCATGACCTGGAGGTAGAAGCAGTGGTCTTCGCTCTGAAGATGTGGCGACACTATCTGATGGGTGAGCGCTTTACAGTCTATTCTGACCACCAGAGTCTCAGGTACATCTTCTCGTAGAAGGACCTGAACCTAAGATAGCAGCGATGGCTTGATTTCCTCTAGGACTATGACTTTGAGATAGTCTACACTCCTGGAAAGGAGAACGTGGTAGCCTATTCTCTCTGAAGGAGGACAGGCATTCAGCTACATGGGGAGATGATAGAGTAGTGACCTGCTTTGCAGATATCCTTCATGGATAGAGATGGAGAAGCCTTTCTTAAGTCACTCACAGTCACTCCTCTACTACTGCAGCACGTTAGAGAGGCACAGCGTGGGGACGCCGACTGTGAGACGCGGCATGCGCAGATATCCTCAGGACATGCACCTGATGGTTTCTCTTTAGGAGGAGAGCACGACGTCCTTTTCAGAGGACGTACCTTGGTACCAGTTGCTTTACAGGAAGTGGTGCTGAGAGAGTTTCACACATCCCCTTTGGCGGTACATCCTGGAGTGGCGAAGATGTATTAGGATCTTAGACAATAGCACTGGTGGCCGGGCATGAAGAAGGCTGTGGGAGAGTTCATTTCTCGATGCCTCACATGCCAGCAGGTGGAGGCAGAGCACCAAGTACCAGCAGGCTTGGTACAGCCCTTGGAGGTCCCGGAGTGGAAATGGGACGGCATATCTATGGACTTCGTGACCGGACTTCCATGCACTTCCAGAGGCCACGAATCCATTTGGGTGATGCTCACTTCTTACCCATCAGAGAGCAGGGCTTAGTGGAGAGTATGGGACGTCTCTATGTTCAGGAGATTGTACGGCTTCATGGTGTGCCATCATCTATCATCTCCGATCGAGATGCTCGCTTTACTTCCTGGCTTTGGAAGGGGTTGCAGGAGGCATTCGGGACACAGCTACGTCTGAGCACCGCCTTTCACCCTTAGACAGATGTTCAGATAGAGAGGACCTTTCAGACTCTCAAGGACATGATCCGCGCATGTTTCCTCGACTTTGGTCGCAGTTGGGAGGACCACCTACCCTTGATGGAGTTCGCGTACAACAACATCTACCACTCCACCATCAGGATGGCACCATACGAGGCGTTGTACAGCCGACCTTGCAGATCTATTATGTGCTGGAAAGACCCTGGGGAGTCAGCACTTGTGGGACCGAAGATGGTCCAGGCCACGACAGAGAAGGTCCAGGTCATCTAGGAGAGGATTAAGACAGCTCAGAGCCGACAGAAGTCTTATGCTGACAGGAGGCGGAGGCCACTGGAGTTCGAGGATGGCGACCACATCTTCTTGCGGGTCTCACCTTGATGTGGAATAATGAGATTTGGTCGAGGCGGATAGTTATCTCTGCGCTTCATCGGACCATTCTAGGTCCTTAGCAGGATTGGCGAGGTGGCTTATCGCCTGGCTCTACCACCTCAGTTGCACCGGGTGCACGACGTTTTCCTCGTATCCCAGCTGAGGAGATACGTGCATGACCTGACACATATCATTGACCATGGGGAGTTGGACATAGACGATGGGGTGACTTTTGTGGAGGTCCCATTGGATATCGAGGATCGACATGAGCGGGTCCTATGTGGACGGTCGATTCCTCTAGTGCGCATCAGATGGCAGCACCGGATCCTCCAGGAGAGCACTTGGGAGTGGGAGGCTCAGATGCGTGCACAATAACCACATTTTTTCCCCTAGTTTTTTATGTATCTCTATGGGGATGTAAATCCATGAGGTGGGAGTAATGTATAGACCCATAAAATTCAAGGGAATTTTTTTTCTTAATTTTATTTGGGATTTTACAAGAATGCGGTTTCTGACGGCACTTGAATTTGAGGCCCAGTGTGCCCGGAATTTCTATCCAAAGATTAGCTCGGGTACATTCAGTGAACGAATGAGTGGGTTTTCTAACTTTTGAACCTTTTCTCGGAATCGAATTCTGAGGGAATCGATGGATTTGCAGCGCCAGTAATTGCTTAGGAACACCTTTTCCGGAGTTGCGTTTACACGGGAGATGTTGTTAAAAATTGTGGAAGTTAAAAATAAAAGTTTAGCTACAATTTTTATTTTTTCTTTCTAAGTGGTTAAAACCTTTGAGTGGAAGCTGGGGGAAACCACCCAACTTCCCATGGGAGGTTATGAGGGTGGTGGGGCCCAGACGAACCCCACCCCTTCATATTCCCTAACTCCTTCAACTCACCATTAATTTGATAACATATGTTAATTAAATAGGTGAGTTTAATTTGATTGTTTGAAATTAAAATACTTAAGTCATGTTAATAAAATAAGTGAAGTAATTATTTTATTTTGGTTGGAACTTGTTGCATTGAGAGGATTTGGAGAAAATCTAAGGGGCTTGAAGATCTTCTTCTACTACGACGAAGAACACGAAGAACGCAAAGAATGCCGACGTTCGACGAAGGTCGATAGGAATGCCGGATCCTTGGAGATCGACTATGCGATGTCGACAAATATTTTCTCCTTCCGCGATGCCTTCTTCCGCGACTATTATTTCCGCGACGAACCTCCGTTCCAACTACAGTCGAGGTAGGGGAATTTTATTGTTGATGATATTTGTGATGTTCTTCCGTCGACGTTACTCGTTCAATTGGACCGCTTGTTATCGATTAATGGGAGGGGTCCAGACCGCACAAACATGGTCGACCCTCCTCCCTTATCTTTTGTGTTGATTACATTTCAATGGAAAATAAAGTGGTGTCGTCACACTGCGCGGGAACGAGCGGCAAGGATGCGCGGCGCTGTCGCGCCGCCCAATTGAAAATCAAACCATGTCGTGGCGCCGTCGCGCCGCGCCAGAAAAACCCAAAGACACTGTGGCCGGAGCGGGACCACGGTAGAGGGGCGCGGCGCCGTCGCGCCATGCCAGACAAACCAAGGTCGCGGCTTAAGCTGCGGCGAAGCAAGGACCGGCGGCCGGTTCCCGGCCGCCGGCATCGGAGCAGGGGGACCGGCCAGCGCCAGTCCCGTGGCGGAAACTACTGGCCGGCCAGAGTGGGCCGGCTGATCAAGGGAGGAGCCGGGGGTTAGAACCCCCGGCTGGCCAGCAGGAGTGGCCCCCCCACCATGGGGGCCGCGGTTAGGAAACAGGGGGCAGGCGCCCCCCCCCCCATCCGCTCGGCCGAAATAGCCGAGCCACCTGGCGACCGGGTCGCGCCCAGGCCAGGCCGGGTCGTGCCCAAGTCGGGCCAGACCCGTACCCGGGTCGGGTCACCCCGGTTCGGGCCGACCCAGGGGGTCTCGGGCCAGGTTGGTTCGTGCCTGAAACCCCCACTTCCGGACCTCTCACGGTCTTTTGCCCATAACTAGGGTTCCAGACCTCCGATCGATGCACCGTCAGCGGCGATGCGATCCTTGGAACGAGCCGGTCGTTTTGATATATGACACTGATGGTTTAGGAGTACTTTGGGTTCGGACAGGTTGGTTCGTACAAGAAACTAACCGGTCCCTCGGAGCGGAAACTCTTATAACTTGAGCTCCGGACGTCCGATTGACGTGTCGTCGACTTTGATGGATTACTCTAAGTGAGATGGACCTTTTGGCTTACTCTGCTCTAGGTTTTGATGCAGTTGGTGTACAGTAAGGTTGGTTTTGACTTAAAAACCAACCGGGCCCCTGGAAAGAAAAAACCAATAACTCTCAGACCGGGTGTCCGATCGACGCGCCATATGTCGCGTTGAGTTTTTTTTGACGATACAAAACTTTTGGATACATCAACTCCGGACTATGTGTCAGTTGATATATCATCCCTTTGACTCGTGGAGCGGACACTCCCGAATGAGCTTGCTGGGTGCGGGAATCCTAGAGCTGGCTGCGACTGCGACGACGATGACGACTGTATAGAAATCCTTCGTGGATTCGACGGCGATGACTACATCACTCAGTGATCCTATGTGGATCAGTGCTACCGATCCTGTGTGGGTCCGATCCTGTGTGGTTCAGCGCTCCGCGGTCCTGTGTGGGCCAGTGCCT
Source organism: Viscum album (assembly GCA_963277665.1). Taxonomy (NCBI): domain Eukaryota; kingdom Viridiplantae; phylum Streptophyta; class Magnoliopsida; order Santalales; family Viscaceae; genus Viscum; species Viscum album. Next base: position 806,688,096 of record OY728127.1, read on the forward strand.
ACAGATTCTTGGATGAATCAGTGGATACATCTTATCATCTATATCTTCTTACAAAGAAGTATACCTATGTGATCTGAATCTTGACATTCAATCCTTATCTTCGATAAGATTGACTTGATATCCGGTGTGGACTACGTTATGTTTTCCTGTGTGGACTGGGTTTTACTTGAGCTCGGATGTTGGAGCCGAATGAGAATTGATGACTTAGGTATATGTATGGGCATATACCTAAGTAGTGTCGGATGTTACTTCGTGTTTGTATCCTTCCTTTGCGGATTATCTTTTGTGGATTCTGGGAGACCTTCGGGGGTCTCGGGGTCCCTACTGAGTAGAATATACTCACCCCTACATGGGATATGCCCGCACTACGTTGTGTTGGTTGTAGATGAAGGACAGCGCTGATCGTGGTTGAGGCACGAGGAGCAGGTCGGTACTTGGAGGTGGATCACTGGGCGGGGCATACTCGGAGTGGATGACTGGACCCGAGGAGCTATGGAGGCTATCTGTACCCACCCTTCAGGTGGGACTTCCAGTGGACGGCTCGAGGTTGCGTCTTTACTTTCAGTTGTTGTTTTCCCTTTCCAGTTGTACTTTAATTTCAGTTTGGGTTTGTATACTGGCCCACTTACTTTTTGTCACTTACTGTTGTACCCAGTTTTTACTTGGTGTTTACTTCTTCTTTCTTGATCTGTGGTGTTTGTTTACTTTACAAAGGCAATGCCGTCCCTTTTTACCAGAAATTACACCTTGGTGCTAGTCGCCAGCCCCTGGCCTATGGAAGGTGGGCATGGGGTAGTCAAGGCACGGGCCCCGAGGATGGGTCGTGACATGTGTGTGCTTTCCAATCATTAGGATGGATACCTGCATGTGTTTCCATTCAGGATTAACTAGCATAACCTCAAGGGTATATTTTTCGGAATCATGATCTAGAGTTTCATATAGAAAATACACCATCATTCCAAGGTTTTAATTACCCCAAATACATTTAGTATTGGTTTAGAAATATCAATATTTTGTTTGAGTGTTTGGAATATCAATGTGAAATCAATTTTAAAAATTTGACATTCAAGGTATAGGGACCAAGCAGGTTATGGTGGGACAAAATGGTGATGGAAGTTATGAACAATAAAATAGAGTGAAAATACATTGACATTATGTTCACTAACCAATTATGTCTATTTTTTATGGTGTTATCCATGGATATAAATATTTTTCAAACTCGAGAAGGATGACATCACTGGGACTCAGTACAAAATTGTTTAATGAGATGGTACAGTTTTGAACTCAAATTGTATGGAATGAGAAGATAAAAAATCGATTGTTAATGATGGAAAATTTTTATGATATTAGTTATCATGTTTTATTAAGTATGATTCCGTCTCATGTTGATTTACTACATAAATTGTTGATGTTTGAGCAGGACATGACTGGTATGTCAAAGTTGATGAGTGTTTCCTTTCCTCTCAGTAGAAGTTCTGCAAGTTACATAAAATGAATGATGTATAATGATAAATCTCTTGGTGTTTATTTATAGTAGGGTTCTTCTATACCTCCTATAGTTATAAGAAGAGTCTCTTTTATTTCCTACCAATTTGGAATGACTTTCCACTACAAACGGGTATGTACTAAGGCACCTAGAATATTGGGTTCCTATATAATCATATGTCACATTCAGAAACTAGTTTATATCAATTCATCACCATTTAGTTGAAGAAGATTATAATCTCCTAAATGAAAATTGGTTCAATCAAATGATTAATGAACAAAGGTGTTCTAGACTCTATATTTTTGAATGATTCTTTTTCAACACATGTAATTTTATATAGAGGAAGCTGATATGGGTCCTAAAACAATGATAGGCATCGTCATTATTTAATCATATTAAGTTAAATCCTTATTTTATACCAATTTATCTACTTCATTCATTTCAACCAATATAATTAATCTACTAACTCTTCCTACAATGCATTTATCTTATGTGTGTGATAGTACTACACCCATAGAAATGAAGATATACCAAGGACATCATTATTGTACTTTTCCTCTTTATAAGATATTAAACATTCAAGAGATTTTATAGTTCTCTACATGGATCCTCTTGATTTCATATTGGGTATGAACTAGCTAATTGTCAATAAATACTGACTTTATTTTTATCTTTTCAAGGTCTCTATTACCAGGATCAATAGAGTGTGTCCTTTCTTTAAGGGATAATGGGAATTGAGGATGTACTGAGATAGAATATTTAATCAAGACTCATAGCAATTAATATCATTGTTCACTTTTGATATGGAGTTATAATTATTGAGTGATGATCTCCCTCTAGTTTTTTTTCAAGTTTCCTATCATTTTCCCTTCTCATTTATATGGGTTTCCACTTATAATTAAGGTATAGTTCTCTATGTATTTTTTTGGTTACTCAGTCATTATATATTCCATCTTATGACCTAAAACTAGGTAAAAATGTATTAGCTGAAGATTCATTTGAATGGTCGTTCATAAATTGTCTATTATTAATGAGTGTGTCACCTTATGTGGTGCATATTCACATTGCTATGAAATATTACAGGTCACTCCACCACGGTTTATATTTATAAAAACTCAATCAAGTTGATTTAAATAACATGTATCCATTAACATGGATTGATGACCACAATTACAAGTTTAAAATTATGATGTAGTTATCAAAGAATGATATTTGATCTGGTCACAATCAATAAAGAATAAAAAATATTACATTCAAAAAAATAACTTTCAAAGCAGGTATGTCCATTATCTGTATCTTTTAATAACATTTGTTCTAACCAATTCTTCTTTTCACTTTTTGGGATTGAAGATCATGATATCCAATTAGTATCGTGGTATGTTCATTGTGGTATTTGTGGATGACATTATTATTTATTCTATGTCTTATGGAGTTCATTTGTGTCAAATAAGAGTGACTAGGGAATCGTGGATAAATTACATATATTATTTCAATATTAAAAAATGTAATTTATGGAATCAGAATATTATGTTCTCAGGATATGTGATCTCAGAACATTGAATTTCAGTTGATCCTCAAAATGTGAAAGGTTTTATGACATGGGAACAACTATAGAATGTATTAAACATCCATATCTTATTGATTTTAGCAAGATATTATTTCTAATTTTTAAATGATTTTTCCAAGTTGGCTTCTTTAATTAATTTTATAAATGATAAAGTAGGGAATTTTTATAATGATTAGAAATAATAGAGTTATTTTATTCATTTGAAACCTATTTTTCCTTCTATTCTAATTCTTACTCTTATAGTGGTCAGGATGGGCTATATGGTTTTTGTGATGCATCATGTATTAGTTTGGTATGTTTTCTAATGCATGGGGATTACATCATCACTTAAATATCTCGCAATCATAGGATAGAAAATATTAATTTTTAAAACAATGACCCTGAACTCGAAGACATGATTTATGGACATAAGTGTTTGGGTAATTACATTTTCAGTGAAAGGATTGATGTGTCTTCCGACCACAAAATCATGAGTAATATATATTATTAAAAATACTTGAATCCACTCTATATTCATTGGGTTGAGTATTTGAACTATTTTATTTAAATCTTATATACTATAGGGAATGTGAAGGCCCATATATATTTTTCATGTAGGAAACATCTGACCCACCTTATTAATGAATCATCTGAGGAATTTAACTTGGGAATTTTATTTTCACGGTTTCATATTGGAGTACTCGAGGAATTTTTCAAGGTTTTAATGGGAATTTTTTATTTTACCTCTATTATTATTATGGTGAATATCTTATAACAATAGCATGAAGAAAAAGTATATGAAACTATGACCTATCAATAAGGAGGGTATACCTTTTTTAGTAATCATTATCTAAAGAGGTTATTCTATGTTTTTAGAACTACTACTTTTTTCCATTAGTAGTGAGTAATGATTTGATGGGTGATTTCCATAATTTCTAGTGGCCATTGCATCTAGGATCAAAAAATATGCTCTATGTCATGTTGTGTCGATTCTACATGACAAGTATGACATTGGTAATTAATGATTTTTTATCCTATTATTAATCTTTTCAACAGGACATGTCTGTGCACTAGATACCATCATGTTTGTTTCTACAAAATATAGATACAAATAGTATTTTTGATGAGATTCCAACGGAATTTGTGGTTTGGTTTCTTTGTACCCATAGAAATAATAATGTAATATTAGTGGTGATCAATAAGAAAAACTAATATGCTCACATTCTACCCTTTCAGGATTCAACCAATGTTGAAGACCTAGGAGATCTATATTTGAATGATTTTCTACATTTTCATTGAGTTCTATGATATATAGTGTATGTTATGGATCACTATTTAACTATGTTTTGGAGAGGCCTCCTGGAAACATTGGAATGTTAGGATTGTTTGAGTAAGACATATCATCCTCATATGGATGTCTAGACAGAGAGGGAAATGTAGATTATTTGGTATATTCATTGTGAATTCATACCCGATTATGGTGGATATTGGGATGCCCATTCAGAATTGGTTTAATTTTATTAAAAAAATTCACCAATCATAAATTAGAATGGATATTTATTAGTCCTTTTGTAGCTAGACATGCAAATATTTGATATGTTGGTAAGAGATAACTGAATGATACTTGATTAGAACGAACTTGGATCAAGATATGAAAATGAATATTTATTTTATCAATAAAATATTTTAGAATTCCAAAATATTGTGTTAATATTATTTTCATCATCATTGTATACCTCTAAAATTTATTGTTACTGTTCAGGTTTTAGTGAAACATTCACCTATTTGGGGACATCTACGACATTAGAGGAAAGGGATGATTTCACTTCATTTAAGATACCTTTTATTACCATTTATTACTTCCACCATAGTTTATTTCGATACATAAAATGTTCCATGTATTTCATTTATGGAATTATCATTCTGGCCCATCTCATTTCTAGAGATGGAGTGATCTTAATGTTTAACCTAATTTATCTCTGACTGAGAATCCAGTTAGGATAGTTGATTCTGAAATAAAGTAATTTCATAAATGTATGGTTCCATAGGTTTTATTTAAATGGATTAATTGATAAAATACTCACGATACATGAGATATAATATAAATAATGATATATATGTGGCCTCATATTTTTATAAGGAGATTTCTAGACATGATATCCAAGGAAATATTGTTGTTATGTTGGGGATGTTATAAGTTCTTTTTATTGTTTTTAGGTACACTTTTTTCATAATATTTTTATATTCTTTGGTTGTGGTTCATATCATGTTGTTTCATGATGAAATTTAAAAATATTATAATTTTATTGGTTTTGCGCAGTCGGTGCTTGTTTTATCTAAACCATGCACCCACCCATTAAAGACTGTGAAACCCAGTCGGTGGGGTTTTGAAAGGTTGGTTAATAGATTGTCAAACCAAGTTCCCACCTAGTATAAATCATTAACCCAATGAGATTGGCTAATTAGTAGGTGTAATTTTTACGAAAACTATGTTCCCCTACCCGGTTAAGAATTCATACAATGATTTTTAATTATGAAATTTATTAAAATTTTCTTGAACCCATTTTTACCTCTTATACTACCCCAATCCTCTGGGATTGATTTAATATGTCATGTGAACACTAAATAATACTTTTTGGATCCTTAAATAAAATTACATATTATTTCAAATCATGGGGTTCTTCTATTGATTCATATGTGGTAAGGGGTTTCCCTGTTCTCTATATTATAACCTCTTCTTCTCCCCTCATAAAGTTGTGATAGAAATTATTATTTTTGAGTTATCTAAAATCTTTATTTTAGATATTTAATCTATGTTTGATTCATAGAACATAATTGTTGATTTTTTAAATTTGAGTATACCATCATAGGAATTGTTACATATGATCTAATGATCTAAGGTAGGTGGTTCCGTCTATTTTTTCCCAATTGAATTACCCTTGATTATGTTGATTTAAATTAAATTAATTTAAATTTTAAAATAATATTTGAAGGTAATTTTTATTTATATTTGAACAATATTTATTTAAAAAAACCAATTCCATTTAATTGGGTTGTGATTTTAAATTTATTGAAATGGTAAATTTAATTTTGAAATTGATTTGTGAAATTAATTTCAATTTGGTATTTTAATAAAATTCCTATTGTTATTTAGATATGAACCACAGTTTTTTTGACCCTTGAAAAAGTAATTAAAGGATTAAAACCCCTTATTTTTTAATCGATATTGGAATATTACAATTGAAAATTGGGGAATTTTAATTTTAAAAATATTTAAAATTATTTTCCCACTACTGATTGTTGTTTGAGAACATGAAATTATATGTAGTAAGTTATTTATTCGGCACAAAAAATAATTTTTGGAATTTCCGTAGAAATGGACACATGTATTTAAAATCTAACATAAACCTATTTGAAGATATTATCCACAATGGTATGTTGTTTAGTCCTCTTTAGCTTGTGTTTGTGGGACGTGTGGGAACATTTACAATAGCATTGTATGAGTGTGTGAGGAAATTATTACAAGGAACTATTATTCCACATGTAATATGATTTTTTTATTGTTTTTTTATTATATATATATATATATATTCCATTATCATTAAAACATTTTTTAAACATAAATTGTTATTTATATAAACTATTTTCTTTAAATAATTTTTAAGATGTTGTTTAAAATGAATACATATGTTGAAATGAATATAATGTTTGGTTTTAAATATTAATCTTTACTAAAATTAATAGTTAATTTCAAATGAAAACAATTATTTGGTATATTTATATTAGATTCTTATTTTGGATCACATGGTGAGCCACTAATGTGATTTTCACTCACACCCCAAAGTTTCCATAAATAATTTATATATTTAATTATTATAGGATCAAGAAATGGGAATGGGCATATGGAGGTGATGGTTTTTGGTGATGTTTTGTATTAGTGGGTTATGACTATTGAGACTTGGGTTTTTATGTAGTTCATATGGTAGATTGATGATGTTCTTTATGTGTTTTATTATACATATTTGACTTCTATTAAAATCCTTAATGGGTGTATTATTCTATAATACTATTATGAATCTGTTTCTTCCACTTTTTACATGGAGAAATCAATCCAAATTTATCGTGTCTGATAGATGGTTTTGTTCACCAACCCATAGTGATATGGAATTCACTTAGGGCCATGAATGTTACATCATGAGTGTTTGGGTATTTGGGTATTTGTGCTGATTCATGAAATCCACGTATGAGGTTGATATATTCACTTATCTATACTCATTGGTGTATACATGATCAATTAGTTTGAATACCCTTTTCATAATATTTCCTTCATTTATTGAGAATCATTTTCCCAACTTACAAGTTTTTATAGGGTTTTTAAGATCATTGTTTCATTTGAAATTATATAATGTGTTATTTATCATTGATAATTTTTCTATGAATTTTGGATGAATGTATATAATAATTTAATGAAACATTTAATTCTCTTATTCCAATGTCATAGGAATTGGGTTTTGATCTCTATCAATATGGTATAAATTTCCATTTTCCTATACCCTTTTATTAGTACCATCATGAAAATAACGTTTTTTACATAACCCTTTTCTCTAAATGTATCATAATGTCATGAGATACAGAGTTTACACAATCTTTTTATGTTTTCTCGAAAGATATTTTTATAAAATACATCTATTTTATCCAATTCTTTAATTACAATGTGTGTTTTTCCACTATATACCATTTTCAAGGAACCATTGAATCAAAATACCTATTTTCCATTAACTCTTTAAATCATTTTTTGCATGATTATATTACAAGTAATCTATCATGAGAATCCACTACCAAGTACCATGTGTTTATGTTCATTTTTTTGATAAAATTAATTGATATTTTCTTATTCAATTTTATTTTATTGCCTTTTATGAGATACCAGGATGAGTTGATGCATAATATGTCATTTCCAATTTAACATTAGTACATGTATAATAATAATAATAATAATATTTTTCTTGTAATGCTTATAATCTATTACATAATTAAATCATTCCATGATTACTATCATTTACCTTCCTCTAACTTATATAGTTATGAACACATCTTTATCAATGAATTTAATAATCAAAAATATATCCAAAATTTAAAATTTTAATATAATATTTTTTGAATGAATATATCCATAGATCATGAATATGACATAATTCATATTTTCTGAATTGTGGGATTTCCCCCAATTATACATTCTTTAGATCTAATATTATGACATGGTATGGCCATGATGGTAAAAAATGATATTTCATAAGAGGAAATATTGTATCCCCATCATTCCTCTCAATTTCTCAACCATTCAAAAAATTTCATGACTATCATTTGATGATCATCTTTGATTGAGAATTTTCACAACCTTTTTATTTTCTCTGATATATGAAATCTTTTTTCAAACTTGTGCTATATAATTGACTCTAGTACAACTAGTCATATTCTTCTCATTTTTATAATATATATATATATGTCAGAAATATTGGATTCACAAATGATTAAATCCTTAGAAATAAATATGGTTCATTGTTGAAATATATTTCTTTATATCACCATGCGCCTCACTTCACGATTTCTAAAAATTATACACCTGTGAACCATCCCAAAAAATGCTTTTCAAAGGATGACAACATTTTAAATAATTTTAATTAAATAATGATGGTGTTACATCATCTTAATCATGAACTTCATCACCAATTTATCTTTACTATAGAAAACATTTAATATTATCAATCCCTTCTCCTTGTTCTTCAATCATTTTCTCTGTGTTCAATATATCATTACAATTACCTTGAATAACTAATTTATATTTTTGTTTTTTTATAAGAAATTTAATTAAAAACATATTTATCCTCAAAATTAGTATAAACAATCAAAAAAAATTATTATTATCATTAATATTTTATTTAATATCTAGTTCTTCGATATATCCTTCGAGTTCCACCTCGTTATCAAAACACCATTTTTTATACTATATTTTTTATTATACAATTTTAATGTTTTATATCATAGAAGAATCATGATATTATTTTGATTGTGGTTCCTTATCCTCTAAAGTGACTGTATTATCATATTATACAATCATAACCATGATGTTCTTCTGAAGTATCCATCTAGATGAATTTTCCTATTATAAATATTTTTTCTAGGTATTTAACATATTTGATATAATGAGTAATTTTATATCCTATTTTCACTAAATATTTATTAAAAACAAGATAAAATTTTTCAAATACTGACTATAACATCCTCCAACCCACATACCTAGATCTGATGCTAAAAACGTAATCATTAAATTTCTTTATTTGATATAGATAACCATGGAAAAAATTCACCATCAAATAGATTTAAAATTCTATTTAAATATTGGATCACAAACATGCTCATGGAACCTTTCACTTTATTTATTTGGTGAACTATTAAAAACTCTTACAAAACAATACCTTAATCATCATGTTAATGTTATTTTAACTATTCCCATCTCTACTAATTTCACGAAAATAAATCCATATATTCATAAAAAATGTCCCCGAATTATAGTCTTCTAAACCAAAATTAGTTGTCATATTTTTTATAACTTAACGAATTATAAACCTATCAATGGTGAAATATAATTCATTTTAATTAAGAAAATTTTAAATAAAATTATAATGTCATAAATGAGTAACTGATGAGAATAAGGATATGTTGACATTATCAGAGCTCATTAGGATAACATAAGAGAATTCTTTTTACGAATGCCCGGATAATCTATCATGAAACATGATGTAATGCTTTGTGATTTGAAAAATATCCAATATTTAAAAAATCTTGATTTATCTCTATTTAATCACTATGGGATGTATCTATTACAAAATTATAGAAAACAAAATGAAAACATGTTGGTATATTTAAAAATTATTTTCATAACTCATATTAAACTGGTGTTGGAGATAATAGAATCCTAGTAAAATTTAGAGGGTAAAACTACCATATTAACTCCCTACATCATTATTTTTGTGATACATAAAATTAACCAATACATTAGTGAGATATATTAGATCCACTAATCATATTATCTATATCATGTTCTCCCATAAAATAATCTATTTCAAACTCAGACATTAAAATATCTTGTATCGAGGTCACCAATAATCATGATATATGTTGGTCTCACCCATCATCATCAACAATTTCTAGTTACCACTCATGTATAAAGATGATCTTGGATTTAACTATTTGACTTAACACACTTCATATCAATCATCATTCAATTATAACATTTTTAACACATGAAAGGAAATTTGTTTCATGAAAATCATATTAAATTAATCATCTTAAGACATAAAATAATTAATAGGAATGGTATCATAATATCATTATAAAATTCAATGAATGGAATAAATAATTTATTATTAAATATATTAAAATATGATTAGAATAATATATTAAAATTTCTATTGAAAATAAATGAAAATAAACTAATATATGATTAATTTTAAATGAAAATATAAATACTATTTGAAAAAATATTTGATTTGAAAATAAAATGGAATATAATAATGTAATCATCAAAAATATTTATTACATAATAGAGAGAAAATATATTTAGGTCATTTATGTCTATAAAACTTTCTATTCACACAATATTAAAACATAAAAAATTAATTTTATTTAATAATACTAGATTGATTCCTTCTTTAACCTTTGTAAATAAATTTAAATATAGTTTAAAATAACGTAAATAAGTAATTGACGATAAAAATGTGGGACTCTATTATTAATGCACATAACAGAATAAAATGGATCGGAGACACGAACCTATGACTGACTACCAACACTCAAACCCCCATACCCCTAAAGCCCCCTACGGGGGGTGGGGGATAAATAATTGAGGATATAATATTAATATTATAAGATTTTTTCTTTTTAAAAAATTACATTGCATAAAAAATATTTTAATCTAAAGAAATAAAAAATATTTGGTTTCCTTAAAAAATTACTTCACTCTATTAATTTGATAATGTTTTGAAATAGAATTAAAAACATTTTATAAAAAGAAGTAACAATAGAATAATAAAATTATATAGTTTTATCAAATGATATTCAAATAAATTCCCCATGGGATTTCATTATCAACAGTCAAAATTTAAAATATTATTGAAATACACATCCCTTACCACTTTGGTAAATTATGAATCATAATCCCTATGTCTGAATAAAAACCACTGAGTCCTTAAATATCATGAGAATAAATAGATTCATGATATATAATTTCCAATATGAAGTATATATACCTCATATATTATTATATTTTCATAATATAAATTTCTCTCCCAATGAAAATTAATTTGAGATGAATAATAGTAACAAAGATCATATCATTGAAAATATGACTCATGAAATGGAGAGATTATGTGTATAAGAATTAAACCAAAAAAGAATTTGGGGTAAAATATAAATTAAAAAAATGAAATTTCACAGATAATTTTTTAATGAAATAATCTTTGAATATGTTATATAACCCAATGAGATGAAATTGATTGAAGATTACCCTTAACACTTGGCAACATTCAGATCAAATACCCATATATGATACAATATCAATTATCACATTAAATACAGTGATATATGAAGGATTCATAATATTGAATTAATGTTCGGAAATATATAAAACGTATAAAATAAATTAGGTGGATACCATTAATGGATTCCATGGTGAAAAGATGTTTGGATAAAATCCCATATCTTATAAAAAAAATTCAATATAAGTCCACAAAATATTGTAATATCAAAATATTTTTTTATTTTACCTGAAAAATATAGTCCTAATTCCATATAAATAAAATCATTATTTGATTTAATTTAATAAAATATTAAATTTTATATTTTGAATATTTTATGTCTAGTGTTTTGGGGATATATTGATCATATTTTCATGAAATCATTGGTCTGTCTAACAAGGTTAAAGGAGTTAGTGTTATTTATATATATAATAATAATTATGAAACAATTTCTATTTATGTACTTAAAATATATTATTATAAAAATACATTAATGATATTTTTTTTAAAATGAACTATATTGTAATCATGGTGGGGATGGGTTATACGATAACATGAGTATGATTTCAATTTTTCGATGATCATGATAGAATGAAGATAATATTAGTTTATATTTATATAGTTATATTAAAATCATTCTTCTGCCTTCGAGGTGTAGCGTTTTCAGGCGATCCAGATATGGAATGATGAGGATCATCACCTATTCCATTTTCCATAGGGACGATCTCTCGATGAATTTACCATTCCTTTATTTCAACATGTTCAACATTATTATCCATTACCGAATGTTGAATTAACCTTGTAGAGAAATGTTGGTGCTAGCAGGTGATTGGGCGGGGGTCAAGTGCTCCTGCAATCATTACATCATAGATATAACTTCCTCATATGGTATCCAACGGGTTTATTCGTGGAGACAAGAACACCCAAAGGCCATGGTATCCATGATTCATGGACACGCATTCCAAAGGCAGACACTCGTTGACTGAAGATTTCTGAAATGAAACTTGAAGACTCCATTGGTTGAGAGGATGGGAGGTTAGTCTCACCACACCATACTAGGGGAGGATTGTTACTTGTTCTGGGACTCTCTTATAGATTTATGTCGTGTTCATATGTTCTTGAATCCTTTGTTAATTATTGAAGAGTGTGTCCACTAGATACTCTTGGTTTTCAAAATCATTATGAGCATGCATATACTTGATGCCACAGAGGTGAAGTTGCCTTAGTTGTATTGTAAGGAGATCTGGATTTTATCTTCATCTAGGGGGATGGAAGGTGACTAGATGTTGGGATCAGACCCACAAGGATGTCTTCCAACATATCCATGGGAGAGGAACTAGAGCCCAGATAGTTCAGATTGTGTGGGGCTTATGCATGGAATCTTCCCATTTGAGGGGGCTTGATTTGGTGTAGCCTTTTGGAATGATGAATCCATTGGATCTCGGTCCTTCTAGAAGGCATCCTATGTATCCTGATTTTTTCGAAATCAGAGTTCTAGTAGTTCAAATGTGTGATGATGTTGTAATCCTCAAAAACCTCTAATCCCATGTGATTCATGCTCGGTGTGAGAAATATGAGGATTTGAAATATTCAACAATACACATTCCACCTCCCCTATTAGTGGGGGAGGAAAATCCCATGGTGGAAGAGGTCGGGGTGACCATGGGTGAGTGCATAGAGCGGTGAACCTTTCTATGGGAAATGGAATTAAAAGTCACCCGACCCTGACTAAGAAGATTGGGGACTTTCCTCAGTGGGAGGGCCATGAAGCATCATGTGAGGTATACTACAGTTTAAATTCATATATTTTGAATGATGATTAACTGGAAAATAATCACCATCAGATGATCTGATGGTCCTTGACCATGAGAGGGATGGAATGTGTAAACCATGACTATAAAGGATATAGGATCAGGGGAAATGATATGTGGCATGGAAGCCATCGAGGAGAATATATGTAGGAAAGGACTCTCCTGAGGAATAATTATCCATTCTATGACAACCGTCTTGTAGGGTACATATGCAGAACCACTAGGGCATGATGTGCATATTCAAACAAAGTTGTCCATGGGACAACAACCTTTCACTTCATATTTCCATAGAGGTTTATGATTATGAAGGATCTCAGATCAAGAGAAATGATATGAGGCATGGAATCCATTTAGGCATACATAGGTAGGAAATGACTCTCTCGAGGACAAATATCCCTTTTGATAATGACCGTCTTGTAGACAACATATGCAAAGCCACCGGGGAATGATGTGCATAGTAAAAAAAGTCGTCTGCAAGACATTGGCCTTCTGCATCTAATGGACATGGATGCTAATGAAGATCCAAAAATCACCTGGTATACTACAATTTAAATTCATACTGTTTGGACAACAGAATCACAATTTGACATCATATGGATAAGACTATTACCGTACAGCTTAATGTCTTATTGTAAGGACGATAACTCATAGATTATTGTCATTGAGTTTGGACAATGGAGGTTCAGAGCCATTATTAACTTCAGGATAATCAGGTAGGGGATGTCCTGACATGCCTCAAACATGAGATGGATGTAATGTGTAAATTGTGATTTTTGGGATTCTAGGATCATGAGAAATGATATGGGGCATGGAAGCCATTGAGGCGTACAGAGGTAGGAAAGGACTCTCCTGAGGATGAATTTACCTTTGATTGATGTTTGTCTTGTAGGCTTCATATGCAGAACCACTGATGAATGATGTGAATAGTCAAATAGAGGTGTCTTCAGGGAACTTTCCTTCCAATTCTAATGTCCATGGAGGTTTATGAGGATCCAGAATCACCATAGACACAAATTTCGATGGATGGAAAGGATGTGTTCAGGAGTTTGAGAAGCATTGAAGTTGTGATTGTCCATGGAATTTTGGGTCAACATGGCATAGGAGGCAGGTAATAGGGTTTTTTTGGAGGTAAATGAGGAATGTCTCTTCTCATGGTATTTATGGGATGGGATGTCGGGTCGACATAAGGGAGAAATGGAAAATGTCATCAACCCAACCCGAAATTTTCATTGAGCGACTCCCCGTTTTTTATTGGGTTAGTGACAGAAGAAAAGGTACTGGCCCAGAGGGCTGGGACCACATGCTTGTAGTGACCTTGAGTGGGGGTATTTGGGCGCATTCCCTGTGGTATGGAACAGTGGGAGAAAATTATTTTTTTCATAGGGAATTGGCATAAGAGATGTCTGTGTAGGAGCTGGCTACTTGGGATGGAATGTGGAGGAGTTGGCCGCACATTATGGTATGTGGAAGAGAATGTCACAAACTATCTTCCACATAGGGGGTTTGCGTACTGTCTTCCACATATGAGCATCCATGAACCATCTTGCACATACGTTCATCAATAAATCATTTTATAATATATTTTTTATTGGTTCTCTGTTTGGTTGCAGAGGGACATCTGAATACGGTTTACAAGAAGAACCTTCGTGAACTTCTGTATGCATATGGTTCGTGAGATAGATTCAGCGAACTGCTTATTGTTCGCGGGATGGAATATTCAAATTGATTCGGGTGTGGGAGAAATTTCTCCAATACCATCTACATTTTTCCCACTTTTCATCCATCTACGAGATATCTCCATCTCTTTTTTCCTTCAATATCTTTTTTTTGATTCCAGTATTGGTATTTTAATAGAGATCCAATGAATCTTTATCTGTGTTACGTACGACACCTTCTCTAAAATCCGATGAATGAAACCTAACCCATAGAAGAATCAGTGAATCCAAGGTTTACAGATTTATGGAATGCTATCAGCATCTCCTCATCCCTGAACCACATCTTTCGTGGGGATGGTACGCGGGGCACACTCACATCAGATTCTCACCAGAAAAAACAGTTCGTGGAAGCTTCATTTCATGGGTGGAAATTCACCGTGAACAGCTTCATTTGCTGGAAAACACCTCATAGTCCCACACGTCATAGGACATCCATGTAATAGTGGTTTGCGTTTTATGCCTTTTTCAAACCGTTACTAGCAATCGATATGTGGCCAGGTTGGATTTCATTGAAAATTTTGATTTCTTCTAACTTATTCTTAAATTTATAATCCATAATTATATATTTTCTTCACCTAATTTTTGGGAGTATTTTACTTCCCTTTGTTGAATTTTTGGGACCCTACAAATTCCCCCCGTCTTAATGGGCTCTGATCGGGATGAAGAAGAGGTTATTCCTATGTAGAAGCATTCCCTAATTGAATGATAAGATAATGCTCTAATTTTTTCTGGAGTCAAGTGACTCAGCGAGCATAGTTTTTCTATTTCTTAGGCTACATGGAAATCCCCACTAATGTCGTGCCTCATTAATTATTACCCTAATTGTTTCCTAATCCAGTTTGGCACTATCTTAGTGGTCACAACATGGATTTTTCTTAGGCCTCCCTTTGAGCGTTTTCGACCTAACAGGCTTCATGCAATTCCAAATGGATCAATGTGTTTTTTTAGCGAACTGATACTCGAATTCTTCCCAGAGGTGCCTTCGATGGATTTTACCTAAGAAGAGAAAAAAGCCTTTTTTTCTATTCAGTTTACAGTCATACAAATCAAACACAATACTGATGTTTTAGTTTGAACAACATTGTCCAAATTAAATGGGGGCAGGGCCTCAACTCGAGATCGTTAGTTGGGAATGTCCTAATATCCTTAATATTTCTATTAGGGATTTTTCTTGACCCTGTATTTGTGGATTCTTGAAATTCTTGAATATCAAGAGCCACTTTAGGAATACAAAGGTAGGAAAGGACTCTCATAGGGATGAAATTTCCTTTGATTAATATCCATTTTTTGGGTGACATTTGCAGAGACACTGGGGCATGATATTCATAGTCAAGAAAAGGTGTCCCTAGCAAACTGGCCTTCCATTCCCAATGTCCTACTGGGATTTTCTATATTTTGGGATTATCTTGATGTCGAGAGCCACAATATGTGCCTGACGTGAGAAGTGTTGCCTGAGAACATTAAAAAAATCACATCAGTCTTGAGTGGGAAATTTTTCCCTCACATTTCATACTTATGTGAGGAGGATCTACAAAGTGGAGAGCTATATTAAGAGTATTTTCTGTGTCAGCGGTACTTGGGAAGAAGTAGGTACATAAGCTGTCAACCAAAAGTTTTCTGAATCATGGGGTGTGACAAGATGAGAAATACATTTGAGTATACAGATACTGGAAAGGACTCTCCTGGGGATGAATTTTCCTTTCATTGATGACCATTTTTTTGGGTGACATATGAAAAGACACCAGGGCTTGATATGTGTAGTCAATCAAGGGTGTCCCTAGGACACTAGCCTTCCGCCTCCGATAGCCTTTCAAGATAATGGATATCATGAACTTTCGGAATACGGTGTTTGAACATCAACCAGGGGTGTCCCTAATCACTAGAGGATTATTTTTAGCTGAACTTATTCAGGGAAGACTGAAAATGAGTAGGGGAACTCTTCCTTTTCATGCGAATAAACTTCTCACATGCAGATATGTTATATTTTAGAAACATCACAAGATACCAATGGTGAATCATTCCCATATGTTCCGATATAACTATGATGTGTGGATGGGGGAAATATAAACCATGACTTTGAGGTCCCTTGAATCATGAGGGGTGGAATGAGGCTTGGAATTCATTCGGTGTACTATGTTAGGATAGGACACTCCTGGGGATGAATTTTCGTTTGATTGACAACCGTTTTGTGGGAGACATTTATAGAGACACCAGGGCCTGATCTGCATATTCAATCAAAGGTGTCTGCTGGAAATTGTCCATCCATTCTAGATGAACTTGGAGGTTTATGGTGATTCAAGATCAATTAAAGCATTATTTTTGGAACATGTAAGGGGTATACTAGGACATATTGGGGACATCTAGGATGTGATTTACTCAATGAATGGTGTACCTTAAGTAGAACCGACTCATACGCAGGGTGGGGTATTGATTCTATCATTGGGATACTAGGTTGTTTAACATCATATAAATAGGACACTGGTTTCCTCTCAGGGGAGAAAACCATGAAATTCCTTTTAGGTTCGTGCTGCGCGGACCAAATTCCTTGGCCGTTTTTTCATAATTCCATGGAGGATGTTTTGCTAATTTCCCTAAGCACACGTGAGCTATGCTCAGTTTGAGAAAAAAGTAATCAAATGGGTTTCATGTCACCATATAAGAATAGTGAATTCAACATTAGGGGAAATTTTTAGGTAAAGACATTGCTTTTCAGTTTAACGTTGTGCGGTGAGGATGATTTTGGCCTTCCAGATTCACGTCGAGCGGTGAGGACGATTTGGGCCTTGCAGAGGTCTTCAAAAGTTTCAATTTATTTATAGTAAGTGTTTTCTGGAATTCATTAGACATTAGTGATGATAGAATGTTTAAACCATAGTCTCGGGGGTGAATTGATTCTAGTGGGATGAGATGGGTCTTGAAATCCATTGGGCGTACTGTGGTAGGAGATGAATCTCCTGGGGATTAATTTTCCTTTGATTGATGGTCGATTTTTTTTTGTAAATGTATTCAGAGCCACTAGGGCATCATATGCATAGTCAATAAAAGTTTTCTATAGGACAATGGACTTCCATACCATATGGACTTGGATGATTGTGAGGATCCATGTTTTCTAAATGTATGGAGACTGAAAAAGAGGAATGATATGCCTAGGAATTTGAGAATACATAGACCCTGACTAACCATGACATTATTGGAGATTCCACATATGTCCGACCCACTTATGGGGGGAAGGGGCATTTTTTTGCTGGTGGCTAGCCTAGGATTCTGAATCTGAGTGTCACTACGTATCCTTCAAGAGTAGGAATCAATCCACACATAGATATGGAAGTTCCCTACAAATATTTGATTGATGTGTTTGGGAAACATTCGGGCATTTTGGTTTTACATGATACTGGTGTCAGGCCTTCCATATTCCACTATGGTTTACGTACGTAAGGAAATCCATACCATTGGTCCTAGGCTCACATGAATTATACTCTATGTGAGAATAAAAGAGTGGTTACATATCCTTCTTTGCAAGTTTGATGTGGAAGAGAATATGATGGGGGCCTTTTCATTTTCATTCTTGGTGGGTCTGGGCCAAGATCGATGATTGAGGTGTCACTACATATCCTACATGTGCAGGAATCGAGCCATACATAGTTCTGTGTGTTCCTTGTACCTGTTTGGATTTGGCCAACGGGTAGGGGAGTTTTCATTTAACACATCACATTTGTTAGGTTTTCCATGTTTCCCTATACTTTACCTTTGTAGAGGAATATTTAACAACATTCCTAAACTAATGAGAGTTGTACTCGGCATGAGAAACAAGGAGTGATAAGATTCTCCTTTACAAATATGGGTTGATAGGGGGTGAGATGGAGGTAATTGGTTTTAAATGGGTGTTGGTCCAGGTTCAACGATCGTGGCATTGCAACATATCCTTCAAGGTAAGGACTCAATCCATACATTTTTCTGTGAAAGATCATTCAGTTTATTGTCATACAATTAAGATGTTTTATGAAATGTAGTTCAACTTCTTACAACGAGGACATGTTCCTTAGAGTTTAATGTCATGTGGAAAATATGACGACTAATAGATTAAGGTCTTAGAGTTTAGACAATGACATGGGGGAATTTTCATTTGTTCCCCGTACTTTAAGGTCTTAGACCTCAGACCTTAACATTGAGGATTTTTCGTTACTTTTATTTTATGTGCTTAGAGTTTGGACCATGACATTGGGGGAAAATATTTTTTTGACTCATTGTTTAACGTCATAGAGATTGGACTTGTAATACAAGAGGGAATTTTTATTACTTATAGTTTAGGGTCTTAGTGTTTGGACCAAGATGTGGGAGAATTTTGTTTACCTCATAGTTTATGGTCTTAGAGTTTGGACCTTATCATGGGGGAATCGTTCATGATTCATAGTTTAGGATCGTAGAGTTTGGACCATGGGGACATTTTTAACTCATAGTTTTAAGGTCTTAGAGATTGGACATTAACATAGGGATTTTTTTTACTCAAGGTTTAAGGTATCATAGTTTGGAACATGATATGGGAAAAAAATTTGACTCATAGTTTAACGGCATAGAGATTTGACATCATCATGGGGAATTTTTATGCGGAGTAATTATTCATGAACTTTGCATTTGTGGGATTCGGGATGATGTTTTTGTCCATTGATATCAGGGCGTATGATCCATTAGAATAGACCGGATGGTGAGGATTAACACCATTTATACATCAAGTAATGATCTCAGGAGATCATTTTTGTTGAAGGCTCGTGCAATTCTGTTTTGGTATATTTCTAAATGGTGCAGAGTGTGAATCCACATTTCTTCTAAATACACCAATTAATCTAAAAATATCATGGATTTATCATCTATTTAATGTTGAATGAAAATGGCCAAATGAAGTGACGACATATGGATTTTGATAGGTAACACCGCCTCTGCTCTGTATACTTGTGAGTAATGGGTTGCCAGTGTGGTGGTTCGGGTCATGGTCCAGTAAACCCACAAAGCCTGAAGGAGGTTGTCTGGATAAGATTTCTCATCATTATCAACCATATATTGAAATTATTTTGGGAAGAGTCTTGTTGAAAGCTTTTATCTTCACATTGGACACTACGTGGTAGCGGGATGACCAGTTGGCCTTGATTCCATATTCGTGGTATAGCTTATCCAGCTCAGTAGAGCAGAAGTTGGTGTCATTGTTCATGATTATTATACAAGGGCCATCAATTTTTTTGATAATATTAGCCTTTACAATGTTGACAATATTTTTCATTTCGACTTCCTTATGTGGTATGGCTTCAGTAAATTTAGAGAAGAAGTCAGTTGCAGTGAGTATGAACTTGAATTATCTGACAGTAGAGGGAGGATGCGGTCCCACAACATCCATCTCTTAGGAGATGAATGTCCAAGAGTATTTATCCTCATGAAGAAACTCCAAGGGTGGGGGTTTTGTATGAAATTAGCATGAACATCGAAGGAATGGAGCTTTAGGAGCCTGAGATTTGGAAGTAGATGATTTAGCCTTTGTAGCTGGAGCTGGAGATGCTTCAGTCCTTTCCACATTCGGCTAGACTAGTCTACATGTATACATTGGTTGGTTTGGAATTCTTTGTTTCCCTTATGGATACTCCAAGACAATTGGTCTTGGGTTTCCTACGGCGAGGAAGAAAGTGAATTCTAGTTCTCATTGCAACTTTCGGAGGATCCTTCTGTGGGATTCCATGATGTTAACATTTTGACATGTGGCATGGGTTGGAATTTGACTCCTTGCATGATCATGTCTTCCAAGAAACCACCAACCTCTATGGCCTCTTCCGCCGAATCTCCAGTTGGTCATGGGGAATTTGAGTTCATGGCCATATTCATCCTCTGAGAAGGGTTCCATCAAGTTAATGACATCAATGGAGCTGGATATCAGTTCTTGATCTGACACTGTTCATGTCTGACTGCCTTCTTTTGACAGTACCATTTGGAAGGGCTATGCCCATTGCACCATTTAGAGGGGTGATGCCCATTGTACCAAGTCAATTATAATGATGTCCAAAAGATTCAGTAATGACATCTGCATTGGTACCAGCTCATCTTCTTGCCCTTGATTTCTACCATTCTGCCCTGCAGAGGACCGCAGGGCTGAGGAGGATGGTTGTAATATTTTATGAGATGTTGGGGTCATAGTATATTGTTTCAAATGTGTCGGGCGGATTCCGTGGACTTGATTTATGGTCTTCTGAGTCATCTAGTTTTCAAACATTGGCTCCTTCTTGATTGTTATTTTTTTTCCATTCTTCTTCCTCCCTCGATTCGGAGGTGGAAACATACGCCACTTGTGATGGTGGTGGTCCCAACATGACTTGCCCAGAATCTACCATATTCGGTAGGAGATCCTTGAAAACAAAGAAATCATGGAAGGTATTTCCTATTATTCGGTGATATGAACAATAATTTGGACAGTCTTCAAGCCCCACTTCATCGGATTTATTTGGATTTGGAATCTGGAGCATCTTACAATTCATGGAAGCTATGAAATAGTCACAGATCTGGCCATCTCAGAACACATAAAATCTAATTATTCATTCTTAAATATTATTTTTTATCACTTTTTTGCTCATATTTTCAAGTTAGGGGTGGTTGTTGGTGACCAGGGTGTCTCGCATGGTTTGGTGGGAGCATCACAATTGGGGCTGGTGTCAGTGGTTTCTTAAGCGTGATAGAAGCCACTTCAGCTTTTCTTGTTCTTTTCTCAGGGTATAATGGGGCCACTCGAGTCTTAATTTTGGTTCTTTGTAAGGATTATTCTATCCTTTGGGAAATGGAAGAGAAGTCTCTATACCCACTGGTGTACTTCAATGGGATGTGCAGTGTTCTCAATTCATCCTGAAGGATATCGATGCACATGGAGAACATCTCATCCTGGGGGAGTGGTTGGTTTAGGGAATATGTTAGGACTTTCCATATGGAAATTAAGTCTAAGACACTCTCATTATATCACTACATGTAGTTCATGAGATCACTAACTGTCTTCTTGGGCATCGTCGAATTTAACTAGAAGAGAAACTATCGACAGAGGTCCTCTCAACCTTTAATTGAAGTAGATGGCAGGCCAGTATACAATACAAATGTTGAAACCTACAGGTCTTGTATAAAACACCTTAGTTTTACAGATTTTTGCTGCTCTGGAGTGCCCATAATGGGGTCATAGTAAGAGGCATAGTGCAAAAAATGTCATTCTGGGTCCCCCGAGAAATTTACTACAGGGAATACGGTGTTCCTGAAGTTTGGTGCTGGTAGATCATTTCTCACCCACTCGGGGTATGGTTTGCGATTTGGTTGTATTGGAGTACACCACACATTCATGGATTCTAGTTAGGTTGTTAGCTGGTCAACATTGTTTAAGATCCCTTGATGCATATCCTCTCAGGAATGAGCTTGATCTAGTGTGACAAGGGTTAAAATTAGGCCTTACAGCGCAACAATAATTTGGGGTGGATATCCAGCCAGGGGAATCATTTTTGGGATTACCTATGTATATTTCAGCATCCTTACCAATGGGGAATGTCTTGATTTCATTCCAGGGTCAGGTTGAACTACCCTCGGAACATGGCTTCATTCACTATAATGAGTTCCTGTAGTATGGGAACCTCTTCTGAGAGCACCTACTGATCTTCCACAGAGGGAGCACAACCGGCAAGATAACTCCCTTGACATATCTCCACAATAATTCATCTGATCTATTTTATTTCTTCCTCCTTATTGGAAAAAAATTCCACAAGGGTGATGGACGCACTCTCATGGGGAGGAGGAGGTGGGTCATAGACGACCTTTGATTTATTTTTCTCTTTGATGGTGTTTCGCAGGGGAGGTAATGTCGTATTGACTGAGGGAGCACACAAATTTAGGGCCTCTCTCTAGTTTCGGGTATGCACACCATCATCCTTAGTTTTGAACGCCTTTGAGAGGGAACTATCCTCCTTTTCTTCTTCTCCCCCTATGTTATTTGTTGTGAGATTTGTGTGGTGGATGCTCACCACATTCACTGAGGCATACCGCATCAGGGGTGGTGTACCTGGTTTCAAATGGTAGGAAGCCTTATTTAGTCCTTTATTGGACTTTCTCCTTACATTTGATGGTATTCTTCGAGCTTCTTGGAAAGGATTGAACTGATGGGAGCCCCAGTCTTACCTCGTAAATCGCCTTTGTCTCGGATAGTGAGAACCACAAGAAGGGGTGGAATGGTTAACTCCTCTTTCCATCGTTATTCCTAGGCGGTGGAAGACAGATGTACTCTGTGTATGGATTTGAGGTAAAAATTCCCCCAGCCCTGCGAGCAGTGGTTCTTCCTATTCTCCGATCGATGTGCTACGGCCCAGATTTGTTTGTCATACGGGGGAATTTTGATTTATAATTTCCCCAGCACTCTCGGTTGGGATGGTTTTATATCACAGTGGTAACCGCTTCTATTTCCACCATTTCAATTTCAAGACCTATAGTATGTTTGTAAGCCGAGTGTTGCATTGGGCCTACACAAGGTCTATTATCATTCAAATAAAAAAGCACTACTTGCTGGTCAGCTTCCCTTAGGAGGGAAGACTGGTGGATGTTCCTATTCGCTTGACTCATAAGTTTTTCGATGGCTTGATCTCTTCATCCTTCGTGCCATTGATACTTACTTCGGTCTAGTTTTTTGATGAGTATTTCATCATTTCTAAGAAAGGGTTTTGTTTTATTATTGCCTCTAGGTGACGACATTGTAGGATTTAATTTCCATTGGGGCTTCATGGACGTGGCATGGGGCGAATTGTAAATCTTCATGATCACCCACCCCTAAATGTGAACTCTATCTGGGGCGTTGCCAATGAGGCAAAAATATTTATGCAGTGAATAAAGGAAAGACTATTCAAGGTTCTTCTTTCACCTTTCGGATTCTGGATTCCTTTCAGACAGGATGGCATCTAAGTCGATCAGATGGCGAAGCTCCCCTATTTTGATGACATGGTCCACGTACCCTTCGTAGGGTTGGAATTATTCCTTCATCTTTCGAAGATTTGTCCATATATTGAGGCGAATTTCATGTGTGGATTCCCCAGACAAATCCCTTGGTATATCGAAGTGAGAAGTGGTCATAGTCCAATACATCACTGGTATATTGTAACGACCCAAACATTCATTAATGTAAATTCTTATTGATCTAATTAAATGTCTCATTATGTAAAATTTTTATGTAAAATGTGATCATCATTGGTTTTATGTTTTTCTATTTTAAAATAACGTTAAGAATTATGACTATTGCTAATATATCCGCTTAATAGTGATCACATTATTAGTATAATTATAGGGCTTTAACAAATCAAATTTACTCAGAAAAAGGAAGTGATGGCCTCATCCAGTAGACTTGCCCCGTATGAAGCCAATTTGTCTGAACTCAGAAATGAGGTGGTGTCATTGGGTTTTTCTCTTGACCAAGCCCAATCCAAGCTTCAACATGCTAAGCTCAAATAGAACCGCCTCCGAGAGAAGTGGAAGTTGATAGAGATTACCACCCGTGTAATGTTATCTAAGCCACCCCAAGAGTATGTCATCATCGGAGACATTACTGTTCGGTATTATGTGGGTGTTATAAGGGGTTATGTTAAAATACGTTAGCACTATGATTATGTGCATCATTGTTTTATATAATAATGAATATACATTCATTTTATTATTGATACTTTTTAAATAGTCTTTAAATTTGAAAGAGTATTTTTACTTAATATTAAATTAAAAAATCTATTTTGATGAATTAATGGATTTAAGAATTGAATAATAATTTAATAAAGTATTATTATTAATATTAAATTCATTTTTATTAAATATAAACTATCATATGATTTTATGAATTCAATTGTAATTTTTATTATGGTTTGAAAGCTGTTTTTTTCCAACCCATGAATTTTTGATAAATGGTAGTTTTTATTTTAAATGTAAAAAATTCACATATTTAGAATATTATTTAGATAAAATGAATATTATTTTTTGAATCAAGATGTCTAAATTATCCAATGGTGCATTTTTTATAATTTTTTGAGTCAATGAATTTTTTAGGTAAAAATTAAATATTGTTTAAATATATAATGTGTTTAATGTCATCCTGATGACCCAATAGTGATGTAATAAAATACTATAAATTATATTCTCGGACAATATATGTTTTTCCATTAAAATAATGAGATTTTAGGTTTGTTTTATTTATTTTACAGAACATTAGATGGCCCTCTAAGTGTTACAAAACATTTTCAATTTTTAAATGAATCTCCTTGAGAGTGTGACTCACCTCCCAATAAGAACCCATACTATATTAAGAATTTTGGCCATTGGAGTTATAAAATATAGTTTTACACTCCACTTTTTCAAAAACCACGGGATAAAACCATGGGATGGTTTCTGGTGTCGATTAGTTTAATGTGTGGTGACCCAAAACTAAATAATAAAGAATTCTCTCTCCTTTCATATATAAACCCACAAGAACACCAACTTCCTCTTCACTCAAATCCTTTTCAGTTATTCCAATATATTATATACTCTCTCTATAATCCTCCCAGGGTTCCCCAAGCTCCCAAGAAGCCACTCTCAAGCCACTGCCAAGGCTTTGGGGTCACACATTCAAGTAAGGGATTTCCTCTTTTCTCATTTTTGTCTCAATTTCATTCGTGGGGATGGTATGCGGTGCACACATCCGTTGGATTCTCGACAGAAAAAACAGTTCGTGGTGGCTTCAGTTCACTGGTGAAAATTCAATGCGAATAACTTCATTACCTAGAAAACGCCTCATGGGCCATCACAATGTAGGTCATTTGTGTACCGGTGGTTCGTGTTTTATGCCTTTTGCGAACCCTTCCCAGAAATCTCTACGCGGCCAAGCTGGATTCCTTCGCAAAATTTGATTTCTCCCAACTTATTCTCAAATTTCTAATCTAACTTTATATCATTGCTTCAACCAACTTGCGGGAGTATTTTTTGTCCCGTTTCTAAATTTTCAAGACCCTAAAATATTAAATGAAGTATTTTTACTTAATTAAAAATTATATAAAAGGCATCTGATACAGTTATAGAAAAAAAATTCACATCACGTTATGGGGATATTTATCCATATTTACTAATAAATAATGATAATATTTTTTCAGTAGATGGATATTTATGAAATGTGAATATAATTTATCCCCATAATTTAAAAATATTTTTAGTATTATAATATTTAAATATAAAATATATCATTATATCCATCCATGAGAGGATGTGATTGAAAATGAATTACATTATTTCATGATGTGGATATTTACTACCCATGCAATCAATTTAGTTATTTCTAATTTTATGGATGGTATATTGATATATTACATTCCCTTAATGTAATAACATATAACTATAGAGATAATTATGGGGTTATTAATTCAACATGGGTTTATTTGTTTTTAGTAAGTTAGAATTAAAATAAAAACAATAACACTATTTTAAGAGCTTTACCACTTCTGTAAAAAAACCTCCATTGTGTTACTCCATATAACCTCTAATGTTCTTATTATGAAAAAATAACAGCTATAACATTTTAATGGATGAATTGAAGTTATCTATGTTGTTATTTTCTGGATCCAATTGTTTATTATTAGTGAAGAAAATAGTGTTTTTATTTTCTATTTATAATTAAAGGGTTGGGAAATCTTGTAAATTATTAACAATAATAAATATATATTAATTTATATTTTTCTAAAAATAGATCAAAATTTGTAATAATTATAAGATAATATAATGGAGATATTAAATTATATCAAATAATGTTTTACATGTTTCAGTTTTTCTTTCAACCATATCTCTTAGTATTAACCTCCAGTTATCCATTCTGGTAGTTATAATGAAATCAATATTTTTTAAAAATTAGATGTCATATGAGTAACTATAAAAGGAAAATTGATACAATTATATAACATGGTTGTTATTTTAAACCTGAATGCATGGAATTTTCCTAATAATGGTATTTCATTAAATTGAAATAATTTAATCAAATATTTTTTGTAGTAAAATATAATTTTTTGAATAAATCCCAAATTTTGACATTGTAAAAATATACAATAATTGAATTCAAATATAATCCTTTAAAATTTATAATATGTTATATTGATCTATAAAAATCATGGTATAATATAACTAACCCAAATAACATGACCTATTTAGTTTTTGAAATAATTTACTTGACTTTCCTAAAACATTCACAATCCATGAGTCAGTGTTGAATATGAATTTATTTTATTATTTCATTACCAGATATTACAAATGAATTACCTTTATAAATAAAAATTTATTTAGTAAATAATGAAACTATATATTCATTCAGTTTGTATGTTTACTTATATATATTTAATGAGAAAATATTTAATATGTTATTTTTTACTTTTCTAGCCTTTCTCAAGTGGTGCATAATAATTTGTATAACATTATTATTATATAACTACTAGGTGATAAAATGTTCAAATAGATGAATAGGGGAATTCCATTATCATAAAATAGTAACGAAACAAATAAAAATGAGAAATTGAAGAATAATATTAATAGGGGTGACACAATTTTGAAAAAATTAAACACGTGGTGTGAAATCACTTCATGGAAAACCACACTATATAGTGGTTCGCAACATCAAAAAGCACCCCGTGAATAAAATAGTTTACAGCATGAGATAGTACTTTCGAAAAATGAGAATGAATCCATATTAATTTTTTTATCATGATTATATTACAATTTATCTTTAATGAGATCCCACAACCAAGAATCAATGTGTTTTTTTATATTTTTTTGAAAAAAAAATTAGTTTTTCCTATTTAGTTTTATTTATTCCTATTATGAGATACCATGTTGATTTGATAGATAATTTTTCATTTTCACTTACACATTAGTACAGATATTATAATAGTAATCAAATTATTTATCTAATTGTTATTTTATATTAATTAATTAAATCATTCCCTATTGCCTATCATTTACTTTCCTCTTACTCCTAGAGTTCGGACCAAATTTTTATCACTAAATTTAATCATGAAAAATATATCAAAAATTTGATAATTTAATATAATATTTATCAAATGATTATATTCACTATCATAATCCATATGATATAATCCATATTTACAGAATTTTGGGATTTTACCCAATTATATATATATATATATATATATATATTAGTTCATCGTATTATGACATGGTATGGCCATGAAGGTCAAAAAATGATATTTCATTTGAGGAAATATTTTATACCCCAAATTCCTCTAAATGTCGCATTCGTTTAAAAAAAATTATGACTATCGTGGGTTGATCATATTCAACTGAGAATTTTCCCAACCATTTGACATCTTCTTAAATATGATGTTTTTCCAAACAACTAGTTTTTTAGAATTAACTATATTAAAGCTAGTTCAATTAATCCATTTTTTCTATTGTATATATATCTATTGGATATAAATGTTGGAATCACAAATGATACAATCCTTATAAATAAATATGGTTCATTGTTGACTTATAATTTTTTATAGCATCCTGGGCCTCACTTCATGATTTTTATCAATTATGCACCTGCGAACCATCCTAAATAAATCATTTTCATTGGATGAAAATATTTTCATTCATTTTAATTAAATATTCATCATGTTATGGAATCTTAATCATTAAATTCAACACCTTCTTCCCTTTACTATAGAAAATATTTAATAATATCAATACCTTCATCTTTTTCTTCAATCATTTTCTCGGTGTTCAATATATCATCACAATTCCATTGAATAAATTGTTTATATATTTTTTGTTTTTTAATAAATTTAACGAAACATTATATTGATCAAAAAATTTATTATAATTCCAAAACAATAAAATATTAATTTGATTAATATTACATTGAATATCTAGTTCTTAGATATCTCATTCGAGTTCAACCTTGTCATCAAAACACTATTTATTTTTTATCCAATATTTTTTTATTCCATTTTAATGGTTTATATCATAGAATTATCATTATATTATATAGTATGTGCTTCAATATCCTCTAATGTGTCTTTATTATCATATTATACTATCATAAACAAGAAGTTCCTCTGAATCCACCTTCTGGATGAATCGTTATATTATAAATATCATTTTTATAGTTAATTAACATATTGGATATTTTGAGTAATTTTATTTAATCCAAACTTCATAAAATATATTTGAGAAATATGATAAATATTTTCTAACCCTGACTATAACATCCTCCAACCCACATACCGAGATCTTATGTTAAAAAACAATAATTAAATTTCTTGATTTGATATAATTTATCATGAATAAAATGTTCCATTAAAAAGATTTAAAATTCAATTGAAATATTGGATCAATAATATGATGAAATAACATTTCAGATTAGTGATTTAGTGAATAAGGAAAAAATCCTAAATAACAATACCTTTATGATGATGTGATTATTATTTTAACTATTTTCATATCTGCTAATTTCACAATAATACATCAATAAATTCAAAAACATATCCCCAAATTAGTGTTTTCTAAACCAGTATCATTTATCATAAATTTTTATATCCTAACAAATTAGAAACATAAAATTTTGAAATAAAATTCATAGTAATTAGGAAAATTATAATTAACAATTAAATGACATAAATGAGTAAGGGATAAAAATAAAGGTATTATGACATAATCATAGTTCGTGAAAATAACATAAGAAAATTATACTGGTGAATTCATGGATATTCTGTCATGAAACATGATTTAATGACTTAAAATTAAAATTGTGCCCTATAATTGAAAAATTATAATCTATTTCAATTAAATCACTTGGGGAAGGATCTATTACAAACTCATAAAATCATAAAGAAAACTTGTTTTTATTTATAAAAATTATTTTCATAACCCATGTTATACTTGTGTTGTAAATAACTGCCTCCTAGTTAAATACAGATTGTAAATCTCCCTAATTAACTCCCAAAATCATTATTATTGTGATAATGAAAATTAACCAATGCATTACAAAGATATATCATGCACGCCCGTCATATTAGCTTTATCTTGTTTTCCTATCATATAATATATTTTGGACTCAAACATTTAAATTAGTTGTATCGTAGTCCCCCATTATCATGAGATATGTTGGTTTTGCACATCATCATCAAAGTTTCTAGTTACCACTCTTGTATAAACAAGTTAAAGGCTTTCCCTATTCAACATAACACACTAGATAACAACCATCATTAAATTATATCATTTTTAACCCATGAAAAGATATTAGTTTCATAAAAATAATATAAAAATAATCTTCATAAGACATACTAATAATGAATATGAATTGTATCATAATATAATTATAAAATTAAATGAAAGGAACAATTAAATTACTATTATATAGATTAAAATACCATTAAAATAATATATTAAAATTTTCATGAAAAAATGAAAAAACACTATTATTTTTTTAATTATTATGAATATGTTCAAACTATTTGGAAAAATATTTTATTTGAATATAAAATGGAATATTATAAAGTAATATTAAAAGAAATTATTTGTATAATGGAGTAAAAAATCTATTTATGACATTTATGATTAAAAAAATTCTATTCACACAATTTTAAAGAATACATAATTAATTAGTTTTTATAATACTTGAAATATTACATTTTTCAACCTTCTTAAATAAATTTAAATATTTTTGAAAATAACCATAAGAAATAAATGAGGATAAAAATGTGGGTCTCTATTATTAATGCACGCTACAAAATAAAATAGTCTGGGGACTCAACCCCGCGAATGACTCCCCACACCCCAACCCCTTGTGCAAACCCAGTTGCTTGTGGGGTGTGGGGAAAAATAAATAATTCATATAAAATATGAATATTATATTATTATTTTCGTTTTACAAAATAATATTGGGGAAAAAAGTTTTAAAATAAATAAATAAATGATTATTTTCCATAAGAATGTATTTCAATCTACTGATTTCATAAATATATGAAATATAATTAAAAACATGTTATAAATAGAAATAGAAGTATAATATTAATATTATATAGTGTTATATAGTAATAATGATACAAATTCTCCATGGTAATTCTTTATTAACAATCCAAATTTAAAATATGATTGAAATACACAACCCTTACGACTATAGTAAATTTTGAATCATAATCCTCGTAGAAGAATAAAAATCAACAAGTCATTAAATATCATGAACATAAATAGATTAATGATATATAATGTCCAATTTGATGTATATATACCTCATTAAATATTGTAGGTGCATAACATAGTATTATCTCCCAATGAAACATAATTTGAGATGAATTACACTAACAAAGATCGTACCATTGAAATATTAATTAAGAAATGGATAGATTAATTATAGAAGAATGAAAACCAAAAAATTAAGGGAAAAAATATAAATTAAACATATTAAATTTCTAACATAATAATTCAGTGAAAAAATATATGAAGTTTCTATATAACCCATTAATAAGAAATTAAGTGAATATTACCCTTACCACTTGGCAACATTCAAATCTAATAACCATAGATGATACAATTTCAATTATCTACTTAAATACCTTTATATATAAAGGATTTATAACATTAAATGAATATTTTAAAATATATAATACAAAGAAAATAAATTAGGTAGATACCTTTAATATGTTTCTTGGTGAAGGGATGTTTCGATTAAATCACTTACCTCAGTTACAAAATTCCAATATATGTCCATAAAATACTACATAATAAAAATATTTTTTTAATTTTAATTGAAATATATAGAGTCTTAATTCCATATAAATAAAACCATTATTTAATATAATGTAATAATATATTTGATTACATATTTAGTAAATTCTATATCTACAGTTTTGAAGATATTTTGTTCATATTTTCAGGAAAACATTTGTTTATTTGATGAGGTAAAAAGTGTCATTGATATTTATGTCTATAATTATAATTATGAATCAATTGTTATTTTTAAACATAATATATATGTTTATTACCTTCCATTAATTCTAGTTTTAAAAAAATAACAATATTCTTATCATTGAGTTGATGGGTTAGACATTCACATGAGTAACATCTTAAATTTTCATTGATCGTGATAGAAGGAAGGTAGGTATTAGTTTATATTTATAGAGTTATATAAATATCTTTACTAACATATATTTCCATAATTAAACATTATATAAAAGACATGTGATGCAGTGATGGAAATTTATTCAGATCTCTTTATGGGGGTTGTAATCGACATGTACTCACAAATAATGTTAATATTTTTTTATGACATGGAGATATTAGAAAACTGATGATAAATTATCATAATAAATTAATAATAATTTCAGTATTATCATATATATATATATATATATTAAACTATCATTATATCCATCAGTGAGAGGTGGAGATGGAAAATAATTTACATTAGTTCATGATGTTGATACTTACTGCCCACACAAACTATTTATTCATTACCCATTTTATGGAAGGTAGATAGATATATTTTATTCCATTAGCATAATAACATATCTCAATTAGAATACTAGTCATGTCATTATTTTATCATGGTTTTATTGGTTTTTTAATGAGTTATAATAAATAATAAAACAATAAAAAAAATTCAATAACTATACCATTTCTTCAAAAAAAACCTCTGTTGTGTTACTCCATATGATCTCTAACACTATAATAATGCCAAAAAACAACCTCCAGACAGTTTTAGTGGATGAATGGATATTATCTGGGTTATTTTTTTAGATCTTATGGGTTGTGATTAGTGAAAGAAAGGGGACATGAGGTTCAATTTTATAATTGAAGTGTGAGGAACTATTGGAATTTTATATCAATTTTAATTATATGTTAATTTATTTTCAAGAGAAAATATATCCAAATTGTTATAATTATTGGATAAGATAATAATGTTGAAATTTTTTTATGAAATAATATTTTTACATTTTTTGGTAATGCTTTCATCCTTTTCTCGTAGATTTATACCCTAATTATCCTTTTTGATAGTTACATGGAAATCATTGTTTTTTAATAATTAGCATTTAAGTGAGTTAATATAAAATTTAAATTGACACAATTATATACTATGGTTGATATATTAAACTATAATACATTCACTTCTCCTAATAATGAATTTTTATGAAATTGAATTAATTTAATAATATAATTTTCATAATAAAATATCATTTTTTGAACAATTACAATATATTGACTTTAAAAAAATTACAACAATGTAATTCAAATATAAAACTTTAAAATATATAGAAAATGTTGTATTGATACATAAAATTTGTTGGAAACTATAACTCCCCAAAATATCATTACCTATTAAGTTTCTAAAATAATTTACGTGCCTTTTCGAAAACTTTCACAATCATTGAGTCGACATTGGATAATAATTTATTTGATTATTTCATTACTAGATATTTTAAATAAATTAACATTATAATACCAAATTTATTTTGTAACGAATGAAACTATATATTCATTCTCTATGTATTTTTACTTACATATATTTAATAGGAAGTTATTAAATATTTGATTTTTAAATTTTATGTCCTCTCTCATTTGATTCATAAGAATTTTCATAAAATTATTATTATATTACTATTGGGTGATAAAAATTTCAAATAGATGAAGAAGGAAATTCCATTAACTAAAAATGTAATAAAAAAATACAAATGAGAAATTTAAGAAATATATTGAAACATGTGAAACCATGTAGAACAGATCAAACACATGAAGTGAAATCACTTCATGGACCGCCACACTACATGGGGGTTTGCAACATCCTGAATCACCCCATGACCGAAATTGTCTGTGGTGTGAGATAGGACTATCGAATGAATCTATGTTCATTTATTTTACCAGGTGGTGATTCTCACCCCCAAAAATTAAAATCCCACAAGAACTAAATATTTAATAGGATTAGGTGATTCTAATAGCACACACATATGAAAAAAAATCATTTGAATAGATGTGTAGAGATTTCCTCCACCAAAAATGGATCCCATGAAAATGAAAACCATAAAGGGGAGGGGTGTCCTCCAAGTCTCCCAAATAAGAAGTCCCATGACCCATCGTGGATTACCAGCCATCTCAATACTTTTTTCTCAATTTATTTATAATAGAAGCCTAATGGAATCCATGGAGATGATCAGGGGATCTGAGGATGCATGGATGATGACTTAATAAAAGGGATTTTTCTATGAGATTGTGAATTAAAATCCAACCACACATAATTCTTTCCCCGAAGGGTAAAAACAGTCCCCATAGAAGTAATGGTTAAATAAAATTACATTGGGCCTTCTGATAAAAAAATACCTATATATAGACATCATTATATGAGGCATAATTTAATGTATTCTATATAACGCTACACCCTACATAAAAAAATGTCATGCAGGTAGAAACCTTCCTCGTGTAGAAAAATTCATTGTGAGAAAAAACACGACCCCTTAGAGAAAAATGTAACACATACGAAACCTAGACCCATACAGTGAGGTTATAAACTAGTGTAATTTTGGTCCATATAGCTCCCTGGTACGTGGACGGTACCCTAGCATTCATATCAATATGTTATCCTGAGGGAACCACATCCCTCTTAAGAGAAGTTACAAAGAATGGGGACTCCTAGGGAGTAACTTACTTCTACTCACACAACTCCCTTCCTTCATCTCCTCATTCCCCATATTGTCCCCACAACAAACAAGTCCAACATCGTCATTCTAAGGCACCGTCCAAAGATTCCTAACATTTTTGATCAGATCATAAAAAAACTAGCATGCCAATTTATGTTTGTATACCACTGGTAAGTAGAATCCTATGAGCAACCATCGTGACATGATGTACACTTATATTGTATTTAAGTCACCATTCCCATTGTAGTGAGTTCCCCGAACATAGAGATTCTCATGTTAACCTCCAATTTTGCGGGGGAGGTGTTGAGGATAAAACATTCCATTGAATTTGACATAAAATAAGATCTTATAATCATAATTAATTTTAGGGATTCCACCAAGATTAATCCCCAATACAATTTCAGGAGATACGCCATTTTTCCTCCTACTTACCTCAGTTTATGCCATAGCTACATACATCATCCAATGTGACTATCTCGGTTTCCAGAATAAAAACAGGGGATGTGAATACTCAAATCCCTCTCCCTCTCTATGTGGTCTTCAACAGCTTTTCCACCAATGAATACAAAAGATCATGTGATAATCAGATCCACTTCAACTTTTTTCTCTCTCTCGGATAATTAAACACACATACTTATAGAATAGTGATAATCATGAAATATTCATGATCACTAGACAATAATTAATCATATCATTGTATGTCCCAACCATATCTAATCAAGCATGAATCCCTTTATTGTAAACCCATACAATATTCTTCAAAACAGCTATCCTTTATGGTATAAAACTTAAACCAATACCTTAAATATCATAGGTCCATATCCCCAATTATGTTCGAAATTTCAAGAATCCTAAAAATTTTAATCCCCAATCTTATTCCTTGAATTGGTCATCTTATGGGTGTAAACCCCAACCTACTGAACTATGTGGGCATTGATTCCCATCTACCTAGGATATGTATAAAACCATTTCAAGGTCCAAACTAAGAACCTGAATTAACCCTAATCTGCATTGGTTAAATTTCTTTGTAGGGTTATTCTTATATAGTAAATGAAATTCAATATGATCCACCTCAACATATTTCCCACTCTATCCTTGATCTGGAACCTTCATCCTGGGTGTCCTCACCACATAATGTTAAACTACATGGTAAGGTCCACATAACATGACCGTAAAATGGTATGCTCCCTATTAAGTGGAACAAAACAATGTGGGTAATTATTCCCCTCATGGGAGAAGAATGGATTCCCATCTCATGGGGTTCAATACAAACACCAAAACAACTTCTTCAAATCTAGATGATAGAAATATCCCGATTACATCACCACATTTCATAATACCAGCATCGTCCTACTAAAAAATCAATGAATCTATAATTTTCCATAAAATGGTACCATTTGTGGAGTACATAGGATATATAATGATTCCCCCACTGATGGAGAACATAATATGCATACAGATGATTTTGAAAACAACAATTTTAGTAATTAATCATTACATCAGTGCGAACCGTGTATATATACTTAGGATTAAAAAAGTAATCCGGAACATAAATTAAATCCATATAGTAGTCCTAAAATAGGAATTAATTCCCCCAAAAAGGTTATGATTAGAAAAAGTTCCCATACCCTTGACCAATGCATGTTATTAGGTGTCGTGGGCCAAGATACACAATGAATGCTTGTCTTTGGAAAGTAGGTCCTTGAGTCACCATGGATAAAAGACCCGTTGGGAATTTCTTGCAATATGAAAAAACCCATTGTAGAATTTTTTAAGACATTATAACTGACATTAGTGATTATACACATGTAAACACCCATGGAACCCTATATCGAGAAAAAATGATATTCATCAGAAACAAAACTGTTAACCCGACATGAATCCTTTACTAATGTGGTAGTGTTACCCCACATTAGGTCCC
This sequence comes from Viscum album, assembly GCA_963277665.1. NCBI lineage: Eukaryota > Viridiplantae > Streptophyta > Magnoliopsida > Santalales > Viscaceae > Viscum > Viscum album. The sequence goes on from OY728127.1 coordinate 806,724,830, forward strand.
TCCAACATCCAAAATCAAAGAGCGAAAAATGATACAATCCATTAAGAATGTGTTAATGATATGAAACTTTGATGGGGTTTTCATGTTAGTATTTGACATATATTTTACTGTCACTTTTCAGGAGATCTCTCTTCAGTCCAATGGAATCTCAACACTTCACACAAAGATGCACATTAGCCACTACACCGGCGGGTTGTCAACCAAACAGAGGATGTGGTAACCCATCCATATAATTCAATGTTATTTTTCTAATGCATTGGTAAAATAGTACCAGTAGAATCATACTCTTCCCACCCAAGAGGTACCTTGTTTGGCAATGAAAAAATATAATGCCACTCAAACCTTCTTCGTAATAATGGTAGGTAGTTAAGAATCGGGTGACTCCAATAGTCATCTATAACCAGTTTAGTTTGTTGTCCCATAAATGTTGAAACAAGAATGTCCCTTACAATATTGGGATAATGATGTGGTCACTGACTAATTCATCTCAATACCACAATGATCTCATTCAAGGTAGCTTGCGGTTAACCATTATAGTTAATGGTTGTGTCTTAGTATCCTCATCATTCCAAGGATACAACCCCATGCACCCCATATGATGTAGTGTGAACTTGGATGACTAGGATTTCTCAAGAAGGACCACGATAATAAAAATATGAACATCCCATTTCCCTTATACCAGTTGAATTATCGAAACATGTAAATTTTAAGCTATCCTCTGAGAAGACATATATTACTAATAACTCTTATAAATCTCATCAGTAAAATATTAAGAGAATCCATGAGATTAAGTATATTCTTGGTCACCATTAGATAACCCATCAGTAAAATATGATTTAAAATCATGAATAGATGAAAATTATTTCTCATTCACATATAATATTCTATGAAAACACCTAGGAAAATTATAGGAGAATTTGTATCCCTTCCAACTCACATGAATACCTTTGTTTAAATATAGTGGGAATCTTGTCGATGAAAATCCCGACCTACCAATATGCAACCCACTATGTATAAATGTATGAAAATTATAGGCATAAATATATCCCTTCAAATGGATATCAATCCCATCTTTTAAATATGATGGAAACTGAAAATACAAAAAATCATGTTCATCCATATGAATACCTCTATGAAAATATGATAGAAAAAAAATATGACAAAATTTAGGCTTATTCATACGAAGAACATCATGAAAATATGATGGTAATTGGATAATATAGTCAACATACCCCGGATTCAAATCTGGACCAGTCACATATTCATTATTTGACACTAGAATGTGAATAAATTGTTTTTTCCTTCTGTGGAATTCTCTCAACATGTATTATCAATGATGTAGGGTCTGAAAACCATCCCAAACACATCCTTCAAACTCTACAATATGTTATAATGTAAGCAAAAATAGAAAGGATTCAGTCACACAACCTTTACTCCACAAGTGGGATGAATATACCAATCCATTTGGTGGTCACTCTAGAGAATACATGAATCCATGCTCCCATAGAGGATGTTCATTGGCTATATTACATGAAAAATGGGAAACATGACTAGCCAAAAATACATGTTTTGATAGGGGGACACTAGTCCACCTTGGTGACCCCTCCAGTGAACGCGTACATCCATGCTAAAATTTCATAGGAATGTCGTAATATCCAATAATCATGGAGTCATCCCCTTGAACATGAACACATATAATAAGGTATTCACCCATAGTAAGCATCCCCATTCTCCCAAAAAAGAGTTCTTAAAAAACCTTTCGAAAAGAAGAGGAAAATGGAAGAGAAAATGGGTTCCCCTACTCTGCTTGAAATTAGAGTCATAGATTCCCTTAAACATTAATCACATTTGGATAAAAATTATTATAATCCATTAAAAAATTATTGAATTGGATGTACAATTTGGGAAGGTACTCCGTGTAAAATTGTCACCAGCATCTCTAGTGGTCTTCCCCGATGCACCTACCATGAAGTATATCTTCAGGGGCACAAACTAATTGGTCCAAGGTGATTATATCAATATGATTCCCATGGTATTCCTCCATATGGATAGATAAAAAAAATAAGGTTCTCCACATATTTTTTCTTCCCTAATTGACCTCTCATTGGTATAAATTATATAAATTCTACCTATATTCTTGAATCATGTTGTGATGGTAGTCCTCACTATGATAGAATTCACTGTGAAGATTGTCCCCATAGTGACATCATATTATAACATGAAGGTATTCCCCATGATACACTATTCACTGAAAATCATCCCTATTGTATACCATGTAGAAATTCAACCTATAGTTGGGAATCAAGTTGTGATGGAAGTCCTCTCCACGATGGCATTGGCTACGAAGTCCTTCCCATAGTTACATATATTTAGTAAGAGGGTGCATTCACTACTATTATCCTCTTTAATGGGACTCCTGGAGGTATAAAATGAAAAAATTATGACTACAATCATGTATCAATATGTGATAATATTTATCACCATGATAGAATTTTCATTAATGATCCTCTCAAACATGACATCTTATTTAATCAAGAAGTTCTTCTCCTTGCTATTTTTCTCCCTATAGGTCCACCCTAGGGTATAATATTTAGAAATTAAATATACCATAGAACATATATATGTGATGGTAGTCATAACCAATTTTTATTTTTCTGAAAAATTCTTCCCCTCATTGACATTTTATTTTAGTGGGATGTTCATCCCCAAACTATCCTTCTCCCTGGAGGTTCTCCTAATGGCATGCACTATATAAATTCTTCCTACAATCATACATATATCAATTATCAATGTTTTCACCATTATGGAATTTGTTGAAAATTTCCTCCCCAATTTAATAATTCATGTTGAAAAGAAGATCCTCCCCGTGGTATACACTATAGAAATTATTCCAGGAGTAGGTCTTTACATTCTTATTTTAGTCCTTATGATGATAATATTTGATGCAAAGGTCCTCCCTTTAGAGACATATTATTTTAGTAATAAGTTCCCCCCCTCCCTATTGTCTTCCATGAAGGTCCCCCCTCGTAAATGCTATAGAAATTCTACCTATTGTTGGAAATCAATATGTGATGGGAGTCCTCACCATTATGTTATTTAATGTGACAATCCTCCCCTCTGTGACATTTTATTCTAGAGATAAGGTCATCCCCTTTTGTATACACCCTAACAGTTCTATCTAGTGTATAATCTGCCAAAATTATCACTATAATCAGATAATTATCTATAATGATATTCCCCTACATGATGGAATTTGATCTAATGGACATCCCTGCATTAATACTTCAACTCTACATGAATCTCCTCCCCAAACAATGTCAAATTAGAGAAATCATTCACATTTTTAAGCTCTTAGAAATTTTTTTTCTAGAAATTCTAGATACCATATCAATGGCAAGTTACATTATTTATCATCCAGGAGATGGAATAGGGAATAAATTATCCTCTGATCCATATGTAGACCATTCCTATGAGAATTAGATCACTACTAGCTCCATTTAATTTGAGAAAATAGTTTGGCAGTTCCCATGTTGGATAGATGAAGTAGAAAAGTCATTATAAAAAAATAATAGGATATGTTTAATATGGAAATAAAATTTTCTAGGGATCACATACAAATTTTTTATCCCTGAAACACTTGTAAGTTATACAATCCAAAGGCATTTTCAGCAGATTGAAAACACATCATAGGATTTAATATCTAGCCCTCTCTATGGAAAAAAAATAAATTATATCTATATGATGGGTATGAATAGAATGTAAATATATTTGGATAGAATGGCTTTTAAATAGACATATAATCTCCTCCATATACATTATGAACATTATAAGAGAAGTAACATAATGATATTTAGTCTGAATGAATTAATGCATTACACACGTTATTTCCTCAAATAGTAGATGCCTCTTCTAGTGTTCATATCCAATGATGGAGGGAACACTGGTCTTCTAATTTCAATTCATGTCCCAGTCAATAGAATCCATTGTATATGAAATCATGGAATTTCATCCTTATAAGAAATATATTTAGAAAATAATTTTCTTAGGAAAGAAGAAACACTCAAAAAGATGCATCCTTGATTAAGTCTCAAAAGTATTAGGCCTGAAAAAGAGTAATCCATCAAAAAAATATTGAACTAGGAAACTTAGAACAGTCAATAGACTTCTAGAATAAGGGAATTTAATCATCAATCACTTTTAATGTTCTCGGAAACTAGATGTTTCCATGGAAAATGGCTTTATATCTAGTTACCACAATATATGGATGCATGATATCATGAAACTGGAAAGAATAGAAGTATCCCCCGCAATACAAGATCATCACAAGAACGTAGGGGTTGGGGGAAGTTTTAAAAAAAATCCCCCTAAGGATAATAAAATCATTCTAAGGCATCACCCTAAGAATGGGAACAACTCTAGCCAACAGGTCTGGAAAATATTTACATCAACCAGCCCACCATTGAATATTATTCCATTCCCATTTGAGGATGATGAAAATAAATGAGGTCTCCCAGTTCATCAAGCCTCGTATCCCATTTCCCCCACAAGGGTGGCACATTACCAAGCAACATAATTATTCCTTCATAGCCACACATCCCGAATAAGTACAAGGATGATCTAGGAAGGGGTGTGAATGGACTTGTAGAAGGCGCTAACAACCCACCTATAATTTGGCATCCATTATGTAAAAAAATGAATTAATCATCGGTGAACATATTGAATTCCAATCCTATAGATGAAACTGAATATGATGCAATTTTAAAGGATAAAGGGGAGGATGGTTCCATTTGGAATATGATTCCCAAATTGAATGAAGGTTTTCATGTTTAGAACCTAATAATTATCCTAAATTTTGGATATTCCTTGATCAATACATAACTTCCTACCTAGTGAATAAATACATGAGTGAAGAATAAAGGATAAGTTACACTCAACCCACCTCATACCCTCTTGGAGGATAAGATTCCTATGTTCGAAGATATATTCTCTCACCCGGATAATGATATAAAAGGGTTGAGGTGACTAAACACCAAGATTTATTAAAGTTAAAATCACTTCAAATATTATCATTAGGAAGATCCTAAATGTACACATATAATAGGTGTACATTAATAAAAATGTTTTATCATAATGATTGATGTAGTTTTAAGATATCCACTGAACTCGACACATGGATGATCAGTTTACCTGAACCCTATTTTTGGATGGGTATGAGGATTTATCTCCATTTACAAGACAACCATATTGGGTTTAGGAAAATCCAAAAAATGTGACTCTGAATATATATACATTTTAAATAATAGAAGAACTAATATTCCAAATCATACCCATTACAACACTTGTCTTATCTCACATTAAACAAAACAGTAATCAATGGATTATAAACACCATCGATGTATTGAAATCTATGTTTTATTCCCTAAACAAGTGGAATGCACAATTGATTCCTTAATAGAATTTTTACCCCAACTGGGTTAGTGACACCCAACCACCACACAAATTCAGAAGTCATATGTTTCCAATATTCAATGGCTCAGGATACCTTGAGAAATATTTGACACTATATAAGTTCAATTGTGATCCTATAATAGGAATGCCTATGAAATAAGGAGATGTGGAACTCTGATTCTTTGTTTGATCTTGAATGGGACAGACTTCATATGGTACACTGGTTTTTATCTTAGTCAATCACATGACTGGAGGTCATCCATCAAAAATTACATTTACATTTCATTTAAGTGCTATAAAATTCAAAAATAAATGACCTCTATAACTAAATATAATGGGAATATGAGATAGTATCAACCTTAATTAGTATATAAAAGTGGATGAGAAAATATTAGAACCAAACTAAACCCAATAAGGATGTGATGATTTTATCGATTGATAACCTTAATTACATGCTTCAAATGCTTATCATCCCTGTGAGTTATATATGTGGTTTTTAATATTTCTCCACCATTTACCATATAAAAGAAGACCACCTGAAATAATATAAGATCATGTCCTAGGTAAATCGAACAATCCTCAAGAAAATAGTAAGAAAGATAGAGGTGGAATCTATCACAAAAAAGACAACCCTCATGCATAATCTAACTCCAAAACCCACTTTGTATCATGCAGTGGCCAAAATACATCAACCACCCATACCTTGATAGGATGAGTGGAGGGGAACCATGAGAAATTAATTCGAGATTTTAAGGAATAACATTTAATTTTTATAAGATGGTCATGTTTGTGGTGACCTTATAGAGACTATGGACAATTATCAACTCCATATCCTACATACAAAGGGGATCGAAAAATAATTTCAAGATGAATTTCTAGATTATTTCCCCTTTCAATGGATACATAGAAACTCTATATATTATCTCTTCTTATTCAATGACATCCGACACAAAATCATAGACCCCAATAAGGTAATGTTTTGAAAACCTCTACAACAATTAGCATATGGGTCCACTACTACCCCTGGGGAAGGAAGTGACTAGGAAAATGTTTTTTTACTTAAGATCAATTTTTATGTTGATATATTGATGAAAATAATGATGATCAAAAAAAATATTTGGATATTCTGAGAATAGTTAAAACAAACAATTGTACCCCAACATCTCTTTCTAGAACTCAGTTGATGTCATCAACCACACAATACTCCAATAAAAAGTTTATCATAATGGGATTGAGATTAAAAAAGAGGTTTTGTAGAAGGATGAACATTAATCATGGATGATGGTATATTTAACACTCACATAATTTTTTCCCTACGATCTCAAACAGCAGGATATTCCCTACCAATCGGAACCACTAGAAACGATCATCAAAAAAATTTCACCATGAAACATAAGAGTAAATTATTTGTTTCGTTAATATATTCCAAATAATTGATACCATATATGATGATGTGTATGAATTGAACCCAAGACCCACAATCCCAATTTCGGAACCATCGAATGATGTAGTAGGGGGAAAGGATATAATGGATGATGAATCCTTTGTAGAAACCAAACATCTAGATGAACCACAACTCAAACTGCAATGTTTTACTCACTTGTGGAAGTCCCCATTAGAGTGTTCACTAAGAATATTAAAATCATCATACATTAGAAAAACTCTACCCTAATCTGATCAATATATAATATCAATAAAAATAGGAACAAATGTCATATCATCCATAGCGGGTAGGCAGACCTTCCATACCCAAGCCACCAAGGATAGGAGTACCTCCAACATTGTCTTGATGGCTGATCCATCTATATCAAATATTGAAGTCAATAATGAACCTGTGAATTTGATTCCAAACCCAAGAAATATCAAACATCTATAATAGATTTTTTACATCCTAATTTTTTTCCGTAGTACAAGACAAATTATCGATCCCGGATTCCATATTATTGTTGAAATACCTCAAGAATGAACTCATTGTTGGTTTTCTTAGCCCTTGGGATTTTGAGGTAAATATTGTTTTCTTTAAGGTATATCATCCATTGACTGATCCCACAATATTTAATGTAGTTATCTCCTTAATAGATTAAGATAAAAATGTTGTTATAATATGACACATTAGACCCTTGTATGTGTCCAGTATGATAAATTGTATTGATATCTGTAATGTTTTCATTCCCAATGGATCTAGTCATAAGTTCATTCTTCTACCTACACATAGTTGGTTGTTCTAAAATTAGTATAACCTAAGGATTTCTACCATATCAATATATGGAAATTATAAATGTTTGATGAATCCATTTGGGTATGTGAAATTAATTTAAAGATTTTGATACTCATATCCCACTAATAATTTGTGGCGGTTCAACCGAAAATGAACATCAATGTTTTGTTAAGGAGGACCTGGTTGCCTCATCATGGATAAATCCCCTCATCACACCATTATTGCACCAGATAATACATTAGTTTAAAAATTGGGATATTTCATATCGATAATGTCCTGTTTGAATCCTATGAGTCGCATTACATCAGCATTGGATTCTATCACAATAAATGGAAACACCCATTAGTGATGGTGTTTCCAAGGTCATTTCCCAGAACTGTCAGGAAAAATCTTGAAAAATCCTTTAAAAATAGATTGGTTAAGAATAGATCATTAAAATCAATAATGTTTGGTAAATGAGTCAAAATTCATATGTGTATTTAGTGGTATGAATTTTTAATGAAATGAACACACTGTTTAGCAGCGTTGGAATGTTTATTTTCTCCCTGGATAATGGTGAATTTTAATGTCAAAATTCCTTTCTCCCTCCCTACTTCCCTATGAAATCCCTTCCTCCCATCTCCAATTGATGTGCTTTTCTCATCACTCATAAAGGATAGAGACACTCATTCCCAATCCCTCAGTCCATTCTCTTCATAGATTCATGGAATTACCCAGATAACAATTGGGTAAGAGTAATTACCTTTATCTTTTCAATATCGAGATTTTGACTCATTTCGAACCTATGGAGAACCTTCCTCTTGAATGTTTCCCCCAATAGAACAAAATGGATAATATAAATAGGAGGAAGAAGAAGATATTTATGGCCTTAGGGATTATCCTCTACCATTTTAAGAGTTTATATCTACAACTATCAATCAATAAAAAGAATAAATATTCATATATAAGAAGATCTAAAACCTAGCAGAATCAGTGAGGAAAATTATTTGGATGATAAATATCTATAGACCCCCTTCATGATGAAATATCATGACATGTTATTCTTGAACTAAATAGAAATTCAAGGCCATAATCCCATGGTTTCCACTCACAACCTCTGTCCACCATAAGGCCGCTAGGAAATTACACAAGCATCCACAAGGACAAACCCAAAACATACTCCCACAATTCATGGTGAAGTTAAAAATATCATCAGATACATATTAATTCCAGATATCCAATAACCAAAATGTATCACCAATATTATTCCCATCTTGTAAAATAATATGAAAATCTGCATTTTCATCCACATCTGTTATCTAAATTGGAACTGCCCAATGGATGAATTAATAGTCCCAATCACATAACAACTGATCAATGGAACAAAAATGTATCATTATTTGTCTTCCATTAATTTCTATTTGTATTACATTAAAATATGAATGGATGAAGAAGGTGAACAATCCAATTCCATCATGATCCCTATGATGTTTTTTATATTCAGTAATTCCCTTTGGGATTGAACTGTGATACATAAAAACGTGTCATTTTTCATATGTTGAAACCCATCATGGGGATGTTCACCAAGTGTTATATTGGTGATCTTGTGATTAAATATAGACAATTGTATGACCACCTAGATGAACTTGAGTCCGACTTCAATAAATTACAGCAGCACATCCTAAAAATGAACCCTCTGAAATGTTCTTCTAGCATGATATTAGGGTCATTCCTCGGCTTCACTATATTCCACCATGGTATTGATGTAATCCTAGATTAGAAAAAGTATATCATTCTAATTTCATATCCTCAGAATCCAATAATGTTGAAATAAATTCATGGAGGAATTTCATACGTCAGGCTCATTATATCCAAATTTTATGGAAATGGATTTAACTTCACTAGGTTGATGGAAAAATGGGTTACATATTAGAGGAAAGACTATAGATTGGTTTTATTCTGTAGTATCATTAAATAACTATGGAACTTATTATTTTTTATGTCTTCTTTTTAAGGAAGGCACTCATTTTTTATGTGACAACCATAGTGTGAACAATGGGTGAATTATCTTCTCAAAAGAATGATGATAATACCTCGAGTTTGCTCTATTATATCATTTGAACCATGATTGATGCTAAGAATCATTATTATAATATGAAGAATAGTTGTTTTTTTATAAAATATGCTACACAAAAAATAAGGAACAACTTGTAGCGTCACATGTCCTATTTGGTCTCTCGTAGTAAGCTAGTAAAATTCATTCTCATTAATATGATGTTGAGCAGTCATCTATCATGGTGGACTATCATCCTAATCCAGTTCAACATTTAGTTTGTCGCTCATAAAGTGTTCAAACGATATGAATTTTCATATTTCCTCAACAAGAACCCCTTCAATAAATGACTTCATTATATTCCAAATAAACCGATGAATAGGTATTATCTATTAATGAAGCCCCCCCTGACATGGTATATTTTTTATGACGGTGCATATAGAAGTCCAATAGGAAAGAGAATGGAAGTCCTCAGGCTCAACAATGTTTATCAGGGAGTTATACACATATCCTTAGTAATGGATGTGCATCCCTTATCCTTCTGTATATCATAAGGGTTCACGAACAATGAATAATAACACGAGGCTCTAATAATGTGGATAATGTTGGAACATCGGTACATGTAAATCAATTGATGATAAAATGTGATTCCTAAAGTTCCATCATGAAAGAAATTGGTGAGTATGCTAGAAAAACAGAAGACCAAATTCACATGTTAAAATGAATATGATGACTAATAGTGGAATTAAACAAGGATCTTACATTGAATCACATCTTATGATCACAAAATGGATAAGATGACACACTAGAAAATACAAACACAAAATTAGCTGATTCTTATCAAGATGAAATGGCCATTAGTATTGAGAACCACTAGATGGTCTCACCATTCATTCAAGCCTACATCGAGGAGATCAATAATGTTAGGCCTTTCCTGGAAGAGTATAGTCCTATAACTAGATAAATGAAATCCATTTTTTCCTACCTTTGAAATAGATAAGTCCAATAAAGAAGAGATGATATCGGGAAAAAAAGAATATGGGATATTAAATTTGATCCCAATTAAAGAAATTATCATAAAATTTTTTATGATAATAGAGGCTTAACAGGGTCCATATTATGAGCATTGTAAGAGAAGATGAAACTAATCTCATGAACATTTTTCACACCAAAACCCAAGGAACCCCCAAGTCAAGAATCATGATTTCCAATAAAATACAGAGACATGGATACTACTTGCCTGTTTAATGGAGGACCGCACTAAATGAACCATAAATTACAATTACATTTAGGTTCATGCCAACTTCATTAACTAACCTCTAATTTTTATTCCAAAACATAAATACTTATGAAAAAATTATATATTGGTAACTCGTGTTTTTGTAAAATATCCTTCCACTACAACCATGTAGTTTAAGTATATTCTCACTTTAACCAACTTCTGTTCTATGTTGGCCGAACCCATACTACTTAAACAGTTTGTGTTAAGGAGAATTATCAACATGGTGAATGCAAAAATTGTTTTATGATTTCGTGTCCTTTATAAAATATTGACAGAAAATGACACCAATATATGTTCTACTAAATTGGAGAATTTGTATCAGGATTATGACTTATAGTTCAACCTTTCTTCTAGATACCATGTCATGGCTAGTGGGAAGATAGACACTTTCCACAAGACCCTATAAAAAAACTCTTGAAGGTGGTATATAATGTTCAAAAACCTAGTTGAAAAATACCCAACATTCTTTGTAGTTGTACTAGAACATGATCAGAACATTCATATTGACAAACTCATCATCATTTGTATATTATACAAGAGAATTCCTTCCCACTGATGTTTAATTTCCCTAAAAAAGAATTACCATCTGTGATTAATTATCCAAGGATGAAAAATCTATGAATTGGATGGATGAAATAAAGTGATAGGATGAGTAAATATTTCATACCATGCATCATTTAGAAGTCGACCAAATCGGATTGAAAAAGCAATTAAAAATACAGATCACCAATGATATTTCCCCGATGGCGTTATGGTGTTAGACAAAAAAAAACTGATAATATTATGAGAGAATCTTTTTAGGTCCAAAAGTGTTTTAGATACAGTGATAATGGGGGAAAATAAGGGTACATATATTCTTTTTAAACAGCTTCCTAATCCACTGGATCATGACATCTTTATTGCAAGGGTCAATTATTATACACATTAATGTCAATTTTGATTGTGTCCTTTGAAATATAATGTAATTATAATTCCATAAAAGTAAATAAATAAATCAAACACAAGGACACATAGGTTTTTACTTGGTTAACCCTCACTAGGCTTCATCTAAGGAGAATACAATGGAGATATTCTGATTGTACCAAATGTACTAAGGCTCACTGACAAATTACAGTGTTTGGGATAAATCATATGTGCCTAAGCTCACTGACTATACAAGTTTTAGGGTCATGTCACAGAATACCCATGGGTTACTCCCTATGTCTATTTCTTTAGCTCACATCCGGTGGGAAGGATAAATATCATCCACTTCTTTCACTCCCTACTCTTGGAATATTTCCACCAATAATATATTGAATTTTAGGTACCATAATTTTTATAGATGATGCATTATCAATAGTAGATAGATTCCATATTTATGTTTTCCATTCATCCACTGATGAATATGGATTTACCATACATATATTGGGAAACATCCAAATTTATCACAACCTAATGGTTACTTGAATGTTATATTAAGCAGGGAATAAAAGTGTTACCTTAGTCATGGAAAAATAATCCTGCACAATATTCCAAATATGCCTTAAAACCATATTATATACAAAATATTAGTGAAACACACAATTTTATTCCTAAATCACTGTAAAACCCCAGTATTCCATAGTATGTTATTTCTTCAAAGTAATTCCATAACTTGCACTACACGCAACACTGAGTCCAAGCACACCACGACTTACCAAAAGAGCTGTTCAAAAGAGGATATGAATAGTATTAATTAAATTTTGAACTTTATATAATCCTTATAATTTTAGAATCCATATTACAAGTTTCTTAGACCTAATGAAAAACCAAATTCATTTTTTAGATAAAAGAAGTAATTTTTTTGAAATGAAATTTTGTCGCCTTTTAATGGTGAACCCTTTTAAATCCAATATTTGAAACTTTTATATATTCAATTAGAAAAAATAAACTTCTTCTTCAGAATTAGGACTTAATAATTTAGTTTCAATAAAATGTGGGTGTTTTTTTGATAACTTTCATATTTGGTTGAATAGGGAATATACTATATTTTAACTGAAAAAAAACATTTTTAATCAAAATAATTTGTATTGTTGAGTTATACATTTTAATGGTTTGGAAGTATAAATAGATTATATTTTTAATATTTAATCCAAGTTTATTCATTGGAAATAATTTCACTTTCAAATTGAACATAAACAAGTATCAATCTTTTATTAGTTTTTATTTCTTAAAAACATGACTTTGGTTTTGACAACGGGAATTAATTCTCAATTGCTAAATGAAACTTATATTTTTTGAATTTGTTAAAATAGACATAATTTTTGAATTCAGAATATCAGAATTAGCTTAGGGTGAAATTTTGGTATTTTTCTGAAAACTTTTAATTTTTGATAAATAGTGGAAAACACTGGGTTATTGTTTAAATACAACTTTTTATTTAAATAATTATTTATTTAAATTTATTTTATGTCAAAATAGATACATAATACCTATATAAGTTCAATGTAATTCATTGGGGTCAGTTTATTATAATTTTAGATATATAAAAATTTTATTAAACTTTTTACCGTCTTTTACCCACCTCCTAGGAGCATTTGCCAATTTACATAAAACTTAATCTTACCACTTCTGTGAGTTGAATTTCAAAAATCTGAGAGTCACAGTTGATATCAGTAATTAATGTTTGGTTCAATGAGATTAAAATAATTTTCGGTGAATAGTAACTTTTGACTTTTATTTACCACGGTTAAAATTAAATCGGGTAATTAAAGGTAAAATTGATATTATTATTACCATAACACATTTAATAATTCTATTGGATAAGTTTAATTAGACACAAAAAAACCATAGGAATAAAATATGATCCTTTAGGTCCACTTGGATTAGATTAGGTCATTTATTATTATTTAATTCAAAGAAGATTTAAAAGAGTTAAATTCAAAGTATAATAACTAAACCAATTTTAATATTGGGTTATACATAAGATAAATTCTACTATAAATATTCATTAGAAAGATAAAAAGTTTTCTCACATTATTTTATTTTATTTATATTTTTTAGAAATTAAATAATGTAATTTATTTATGACACAATGATGATGCCGTAATTACCTATTTAATGAAATTTTAAAATATTTGATATTTTAAATATCCAAATAAATGTAATTTGAGAATTTTTATGTATTCCACAAATTTTATAGGTTAATAAGACATGTTACGGTTGGTTATATGAATTTGTTTCGAAGTAATAATGTTGTTATGAATTTAGAAAATACAAAATACAAAATTGTGTCAAAATTGACATAAAAGAGTTTTTAAAACAAATATTATATAATTAATTGATATTCTACTCATAAAAATATAATTATTGGCCAAAAGAATTATATAAGGATATTTGTATCATTAATAAACCACTTGGGGTTTTCTTAGAAGTATATAGTATGTTTATTAACTATATAATATAAAAATAATAAGGGACATGGTAAATGTAAAACTATTTAACTAAGAGTTAAATCTAAAAGATATGGTTAATATAGTGACCCAAAACTATCTAAACCATATTTGTTGAGTGGTTTTAGAACCGTACCCACCTTATCCTTTAAATAATTCATTTTGGAGCCATTACAAACCGAAAATTATTTTATTATAAAATAATATTTCTAACATTTCTTAAGGTGGCCCTCACCCCTCTTATAAAAGGGCACTCCCCCTTTCCTAAAATTCACAGCTTCAAAGCCGTTTGGCCCAGCCAACCCCTGACCAAATACCATATCAATTGTGCTCCCTTAATCCTAGAGTTATTCCTTTAATTATAAAGACAACCTAAGGAGCCCTTTTGAGCAAATCAAAAGGTATAACCCGAAGAAGAGGCAAATATTTCATCACCTATTTCAAGTTCCTTTCTTCTTCCACTTCCTATTTCTTTGTTGTTTCCATTAAAAAATAATAACTCTAGTATATTATATATACTGAGATTTTATTATAAATATCCTACTTCCATATTCATTATTCTATGCATCCATTGAATGACATGTCACCATACGTGCGTACGAACGGCTTACCGTTTCCACGTCGTGGTGTTGTTTGTTATTCAAACACTTCATCATTTGGATGGGTATAATAATGAGTAAAAATGATGAAAATAATAAATATAACATGATAATTATTATTTATATATAATATGAAATCCAATTATATAAAATTTGAATATCAGAAGAATGATATTGTCGCTCGTACGTACATACAGATTACCGTCTCCACGAACGCGATGAGATTCATTTCCATTCGTAATCCATTCAAGACTAATTTTCATTAGATGACTAAAAATAATGTTTGAAAACTTAATATCATTCTGAATATGAATAAGATACATCATATACTTAACAAACTTTACTTACATAACAAATCATATAATGGAAGACAAATTAGTTAACATCTGAAACGATGATAATTCAAAGATATTATTAACAAGGAAATGTTAAAAGATCATATATGATATCATATTAATGTATATGATTCTAGTATAATTTAATAACAATTATTTCACAATTATATAGGATGTTAACATACCCTGGACCAAGGAAAAGTATAAGGTAAGGGTTAATTTCACAATCTCTTTATTATCAGAGGTTATTTTTACGTAAGTATCTACTTGTCCCTCTTTATCATCCACATCCATGTTTCTTAAAAATGTATTTCAAAACATTTTTACTATTTACTAGACAATGGTTTAATGTAATTTATACCCTTATTTGACCTTGTATGTTTTGAAGGAATATTTTTGACTTTTTCCAAACTAGGTACATTATGTCCCTTTCAAAAAAATTAAGGTAAGAATGTTTTCTTTAACTTATAAGGCGGGTGCGGCTATTTTCAGTCATTATAACATCGTCAAAACTTCCCCTACAAGCTCATAATAATACTTTCAAAAAAAAATTCTTTATAATTATGTGACTCTTAAATGATTTTAAAATAGAAAGATATATTTCTCTAAAAAAGGGTTTGATTTAATCTATGTCAACATCCTTTGATGGTTTTTAAGCTTATTTGAAGTTGATTTATTATGATACAAAACAACCATATTGTATTGAAGGTTTAGTGATTTGTTTGATTGTGGATGTTTTATTTTCATAACATTCATGGTTTATAGATGAAGTATTGACATTTTTATGTGAGTTTTAATACGAATGTTTATGTTATGTTTAAAACTTATCATAAGAGGAATGCATTGGACTTTGTAAGTGACAGGTGGAGCCCGCTATACCTCCTTGAGGCATTGGTAGGTCTCATGAAATAAACTAGTGTCTTGGCACATGGCCTTGAGAAAATATTATTTGTAGTCTTGGCAAAGGCCTTGACTACGTGGTTATGAAAGTCTGGCATTATGCATTCCATCATTATGAAATTGGTTATTGATATTGCATGTGATTATTTGACTTGTAGAATATCAATGTGATTATGTAAATAGAATTATTTGATTTTATCTTTTCCATATTATGCTTCAGTTCAAGTTTTAATTGCTCTTTTTAGTCTTATACATTACCTTAAATTATTATTCTTATTTATTAAAGTTTCCGCTATATTGTTATTTTTACTGATCATATGAGATCACCCCTTTTTATGTTTTAATTTTCCCAGGATGCTAAGAAGTATATTATGACTAACCAGTAGTGATACTCTATGGGATCTCAGTTTTGTCTATGTAAACAATGTTTTTGTATTTTTCCATTTTACGATGTAATGTAAACCATATGAATGTATCTAGTACATCTAAGGCTACTAAAAAAATCGGTCTTTCGAGACTTGATCTTTTTTTATCATGGAAATAATATGTAATAATGCGCCGACTCTGGGCTTCTGGGGTCGGGTCTATACAGTTGGTATCAGAGGAAGTTTAGTTCAAACCTTGGACACTAGATTTAGGTAAACTCAGATTACAGCACAAAGCACTAAGATAGACTTTGAGGATTAGTGTAGAAGAAAATTCTAAAATTTTGGTATTGTAGAGATTTTTTTAGTTTTCCAAGAAATACATCTCTTTCTGGATACAAGCAGGTAGAGGCGGATCTAGCATAGATGTACCTAGGGGTAAAACCTGAAAACACCGATTTGAGCTAGACTCGAACAGGAACTGGTGTATGCCAATGGGCCTTACTACACTCTTGGTTATGACACTCCTGGGGGTTATGCTTAGAATAATTCTCATTTTCTTTACAAACCATTATGAAGGGTTTATGAGTGTATACTTCCTCAAGGAAAACATTTTTTATGACTATGGATGATATCTATAAACTGTTAAATTTATGTTAGGTATTTTACAAGTTTGGAATTATTCATTGCAATTTATAATCTGACCTAGTGTATGCCAATGTGTAGAAATGGTGCCCAGTATAAGGAATGTGAAATCCAACAATACGTATGATCCAAAGAGTAATAAGGATCATATCTTTCACAAAATTAAGCCAACATTTAGAAGGTAAATAGTATCCCACGTATTCTCAACATATGAAGAAATAGTATCATGTGTTAATAAGATAAGTAAATAATTCTATGAGTCCTATGGATTTGAAGGGAATCCAGGGAAGAAAATGATGGTAGAGAGAAAGATGGAAAAATGGAAGAAGGGAAAGAAGGATTTTCCCATATGTGATAATTGTGTAAAGAATCACCTTAGTAAATTCTTGAAGGGAATGAGAGTTTGTTATAAGTGAGGAGAAAAAGGACACCAAGTATGTGATTACAAGGATGAGAAAAAGGTTTCATGTATACAATGCTTCATCTGCAAGGAGTTGGGTCACTACGCGAATCAATGCCCAAATCATCTGAGTATACCCTAAATGATGCCATTGGATAATAATCAAGTTATGATACTACCACCGATGAAGAGGAATGACTAGTTCTATTATGTTTTTGTTAAAATATTATGTAATTTCAGTGTTGTATCAATGATATACCAGTTATATGAATTATGGAAATAAATAAGGATTGTACTACAGTACTCTTTCATTGAGGATTTGAGATTATATGGTTTTATGAAGAGTGACTCATCAAAAAGTTTAACTTTTGGGAAAATACATGGTTGGAAGAAAGATAAATCTTAATATGGTCCTGATAATGATGTAGTAATTTTGGAATAAGATATGGTTGATTTAGATAAAATTTATTAGATATCCTTGAATATCTTGGAATGGATTAATGGTTTGTTTATTTCATCATTATTGTAATATTCAAAATTTTTGTATATAAGGAATATATCCAGTATTATATAAAGAATAAGGGAGCATGAATGTAATCAATAAGGTTTTATGGTAATTCCAGGTGTTACCATGTTTTAAAATAATACATGATGAAGGTGTTCACATGTTATTATGTGCAAAAAAGGATCTTCATTATGTTTAACTTCCTTATAAATTTTGGACTGTGAGTATGGACAGATGTATTTTGTATAATTCTAAAGGCTATAATGGATTATGTTTGAAATTGGATACTATTTTTCAGGTTATTTTTTGTATTTTTATAAAAAGGACAACACGTAGACCATTTGACAACCCATCGCGTCATACAAAGTTGTGGGAATCGAACCCACAACCATAGTGCGATTGGGAGTTATCGCCTACCACTATACTACATGAAGTCCCTGGATTGTATAATGTAGTTTCTTTTTTTGGAGGGTCTGATTGGTGAATTATAAATTCATTTTTTTGGAACCCTATAAAAACAAGATAAATAGAATATTTTTTATGTTCTGTTATCTTTTGGAGAGAAAGATGAGTTTGTGGTAGAAATTAATTAAAGGGTGGAACTCTACTTGTCAAGTATATATTTTTTTATTCTTCTATTATTCTATGAAGATGTTTATTCATAAACTTTATGTAAGGGATCTTAAAACTAAAAATGTGTTATCCTAATAAATTATGTTTGGTTGAACCAAGGATATTTTAAAACATCATTGATTGATGGCTTTGAGGCCTTCAATTCGTCAATTGTATGTGACTAATAACCTCAATCAGTCCATATAAATATTTATGTTTTTTCTCCAATTATGTCACTCTAATTTCTACAAATGTTATTCTAATCGAGATCATAATTCGGTGGTTACTTTTTCATTCCCCTTTTCCTCTTATTAACACTAAATTTTATTAACCCAATTTCTGATGGGGGTTTTTCCACAAAGGTATTTTCTACTTTCAACCTTTTATTTTCAAAGAAAAATTTCAAATTACGAGGATGAAATTTATTGAAGGAGGGAACACCCCAAGATTTCATAGTACGATATTTCTTCAAAGTAATTCAATAACTTTCACTACACGCAACACTGAGTTCAAGCACACCACGACTTACCAAACTAGCCGTTCAAAAGAGGTTATGAATAGTACTGACTAAATTTTGAACTTTATATAATCCTTATAATTTTATAATCCAAATTATGAGTTTCTTAGACGTAATGAAAAAACAAATTCATTTATTTCAAATAAAAGAATAGTTTTTTAAAAAAAATGCAATTTTACCACCTTTTATTGGTGAACCCTTTTTAAATCCAATATTTGAAACTTCTATATTTTCAATTTGAAAAAATAAACTTCTTCCTTAGAATCGGGACATAAGAAATTAGTTTTAATAAATTTTTGGGTTTTTTTCTGATAACTTTCATATTTAGGTAAATAGGGAAAAATACTATATTCTAACTGAAAACAACTTTTTAGTCAAAATAATTTGTACTGTTAAATTATAAATTTTAATGGTTTGGAGGTATAAATAGATTATATTTTTACCATTTAATACAATTATATTCATTGGAAAAAATTTCACTTTGAAATTGAAAATAAAAAGAATCAATCTTTTATTAGTTATTATTTCTTAACAACGCTTTTTTTGGTTTTGACAATAGGAATTAATTTTAAATTAATAAATGAAACTTCTATGTTTTTAATTTGGTAAAAAAGCTTAATTTTTGAATTCAGATTATCAAAATTTTCTTAGGGTGAAATTTTGGTATTTTTCTGAAAACATTCAATTTTTGATGAATAGTGAAAAACACTGAGTTATTGTTTAAAACTAAAATTTTATTTAATTAATTATTTATTTAAATTTATTTTATGTCAAAATAGATACGTAATACTTATATAAGTTCAATGTAAATCGTTGGTGTTAGTTTATAATAATTTTAGATATATAACAAGTTTATTGATCTTTTTACCATCCTTTACCCACCTCCTAGGAGCTTTTAAAAATTTACATAAAACATAACTTTACCACTTATGTCAGTTTAATTTAAAAAATCCAAGAGACATAGTTGATATCCGTAAATAAAATGTGGTTCAATGAGATGAAAATAATTTTTTTTAAATAGTAACTTTTCACTTTTATTTACAACAGTTAAAAGTAAATAGGGTAATTAAAGGTTAAAATGATATTATTATTACCCTAACACATGTACTAATTTTTTTGGATATGTGATATTCGACCAAAAACAACCTTAGGAATAAAATATGATCCTTTAGGTCCACATGGATTATATTAGGGCATTTATTATTATATAATTCAAAGAAGAGTTAAAAGTGTTAAATTCAAAGTTTAATAATGAAACAATTTTTAATATAGAATTACACATAAGATAAATTAGACTAAAAATATAAATTAGAAAGATAAAAATATTTCCTATATAATGGTATTTTATTTATATTTTTTAAACATTAAATAATTTAATTTATTTATGACACAATGATGATGCAGTAATTAACTAATTAATGTAATATTAAAATATTTGATATTATAAATATTCAAATAAATGTAATTTGAGCCTTTTTATGAATTCCACTAATTTTATAGGTTAATATGACATGTTTGGGATGGTTATATGAATTTATTTATCAGTAATAATGCTGTTATGAATTTAGCAAAAACAAAATACCAAATAGTGTCAAAATTGACATAAAAGAGTTTTCAAAACAAATATTATATTATTAATTGAAATGCAATTTCTAAAAATATAAGGATTTTCCCAAAGTCTTATATAATGATAGGTGTATCATTAATTAACCACTTGGGGTTCACATGGAAGTATATAGAATGTTTATTAACCATATAATATTAAAATACAAAGAGAAATGGAAAATGTCTAACTATTTAACTAAGAGATAAATCTATAAGATAACGTTAATATAGTGACCTAAACCTATCCAAAACGTATTGGTTGACTGGTTTTAGACCCACCCCCACCTTATCCTTTAAATAAATCATTTTGGATCCATTATAAACCCAAAATTATATATTATAAAATAATATTTCTACCTTTTCATAAGGTGCCCCTCACCCCACTTATAAAAGGGTCCTCCCCCTTCCCAAAAATTCACACCTTCAAAGCCATTTGGCTCGGCCAAACCTTTCCCAAATAACCTATCAACTATCCTACCTTCATCCTAGAGGCCTTACTTTAGTTAGAAAGAAAACCTAATGAGCCCTTTTGATCAAATCAAAAGGAAGTACCCGAAGAAGAGGTAAATATTTCATCCCCTCATTCAAGTTCCTTTCTTCTGCCACTTCCTCTTTCTTAGTTGTTTCCATTAAAGAATAATAACTCAATTATCTTATATATAATGAGATGTTATTATAAATATGGTACAACCATATTCATTATTCTATCCATCCTTTTAATGACATGTCACCATACGTGAGTACGTATGGCTTACCGTCTCCATGTCGTGTTGTAATTGTTAGTCAATACATTATTATTTGGATGGGTATAATAATGATGTGTAATTGATGTAAAAAAATATAACATGATAATTATTCTTTATATATGATATAACATCCAATTATATATCATTTTTATATCAAAAGAATCATATTTTCACTCATGTGTACGTACGGATTACCGTCTCCACGAACGCGATGAGATTCATTCCCCATCATAATCCATTCAAGACTAATTTCCATTAGATGATTAAAAATAGTGTTTAAAGAATTAATATAATTCTCAATATTAATAATATACATCCTATCCATAACAAAATTTACTTATGTAACAAAGCATATAAAGGAAAATGAATCAGTTAACATCCAAAACGACGATAATACTAAGATATTATTAACAAAAGCAATGATAAAAGATCATATAAGATAACTTATTAATGTATA
Source organism: Viscum album (assembly GCA_963277665.1). NCBI lineage: Eukaryota > Viridiplantae > Streptophyta > Magnoliopsida > Santalales > Viscaceae > Viscum > Viscum album. Next base: position 806,746,906 of record OY728127.1, read on the forward strand.
TGATTATAGTATAATTTAATAAAAATTATTTCACCATTATAAAAGAGGTTAACCGACCCTCGATCAAAGAAATGTACAAGTTATGGGTTAATTTTACAATCTCTTTATTATCCGAGTTTGTTTTTACGTAAGTATCTACTAGGTCCTCTTTATCATCACATCCATGTCTCTTAAAAATGTATTTAAAAACATTTTTACTATTTACTAGACAATGGGGTAAAGTCAATTATACCCTTATTTGACCTTATATGTTTTGAAATGAATCTTTTTATCGTTTTCCAAACAAGGTACATTATGTCCCTTTTGACAAAATTAAGGTAAGAATGTTTTCTTTAACTTATACAGCGGGTGCGGCTATTTTCCGCCGATATAACATCATCAAATATTACCTTAAAATATTATAAGAATATTTTTAAAATAAATGTTTACTTTATAATTATGTGACTCTTAAATGATTTCAAAATAGATAGAGATATTTATCTAAAAATGATTTGATTTCATCTATGTCAACATCTTTTTATGGGTTTTAAGCTTATTCGAAGTTTATTTATTATGATACAAAATATCCATATTGTATTGAATGTTTTGTGATATGTTTGACTATGGATGTGATATTTTCATACCATTCATGGTTTATGGATAAAGTATTGAAATTTAGTATGCTAGTTTTAATACGAATGTTTATGTTATGTTTCAAACTTTTCATATGAGTAATGCATTGGACTTAGTAATTGACGGTTAGATCCCACTATAGATCCTTGATGCATATGTAGGTCTCATGAGACAAACTAGTGTCTTGGCACAAGTCCTTGAAAAAATATTATTTGTATTCTTGGCACAAGGCCTTGACTATGTGGTTATGAAAGTCTGGAATTATGCATTCCATCATTATGAAAGTGGAAATTGATATTGCATGTGATTATTCGACTAGTAGAATATCCATGTAATTATGTAAATGGCATTATTTGATTTTATCTTTTCAATATTATGCTGAAGTTCATGTTTTAAAGGATTTTGTTTTAGTCTTATACATTTCCTTAAATGTTTATGCTTATTTATTAATGATTCCACTATATAGTTGTCATTACTGAGCATCTATGCTCACCCCTTTCTATGTTTTATTTTTCCTAGGATGCTAAGAAAGTATATTATGAATAACCTATAGGGATAGCCTATGGGATCTCAGTGTTATCTATGTAAACAATGTTGTTGTTGTTTTCCATTTTACGATGTAATGTAAACCTTATGAATGTATCCAGTACTTCCATGGATACTAAACTAATTAGTATTTCGAGACTTGATCTTTTGTGATAATGCCAATGATACCTAATAATGCACTGACTATGTGCTTCTAGGGTCGGGGTGTTACACTCACTATTCATGTGCAACTACCATCTAGCACACATCTTGTGAATAAATCACTACTTGCTCGTCCCCACCACCTACACAACCAGAGTTTTATTTTTTTTATACATGTTTTACTATTAATAAATTATGGGGTTAGCCATATATTTATAGGAATTTTGGTGAACCAAAGCATGAGGCAGAAAACTTTCCCCTGATTGTGAATCTCCATTTTCTCTAGCCCCTATCACACTTGTCCCCTTGTGTGACGCTCCATAACTTGCATGACATTTATTAAATTTCCATATTTTTTTGTTTTGATATTTAAAAACTCATGGTTCACAATATTCTAATACATTTATTACTGTTCTTTAACTCTCTTTTTTAAAAAATCTTTTTGCCAATCTCCAAATTTTGGACCCAAAAATCTGGACAACACTAGAAAAAGATGTTACCTAGTATACTATCTTTTTTTACACTTCCGATAAACCATCAATTTATTTTCCATGTGACTTTTTCAAAATAAATTGAAAAAAATATATCTAGAACCAGAAAAATGACCATGGTAACCCACATGGTCAACAAAAACAATCAACCCATAAATTCTTTTCTGAAACCTTGATATATGTTTTGATAAAATTCTTCCACATTGGGTTTGTTGACCATTGTCAAAAAAAAACTATTAAAATTTTGATACATCATTAAATATTATTCAATTTTTTACCCCCATTCACATCATGTTATTCAGTTAGAGATAAAAGCCTCATTCAACATATACTCTACGCCCACATAAAAAAATTTTGGCATGAAAAGAAAGAGTAATGTGGAATGTTCGTTAATGAAACACATCATTCCATTTAAAAAAATCTTCAGATTTACTCATAAACCTAAGATATCATGATATATATCCTATGATTGACCAGTTCTATAATTTTTATATTTTAAACTCCCCCTATCGTGTTTCTCCACCCAGAATCTTCTTACCATATATTGACAAAGTCATTTTCTCCCTTCAATACCCACAGTTTCTCCCCTTTGTCAATGAAACCAATTTTCACTGAATTATGGTCTAAAATAGTAACACACCTAATTACATAAGGTAAAAACTAACCATACCTCATGGAGTGTGGGGGTCTGATATTGACACATTTTGAGGTGTTGGGAGTTGATGAAACTCATAGAGCTATTCAGTTCCTCTCAAACACTTCTTTGGGTAAGATCTTCATCAAAATTTCCAAAAAAAAATTACGGACATAATTCATATGCACAAGCCCTTGCTCCACCATCTCCTTGATAAAATGGTATTTTATTTCTGTGTTCTTTATCCATGAGTGGTGGAGTGGAATTTTTTTTATGATTTTTAGAACAGGGATTAGAAAAATGGATTCCAATTGGTGGCATTACATCACTCTCATATCTTCATCCTACTACTTTATCCATAATAACAGCATGAGTTCTTGATTAGCAGTAATAAATTAAGCTTATGTGGTTCTCAATGAAATGAAATATTTTATATTTATTAACCATGAAATGAAAATTTCCCCAATATATAATTAACCACCTGATATTGGATTTCTATCATCTTATAATCGGGCCCAGTATTCATTTAAATATCCCAATAACTCTGTATAATATTTGAAAATATACATCAAGCAGAAATCCATAGATCCATTGATATAACGAAGTAATGTATTTACATCAATAGTGATGCTTTATTTAGGATTTCTTTGATACCATGATTCTTTTCATGTTTTAAAAACTATATCAGGTCTTTCCACTATTATTCACAACAAACATCAACTTATTTTCTAGTATTCCATGATTTAAACTACCTTTAATTCACAATCCCTTAACAGTTTCTTCTGGTTAGCCACATGAGTCTTCATTTATTTTGAATTTTCCATGCCAAATCTTCTCAAAACCACAATGGAAGTATTTATTAAGAAATAAATGTGACATTATTTCATTCAGTTAACTGTAAACCAAGGAACAATGTAATTTAACCAGTCTTTGACATTTCCAATTCACTTTTAATAAAATATATAAATTGTGTGAACTATGATTCATATGATCCACCAAATATGATTTGTATATAATTTTAAGATCAAATCTTATGTCTCTATACTGATAATAATGTATTCTCATCCTTTTAATTATCTAAATATTCATTAAAATCAGCATTTTCAATTCTACTACACTTGAGTTTCATACTACCTTGTCACTATGATCAAGAATATGTTCACTATGTTTTAGAAGATTAGGATCATTTTCTACTACACTGAAATACTTTCATTCAACTACCTACCAAGATTCTTGGTGAACCATATCATATATTTTATTGCATCTTCTTGGTATCCTAAAAAGAGTTAGTCGAAACCATATTGTTATAACAAGATAGATAATAATGAAATACATGAATTTTGATTCTTCTTCACCAATCTGTCTTCTTGATGTCAGAAAATATAAAATTTCATCTATTATATTCAATTGAGATATTCCATATTGTTTGGACATAGAATACTCCCCCTATTATTTATAACACATTATATATTTTGGAAAAATATTTAGACACAAAATAATTATTTTTCTCCTACATTATTTATTCACGTGTGGTACATCTCATTGAGCCATTAAAAAAACTCTAATCCTAATGAGGTAGAACTCGGTGATAGAATCCTCATATCTTGTTATTAAAACCATCACTATCCAATTCATTTAATTACATTCATTAATTTCATTAAGCCACAAACCATAAACTCCATTCAATTAATTCTTCTAAATTATTTATTCATCTCTTATGACTAATTTAAATTGGTTGAAATTATTGATCAAATCACATAACCATTGTAATGCCCCATCCCCAGTTACCCAGAGTCTTGGGAATATTATATAACATTGTCATGATCCCAAAAGATCAAGTCTAGGAAGACCGATTAGTTATATAGCCTTGTAAATACTAGATACATTCATCAGTTTTACATTACATCATGATAATATAATTCATATCCTACAAACTATCCCTATAGGTCAGTCATAATATAATTCTTCACATCCTGGTAAAAATAAAACCTAGAAATGGGTGAGCTCAGATGCTCAGTAAGGTTTACAATATAGCAGAAACTTTCATAGATAAACATAAATATTTTAGGAAATGTGTAAGAATAAAAAAAGACTTTTAAACATGAAAGTCAGCATTATATGGAAAAGTTAAAATAAAATAATGTCATTTACTTATTCACATGGATATTCTACTAGTCTAATAATCACATGCAATATAAATATCCACTTTCATAATGATGGAATGCATAATGCTAGAATTCATAACTACTTAGTCAAGGCCCTATGTCAAGACTAAAAATAAGATTTTTTCAAGGCATTGTTCCAAGACACTAGTTTGTCTTATAAGACCGACCGATGAAATGAGGAGCTATAGCGGGCTCCACCCATCACTTACTAAGTCCAATGCATTCCTCATATGAATAGGTTTAAACATAACATAAACATTCGTATTAAAACTAGCATACGAAATGTCAATACTATATCCATAAACCATGAATGGTGTAAAAATAACACATCCATAGTAAAATATATCAATAAAACCTTCAATATATTATGGAATCTTTGTATCATAATAAATCAACTTCAAATAAGCTTAAAATCGATCCAAGGATGTTGACATAGATGAAATCAAATTTTTTTTAGAGAAATATCTCTTTGTATTTTCAAATCATTTAAAATTTATATAATTATAAAAGAAAACATTTATTTTGGAAATATTTTTATAATATTTTAAGGGAAGCTTTGACAATGTTATAATGGCAGAAAATAGCCACACTCGCTGTGTAAGTTAAAAAACATTCTTACCTTAATTTTGTTGAAAAGGTCATAAAGTACCTTGTTTGGAAAATGACAGAAAGATTCCTTTCAAAACATATACGTTCCAATAAGGGTATAAATGACTTTAACCCATTTTCTATTAAATAGGAATTTTTTTTCAAATATATTTTTAAGAAACATGGATGTGGATGATAAAGAGGTCCTAGTAGATAATTACGTATAATCAACCTGGGATAATGAAGAGATTGTTAAATTAACCCTTACCTTGTACTTTTACTTGGTCGAGGGTATGATAACCTCCTATATAATATTTAAATAATTGTTTTTAAATTCTTCAAGAACCATATATATTAATATGATATCTTATATGATATTCTAAAATTTCTTTGTTAATAATATTTTAGTATTATCGTTGTTTCGAGTGTTAACAAATTTGTTTTACATTATATTATTTGTTATGTGAGTCATATTTGTTATGTATGGGATGTATCTTATTCATATCTAGAATCATATCTAGTCTTTAAACATTATATTTAATCCGCAAATGAAAATTAATCTTGAATGGGTACGATGGGGAATGAATCTCATCGCGTTTGTGGAGAAGGTAATCTGTACGTACGCACGAGCGACCGTAACATTCTTTTGATATTAAAATTATATATAATTTGATTTCATATCATATATAAAGAATAATTATAATGTTATATTTATTATTTTCATCATTTATACTCATTATTATACCCATCCAAATGATGAAGTGTTTGAATAACAAACTACACCACGACGTGGAGACGGTAAGTCGTACGTACGCAGGTATGGAGACATGTCATTTATAGGATGGATTAAATAATGAATATTGTTGTAACATATTTATAATAACATCACAGTATATATAATATACTAGAGTTATTATTTTAGAATAGAAATAACAAAGAAAGGGGAAGTGAAAGAAGAAAAGAACATGAAAGTGGTGATGAAATATTTACATCTTCTTCAGGTTCTTCCTTTTTATTTGATCAAAATGGCTCCATAAGTTGGCTTTCTGACTAAATTAAGGCTTCTAGGATGAAGGGAGGATAGTTTATAGGATATTTGGGTAGGTTTTGGCCGAGCCAAATGGCTTTGATGGTGTGAATTTGAGAGAATGTGAAGTTTCCTTTTATAAGAGGGGTGAGGGGCACCTTAGGAAAAGATTGAAATATTATTTTATAATAAAATAATTCTCGGTCACTAATGGCTCAAAAATGATTTATTTACAGGATAAGGTGGGTATGGATTGAAACCCACTCAACCAATAGGTTTTAGATAGGTTTGGCTCACTATATTAACCTTATCTTTTAGATTTAACTCTTAGTTAATTAGTTTGACATTTACCATGTCTCTTTGTATTTTTATATTATATGGTTAATAAACACACTATAACAAGACAAGATAACCCAAAGTGGTTTATTATTAATATATATAGCCTTATATAAGTCATTTGGCCGAACCAGAGATTTTCAGAAATATTATATCAATTAATAATATAATATTTGTTTTAAGAATTATTTTTTTGTCAATTTTGAAACTATTTGGTATTTTGTTTTTTCAAAATTCATAACAGCATTATTACTTCTAAATTTTTTTTTTATCAACCCTAACATGTCAGATTAACCTATAAAAATAGTGTAACTCATAAAAAGTCACATATTAAATTTATTTGGATATTTATTATATCGTTTATTTTAATAATTCATTAATAATGTAATTACTACGTCATCATTGTGTCATAAATATATTAAATTATTTAATGTATAACATTTATAAATAAAAAACCATTATGTATGAAATCTTTTTATCTTTCCAAAGAAAATTTATTGTCGAATTTATCTTATGTGTAACCCTATATTAAAAATGGTTTAGTTATTAAACTTTGAATTTAACACTTTTAACTCTTCTTTGAATTAAATAATAATAAATGTCATAATCTAATCCAAGTGGACCTAAAGGATCATATTTTATTCCTGAGGTTGTTTTGGGTCAAATATCAATTATCCTATAGAATTAAGGCATGCTTTAGTGTAATAATAATATCATTTTTATCTTTAATTACCCTATTTACTTTTAACCGTGGCAAATAAAAGTCAAAATTTACTATTCACCAAAAATTATTTTCATCTTATTAAACCAAATTTTACTTCTTTATATTAACTGTGTCTCTCATATTTTAGAAATTAAACTCACAGAAGCGGTAAAATTATGTTTTATGTAAAATTTCAAATGCTCCTAGGAGGTGGGTAAAAGACGGTAAAAAGTTAAATAAAATTTTTTTATATCTAAAATTATTATAAACTGACTACAATGAAATAAATTGAACATAAATAGGTATTATGAATCTATTTTGACCTGAAATATATTTAAATAAACTAAAAATTATTTTAGAAAAAGTCGGTTTTAAACAATAACTATGTGATTTTCACTATTTATAAAAAAATAAAAAGTTTTCTTAAAAATACAAAAAATTCACCCTAAGGTAATTTTGATATTCCGAATCTAAAAATGATGTCCATTTTGAATGATAAAATTTATAAAATTTCAAAAAAGTGGGTATTACTATTCATAACGTTTAGTTTGATTGGTCGTGGTGTGTTAGAATCTCGAAGTTGCGTACAACGCAAGCTATTACATTATTCAAAGGGAAACGTATCGTGGAAGCTTGGGGTGTTACATTATCCTCTCCTTCAAATAATTTCATCCTTGAAATTTCTAGAATATTACTGCATAAAAAATCGGGTTGTTCTTCATCATAAGTTCTTCAGGATCCCACGTCGCCTCTTCCATCTTATGGTTTCTCCAAGAACATTCACCTGAGAAGTCGTCCGGTTTCTCAACACCTATTTTATTGTATCATAAATCTTGACAGGCTCTTCACAATAAGATAGATCAGGTTCCTATTCTAATTCCTCATAGGTGAGTACATGCATTGGGTCGGGCATGTATTTTCTCAATAGTGATATGTGGAACACATCATGAACTTTGGAGAGACTTAGCAACATTGAAAAATGGTAAGCTACATCCCCAATTATTTCTAGAATTTCGGAAGGTCTGATGAACCTGGGACTCAATTTACCATTCTTACCGAAAAGTATAACACCCTTCCCTGGAGATACCTTTATGAAAATATGATCTCCAACCTAAAATTCCAAGTCTTTCTTTCGGTTATCGACATTACTCTTATGCCTACTTTGATATGCTTTGATATGGGTTTGGATTTCCTTCAGCTTCTACATCGTTTCCTCAACATGTTTTGGGCCTACGAGTTTTCTTTCACCAACATCATCCCAACAATTTGGTGTGCAACATCTCTTTCTATATAATGCTTCATATAGTTCCATCTGAATACTTGAATGGAATCTATTGTTATATGAAAATTCTACCATCGGTAAATATTGATCCCACATACCTTGAAAATCAAGTGAGAAATATCTCAGCATGACTTCTAAGATTTGAGTAGTCCGTTCTGAATTGTCCATCAGCTTGAGGGTGGTAGGGAGTGCTCAAATGAATTTCAGTATCCAGGTATTTTTGAATACATTTCTATAATATTGATGTAAAATGGGGATCACAATCAGAAAAAATCTACAGGGGTAGTTCATGAAGTCTTACATCATCATTATTATACAGACTTGCTAAATGTTCAAGTGGAAAATCTTCTCTTATAGAAAGAAAATGTGTTGACTTGGTAAGATGATCAACAATGACCCATACTGCATCATTCCTTCTAGGAGCCTTTGGTATTTCCATGACAAAGTCCATCGCTATATTATCCCATTTCCACATAGGTATGGGAATAGGTTGCATGACTCGTCCAGGCTTTTTTCCTTATAGCTTTCACTTATTGAAAAACCATACATCTTGACAAAAAATTAGTAATCTCCCTCTTCATGTTGTCCCACAAAAAAATGTACTTTCAGATCTCTATACATCTTGGTGATACCAGGGTTTATAGAGAAATTAGAGCTATGTGCATCATCCAAAAATTCCCCTTCTAGGTTAGGTATATCTGGAACACAATGTCTCTTCCCAAATTTCAAAATTCTATCTTCATATACGGTGTCACTCAATCACCCTCCATTCACAGCTTTAATCATCTTTTGAAACTCATAATCATTGCTATGAGAACTCTTTATCCTTTCTAGTAAAGATGGTTTGGCAACCATTTGAAAAATCAATGATGTTTCACCTTCCATGGTTATTCCCATATCCATCTTTACTAGATCCAAGTATATAGGATCCATTTCAACTCTCATCTTATTCAAAACACCATGATCCTTTCTACCCAAATCATATGTCACCTTCATTTCCTTCCTCGGGTGGTAGTTTATAGTGCAATCATAATCCTTGAGTAGTTCAATCCATCGCCTTTTCCTCATGTTGAGTTATTTTTTTGAGAAAATATACATCAAACTCTTGTGATCGGTATAAATCTCACATTTTTCACTATGGAGATAATGTCTCCATATCCTCAAAGAAAATATTACAGCTGTTAACTCAAGATCATGAGTAGGATAGTTTTTCTCATGAATTTTTAGCTGTCGTGATGCATAGTCAATAACCCTATCATTCTGCATAAGGACACAACCAAGTCCCTTCTTTGAAAAATCACTATAAATAAAAAACTCATCATTCCCTGATGGTAGAGTCAATATAGGAGAATTGACTAATCATATCTTAAGTTCATCAAAACATTCTTCACACTCTTTTTTCTAAAAAAATTTAACCCCTTTATATTTGAGCTTGGTTACTGGGTTTTCCAATCAGGAAAAATTTTGGACGAAATGTCTATAATAACCTGTTAAACCAATAAAACTACTTACCTTAGTTATACTTGTCGGTGTTGGCCATTCTTGGATTGCCTTGGTCTTTGAAGGATCAATAGAGATTCCATCCTTAGAGGCAATATGGCCATGAAAAAATTATCTTGATGCTAGAATTCACACATTCTAAACATCCCATATAATTCATTTCTTCTTAGATTCTTCAGGATAATGCGCAAGTGATTTTCATGATCTTCATAGCTTTTGGAGTATACAAATATATCATCAATAAATACCACTAAAAATTCATCACGATATTCCTTGAAAACTCCATTCATTAGATCCATGAAGACAAAGGGTGCATTAATCAATCCGAAAGGCATTACTATAAACTAGTAATGCCCGTAACTGGTTCAAAATGATATCTTTACAATGTCCTCCTTCACACACAACTGATGATATCCAGATCGAAGGTAAATCTTTGAAAAATATTGAGCTCCATGAATTTGGTCGAATAAATCATCAATGTGAGGTAGGGGATACTTGTTATTTATTTTTATAGGATTGATATCCCTGTAGTCAATACACAACCGCATAGATCCATCTTTCTTCATAACATAAAGAATATGGGATCCCCATGGAGAAACAATGGGGGTGAATAAATACCTTGTTACTCAATTCCTCTAGTTTTTTCTTTATTTCCACTAATTCCACAATGGTTATTCTATAAGGGGTCTTTGATATGGGACTTGAACCATGAATTAAATCAATGGAAAACTCAATTTATCATTCTAGAGGATGTCTGGGTAAATCTTCTGGAAACACATCAACATATTCTTGCCCAATAGGTACGTCCTCTATTTGAAAATTATTTTCCTCACCCACAGTTATTTAATTCTCTTCTTTCCCAATAATTGAATTTATTTGAGCTATTGGGGGTGGATCTAGATAAAAATCAGGTGGTGATGTTTCTACTCTAAAGATAAGGTTTTCTTTATCATCATCTTCAAAAATTGTAACCTTCTTCTTCTTACAATAAATTTTTGCATCATGGTATGAAAGCCAATCCATACCGAGTATTATATGAAATTCAATCATGGGTATGAAGATGAGATCAACAGATAAATAACATTTATGCTCTTTAATGGAAACTGATTCACAAAACATTATTGCAATGATACTTCCCTTAGGAGTTTTGACTGATAACTCCATTGTTAAATCAAATTTGAAATATCTAATTTTCTTATCAAACTGGGAAGATATGAAATAATGAAATGATCTGGAATCAAATAAAGCATTGGCTAAACTTGAGGAAACCATTAAATTACTTTCCTCCATCTCTTTCGGAGCTTCATCCTCTGGAGTAGTAATCCCATAAGCTTGGCCTTGATCCCTTGGCCTTTCTGAGGTATGTTTCCTTGGTTATTTGGAAATTAATATTAATAATGCCCCCTTTCTCTACAATTGTATCATTCACCATTAATAGCCTCTTTCTTCCCCTTGCAATCACAAGCTTGGTGGCCTTTTTCACCACAATTGTAACAGACTCCCATTCCCTTCAGACATGTATCGGGGTGTTTCTTCCCACATTTACTGAAGGATGGATATTCAACTTTTCCATTCTTCCCCTTATTTTCATTTCTAGTGTGTTCAGAAAATCTCTTCTTCTCTTGTGTTGCCTTAAATTCGTAAGACTTAGAGAATTCATTTTCTGTCTTGATTACACATGAGACAATGTATTCATATGATGAGAAGGATTGTGAGAATAATGCTCGATGGCGAAATGGTTTTAACCCACCAATGAAATGATCGATCTTACTTCTTGTGTTACATATATAATATGTTGCATGCCTTACTAACCTTTTAAATTTAGCCTCATACCTTGCGACATTCTCATCCCCTTTTTTCCTCAGACTCAAAAATTGTATTTCCATATCCGCTTGATGGTCATGAGGAAATCATTTTTCTAATAAAATATCTTTAAACTACCTCTAATCTAAATTTGATACTTCATCAGCTTCATTTGTGTTTTGAATGAATGACCACCATTGATCAACATCTCCAGTGAGGCGGTAAAATTCCATGACCACTTTTTGCATTTCGCTACACCCCAAGGCATGAAATATATTCTCTAAGGAAAATATCCATATATCAGACACCAATGGATTTGAGAATTATCCTAATAATATCCCCCAGCAGTGTCGTAACAAAGAGTGCAGCAAGGCCCAATTTCGTGCACCAGTTCCTGTTCGAGTATAGATCAAAGCGGTGTTTTGGGTTTTACCCCTACTTAAATCTATGCCAGAGCTGCCTCTACCTTCTCATATCTAGAAATGGATTTATTTCATGGAAGACTCACGAAATCTCTATAGTACCAAAATTCTAGGAAGTTCCTCTATACTAATCCTCAATGTCTATCTTAGGGTAGTGTGCTCTAATCAGAGTATATCTAAATCTAGATAACTTTCTCTGATACCAACTATAATGCCCCAGCCCCAGTTACCCAAAGTCGGTGCATTATTACAACTCATTGGCATGATTCCAAAAGATCAAGTCTCGAATGACTGATTAGATTAGTAGCCTTGTAAATACTAGAAACATTCATTAGTTTTACATTACATCATGAAATGAAAAACATCAACAACATTGTCTTCATTATCCACATTCATATCCCACAGACTATCCCTACAGGTGAGTCATAAAATACTTTTTCGTATCCTGAGAAAAATAAAACATAGAAAGGGGTGAGCTCAGATGCTCAGTAAGGTTAACATTATCACAGAATCTTTAATAAATAAGCATAAACATTTAAGGCAATGTATAAGACTAAAAAAATCATATTAAACATGAACATCAGCATAATATGGAAAAGATAAAATCAAATAATTCTATTTACTTATTCACATGGATATTCTTATAGTCGAATAATCACATGAAATATCAGTAGCCACTTTCATAATGATGTAATTCATAATGCCAGACTTCATAACCACATAGTCAAGGCCTTGTTCCAAGACTACAAATAAGATTTGGTCAAGCCTTATGCCAAGACACTAGTTTGTCTCATGAGATCTACAGATGCATTGAGGAGTTATAGCGGTATCCACCTGTAACATACTAAGTCCAATGCATTCCTCATATGAAAATGTTTAAACATAACATAAACATTCGTATTAAAACTAGCATATGAAATTTCAATACTTTATCCATAAACCATGCATGGTGTAAAAATAACACATCCACAGTCAAACATATCACAAAACCTTCAATATAATATAGAAATTTTGTATCATAATAAATCAACTACAAATAAGCTTAAAATCCATCAAATGATGTTGACATAGATGAAATCAAAACATTTTTTTGAGAAATATCTCTTTCTATTTTGAAAAAATTTAAAATTAATATAATTATCAATGAAAACATTTATTTTGGTAATATTCTTATAATAATTTAAGGGAAGCTTTGACGTTTTTACAATGGCATAAAATAGCGACACTCGCCGTATAAGTTAAAAAAACTTTCTTACCTTAATTTGGTCAAAAAGGTCATAAAGTACCTTGTTTGGAAAACGGAAAAAAGATTCCTTTCAAAACATATAAGGTAAAATAAGGGTATAAATGACTATAACCAATTTTCTATTAAATATTAAAAATGATTTGAAATATATTTTTAAGAAACATGGATGTGGATGATAAAGAGGTCCCAGTAGATAATTACGTATAAAAAACCTCGGATAATGAAGAGATTGTGAAATTAACCCTTACCTTGTACTTTTATTTTGTAGAGGGTACATTAACATTATGTATAATAGTTGAATCATTGTTATTAAATTATAAAAGAACCAAATACATTAATATGATATCATATATGATCTTATAATATTTATTTGTAAATAATATTTTAGTATTATCATTTTTTGGGTGTTAACTGATCTGTTTTCCTTTATATTATTTGTTATGTGAGTCATATTTGTTATGTATGGGATTAATAACAAACTACACCACGATGTGGAGACGGTAACCCGAACGTACGTATGTATAGTTACCTGTCATTCATAGGATGGATAAAATAATGAATATGGTTGTAACATATTTATAGTAAATCACAGTATATATAAGATACTGGAGTTATTATTTTATAATAGAAATAACAAAGAAATATGAATATGAAGAAGAAAAGAACTTGAAAGAGGTGATGAAATATTTACCTCTTCTTCATGTTCTTCCTTTGGATTTGATCAAACTGTCTCTTTGGATGGATTTCTGACTAAAGTAAGGCCTCTAGGATGAATGGAGGGCAGTTGAGAGGATATTTGGTCTGGTTTTGGCTGATCCAAATGCCATTGATTGTGTGAATTTGAGAGAAGGGGAAGTGCCCTTTTTTAAGAGGGGTGAGGGGCACCCTAATAAAAGATTGAAATATTATTTTATAATAAAATAATTTTGAGACTCTAATGGCTCCAAAATAATTTATTTGAAGTATAATGTGTTTATGTGTCGAAAACCACCCAACCAATAGGTTTTACACGGGTTTTGGTCACTATATTATACTTATATTTTAGATTTAAATCTTTGTTAATTAGTTTGACATTTATCATGTCTCATTGTTGTTTTTATATTATATGGTTAATAAACTTACTATAACAAACCAAGAGAACCCCTTGTGGTTCATTATTAATATATTTAACCTTGTATATGTTATTTGGCCGAACCATAGATTTTTAGGAATATTATATCATTTAATAATATAATATTTGTTTTAAAAACACTTTTATGTCAATTTTGACACTATTTGGTATTTTGTTTTTTCTAAATTCATAACACCATTAATACTTCGAATAAAATTCATTTAATCATCCCTTACTTGTCATATTAACCTAGAAAATTAGTGGAATTTCTAAAAAGACTCAAATTACATTTAATTGGATACTTATAATATCAATTATTTTAATATTTCATTAATAAGGTAATTACTCCATCATTATTGTGTCATAAATAAATTAAATTATTTAATTTCTAAAAATTATAAATAAAATACCATTATATAGGAAATCGTTTTATAATTATAATTAATATTTATAGTCGAATTTATCTTATGTGTAACCCTATATTAAAAATGGTTTAGTTATTAAACTTTGAGTTTAACATTTTTAAATCTTCATTGAATTAAATAATAATAAATGTCTTAATCTAATCCAAGTGGACATAATGGAGAATATTTTATTCATAAGGATGTTTTTGGTTGAATAACCCTTATCCAATAGAATTAATACATGTGTTATGATAATAATAATATCATTTTTATCTTTAATTACCCTATTTACTTTTAACCGTGTGAAATAAAAGTCAAAAGTTACTATTTACCAAAAATTAATTTCAACTTATTGAACCACATTTTACTTATTGATATTATCCATGTCTCTAGGACTTTCTAAATTCAACTCACAGAAGTGGTAAAATTATGTTTTATGTAAATTTTCCAATACTCCTAAGAGGTGGGTAAAAGACGGTAAAAAGTTCAATAAAATTTTATTATATCTAAAATAATTATAAACTGACTCCAATGAATTACATTGAACATATATAGGTATTATGTATATATTTTTACCTAAAATATATTTAAAAAAAATAATTATTTAAATAAAAAGTTGGTTTTAAACAATAACTCTGTGCTTCTCACTATTCATCAAAAATAGAATGTTTTTAGAAAAATACCACAAAATCACCCGAAGGTAATTTCGATATTCTGAATCCAAAAATGAATTCAATTTTGACAGATAAAATTTACAAAATTCCAAAAAGTGTGTATTACTATTTATAATGGCTAGTTTGATTGGTCACAGTGTGTTAGAATCTCGTGGTTGCGTACAACGCACCCTATTGCATTATTCAAAGGAAAAAATACCGTGGAAGCATGGGGTGTTACATCCATTTAGCATATTTTGGTCTGAATTTCCCTTGGATTGTATCTACCCTTTTACCTGAAACACTTTTAAATAAGATAATCTAATTCATACACATTGGGATAGGAGTATATCTAGAATCCTCAAGAAGATGATTGTGGTCATCCCTGATGGATCAACCCTTTGACGCATTATTGAAAATCATTGTACTCTTTTTGGTCCCATTCCAACATCCCAACCAGCCTCAATTTCTCTAGACATATGACTAAAAATGTTTACCAACATTATAATTCTACCTTTGATATTTTGGTTTTGTGTGTTTGGAAGTTTTCCCAATTCCGGGCTTATACCCAATAGTATAAATTTTCTTCTTCAACACTCCACCTAAATTTCTTTTTTCATGATTCTTTCTTTAAATAGGATTATCTCTATTTCTCCTATGCTCTTTCTCTATCTACCATTTGTGGTATCTTTCTCTTCCCATCACTTTTCACCCTATATGAGGACATGTTACTTTCTCAAGGCATTCATTACTCATATTTCTTCAATCAGTTACCTAAGTCAAATTACTCAAATGTGATCAGAGTGATTCCTTCACTGGACATACATTCTTATATCTCACAACTTGATTAGTTCGTTCCATTTTTTAGGTTTGTTCACATTCATTCCATGGGAGTTGTTAAGATTGTAATAGAGGATGTGATTGATACACATTTCATTGAGCTTCATGTGACTCCCCGAAAGCAGTATACCTGTTCTTTTTTTTTACCACGATGTCTTCCAATATAGTATTTTTCATTATACAGTACCTTTGCTAGGGATTTCTCTCTAGGATACTTTTACTTCCATGTTTTCTTCTTGCAGTAATGTATTTCCTAATTTCCATGATCATAACTAAAAAACATCATCAATTAAAGTCATAAATCATTTCATTATTTATCATATAAGAAGTTTATATCACAAGAGTCCTTCTAAAGTTGATCCCCAAGGGTTCATGACAAATATTCATGGTGTTCTCTTACCATCAACAGTTTTAATGCTTGACAATGGAATTTTTTTGGATACATTTACTTAATATTTTTACGAAGATTCTCCAAATTCATAGACATACAATTATTTATATCATCACATCATGAAATGTGTTTCAAATCCACTGAACCAAAACATGATGTATGACCATGAGTTCTTCAGAAATAGCACATGTTGTCACTTCTTCTGGAAAATGCTTTTTTACATTGGTCTCTAGAACCTACATGATTTTTCATATCTATGAATATTTACACAGATTATTCATATCATGCATGGGGGTAATCATCATTACATATACCATCTTTTCCCAAACAATATGGCCTTTGACATGATAAAATATGTTCGTTTTTATCTTTTTAAATAGTATATTTTCATTTTATTTCCCCATCACCTGCCAAAGGATAAATTAATATTATTTTCCTAGAATCCTTACTTTTAGGCTTTCGTTCGGAATTTGATTTTGGAAAATATTTCTTAACTAATTACGGCTCTTCTCTCAATTGATGAATCTTCCAATCCGTTGACTCAAGTTGATCATTTATATATTTCATTATATTGATCCCTCAACTCATCTCATCTTCAAATTCATAGGTAATATTATCTGAAACGTTACTTTTATCAAATATTTTATATTTTTCTTGAGTAATAGAATCATAGAAACATTAATTTTCTTGTGTTAGATTTTTGGTTCTATGAACTAGTTCATACAGCTATATAGTAAGGTCATCATTCATAGATTTCAAATTCTTAATTTCATCTGACTTCTAATTCTCCTCATTTTCATCTGATTTTGTTTCAATCCTTCTAGAAATCTTTTTCATTTATTTATCTTTAGAATAATTCTTCTACCTAAGACCAGTATCCACATCAATAATACATTGATTTAGTCCTCTTAAAATGTTGAACTCAATTTCAGTGATTTAATTCATAATTCATTATATTTAATTTCTTCCACCAATTTCTATTCTAATTCATTTGTTCCATGTACAGCTTCCACTTTTTTCATTCATTGAGGTTAATCATCATTATTAGTATCAAAATAACATGGAATGTCATGTTATTCCCTCATTCCTATAATATCATTGATTGAGTGTATCTTTTCCAAGTTCGATTCATCAAATCCTTTCTCCAGAAAACTATTGGATTCCTTAAACTAAATAAATCATTTTCCATTTACACATCCACACTGAGGAATGACATAAGGCTTATGGTTCTTAATTTATGTTCTACCATTTTCGGTGCAACACCAATATAAGAGTATAAAAAATATTTAATATAAAAAATAGAATAAGAGAAGTTTTAGAAAACAAATATGATAAATGAAACCTCACTCTAATACCAATTTTTATGTCTAAAAGGGGCCTAGATACCTGGAGGGGGTGAATAAGGGTATGGATTTTATTTTTATACATCTTCCTACACAATTAGAGATTTACCTCATTTTTTTAGAGGTCACATATTATACTATTTAATGAAAATGCTGATCATTTCTATTCCAATATTATCTGATGATAATTCATAGAAAGTAAAAAAATATGGATAAAACAATGAAAAATAGATATTTACTTGGTTCACCCTAATAGGGGTACATCTAAGGAGCATACAATGATGATGTGCCGATTGTGTCAAATTCACTAAGGATAACTATCCGATTAAAATTTTTGGGCTAGATATTCTATGGCTAGACTCACAGACTATACAAGTGTTATTGTATAGTCATTACATTCCAATGGGTCACTCCATATGTATCTTTCTCTAGATCACTACCTGCGGAAATGATCATCTTCTTCCTTTTCCATCACGTACTGCTCTTGTAAGGTATCCAATTACAGTTTATGGACATGTAGAATAAACCATGTTATAGAATAAACCAAGTTATAGAAAAAAAATCTGATAAATGAAACCTCACTCTAATAGCAATTTTTAGGTCTAAAAGAGGCCTAGATACCTGGAGGGAGTGAATCAGGTTATGGATTTTATTTTTAAACATCTTACCGCCCAATTAGAGATTTACCTCTTTATTTTATAGGTCATATATAATACTATTTAATGAAAATTTCGATCATTTCCATTCCAATATTATCTGATGATAATTCATAGAAAGTAAAAAATTAAGACAAAAACTATGACTAATAGATATTTACTTGGTTCACCCTAATAGGGATACATCTAAGGGGCATACAATGATGATGTGTTGATTGTTCCAAATTCACTATGGTTAGAAATCCAATTAAAATTTTTGGGCTAGATATTCTATGGCTAGACTCACTGACTATACATGTTTTATTGTATAGTCATTACATTCCCATTGGTCACTCCACATGTTTCTTTCTCTGGATCACTACCTGTTGAAATGATCATCTTCTTCCTTTTCCTCCACGTGATACTCTTGGAAGGTTTCCACTCACGGTTTATGGACATGTAGGTCCCTTAAATTACTTGAATTCTACATACTAAATTATATATAGATGCTCTGTTGATGTACTATTTTCATCCACTAATGAATATCGCTTTACCATAGATATACTAAGAAACAACCAACATTCAAGCTACCTGAGTTTGACTTTCATGCTACTATAAGTATGACACGCAAATGATACCATTTTCATAGAAAAACCAACTTCCACAATACTCCATTCATTCAAAAAAACATTCTTATACTTACAAATATCTTGGCATGGACCATTTTATTCCCATCCCACTTTTGTTGTGCAACAACCATCTAGAACACATCTACTGAAAAACTCACTACTTGTGTGCTAGAACCCCTTACAAGACTAGAGCTTGAATTTTCTATAATTTTTGAGATACTACTGTATAAGGGGGTTATCGATATATTTCATAGAATTTTGGTGACCCTACATGTGAGGGAAAAAATATCCCCTTACCACAGAAGTCTATTCTTTTTGTCCTCTTTCACACTAGTCACCATCCCCACCACTCATAACTTATATTCCCTTATATACTTTTCCATATTTAGAGATTTTGTTCTTGAAAAAAATATGTCCCACAAATTTATAAGCCTTATGATGTTTGAAACACAACTCCCTTTTCCAAAAACACTTTTCTCCAATCTCTAAATTTTGGACCCAAATTTGTTTTCCGAAACTCGAAAATAGTATAACATTGAATACATTATTTTTGTTCCACCTCCAGATCATCCATTAAATTTTAATGGTTCTTTCTACACATAAATTTTATATTATATATCTATAAATTCACAAATGAAAATGGAAACCCACATCATCAACAAACTCAATCGACCCAAAAATTATTCAATTATAGATTGAGAGATTTGTTTTCCAAAAAAACATGTATTGTTTGAATCAAAAATGTATGGTCCATAAATTTTAAAAATGGTATTATCTAATGAATTATATTCTTTAATTTAAATGGGTGGGAAACTCACTATATCTCCCACAAAATCATGGTTTCCAATGAATAATATTATGTAATCCCAATACATCATTTTCCTGATCAAATGATGGTAAACTACATGGTACATCATCTTGATTGTAATATTGATAATTTCTAGACATATGGTCCTGGTAATATGCAAAAAAAAAATAGGAAGACACTATTTTTACTCACCACATGGAATTAAACTACATGGTTGACGTCCCTCTCATTTGATGTTTAGAAGCCCATAAAATAACACAAGATGAGAAACTCCTTAAAGTCCCTTAAATAGAGCCTTCCATTTTAGGTGTAAATACCAGTCATTTCCTTGTAACCCAAAAACTATTCATAATTACCTCTTGGCTAGACATGTGGATGAAATTATTGGAATCATAAACACAAAATCCTGATTCGCATCATCCCATCACATGAAAATAAAATGTTGGGTACATCATCCTAGTTTCTTGATGTTAAACTATGCACCTAACATTATCCCAACTATCCAAAGATAATTTCCATGACCGTGTTCTGATTATATGACATTGATATATATTTTAGTTTGGAACTACATAACCATAAACTAGAAACCCAAGTCCAATAATCTAGATATAAAACTGTATAAAATCACCCACATGATGGATTATGTGCTGTGTGTGCTTCTTTGGTTCATTTTCATATTGGGTTAATTACTCCACCCTAATACACATGTCTCTTTTTGGAATGATCAACCATTTTTTGAGCTCTATTGCCTTAAACTATGATTTAGCACCTAGGTCACATGATGTAAAATTTTCTAGTACAATAGCCATATTGAAAAAAAATAATCTATATGCCATCAAAATATTCACGAAATAATATTAAAGTGCATGGGAATCATGGATTCAAACAAAAATTCACTATACTCTATTTAGATCAGTGAAATATAGAGTGGAAACACACTTATTTTCACATTATAGATAGATCGATTTTGAGATCCATATTCTCAATTGATATATTTGTCTTGATTCATTTTGTCAAATGATAAGTAGATATTCCTAGTCCAATTACATTAGGCCTAACATAATATATACCTAACTTCACAGTATTATTTTCATATCATCTTCGGTCCATGATGATTCTTTTCATGTTTTGATTATTTTTCCCACTTGTCCAAAAAAATAATCTCTCCCCTAACTACAATACAAAATCATCCAGATCGCAGGACGTTAAATTACATAGAACCATAATATCCGACCATGAGAGGATATTTCCCATGGAATCTGTCATCTACCACTCCATAATCATGATCTTCTTTCATCTTGATTCCATTCCAAAATGGATACATGGTGACGATGGTATATTACATCATATTAGAGTCACCCAAAAAATATCTCTGTCCCTATGTACAAGCAGACATATAATGGGAGATCTCCATCAAGAACTTTGTATTTCATGATTCCCGCCATCATAGGATCCATAGTGATGCCTAGTCCTCATGGGATTATACCATCCATGAAATATAGAAAATTATATATTCCATGAATACAATGTAATTTGATGTTGGTAACTATAATTTGGGTCATGTTCACAGATACATTTGAGGAAAAGTACCCTTTCTTGGAACATGCATCAGATTTGTGCATGGAATCACATGTAGAACTATATATTGCTTAATTACATCAACCATTGAATACATAGTGATTCCCAAGAATCCAATCCTATAACCAACTGCAACAATCAAACTGACACATTGAAAAATGACCTCTCTTAGTGTACGTGTTATACCTACACATGGATCCAATTCTAGAACTACATTTGTATTTATTCCCACGATAATTATATACATATCAACACCAATATTTTATGTTCTAGTACAACCATATAAAAATAAAAATGTACCTATCCACTTTTTTGGTTTCTTATTTGCGGTGGAATAAGCCATTTCCTCCCTATGTTTCCCACATGAAGCATAGATCAAGATGGATTGCGAGTGTTAGTAAGGAATTACCATCAAGGCCCTTAAGAACAATGTGTGTATTGATTCCAACTGTCAGAGGATACATAGTGTCACCCATGAATTTTATCATCTTTCTAACTATAAATGTTTTTATTAATTTCATGGAAATTATTTTATTGCCGCATGACATCAAACTACATGGAGACTATCAACCCAGCAAAACATTAAAATTCATGATTCATCCATTACTATGTATGACATGATTCATGTCCATAAAAGTTATATAGTGATACCCATTTCACCATTCTTGGGTCCAGCCATACAAAAGAAAAATACCCCAAATCCGGCATAAATATTTAAATCTATATAAACGACCTCATTTTTGTGTCCCTCATTCAAGGATCTATCAAGGAAAAAATAAGGCCCCCCTATATAAAAGACATATATATGTAGGGAGTTTCACACCACAAGGCCAATCATATTTTAAATGACTCTTACATACCCAGACATATTCCTTTTAGAAAACATAATCTGTAACTTGGTTAATTTCTGATCATCACAACTGTCCCCTATCCATAAGAAATGGAGGGTGAGGTTTCATTGGACACCTTTTTCGACAATTCACAATACATCCTTGTTGGATCAACGTAATTTGCTCACAAAAAAGGAGTTTCAAAGCAAAGAAAATTGATCACTTTGAGAGTCATCCTTTGTCTCTATAGAACCCAGTGTAATTTTTCCCCATATCATACACCTAATCAAAGAATAGTTGGATTCCTTGATTCGACATTCTTTAACGCTCATATCTGAGTAATTACAGATATTCCCTACCTGATGAGCCTCTGGTTACACATAATTTTAATGATAAATGGTCCTAGTTATATGAAATATAACTATGAGACCCCATATATACCTCATCAGATGATGTTAAATTACACAACTGATGTCGTAGACACATTACACTAAACTACATGATGCAATGCACTATTTGTAACTTCATTACAGCCATACTTGGAATCATATTAACATGAGAATATACATATCGGGGTCAATCGATGATAAGGGTTAAAAATTTACACTCTATCATAATGGGACAAACCTTTATGGGATGTAACAAATCTAGATTTTGTGAAATATTTTTTCGAGTTAATTCAATCTTTTTTATATTTTAATTTTAAGTAAACCTTGATGTAGATTATGTTAAATTAAGAATCAAATATATTATTTATTTTTACACAAACAAAGTGAATATTATTCTATATTCAAAATATAGATTACATTTTAGTACATTCAACACAATTAATTTCTCATGTAACACACAATATTGAGTTCTTTTGATAGTGGGTGTAACGCTCCTGACTGAGTATTACCAAAAAATGTATAATATTAACATACTCTTATTTAAAAGTTGTGATATAACATAGTTTAAAAATTATAATTTTTGATGAATATTAACTAACTCATAAAAATATATTATTTATATGAAGATTTCATTTGTTTCCAATTAAAAATTAAATGAAAATAAAAAATAATCGAATATAAAGGAATCATTTTTTCGGTTCCGAAGTCATTTTTTTTAATTAATTTAATAAACTATAATTGGTGAATGTTATTAGTGAAAAAATATATTTAATTATTGATAAAATAATTTTTTTATTCATCCAATATATTCAATAAGAATAAGATAAGAATAAACCAAATATTACTCTTGAAGACCTATATTTTTAAAAATGAAATTTTTCCACCATTTAATAGAGAATGGATTTTAATATTATTTTTTAAAGAAAATTATAATTTTTAAATCAAAAAATAATCCACCTAATTGAATGAATAAACTATAAATTTATATTAATTAAATTTTTAGTATATTTCTGATATGTTTCATGTGCTGATTAATAGTGAAAAAATATAGAATTTTAATGAAAAAATGTTATTTCAACAAAACAATTCATAGTTTAAAATTAAATAACTCATTATTTTTAAAGAATCATTATACCAATTTTTAACAATTAATTCAATTTATATAATTAGAAATAATTTAAAATAGAATATGGATATAAAAACAATTCAATGGTTTTGACATTTTGACTTTAAATACATGTTTTCTAATTCCATCAACATATTTAATTTAAAATTAATTACTGAAATTTATTTATATGGAATCTTATTAAATTGATTCTATATTTGGAATTATATTTTTTTCTTTTAGTAAAATTTTCACTATTTTTGACATTATTTATAGTAACTATTGTGTTTTTATTAACAAGGTTAATGGTAACTTTGTAATTATGGGTAAAAATAATATCGTAAATATTATCAAATTATACAAAAACTGGTTCAAATATCATTGGATGTGTGGGTGTCCACCAAAATCATCCCTAGGGAGAAATTATATACTTTTTATGCTTCATGGATTATAGTATGACATTTATAATATCTTATTTAATGAAAATTCAAGGATGAGATACTCCTGTTTTTCGTAAATATAAATTTTTTAAAATATGGTAATGTAAGGGAAATGTTCAAATATAAATATTAATTTAAAATATAAAATGTATTTATTTTCCATGGTAATCTAGTATTTATTTATAAGAAATAAATAAATTACCATAATGGATTATAAAATGATAGTGCAATAATAGTTTTGTTAATTGAAATACCAAATAAATGATATTAAAAATACTAAAATAAATAGAATTTTATATAATTAATGTCATATAAGAATTTCATGGATGTCTTTTAATTGTTATAGATGCGTTAATAGAATATTTTTTAAGATATATTGTTAGTAGGTTATTTTTTAAAAGATAAATAATGAATTCTGCTAAAATTGATATTATTGTTATTTTAAAATAAATAAATTTTTATTAAATGATATAATATAAATATAAAAAAAATTATTCCAAAATATTTTGATAAGTCTTAAAATATCACAAAATAATCATTTTTTGTCATTTTTTATTTTATTTAATTATATTAACCCTATATTTTTAATTTACATGATATCACGGTAAGAGGTAAAGGGGTTAAATAACATTTAAAATAAAAATAATAAATCAAAAAAATATAAACATTCCTAATTTTCATGGGTATATTTTTTTGATACCCATAATAATAAAATATAATAAATAAAAAAATGTTGAGAAATTTTTATTTGAAAATTAATTTAAATTAATTTAATATTTTAAATGTTTCAAAAAGTGGTCATCCCCACAATTATATAATATAATGTCCTCCCTCACTTCTTCACACCACTTTTATCTTTATATCTATACCAAAAAACCCCATTTATCTTCAAAAATTCTATAAAAAAATCCTAGATGGTTTTTTTTTCTGAAAATATGAAACCTAGTGTGCCTAAGAAATATCTAAAGGATGTTCTCCAATAAAAAGTTAATCGTCTTTACCAACACCTTCAAAATTATTTCATACTCTACATACTCTTCAAGAGACATTTCCATTATAAATCAATGAAATAATGTATCAAATATATTAATATATGTTATTATGACTCTGGAAAAACCACATTCCACCATTTATCTACACTACAATGAATGAAATCACCATTTGTCCTAACATAGGACCAACTATCGTCATGTTGTGGTGTTATCTATTTTAAATAACCAAATTACATGGATGGGTATAATAATAAAATAATAGATATTTATGTTAACTATAAGATTATATTTATTATGGAGAAATATATTGACCATCAACTTTCTTACCTCATCACAATTTAGGGAATTATATCATCGCTCGGGTATACGTACGACATGTCGTCTCCATGATGTGATGTGATTCATTAACCATGACCACCATTAAATAATTTTTAGATAAATATATATAATGCATAAAAATATTATATATTACCTTATTATTATTCTGGAAATTAAATAAAAATATCCTTTGCACATGAACCATGACTTATATGACAAAACACCAATAGGAAAATGAAAAAGATAACAACTGAAAGAAAAATAATAATAAAATTTTATAAACAAAACATGGATAAAATAACCATATATGATATAATAAATATAAATATGGTTCTTGAAAATGGTTATACATTTGTCTAAACTATTATAAAAGATTATCTGATTTCTAAAAAAAGGAATTTATACCTAAGGTGAGGTTTTTTTCTCACTTTTATTTCTATGGGATGCATGCCTTATAAACTTCATGTTTCCTTTACGTATTCTATATGCTTCCCATGAATATATTTTTTTTGACAAATATCTATAATATTATGTTATTTTGATATAAATTTAATTTTCATTCTTTCTTTTTCTATATAATCTAATTATTATACATTTATGAGTGCTTATTTTTCAATCTCATCAATATTATGTATTGTTCCTTTTTAGTCTTTATTATGGAATATTTATCATCTATGACTATTTTATATATAAATAAAATAATAAATAATTATATTATTCACAATTGGGATATAATTTTTATTTTTAAACATTTTTCAATATTTATGATACATCTTGAAAGGAATTATTTTATCATTTTATAAATAATGTGCTTTGTGACTATTATATAAATAGTAAGAAGAAATGTTTATATAACTTATGTGGAGTTAATGTAATTTCCACCATAGGGATAGTATAATAATTTTTATATTACTTAATAATATTAGAAGGATAATTTTAATGAATATTTTTCTTTTAAATGATCACAACATTTCAAGAAAAGAAAATATTTTCAATGTAGAAAAAATATTTTACTCGTGCATTATTTTCAAATGATCTTTGAATATTATTTTCCATATATTATAACATTATTTTATGTCAGTTATGTTTTAATGGATATATTTTTCAATAATAATGTTTCTATTATTTATGTGGTTTATGTTAATTATGTAATGATACTTATGTAACCCATTTTCCCATGTGAAATTCTATAATTGAATGATGTATATGAAAATTATTTCATTCTGTGGATTTTAATATGATGAGTTATTTATGATCATGTGGAACACATATGTAAGGTTTTTTATTATGTGATGGGTGAGATCTAAATCTCCCTTAAATTAATTGGGTAAAGGTTTTTATCTAATATGATAGAAAAAATTGGAATAGAAATTGAACAGAGTTTTGTAATATAAGGAAACACAAGAGTAAACATGGTTCCATAATCTAGCTCTCGAAATAGGAGTAAACTATGTTACGTAAAGGGATTTTTCCACCATTGTAGTCTTGGGAGTAAAACATATCTACAAAGATGTTTTGGGGATAAAACCAAAACCAATATCATAGAAATTTCATAGATAATTGACTACTAATGAAATTATTTTCTACAAATATGTGTTTTCCACAAATCCATGTTTTATAACAATGTTATTGTATTTTGATTCATTTCATATGAATTTTTATGACCCATTATTATAATCATTAATATAAAGGATATAATTTTGAAATTTTATGTTCCTATTATTATATGATTAGGAAAATTTTATGATTACTGTCTCTTTTTTAACGTTATTGAGGATTTTATCTCACCCCGTCGATGTGTTTATTTTTCCCAAGATATAATATATTCTATTAGGTATTAAAACAAAATGAGATCTTTGTGGGAAATATTATAAATCATTCAATAGTCTACAATAATGTGTTTCGAGATTCTAAAGGCTCTGAACAATTATGGTCTTAAGGCATCTGTTTGTGTAATGTAGTGAATACTCATATGAAAAGATATAATATCCATGCATATAATTCCATGGTATTTATAGTTGGTATCAGAGGGGATTTGTATTGAACCATTGGAAACTATGATTTGAATATTTTTGTGGAATCCCTAGTGATATTACATAGTATTTGTATAGGTATTTTCAAACTTATAAGATTAATTATAGGTTACAAACCTAGAATTTTGGACACAACTATGAATAACCTTATATAAAATAGAATACGATCGAGATTGAATTTTATTTTTATATTTTGTGGTTTTCCAATTAGAATTAGTGTTACTCACATTATACATTCAATTTTAGTTAATGGTTTGAACCTAGAAGAACCTATTTAATTATGAATACGATGGGAAATGAAATTATTTTCCCCTAGAGAAACCAAAGGATATGGGATTTGTATTGAAAAATATTATCGCTATACTCACACAATATATGAATCATACAAGATTTGAAAAATTATTAGGGGTGTAAAAAAAATTTATTTAGTCTTTTATGGGAAAATGTACACCATCTTTTTTTGGTTCTTTTGATCCACTGATTATTGAATAATGGATCAATACCAATGGAAAGATATTTTCCTTCATCCAATGTCTGGAACATGAACGATTCATTTTTGAGGATTATCTTTTAGAATATAAATCCAATCAGTAGTGGAATATTATTAAGAACACATGGGAATAAGAATAAATGGAATCTAGGAAGTGATAAGTGTATAATGGTATATATTACAATATGTACATCACCCATTTTCTATGAATGAAGATGGTTGATGAGATCATTTTTCTTAAAAAATTATGATTAAGATATTGGTACCTATGAGGAAACTTTTACATGAGATCTGAGGTATGCTTCTATAATTATTATCCAACTTGAATGTATGGTTGATTGATTATTAAATGTCTAAAAATAAAGTCATCAATTAGAATTAGTTATAAGAGAATTTAGTAGATATGAAGAGATTGTGCGTAGTGATATCATGGTTGAAATGGATGTTGGAGTTACATATGAATCATTATTTGTACAAGAAATATAATACGTATTTTAATGGAAAATATAAAAACCGTGGTGAAATGAATATGAGTATTTATTCTCAAATTGTGTAATTAAGATGGTGGATACTGTCCTGTGAGGACTGGTAATCATTTTAAATGATGAAGAGAAGGTCATTGGGAAATTCATTTCTTAATTTAAGGGAAAAAGTTAGCTAATGGTGTCAATATAGGAATGGATATAAATATTGATCCACTACACTTTAATGTGTCAATTTAAAAGGAAATTATGCATTATGATATTTAGTTCTCAAATCTATTGGTTAATAATGATGATCAATTTCAACAACCTCTTAAATCCAAATACAATGTGAAATATAATGGGATCCTAATTAGCGATGTGTTGTACCAAAAATAAGTGATTGATTGATTCAGATAGTATTTAATCAGATTGAAAAAATAATGTTTTTGAATTACATTTACTGTATTATATAATATTATGACATCCATGAAAAAGTATACTATAGTTTTGTTCCTTAAGTATTTGAAATCATATGTCGAAGGGTACTAGTATGCACGAATATTGATTGGGGTAGTAAGGTTACATCTCATGATTAAGGGAAATATAACCCTTAATATGTTCCTTATGTTGAAATAATGATGATTGTATAATGATGCTTTTCTGAATGATTATGTAAATTGGAATGTAATTATTAATTTGGAAAATACTAATGATTTGTTGGAAAAAGTGTTCTATGTTGTCATTGATGAGGTTTTATGATTTTTGTATTCAAGGAATATATCCAATATATTTTTAATATTAAAACATGCATTCTTTGAATATGGATTTATAGTAATTCAAGTTATTACCATGTTTCGGGAAAAATAATTTATGATGGTATACACATATTTGGTATGTGACAAATAAGAAATACTTTATGATATATAAGAGATCAATTCTATAATGGGATCTTATTTTTAATGTTTTTACATTCATGTTTTGGATGGGTTATATGATTAATTATCAATGGAGTGGTTTATGTTAATAATTGACTAAGGTTTTAGAGATTAAAGTATTAACAGATAATATGAAGATTTATGCATATTGAATAACATCTTCTTACATTTTTTGTTGTGATATTATCCTATGGAAGGACCTATATTTATTTTTATGCATCTCATGATCTTATAATATTTCATGAATAGAAAATTCACCTAATTTTCATGGTATAAGAAACTAAATGGAAATTAATCAATGCATAAAAAAGGGTGAGATTGCTCTGATATCAACTAAGATGATATTTTCATTAAAATTAATCAACATTATAAAAATTATCGTGATGTAAAAAAAATTCATGTTACCATAATTTTTTATGATATCAATTATATTTTTCATGAATATTTATTTTATGGATTTGTTATAATTAACTTTCCCCAAACCTTGTTATCTATCACATTCCATCAGAACATTCTGGAATAATTTCTATTCAATGACAGTTTTTTCACATTCCATATGTGTTCCCATATGTGGATACCTATTAATGATTTATATTGGGTAACCATTACCTTTATAACCTTATTTTTTAAAATGATGTTTTAGAATTTATTTAATGATATGGGTTTCTATGAAAAAATCATTTAGGTATTAATCCATTGATAACCGATATGAATTTTGAGGGTGAAATTTATCATAATCTCGATTGAATGTAACACCCTATGATATTTTGAATTATTTTTTTCAAGATAATTTAATCATTTTGATGTTTCTCCTTTCATATAACACTAAACATATATTGTGTTAAATAAAATAAAATTTTTATTTTTACTTTGTATGTAATAATATGTGAGGATTACGCCATAATATACACATAAATAATATTGTGGTACACACAACAATATATTTTTTCTAGGGTTCACATAATGTCAAGTTCCATTGATTACTTTCCTTAAATGTATGACCAATTAGTACTGAATAATAGTACATTAATAAAATATTATTATATAATATAATAAGATATAAATTATAAATTATATTACTGGTTATGAATGGTAATAACTAACCCCTAAAAATATATGGTTTATAGGATTATTAAATTTTCAACCAATTAATTTGAAATTAAACTATACACCAATTTAACATAAAAGAAACACGTTAATGTTCCCAACGATTTTTTTCCTAAATACATTAAATAAATTATTATTACCTAATGAAATTAATAAAATATATATGTTAAATATTCAATCAAAAAAAATTATATTCATCCATTAGATAATATAAGAATAAGATAAGAACATACCAAAAATTATTCACAAAAACTGACATTTTTTCAAATGGTAATTTTACCGCCTTTTAATGGAGACCCCATTTTATATCTAATTTCTGACACCTATATAATTTTTTTATGAAACAATAAATGTGTTATTTTTAAAATGGAAATAAAAAATTACATTTTTTATAATATTTGGATTTTTTTATAAGTTTCTTGTTTTGTTGAATGGTGAAAAAATAATGAATTTTATTTGAATAATGAAAATTCATCAAAACAATTCACAGTGATAAAATAAATATTTTATTGGTTTCAAAGTATAATTAGATATACTTTATATAATTTAATCCAATTTAGGTTATTATAATCAATTAAACATTGAATATGTATATAACATATTTTAATATTTGGAACATTTTCACATTAAAAACATGTTTCCTCTTTCCGTTAGTGGGATTAAATATTAATTAATTACATATACTTATTTTTTTATAATTATTCAAAAGGGTTTCTATATTTTGAATATGGACAACATTTATTAAATAATTACCTTTTATTTTTTGGAAAATTTGAATAGAACCATTGGTATTTTTTATTTAGATAGCAAAATGTAAATAGGTTGATTAGATATAAAACTAACATTATAAAAATTATAAAATTATTAAAACACTTATAAATATTTCATTGGATGAGTATGTGTAAACAAAAAATAATCTTTTTTCCTAAATTATAACCATTTAATCCACATTTATGATTTTATGAAATTTATAATATCATAATTCATGAAATTTCAATGACTGCATACTCATTGTTTCCATAAAAATATCATTTTTAATATGGTATTATATAGGGAATATTTTTTAAATATATATATTTTTTTGAAATATATATTTATTTCATTTCCATCTAATTTAGTTTTAATTATTGGTAATTAAATATAATAACATAAAGCATTATACAATGAAGATGTAACCATTACTTTTTTAATTGTAATTCCAATTAAATGATATAAAATATTAAAATAATTAAAATTTTATATAATTAATGTCATCAATGAATTTTATGTATTCCAAATAAAAAAATTTCGATTATAAAATGAAACTTTTAAAGAGTAAGAGTGAACATGAACAATGCAACGGATTAAAACATACAAGAAGAAATCTAAAGACAAACTACTAGGAAATTCCCCTCCCAAGTGGCTATATTTATATGTAAAACCACAACATTCACATGACCGCTCGGATAGCTATCTGGTGAAGAGTTCAATAGGCCTACTACCGATGGAAAATTCACACCTTCTCATCAATCAAATTTGAATGGCATGCTTGGGTGGAAGCATCACACTCTAAATCCTCATCTTGAGTTGTCCATGTAGAGTAATAGTAGATTCTATAATCAAAATTCAAAGCAAACCAAAACCAATTACTACCTACTAACCATACCATTAAAAAAATAAAAAACCACAATTTCATAATACAAAGTCCACCGAAGATAAATTCACAAACGCCTACAAATCCCAATCTGTGAGTACATGCGACCTACCGTCTCAATGCCACGGGGATATCTATTTAACATCACCAAACTAATTGGATGTGTATAATGGTGAATATAATATATTGATTCGATAATTATAAAAATAAATTTATTCTAGAAAGATATATACACCATCTACATCCTTACAACATCGAAATTAATGGAATCATAACTTCCATTGTGTGTACGTATGACCTACCATCTCTAATATATGATATGATTCATATTCAATGATCTCCATAAAAATAATTATATAAATAATATATATCCAAAAATGTTATTTATTACATTAATATCATTCTATAAATGGAAAAACTATATTCAACTTTCCTGAACCAGTACATACAAGTCTAAACATGCATTAAAAATGAAGTAGTTAACACCTGAAAGAAGTGTATTAATGAAATGTTATTAAAAAAGGTTGATAATATAATAATATATGATATCATAAATATAAATATGGTTATTTAATAATGTAATAACATTATTTAACCCATTATATAGGAGGTTCATATTTGTACGATGTAAATCAAACCTAATGTAAGGAATTTTTTCCTAACTTTTATTTATATGGGACACATTACTTATAAACTACTTGTTTATTCTATGTGGAGTATATGTTTCCCACGATAATCATTTATTAGTCTTATACTGACTATAATGGTATTTTAATATCCATTTAATTTTACTTATTTAACAGTCTATATGATTCTATTGATTATAGTGTGATGGTTTTTTATTTCGTAAAATCATCATTATTTTTTATAGTTTCCTTTTAACTATCCATTAGGGAATATTTATTTTCCAAGTAAAATTTTTCTATAAATTAATTAATTTTTAAAATTACACTACATTTATTGTAATATATTTTACATATTTTGTCATTTTACTAATTCGTTTCAGAGGATTTTAATTTTAGTTTTCCAAACATTATACATTGTGAGAATTTTCAAAAAAGTACAAAAGGAATGTTTTTTAACCTATATGTCTAGAACAGAAATTTCCACCATCATAAAATCACTATACTTTGATTTCACAATGTAAGATCCAATATTTATCTTCAATTAAAATTCTTTCATTTAAAATTTTAAATTCATTTAAACAATGAAATAGGTTTTCAAAGTAAAAAGGATATTTTCTTAAATAATTATATTCAAGTGATCTCTCAAAATTAATTTCCATCTAAAATATCATTCTTTGAAGTTACATATGATTAAATGGGGGTATTTCAAAAAAATAATAAACATATCATTTCTATGGTTTTTTATGTTTGTTATTGAAGAGTATTTAGTAATCCCATTTCATTTATATGGGTTATGATATGATTAAATGATGTTTATGAAACCCATTTCATTCCATGAGTTCGAATAAGATGAATGATTTATATTTTTGTCGAACATATAAGTATGATTTTAATTTTTATATGGGTGGGACCTGTAAATTCATCCAATGAACCAGGTAATGATTTATATCTCTTGGCATAAAACTGAATATAATGGGACGTGAACTATGTGAAATAATACAAGAGTAGAACGTGATTCAAATCAATTCTATAATCCATGACAAGAACAAGAAGAGATCTCGATTTCGTAAAGGCATTTTTCTACCATTATAATCTTCATAGTGATCCACGACTACTATTATGGTTTTGGGAGTGAACCCAATCCACCAAGAGAGTCAGGGCATAAATATTTCACAATGAATTAATTGATTTTCTATAACTAGGTGTTTTTAAAAAATTCCATGTTTTATGTGAATGTTATTGTATTATAATTAATGCCCAACAAATTTTTATGGCTAATTATTTTAATCATTAATATATATGGTATAATTTTCAATTTTTATGTTCATATTCTTATACAATTATTTTTATGTTATGATTCCTAATTCATTTGTCTATCCAGATCTAGTATCTGAGGTCAACCTTTTCAAATGTTTATTTTACCCACATTCTAATGTATGGTATTAGGTAGGAATAAAAAATGGAAAAATAATTGTTGGAAAAATTAAATATAATTAACCATTCTAGAATAATGAGTTATAATATTCCAATGGAACTAAATTGTTATGGTACTCAAACTTGTGTTTGATTAATGTAAGGATTATTCATCTAATTTTTTTTCAATTTAAATAAATCTTGGGACATTATAGAGGCATATAATAATTACATGTGCATTTATTCAAGATTTTAAAAGATACATAGAGATTCATGAATTGTACATCATAGCCTAAACATAAATTATAACCCCAAGTCTACAAATATATGATTTAAATACACATGGGAGAATTCAATATAAACTTCTTCCAATTCCTGAGTTCATATTCAAAAAAAATTCTCGTTCCCAACACATGGGTTAAACCTACATGTAGATCAATATTAGAAATATTTTTTCATTGTTAATTTTCATGAAATGATACGTAGGTACATCCATAGCTTATGTATCAAGCCTAGTTGTAACAAAAATTTGTTCTTTAATGTGGATCACACCTGTGCCAGTGAAACATTTGTACCAATTCTTGGGAAATATTGAAATAAAATGATCATATCATGTACATATACCCTCATTTAATATAAAATATATATATTTTTGAGGATGCACAAATCTCCAAAAACCTCCCTAGAAATTTTAAATGGAGGATTAATTTCTATATGAAACCCATTCTTGACTATACAAAATATTCCACAGTTTTGTCTATATAAGCATCGAACCAAAAAGGCCTATAAACTAATAGAGAATTGATCTACAGGAGAGTATTTTACTATCTTTATACTCCCAAATGAAATTTGCCTCCTATATCACCCATTAGATTCAGAAACCACCTAGTTTCAACATACATCCGTTCACATTTATACATGAAAATGTTGAAGTCTTCATAGGTGAAAAGGGGAAAAATATTTTTCCCTCGGCCATAGCTAAGTGACCATAAATAATAGATCTCTAACGTCCTATAAATTATATATTAAACTACACATTCCATGTCCTAGTTTCCAGAAAATAAATTGAACCATGACCCATCCATCCATTATAAAATCTAAATTTTTGTAGCAGTGGTTTCTGATTAATGAAAACTGCATATACAGAATCCCTAATCATAATCATACATAATTCCCTTGACAAGCCTCCTTTGACGGTCTTGAGAAATCCAAATTTTCACAAATTAATAAGACAAAAGAAATGGTGGGTCAATGACTAGAGGAAACCATTTCTTGACTATGATCAAAACTACCATGTTCTCTCTAAACAATTTATCTAAAAATAGCTTATCAACAAATGGAAAATTCATCCCCATGAGAAGGTCTTCGATCTCCATACATCTTGAAAAAATCATTTTGAAAACCATTCATATGGTCACTCTTCGCGTACATTCCCCAAATCATTTCCTGGATTGAGAAAGCACAAAAATGAGATCTAGAAAATTCCATAATTATATTATAAAAATGAAGGTGACCTTCAAATATAGTAATCCCTCTTAGGGTCCTCAACATGAATTAATGGTCAAGCATGATTAAAATAAATAATAAATTTCATTAGTTTGATTTGAATGACTCTAAACTGACTATGGAAAAGTCAAACAGTACTCTCTAGATTTTAAAACCCACAAATTGAATCATATAAAAAATTTGAGTTCTATCTTAATAATCCTACACATTGCATGGATTAGGAAACAATCATGCTACTAAATAAGACAAAAACTATTCTATTAAAAACACATAATGGGTAACCCAAGAATTATTAAATATATACCATATAAGAAATCACCCCAATGGAATTACGAAAATATTAGTTACTTAACATAAAATATATAAAGGTTTTTAGGGGTTTTCATGTAACCACATAAACATAAAAAACTATGCTCACAATGTCCCATAGCATAGGAAGAGACTAGGGAATTACATGGTCATGAATATTAAATTATCTCAGATTGTTATTGAAATTTATATCCAGTGATGAATCTATTCAAGTCATACATGATACTATCTTTCAAAACACATTTCAGGTTATGGTGAATGTAAGTAGTATGATAACATAGAGGATATGTTCATAAGGAAATATAAGTATTGATTTATTTATTAAATGGGTATGTAAGAGAATTTACATCCTTGATTATTTCCATATGAGAATACCATTTTGATTACATGACTAAATCATGTGATTACTAAACTAGAAGTAGTTCCTGCTTCGAGTCCTCTATGTCTTGGAGGATAATAGAAGGTCTTGATGTCTTAGCATCAATGATGGATCATAGATCATTCACCATCTCAACTACATCGGATCATTCATTTTCATGACCCTCCAGCAACCATCTCCCTTCTTCAATCACACACTCAAGGAGGAAAAATTTATACATGATATATTCTAGTAATAAACTATGCCTCTACACCACTTTACCTAGCTGAATCCTTGAGTTCATTTTATATGAAACATCAATATGTCACCTCATAGACAATCTCGCATGCTCATCAACCTTAACAAAAATGTTCTTTGGGGCTACAGAAAGGTGGTATTTGGACTCTACAGTCAAAACATATGAGGGGGCATGATATTTATATCCCATGAAGAAATAAAATTCATAAATATTTCATGGATGGAATGATAATCAGACCCCTATACCGAAGAAATGAAAATAAGAGACATAAGTTGGACATTTCACGAGAATGATTGAAAATGACTCTGAGAAATCATCTTAAATATATCTTTTGATTGTATCTTTATAAAGAAAATAAGTTAATATAGGGCCTCCAATTCTATC
This sequence comes from Viscum album, assembly GCA_963277665.1. Classification (NCBI taxonomy): domain Eukaryota; kingdom Viridiplantae; phylum Streptophyta; class Magnoliopsida; order Santalales; family Viscaceae; genus Viscum; species Viscum album. The sequence continues at coordinate 806,784,385 of OY728127.1, forward strand.
TTGAAATCACTCTAATATGTTTTAATATATTCATGAATACATGACACTAAATAGGTTCTTGACTCAACGAACCCGGTGTGGCTTGATTTTGTAGCACTCGGACCCCTTGCAATACATGTGTGTGTGAGAGTCAAAGAATCCATTATATCCCTAGAAACTGGTCACATTAATTATGAAATCAGAATATTGAAATAGGTAAAACCATAACCCATAATTAAAATTGTAAAAGTGAATTGATGAAGGAGTGGAGAACATACCATCACTGTCAAGAAAATTAGCATTTCTGACTACCATTGTTTCATCCTCACCCTAGAAATCAGATGTTACATCATCTAGTTTTTGGATGACATGGGTTCATTCCAGAAACATCCATGGTTTGGGATCATGATCATCTAGTCCATGGTATCTAAATGATATGGCATGGAAACTATAATTGCACGAATCACTATCACACATCTAGGGGTGATAGCTGATTCTGATTCTCCTCGAGTCTGAATCACTCTCTCATTCAAGGATTTTCCCACCATAGGGGAAGGATCATTATGATGATCAATAAATTTGAAGCCTAACGACATCCCATAATTTGTGTAAGAATTCATTTGATTAGGACGGATCAACCCCATGATGCATGAGGCCTCCCTGATGGCCTCTGTTAGATATGGTTTAAAATATGGTTCAAGATTATTTGTCAACAGACTCACAATAACATGATAAGAAATATGGTTTGCAGTCACCTGGAAGTTCACTGGAAGATTTCAACCAGGACCTAATCTATTCCATTTCCAAAAACATTGGTCCCCACATGTAGATAGATAATAGGGAAAATAAATAAAAATATGAATATGTAACATGTTATTCCTGATTTTTGGAATATCTTCAACTTCGATGCCTGGTGAGGCTTCATGGTATGTCATGGTAATTACTATGTAGAAATAACTATGTGCAGTGATGGGGTAGAAATGATCCTAACAATTTTTTAGGAACCACCACCATGGGGTGGAATCTAGATATGTTCCTTAGTAGTAGGGCCCCATGGTACAGACTCTAGAATTGTTCCCATTTATAGATTCAACCCATAATCCTAAAAATACCATGATAAGGGATTAAATCTCATGATAATTAATGGAATAATAATAGGTGTAATCAAACATATTACCAAATTATCAATTCCATCGAATCTATTCATGATCACTTTCATATTATCCACTCAGTCAGACCAATAAGTTCTTCCAATGTATGAGTGGATGAAATTATCCATTTATTCTATGCATATATCATTTTCTCTTATATATTCTAGAGAATATATCCATATATGAGTCATGATCAATAGAAATATAGTGAGTACAATGGGATATTCCTATTTTTTCCCCATTAACATCAACAAGTGTGCTTAATCTAAAGGTACATAAAGATATCTATGTTTCAAGGAAAGCTACATTGATGGTAATATATAACTATTGATCGCCACTATGGGATTTGAGGTGGGTTCACAAATTAAAATTGATATCAAGGTGTCTAAGAAACCCTATAACACTCTGCGGATGAGTGTATGTGACACCCATAATTGGAGGGAGTAATTTCCTCAATCTTAATTATGATTGGAGAATGGATTTCATCGGCACTCTCGAATGCATTGATATCAGCATCATCGTCCTCATGGATATAAAAAATTACCATTGCATGAACTCATTGAGTATATATATGTATGTTATGTTTGTAGAGAACTAAGTCATCAAGCTCTAATGTATAGGCTTCCACCCTCATTAGTTCATCATCATATGTGATATTGGTGGGTATTGAAATAATGTATAATTTGGTTAATGAAACCTCCTTATCTAGAAGATAGTGCTATTGTGGGCAAGTAAGATGGGAAATCCCCCAATGAATCCAATTGTCTCTAGGCCATTGGATTAGAGGCATCTGGGGGTTGTTACTTGTCCTTGAAAAAGACATGATGGATTCCTTGGGGGTTGAACCCCATACACGTAAAATATTCCATGATTGTTTAGAAATGAGAGATTTCCATTGATACATTCCGTGCCAATAATTCCTAAAAAATTTCTTTTTTATCCCTCCATACATAGGTGGGTATTTGGAAATGAAAATAGGAACTTGAATTTCCAAATGTTCTTTAATGTATGACTGGTTCAACTGTACATCATATGATATGGTAGGTGCACACTTAATACCCACAAAAGGTGGAATCCAAATTCAGCTTTAGGTATCATCATGAGGGAACATGAGCCTGATATTCTTATATATCATTAAGTGTTTCACTTTTCAGGCAATATTTATGTTCATAGGACATATATTACGTACATAGTTGAATTTTAGAGTGAATATTTAGGTATAATACACCTTGCTTCTATGCTCCCCATCGATCCTAGAAACCAAGATACCATATCTCTAGAAGATGACATATCCTCTCCATTAGAGGTCCCCAGATCAATCATTTATATAAGTTCCAAAAGGGTAATGTAAGATCATATGTAAAAAGATAGTGACAGTGGTGTCGGTAATTTATCTCCCACTCGCACCAGTCTGAAGGCATTACCAACATTTACATAGAGGTATAGTTAGAATGTATCATCTGAGATATTTTTCCTATTGATGTATTTGTATCCTCTCATTTGGGTTGCTACAAAAACCCAGCTATCCTGGAAAGGATCCACCAGCTGATATGGGGGTCTCCCCTTAATAATCAATTCCAAAAAATTGTAAATCATTACCACCATAAGGATGAATATAATTATACACCAATAGGTTTCATGTCGAGTCTTCATCATGAATATAGTAACATTGACATCGGTACTAGAATCATGCAACATTAGTATCCACATGCTTAAAAACATTGCAAGAATACAAGTCATAATAGACTGTGATAAATTAAGAATTGTAATCCTACACCACTTGTGAAATCAACCCTACTCAAAAATGTGCTAATATGCTCCCAGTTTCACTAAGGTATCTATAATCAAGAAATTACATAGCCTTAGTTCGCATAGGCTCTTCACCATTTAGAATATAATGGGATTTAATGCATCCAATAAATGGATATTCATTCTTCAGGTTAGTTTCAAACTTTTATATGTCACAACCTTGGAAAAATGATTTCTTATAAGAGTAGTGGTCCTCTACACATCATCCTAGGATGAGGGGGTTATAGAAGATCATCTTAAATATCATCCATGATGGGAACCCCAGTGAAAAACCAGACCTCCCAGATACTGAAACTGACCTCCCCATGCACTATGTGGAACATATCGGTGTCTATGATCAATATTCAATGATGTTATGAGATGATGTTTCTGTTTAGGTGAGATTATCTCTATGAAAATCATAGTGCCTGAAATATTAATACATTCATCATCTTATTCATAATCTTCTCAAATGTGTGGGAGACCCAAAAACAGCCCCCAATCCAAAAGGATTGAGCCCTTATGAGGATGGTCACATTTTAATGGCCACCAATGTTACTAGTCTTCCATGGACTTCCAAACCATGCTGTGAATGAAATGGATTTTCTCATCTTAAACCCACAAGGGTTCCACTAGAGACCAAGGAGTGTAGTTCAAAAGGGACCCAAGAGCTTGGGTTTATGTGACGAATTCTCCCATCACTGGGATGTTTTCTTGAGTAATATTTATATTTTTGCAATACAAGAAAACGACTGTTTAGCGGCGGTTTTTTCGCGGCGGTTTTAAAAACCGCCGCTAAACGCGTTTTGGGATGCCATTTCGCAGCGGTTTTTAAACCGCCGCAAAATGCCATAAATTTTACTTATTTATTTTTTAATTTTTTTAGAGGATTAGCGGCGGTTTTTTAAAAAACCACTTCAAAATAGTGGCGGTTTCGGTAAAACCGCCACGAAATGAAATGAAAAAATAAAAAAAACGAGAAACACCGAAATCACTAAAATGACCATATCTTTTGATCCGAGCATCCATTGGAGCACCACGACCAGTCATATCGAAGCTCATGAAGAGATCTAGAGGCACATATAATCAAAACCATGAGACGGTCTAAGGTGCGGATGAAATTAGCGTTATAAGAAAACTAAAAAAAGTTCTCCAACTTCAAACGGCCATAACATTCGCTCCGGGTGTCCGTTTGGGCTCTACCGCATATCAAATTAAATCCAGTGAAGAGTGCTATGTACAAAATTAACACAAGAAAGATTCTGTCATGTTTTTGGACCCCAAAAACCCCTCTGAAGGCCTCTGAAACCCTGTTTCTGTCACCAGTGTCCCATCGAACTTGTCTTCAAATGGACCTAACTTTCTATCCGCGTGTCAGTTCAGACTCCTCCACATGCCAGATCATAGGTCGTTCCATGAGCTTCAGTTTGACTGCTCACGGAACCCACATGCACTCATGGATCAAATGTTACGGCCTTTTTAGTGGGTATCAGGTTTGTTATGTTTTTCGATGCCTCGTTTCTAGCACTCGTTCCTCGTCATATTTTTTTAAAATGGTCGTAACATCCGATCCGCCCGTCCATTCGGACTCTTTCACCATTCAGGTCGAAGATCGTTTCAGGATCTTTGATTTGACAGGTCGCAAATCTAAAACGGACTCTCGGATCATAAGTTATCTCCGTTAATGTGAGTCCAATGTTTTTGTCTCTTTATGACCGTTTTGACGAGTTTTAACGGTTGCTCCATTTATTACTGTTTATTTGGGTTTCCATTACTAGTTATCATTATCAATGGCTTTTTGTGGGTTATTATGATGATTTTGTTAAATTATTAAGGGATTTTCTAGAGTTGTCATGAGTTTTCATGCGTTGTCATTCTTTCTAATCTCTCATTCTTCATATGCTTCTCCATCTGTTTTCATGCGTTTTCTTGATTTTTCATCCCTTATCACGTCTTTTCATACTTTTTCATGTGTTTCTTTTATTATTTATTATTTATTATTTATTATTTATAATATACTTTAATTTATTTATTATCTATTATTTGTAACTGGTTATTTATTATTTACTATTTATTATTTATTATTTATTATTTATATTTATTTATTATTTATTATTTATATTTTTTATTATTTATTATTTATATTTATTTATTATATATATTAACATATTATTTATTATTTATTATTTATTATTTATTATTTATTATTTATTTTTACTAATAATAAAATATTGTTATTAATAATAATATTTGTTACTGGTTATTTATTATTTATTATTTATTATTTATTATTTATTATTTATTATTTATTATTTATTATTTATATTTATTATTTATTTATTATTTATATTTATTATTTATTTATTATTTTTAATTATTTATTATTTATTATTTATATTTATTTATTATTTATGTTTACTTATAATTTATTATTTATTATATATTATTTATTATTTATTATTACTGATAATAATATATTATTATTAATAATAATATTTGTTACTGGTTATTTATTATTTATTATTTATTATTTATTATTTATATTTTTTATTTTTTATTTATATTTTTTATTAATATTTATCATTTATTTATTATTAATTATTTATTATTTATATTTATTTATTATTTATTATTTATATTTATTATTTATTATTTATTATTTATTATTTATTATTTATTATTTACTCTTTATTATTTATATTTATTTATTATTTATTATTTATATTTATTTGTTATTTATTATTTATATTTCTTTATTATTTATTATTTATATTTTTTTTATTATTTATTATTTATATTTATTTATTATTTATATTTATTTATTATTTATTATTTATTATTTATTATATATTATTTATTATTTATTTATTATTTATTATTTATTTTTATATTTATTTTTTATTTATATTTATTTATTATTTATTATTTGTTATTTATATTTATATTTATTTATTATTTTTAATTATTTTTTATTTATTTTTGATTTTTGATTTTTGAATTTTTATTATTTATTTTTTATTTTTTATATTTATTTATTATTTATTATTTATTATTTATTGTTTATATTTATTTATTATTTATTATTTATATTTATTTATTATTTATTTATTATTTATTTATTATTTATATTTATTTATTATTTATTATTTATATTTATTTATTATGTATTATGTATTATTAATATTTATTTATTATTTATTATTTATTATTTATTATTTATTATTTATTATTTATTTATTTATTATTTATTATTTATATTTATTTATTATTTATTATTTATATTTATTTATTATTTATTATTTATATTTATTTATTATGTATTATGTATTATTTATATTTATTTATTATTTATTGTTTATTGTTTATTATTTATTATCTATTATCTATTATTTATTATTTATTATTTATATCTATTATTTATTATTTATTATTTATTTTTTATTTTTTATTTATTACTTATTTATTATTTATTATTTATTATTTATTATTTATATCTATTATTTATTTATTATTTATTATTTATTATTTATTATTTATTATTAATAATTAATAATTTATATTTATTTATTATTTATTAATAATTATTTATATTTATTTATTATTTATTATTTATTATTTATTTTTATTTATTATTTATTAGTCATTATTTATTATTTATTATTTAGTATTTATTATTTATATCTATTATTTATTTATTATTTATTATTTATTATTAATAATTAATTATTTATATTTATTAATTATTTATATTTATTTATTATTTATTGTTAATTTTTTATATTTATTTATTATTTATTTATTATTTATTATTAAGTATTAACATTTATTTATTATTTATTATTTATTATTTATTTATTATTTATTATTTATTATGCATTATTTATTATTTATTATTCATTATTTATTTTTTATTATTTATTATTAATTATTTATTAATTATATCTATTATTTATTTATTATTTATTATTTATTATTTATTATTTATTATTTATTATTTATAATTTATAATTTATTATTAATTATTTATAATTATTAATTATTTATATTTATTTGTTATTTATTATTTATTATTTATATTTATTTATTATTTACTATTTATTATTTATATTTATTTATTGTTTATTTTTTATTTTTTATTATTAATTATTTTTTATTTTTTTTATTTTGTATTTCTTATTTTGTATTTATTAATTATATTAAATAATTATTTATAATTATTTATTATTTATTATTTATTATTTATTATTTATTAATATTGAGTTTATATCTATTATTTATGTATTATTTGTTTTTTCAATTAATATATATAAGTATATTAAATTCTGCTTATTAACCACATGACGAGCTTGCTGGAGTGGTAAAGTCTTTGGAAAATATGCAAGAAGTTAAGGGTTCAAATCTCACCAAACACAGTATTTCTTTATATTGCATGGGCATGTGCATGAGATGTGCATGCATGGACAAATAAAGTAAATAAAGTAATACGAAATAAATAAAATAAATACAAAATAAATAAAATAAATAAAATAAAAACAAAATTAATAAGATAAATATGTAATAAATAAAATAAAAAAATTACGAAATAAAAAATTTAATTAAATAAATAAAATTAATAAAATTAATTAATTAAAAAATTAAAAAAAGTAAAAAAAATTAAAAAAAATTAAATAACCGCCGCTAAATCATTTAGAGGCGGTTTAAACCGCCGCTAAAAAACCTCCACGAAACGTTCTGCGATGGTTATAAAAACCTCCGCAAATAGTTTCCTAATGCACGATTTCGCGACGATTTTTCAAAACCGCCGCAAATCTATTTAGCGGCGGTTTAAACCGCCACAAAACGAAAAAAACCCGCCGCTAAATCGTGATTTTTTCGTAGTGTTGATTACCAAAGCTACAATTTTAATTTTTTGGCACAATTACTGAAACAACACATCAGATGGCAGGCCAAATTCATAAATGGACACCCCAACCAAGTCTAGATACTAGCATTGACCATATTAATGTAGTCCCTCTAGTAGATAGTGAATGGATTTCAAATTTATGTTGGGATAATTTAAAATTGAATAATCAATGAATTCCTCTTTTTTATCCCTAGAATAGATAGATTCATCAAATGTAGTGGAAGAGACATTGGAACGTTCCATCTTATTATCTACATCATAATTCAAAAGGTATTATTCAGTATAAAAATAAAAATATAAAAAATTCCAAGAACTATTATTCCAATAAGTGATCAGCCTAAGAACCATCAATATGTGAAAGTAATATTTCATGATGGCACTAGACGGTGAATTGTTGTCATGTGAAAAATTCTTCGTCGCGAAGCATTGGTGAACAAGTTGTTTTTTTTATTTGGTCAATCCATTTGATAATTAGTCACCAGAAATGTGGTAGTCAAAATTAATATTCATGGATAAGTTAGTTATGTTCATGGGAGAAGAGAATGTAAAATGAGGTGATATACAAAAGAAGTAGGTGATTGTGAAGCATTCAAATCACTTAGATCACTGATAAACCGAAAAAAATAAATATTATTTGGGTCCCCTATTCAAAGAAATGGTCCCCTCCTGTCGATCCACCCTGTATTGCAATCATTTTCAATGGAGGGCCAATTTATAAATTAGAATAACCTCTTCATCATCATGATCGAAACCCATTCTAATGGGGGGAAATTTTTTGGTCCTAAAAAATGAACATAGACAAAAAAGAGGATTCCATTAACTCCGAAATGTAATGAATGAAACAAAAATGATAAAACAATGAAAAAATAATTGTGGAAAATACACAGTGGAAGGATCAAATGTGAGATTAACATTTCTTTGTGGACCACCGCTTCGCATAGAATTATGCTAAATTGTGAAGAACCCCACAAACAAAATAGCTCACGAGGTGAGACAGGACCACCATACCCTACAAATTATTCCATATTTGTTTCTAAGACAAGGCAGCGTCATCCTCCCTTAATAACAATATCATTATCGTGATGTGGAAATATAGATGGTAACTATAGATGAAACAAGGTCTTTGGAAAGGCTGTCCGTTGATTTCAACACCTGAAAATGGCTTCCACCATTAATGAAACCCTTTGGGGGCTGGAGCGTCCTCCTAGGATCCAAAAAAATTGGCATGTGGACCATCATGTATGATATCCCATACCATTACTTGGACTCTCCATTCCTCTATAAAAGATCCCTGAGGAAACCTAAGGAGGGGATAAAAAAGTTATAGGAAAATAATTAATAGTTGAAAAAGAAGTGATTATTGTAGGGTAGCCCAGAAGAGATACAAACCAATATATAATTCGTTTATTAATAGGTAAAAACAAACAACATAGCATTATGGGTGAAATAAAAGGATATATGGTCATCCATGAATGGGGAAAACCCTATGAAGACATCATTCTGATGGATATAAATGGATCAACCATATGTAGACCAGTAATCCATATAGAAAAATTTTATCTGTGATGAACCCTATCCACTATAAAAAAATGAAATGTGGGATGCAAATGACACCTTTTATAGAAAAATGACCCATACAGAACCCAGTCTCGCTTAGCAAAACGCTACACAAGAAGGCCCTAGGTTTGTGTAGCACCATGCTATAAGGATGCTATCCTTTTCTGCACAACAACATGTTATTTGTAGGGAATTACATCCATCCAAGGAACATGTTACATGGAACGGGAACTCCTACAGTGTTATAGATATTATCTACTATCACTCTATCCTATCATCTCTTCAGGAATCATATTGGCCCCTCCGTGAACCAGTTCAATAACATTAGGAAATAGCCCCTTCCAAAGGATCCTGACATGTATGATAAGATCATGAGGCACACTTCCATTCCCTTTTATGCCTTCATATATGTGGTAAGTGGAGTCACGTGAGTATCTATAGTGACAATGCGGGCCCTTGGAATGTATTTTAGTCTGCATTCTAATAGTAACGAGTTTCTTATACACATATGTTTTCATGTGAACATTTATCTTCTAAGGGTAGAGGTAGAGGATCATTCTTTTCTTTCTCATCTACATGGAATGATATCATCTTCATAGATTTAATTTTTTGTAATCCCTCATTGAGTAATCACATAGACATTTGTGTGGTAGGTGGACTAATGAATCTCTCTTCCACATCCTATGATGCAACTAGATAGATCATAAAATGTTACCGTCCAATTTAACAAAATAAAAGAGCAGTCATGAATACTCAAATCCATGTCCCTCTCCCTCTAGGATTAATCATCTTATCCACCAGATGACAGTGTGGATTGTGTGATACTCATATCTACAACTAAATCATGATTATCACACTGAGCATGACTCACATGGTCATATATGTTAGTGATGATAATGAAAAATGAACTATCCCAAAACATTTGAGAATCATTTGTGAGTAATTCCCAACCACATCAAAACAAATGGTAATCCCCTACTTGTGACTCCAAACCACATCCCCTTAATTGGCCTCCAATACTATATGATCCCCACACCCATGCCTCACTCTTCAAAGGGGTATATACACAATGATGTGGTATCTTACTGTAATCCTCACTGGTTTAATCACCAATCATGATCCCTCAAATTGAACTCATATAGGTGTAATCACAATACTAGAAATCAAGGTTGGATTTGATTCTAATCAAGATGAGAAAATTAATAGTATTCTTCTAGTTCCAAACCCATCACCAGAAATAAACTTAATATTCTTCAAATTAAATTCCCAGAAAGTTCATGTACAGATGAGAAATCACATCCCCTCAAGGCTACTTTGGCGTAAGTCCTGCATGATCCTTGACATAGCGCCTTCTTTATGGGTGTCCTCTCAACATGACGATAAACATCATGGTATTTTCCTTCTAACATGACCTAAAAAGGTGATGTTCTATGTTTTGTGGAACCAAACAATGTGTCTTCTTATTCACCTCAATGGGATACATAGGAATCCCTTCTTACGGGTTTGATCTCGACACCAAAACAATTAAATATCACTGGATGATATAAAACATCATAGTACCTCAACACATCGGTTAAAAATACTTCCTTCGAAATAAACGATTGAAGAATGTATAATTTTTCTATAAAATTGTAAAATGAATTGAATGAAATGGAAATACAGAAACCCCCAATTGTTTGATATCCTGAGATATATACAGATGATTATGAGATCATGGATGTCCATAATTAATCGTTTCCTTAGGGTGAACCATGTATACATAAATGGGGATGACCAATGAATTCATGAACATATCTTTAATATATTTGTGTGACCCAGAATAGGTGATAGTTCCCCACAAAATGGTGTGACGACCCTGAGTTACACTTGACTTCACTAATGCATGTTCTTAAGTGTCATTGAACATGTTAACATATGAATTAATTACATTTGAATGTTTCTCCATGATTCTTCAAAAATATTATATCCATTTGGAATTTATAGATCCATGAATAAAAACCTATTGGAGACTTCTAAAAGTCATTTTAACCAACATCAGTCATTTCACACATTTTAACCCCTTACAATCAACCTTTGGGTGCATTGAGTTTTTATCGAAAAAAATAATTAGAAACTTAGAAACTATCAATAAATAAAATATTTTATACAATAGGATTAAGAACCAATAATTTAATGAATTTTAATTCTCAATTGTTATCGTTAGGATACAGAATTTTACATTTCCTTTACTACTGATGCAATATGATGGCACTGAAAATGATCTTCATATTTATCATGTGAAAACTATTTTTTAAGTTTTTATTTTTTATTTGATATATATATATATATTAAATTATAATAAATGATAAATTAGAGAGGATTAATTAATTTTTAAATCGTATTTATATCTTCAAGATATCATAAAAGAAATGATATTTAAAAAAACCAATTTTTATTACAATTGACCATAATATAAACTTCTTTGAAAAATAAAAAAATATAAATATAGAAAAAAATTCTTTATTTATATAAAAACTATGTTCATTAGTAAAATTTAATTCCTAAAATAAATAAAAAATTATTTTTATATAAATTCATAAGAATCAATGATGAATAGTTTTACAAAAATCAATTTTAAACTGAGAAATTTATTTTCATAATAAAATCATATATAATACTGATTCCTTGGTAATATTTTAAAATATTTATAAGTAAAGGGGGAATATGTAGATTTGGGTTGAAATTTATATATTAATTAATTTTTAAATTATATGATAGTTATAAAAAATAATTTAGAAAAAAAGGTATTTTGACTATTTATTAATGGTTGATGACATAATAAAAATTTCAATTAAAGAAATTAAAACATTTTATTTTGATATAGAGGAAAATACACATTTATTTTCATAATTAATTATAATACATTAAAATATATTTATGAAAGTAATTTTTTTCAAAATACCATGGACACATATAAAGGTATCTTCAATAAAAAAGGACATGATGGTGGGAATATTTGTTCATATAGTTTTTATTTAATGAAAATATTCCTTTCAAAACAATGTTACAACTAAAAAGGGATGTTAATTTTTTTTTGAGAGAATCATTTTAAAAAGGATTTAAATAATATCAATATTAATTTAGAATAACCTTAAGATATATTTTTTAAAAATATGATCATTTAGGAAAATTTTATTAGAAAACATTAAATTGAAAGAAAAAGTATTTTAAATCGAAGAGGGAAATAATGTCTGTTTTAATAAATAAACATCCTTGAGTATCATGAGTTCAAAGAGATAGGGAAATTAGTGGGTAAAATATACAATCAATAATTAAAATCATAAGAAGAAAACGAAATTGTTGAATTAAATAAGGATCATATTACTTATCAATGGTAATTTATTCATAAATAATCCTAACAAAAATTGGATTGGAATAAGAACCCATTATCACTTTGGTAACATTTGAATCGTAAGACGCATATATGAATAATAATTTTTTTTATAAAAATATAATTAAAATTAGGGGATTCCTGATATAAAAATCACATGGGAATTATATGCACCACATAAATGATTATTGGTTTGTATAAAATATGTATATATAAAATAATAGAAATTTAGATAAATAACCCTTACAATTATCATATCAATAAATTGATAATTAATCAATTGGTATATTTTATTTAATTAATGGAAGTAAAAAAAAGTGGAACTAAGTAAAAAATAATGAAAATTTATTTTAAATAATTATTTAGGAAGAAGAAATCAATTAATAAATTATATAACCCAATGGAATAAAATTGTGTTTGGAAATACCTTACCACATGTAGTAATTCCTGTAAAAAACCATTGGATGAAAAAACATTAATTTTATTATAATATTACAAGATATATGTATGATTCCGTATATAAATTTTATAATGAGAATGCTATACACCGTATAAATGAATTTTTGTTCATATCATTAAAATAATGATCAATGAGGTATATTGATATTAAATATCTTACATTGAGTCGAGTCATTCCATGAATCTTCATTAATTAAAATATAATAATAATATATAAATTATTTGATTTGAATATAAAAATTATAGGTTTAACAAAATTTAATTTTTCTTTTTATTCATTTTTTAATAACATGTTAAATTACGTAATAATGTAAATCTACATTAGGTGTATTTATGAACATCAGTAAAAAATTGAAAAAACATTGTTGTGTTCACCGTAATTAATGGTTTTATTTTTATATTATACAGAGAATAATAATAATGAAATAATATATGTTTTTATTGAAAATTAATAATTCTATATCCAGTCATTTATCATTGATATGAATAATGAACTACATTACAATCGTGTTGAGGTTTGGTCTAACATAAGGGTCAGTAAAGTTTCTATTTTTAAAAAATCATGATGAAACAAACAGAATTATAATTTTATATATTATAAATGATCCTTATAACATAAATAAAATAATATTTCAATAATTAACTAATTTATAACATCATTTGATACAACGAAGAAAATTGAATCACATCTCTTCATCATGGGGGTAATCCACACGTATAAACGAATGACGTAATAATTTTTCAATAGATTGAATGGTTAAAAGTAGAGGATACATTGTCATTATAAAATGATAATAATTTCATTTTTAATGAGATGTATTTTTGGTGTATTATATTTAAATATTATATGGGATTATTAGGAGACTAATAACAGATAGGACACATCATTATGAGGCTTGGTGAGCCCAGAATGGTGGTTCGAACTTTTTTTGTTAAGTGATTTGGCATTGGTGTGTGGTTGTGGAAATTTCCAAATTGATTACCAGAATTGAAATCTAAGGTCACCATTGGGTCTGGGATGATGACTTTAACTAAGAACGTGCCTAACCATGACCAACACAGGTTAAGGAAAAAAGTTAATTTTTGGATGTTTTTAGAAACATAAAATAATATAAAATAAAATAATTTGAAATGTTTATTTTATTTTATTTGGAAACATTCACTATAGTGCAATGATGGGGTTGTTGTTTTGATAATTAATTCCATGACATAATGACTTATAAATAGAAATGCGGGCTCATTAATGTCAGTGTGTGATGGAATGATGAAACATAGTCTCTCCTTTTAATGGGTTAATCGAATTTTGTTCATTGCAAGAATGTTGAGAGGATGTCTGGAGAATTATTGGATCCTTGGATAGAAATATCGACAACAAATGATCAAGAACCAATAGAACGAATTGATGCGCCAACATAATTGAAGGATTGCGTCAGTGGTGACAGCATGATTCCTTCATTATCAATCGATCCCCTCACTCGTTATGGGTTATTTTTTAATGATGTTTTATTCCTCGTTCTTTGAATTTAATGATGAACTTCGATCATCCCATGAACTGGTTGACTCATGCATCATCGTTCTTGCGGGAGGTGTTTATCAGGTTTTTCATGTGAGTTTGATTTTCATGTCTTAATGTTTTTAATTTTTCCCATTAAAACCTTCTAACAGGAGTGGATTAACACTGTGACAAATGATAGAAGGGGTTTTTCTCTTTTTGTTGACTTTTTTATTCTTCCTCCACCCGGCGTTCATCGCGTTCTTTATGGGGCGACGAACAACGGATCGTTGCATGTCCGTTTTACAACACAACTATCCCAATTTAGAGATCTGACAATGTGAATACCTAGTAGAGGTGTGACGGCGATGGAAGACGGTGAATCAGCTCAGATCGGGAGAGACTGTTGTTCGAGCATTCTTCGCGTTGGTTGATCGATATGCATTTTTAGGGAAGATCGGAGGCCTGAAAACAACGAAAATGACTATGGGATGTTGGCGTGGCCATAACAATCGAGTTTCGTGGAAACTGGATCATCATATCGAATATTGGAGAATCAAAAAGGAGCGGCAAAGCCGGTTCACATTTCAGGAAATTTCTAGAACACAGGATGCTTATCGCAAAGAAAAATACATGTGGTACCGGTGGTAGAGGCTAGGGTTTGCGCTTTGCATGAGATGAAGAACATAGTGTGCCTCAAGGGAGACATGACATGTGGGAACCCCCAGTGATGACTGAATTTCTGGGCAACAAGAATAATTGAAATGTCATTTTATCTAAAGAACACAACATGTGGGTCCTTACACAGGAATCAGTGTGTATCTTGGATGATACACAGTCACTTGGTGGAGTACACGATTGAGTACTCCACAACATGGCCAGACATGGAAGGATACGTGGGTTACCCCGTGTACCGATTACATAGAATTACTCACATGGGTAGAACCAGTGTACGGGAACATGACTAGCGTACACAGAGGGGACCCTGGTTATTCAGACATGGTGTTTGGTCCTTTCTACATGTCGTTTACAAACCTTTTTACAAGGCATTTCACCTCTAACTTGGTCCTTTACACTCGATAAGTACGCAGAGTCGTGAGAAACGGTGTGTGACATCTTCTACATGTCGTGTATATCCTAGGAGATGGATTGATACACTTTTACATCCTTCCATGGACATGTTTCATTTGGGTTAGTTACCCGTTGGCTTGTTCCCCGGACGTTCAGGTATCATTTCCATCCACAGGATTATGATCACTTAAGCATGAGTTCCCAAGTTAGAGTCAGGTATTTCTCTATGTGGCTCAGAGCACGATCGTCTATCAATCCTTGACCCTATATAGATTAATGTATTGATGTGACTAATCCTACAGGATGACGATCTTCTACTTATCAGGTGAATCCGGATGAGTTTTGGTATCTTCCAAGGCCCTGGTAGTGATCCCCATCTGTGTATGGTGATCTTTTCCCACTCATGAGTGTGTTCTCCTAGATTGAGTGTATCTATATCTCATGGATCTTCCAAAATAATATTACATCAAGGATGGACTTTTAAGAGCTATCTGACTCATGGAGGGAGTTATCCCTGACAAGTGGATCATGGAAGCTTTGAACTGAATCCCTTGTGTGGGTATGCGGTTGTGTGACTTCTCTCTAGACTACGTGTCTGGGTTTTAGTATATATATATATATATGTTTTTCTCTTATTATATTTTCAGTAGACATATACAATGTAGATATGGTTGTACCTTTACCTTTTTGTATTGTTTTGTGCTATTCAGGGTCGTCTACTAAGTATTTTTACACTCATCCCCAGCACGGGCTTCGCCCACATGTGTCATTTCATGTATAGACGAGCGACCTTGTGATGGATTCCATTGAATACTAGGACCAGACCAAGATTTCCGAGTTCCTAATTGGCCAAGGTGTTCCTTTGAATACGAGTAGTAGTCCCAATAACTCTTTCTTGCTTACATGTTGGACTTTTTTGTTTTCATACTATCTTGTTTTCTATGGGGTTTTATTCTGACCTAGTTTACTTTCTACACATTACTTTCCTTTGTACATTGTTGGTTATGTTTAGTGGTATGAACTCATTTGGTTCCTTAGTGATTTTAATTACATTTTAACTTTTTTGGGCTTGGAGATGTGTGTATTTGTATAGTTACATAGGCATTTCCTCCTATGTTATTGATATGCCTACTCAGTGCTAGTCACCTTCCTTTGGCATATTGGAGGTGGGCTTGGGGGTTGTGGTGCTGGTCCCATTGGGATGGGTCCTAATAGAGTGGTATCAGATCTAGGTCAGTTCTACCTTAGGACCGATAGTCTATGAGTATGGTTTGGGGCAATAGTGTTATGTGTTTCAAACTCGTCTTTCAGACCATAGACTACATTGTTTGTGCGGGTGGCTGACATATCCATACAACAGGACTCTGATAACATGCTTTTCGACTCGGTACATGAAAACACTAGTTGTGGGAAAGTAAAATAATGGTGTATGCATCATATAGGAATGGGTTGTGTTTTCCATTTCCATTAATTTTAGCAATCTAGATATACACATTAACCATGGTACATATTGTTTCCTTGCAAGATTCCTCCATGGAAGATACCCACTAGGATTCAACAGATCGATTATAAGGATGACAATCATAGTGATGAGGCTCTGATACATGGAACAGTTCCCAAGGAGTTACCTCAAGGTGGTGAACCTACTGTACGACCACCAACAGAGCATCCTGTGGTACCTACAATACCAACAAATGAGGGGCGCATTCCGAGCACTCTCTATGAGTTCTAAAGACAGATACCACTTAGGTTACGAGGCAAGCATGACCCTCAGGTGGCTGAGGACTATCTTGAGATGGTGACTAGAGTTTTCTATCAAGTGAGGACACCAGCAGACTAGATGGTGATCCTAGGTGTGATCCTTCTTCAGGGTCTAGTGGGATGACGGTGTAGTCTGACCACGCAGACTCTCTACAATGAGAATCTTTCGTGTATGGAGTTTGAGAGACTCTTTTGAGAGGAGTTATATTTGTTTCCACTAAGATAATTTTATATCTCAGAGGTTCTTCAGATTTAGTAGGGTAGTTTGACGGTGGTTGGCTATTCATTGAGATGCACTAACCTTTCCAGGTACTCGATGGATAGAGTCACAGATATGTAATTCAGATCTCAGACCATATAGAAATGTCTAATATGGTACATCTAATCTAGTGTTGTTCCTCTATGCATTTCAACATTTGATGGAGTGCTCGGGTAGGCCTTGGTGATCTAGAGCTTCTTGTCGGAACAATGGCTTCCAAGGACGTTCAATATCAGGCAGATAGGCATGGAGACCTCGACTACAGGGAGACGACATCACGAACAGGTCTTGGGACATGGGAGATATCCCAGGAGGACCCATGACAGGTGGTCGACAACCCACGGATCTCAGGATGGATGAAGATGGCCTAGGGAGAGGCAATGTTGACAATGTGATGGTAGGGGACATCTCTCTAGAGACTTTCCCACTTTTCGAGCTGCTGATAGAGAGGAGGTGGATGGACCACTGAGGAAAAGGCAAAGACTGGAGCAGATTGAACTTTTAGGTGGTAGATGTGGAAGAGGAGTAGGGAGAGATGCTAGTGGTGGTAGATGCTTCAATCTACTTTAACCACAACCCCAGGAGTTCTGATCATAGATCAGGGAGCTAGGGGATAGGGGTGGGGATATATGCATGTGGTTGTGCATATGACCCATGTACTCTAGGCATGATCTGGCGTAGGTTATGTGTATTTTCTACTGTAGCTTCCTTACATATAGACACAGGTTCCAGTCATTACATTATTTTCTCATGTCTGGTGCAAAACCATGAGATTTTGGTAGAGCTGTTGACTTGAACCTTACACTTAGAGACAACTACAGGAGGATACATGATGATAATGCATCATTGCAGACAATGTTATCTCACCCTTTTTGGTGAGAGAATCGATTGGATCCTCGTGGTGTCAGCATTGAGGCCTTACAACATTATTCTTAGTATAGATTGGTTCTCTTCAGTCCATGGCCAGATTGACTTCATTAGGCGAAGAGTGTGGTATTTCCACACCGATGGGACAAGGATTTCCTTTTTCAGTGAAAATTATACCCCAATAGTATAGGATGGGCTCATACATTGGAGGGTGTAGCTGATAGCTAATGAGTTGGCTAGGCTTACCCTCGAATCAGTTGATGTTCTGAGCTTCCTATTCCCAACTATTGTGGCATAGTATGAGGACATCATTCCTAAAGATGTTTCGGGACTACCTCCCTGTTAGTAGATTGACTTCTGCATCGACTTACACCCATGGAAGACACCAATATCCTCACCAACGTATCAGATGGCTCCCACAGAGCTTCGCAAGCTAAGTGTGCAGTTGGAGGATTTTCAGAGAAAGGGCTTTGTAAGACCCAATGTTTCACCTTGGGTGGCCCTGGTT
This sequence comes from Viscum album, assembly GCA_963277665.1. Classification (NCBI taxonomy): domain Eukaryota; kingdom Viridiplantae; phylum Streptophyta; class Magnoliopsida; order Santalales; family Viscaceae; genus Viscum; species Viscum album. The sequence continues at coordinate 806,803,550 of OY728127.1, forward strand.
TTGTTTTCCGAGAAGGAAGACAGATTTTTGAGGTCGTGTGTGGATTACAGTCACCTGAATCGGGAAACGATAAAGAAAAGGTATCAACTGACGAGGATTGAAAAACTCATAGATCATCTAAGAGGGGCATAGTGGTTCTCGAAGGTTTACCTTCGATCAGATTACCACCAGTTACTAGTCCGAGATGAGGATATAATGAAGATTTCTTTCAGATGCCACTATGGTCACTTCAAGTACATGGTGATGCCTTTCGGAATATAGAATGCCCCATAGTGTTCATCAGACTTGTGAACCATATCTTCCTACTGTACATAGAATGGTTTGTGGTGGTCTTCATCGAGGAAATCCTTGTGTACTCTCCGTTAGATGAGGAGCACGTGAGACACCAGGGGTTTAATCCAGACATCCTCCAAGAGAACCATATTTATGGGAAGATCTCAAAGTGGTAGTTCTAGATTCAAGAGATCCACATTCTAGGACACATCATCTTGGAATATGGAGTAGATGTGGGCCCATACATGGTGGGATCCACCTCGGTGTTTGACGGTGGTGTGGACCTTCCTTGGGGTGGCAGGATATTACCGAATAATCATTCATGATTTCTCTAGGATATCAGCACCATATAAAACCTTGACTAGGAAGGGGAAACCCTTCTTGTTGATGGAGAAGTGCATGAAGGATTTTGAGTAGTTGAGCAGAGTATGATGAGCACCCTGATCATGAGATTTCTTGAAGAGGGTGTTGAGTAGATAGTTTTCTGCGACACATTAGGAACCGAGCATGGATGTGTCCTAATGTAGATACAGGAGTGATTTCTTATGTTGCATTCCACATAAGTATTCATGAGAAGAACTATGTGACCCATGAACTTGAGTTGGTAGCAGTAGTCTTAACGTTGGAGATGTGGAGACACTAACTGATGGGTGAATAGTTTATCGTCTACTCTAACCACAAGATCCTAAAATAAATCCTCTCGGAGAAGGATTTGAATCTAAGATAGAGTATATGGATATAGTCTTTTTATTATTATGACTTTGAGATCGTATATAAACCTAGTAAGGGGAACATTTTGGTAGATGCACTCAGAAGTTGGTCAAGCTCGCAACTATTGTGTGGGGTGAAAAAGTAGTTGGCCTTGTTATCATTATCCTTCATGGGTAGAGAGGATGTAGCATAACTTAAGCTGATGGTTTTCACCCATCCACTCTTACAATGAGTTAGGGAGGCACAACTCGGGAATGTCGAATGTGAGGAATTACACGCTCAGTTATCCACAGTCCATGCTCCCGATGGACATTTGTATTATGGGGAGCACTTTGTTCTTCTCAGAGGACGTACTATTATACCAGTAGAATTGCGAGAGGAGGTCATGAGGGAGATTCATACAGCCCCCATTGGTGGTACACCCTGGTGTGGAGAAGGTGTTCCAGGATCTCCAACAATAGTTATGGTGGTCATGCATGAAAGAGGCAATAGCAGAGTCTACTTCTCAGTGCCTTATGTACTAGGAGGTGAAGGATGAGAACTAGGTTCCAATATGGTTAGCTCCTCCTAGAAGATCTAGGGTGGAATTTTGATGGAATATCGATGGACTTAGTGATGGGATTACCACATACATCCAAGTGGCATGATTCCATCTAGGTGATCATTGACCGACTCATCAATTCATCCCACTTCATAGTCATCGGGGATCATGGTTCCATAGAGATATTAGGATGCCTATACATAGAGGAAATACTTCAGATTCATGGAATCCCTTCCAAAATTGTCTCATAATGAGACTCCTGCTTCACACCTGGTTGTGTAAGGGATTGCAAGAAGCTTTCAGGGATCATCTACCCTTGAGAATAATGTTATATCCCCAGACATATGGTCATAAGGAGAGGACTATTCAAGTTCTGGAGGATATGTTGCAAGCATGTATCTTGGACATTGGTCACATTTGGGAGGAGCACATACCACTGGTGGTTTCATGTCCAATAATATATACCACTGCACCATTGTTATGGCACCATTCAAGGATTTATATGGGAGACCATGTCAGCCATATCTTTGCTGGACCGACCCTGGAGAGTGAGAAATCATTGGTCCAAAGTTGTTGAGAGCCACCATGGAGAAGGTAAAGATCATCTAGGAGCAGATGAAGACTACACAGAGCTGGAAGAAGTCTTGTGTTGATAGGCAACAGATACCCCTAGAGATCGAGGAGGGAGACCATATCTTCCTTCGGGACTCACCTCGACGAGGATTTTAGGGATTTGTCTGGGGAAACAAACTATCTCCGAGGTTCACCAGACCGTTCCATGTACCGCACAATGTTAGAGAGGTGGTGTACCACTTAGCTCTAACACAGGAGTTTCACCGGGTACATTATTTCTTCCATGTATCCAAACAGAGGAGGTACACACATGACCCATCAAACTTCATCGACTGGGGGTGAGCTGGACATCAAGGATGAAGAAAACATTGTCTAGTACCTTGTGGATATGGAGGATTAGAATGAAAAGATCCTTATTGAGAAATTTATTACCTTGGTGCATGTCTGGTGGAAGCACGAGAATCATCGTTAGAGCATGTGGGAGCGGGAAGCTCCGATATGTGCCCAATAACCACGTCAATTTGAGTATCCCTTGTTTTGTCTTTTTGGGGGTGCAAAGCCTCATGGTGGGGAGAATATAATATCTTCTATTTTGTGTGTATTAATTTTAAATGTTTTATGGAATTTTTACAAGACATAGGATAGAGACAGAATGTCATTCTGAGGCCCGATGACCCCAAATTGGTGGTTCAATGATTTTATAGTTACAGGAATTGGCAGGTGTGCGTGGTTGTGGCAGTTTCAAATAGATGACCAGATTAAAAATCTAAGGGCACTTTTTCATCTGGGTTGACGAATTTATATATGAATGGGCCTATCTTTGACTGCCTTGTTTCAAGTGGAAATTTTAATTTTCATACATTTTTAGAAAAATAAAATAAAATAAAATTATCAAAAAATATTATTTTATTTTATTTGGAATAAATCCTTGAAGATCAATGATGGCGTAGTTGTTTTGATAATTAATTCCACACCATAGTTACATAGAAATAGCAAAGCTGACTCATTAATGTTGCATCATGACAGAATGTTGAAACACCTTCCCTTCTTTTAATGGGTTAAGCAAATGTTGGTCGTTGGAAAAAAATTGAGAAGAACTTTAGAGAAGTCTTGGAGTCTTGGAGAAAATTTTCAACAACAAACGACAATGATCAAGGGCAAAAATTTCTATGCCAATGGAATTTAAGGATCACGACGACAATGGGAGCATGATTCCTTCATCAAAAATTGATCCCTTAATGAGGTAGGGGTTTTTTTTAAAGTTGTTTTCTTCCCTGTTCATTGAATTTAATGACCAATGCAAGTCAACCTATGAACTGGTTTACCTGTATGTCATAGTTCTTGCAGAAGGGGTTTATCATATTCATTTATGGTAGTATTATTTTCATGTCTTGATGCTTTTAGTTTTCCACATTTAAACCTTCTAACATTAGTAAATTAGCATCAAGAAAAATGACGTCAGGGGTCTGTTCATTCTTGTTGAATTTTTCTTCTTCCTTCACCCTGTGTTATTTTCATTCTTCATGGGTATATTAAAAATGAATCATTACACATACATTTCACAATGAAATGTTCCAAATTTGGATTTCTGACATTGCGAAAACCAAGAGGAGGTACGACAATGATGGAAGATGATGAATCAACACAGATTGGTAGAGACCGTTCTTTGAGTGTTCATCGTGTGGGTGGATCAATACAGATTTTAAAGGCTGATCGGAGGACTGAAAAAAACAGAGATAACTTTAGGACATCGGGGAAGCCTTAACATTCAAGTTTCGTGGAAATGAAATCGTCCGATCAAAGGTAGAAGGATAAATGGGGCATGGAAGAGGAGGTTCTCATTTCTAGAAATTTCCAAAACACATGATGTGTATCCCGAAGAACACTCCATGTTGGACTGGCAGTGGACGCTTGAGTTCATGCACTGCACGCGATGAAGAACACGACATGCCTATGGGGAGACATGGAATGGGGGCCCCAACCATCAGGGCTGAATTTTTGGGTGATGAGAAGCACTGACACTAAGTGTTCTCTGAAGAACATGATGTGTGGGTCCTTACACAAGACTTGGTGTGTATCTCAGAAGATACACTGAAACAAGGTGGAGTACCTAACTGTGTACTCCACCACACGACTAAACGAAGCTGGTTACACAGGTTACCCCATGTACAAGTTACATGGGATGGACCACACGAGTTCAATCCATGTATGGGAACATGGCCAACATACACGGAGTGGACCTTGGTTACTCGGACATGGCGTGTGGTCCGTTCTACATTTCGTGTACATATCTTTTTACATGGAATGTCCCCTCTGACTCGGCATGTTACACATGGGTAGTACCTGGAGTCCTGAGACACAGCATGTGACATACTCTACACACCGTATATATCATGGAACATGGATTGATCCTCTTGTACACCATTCCATGGACACGTTTTGTTTTGGTTAGTTCCCCTTTGGCTTGTTCACCTAATGGTCAGATATCATTTCCATCCACAGTAGAATGATCCCTCAAGCAGGACATTTTGAGACAGAGTCAGGTATCCCTCTGAGAGTCCTGGAGATAGATCCTATATCAATCCTAAACCCTATGTAGAGTTAGGTATCGATGTGACTAATCCTACAGGATTCTGATCCTCTATATAGATATTGAATTCAGATGAGTTCTGGTGTCCGCCAAGGACCTTGAAGTGAGCATCAACTGTATATTGTGATTGTTTCCCTCTTAGGAGTGTGTTCTCCTGGAATGAGTTTATCTATCTCTCACATATTTTTCCTGATAAAAATTACTTATCAGATGGATGTCGTCAAAGCTATCAGACTCATGGAGTGTGTTTTCTCGGATGAGTTCTTCGTAGATCCTTCGAACTAAATCACTAGCGTGGGTATGCAGTTTCATGACTTGTCTCTAGACTATGGTTCTGTGTTTGAGTATATCTTGATGTTATTCTCTTGTTATATGTTTTTTACACATATACGACATAGATTTGGTTATACCTTTACATTGTGTATTGTTTTTTGGTTTTCAGGGTCCTCTACTGAGTATTTTTATACCCACCCATGCACGTGCTTTGCCCGCACGTGTTGTGTCTTGTGCAGAAGAGAAGCCTTTTGACGGAGTCCAGGGCAGGCCGGGACCAGACCGAGCTTTCTCAGCTTCTTATAGGACGATGTGTTACTACAACTACAAGAAGCTGTCCAAATACTTATGTCTTGCTTATAGGCTCGTCTTTGATGTTTTGAAGACTCTCTTGTTTTTGTTTCACTTGTATTATCATCCAGTTTACTTTCCATACATTACTTTCCTCTGTACTCTGTTTGGGGATATTTGTTGTATGCATGAATTTTGTTTCGTAGTGGGTTTTTTACATTTCAGAATTTGTGGTCTTAGAGATGTGTGTGTGTGTACATGTACATAGGTAATTCCTTCCATGTTAGTGATATGAATACTCAGAGCTAGTCACATATCCCTGGACTATTGGAGGTGGGTTTGGGGGTTGTAGCACGGGCCCTACTAGGATGGGTTGTGACATCATTAATATAATATTAATATATTAATTTCATCATTATAATCACCCATGATACTTAGTTATTAAAAATGAATTAGATAGTTTGATTAGGCGGTAGTCCACAATATATATTATTGAAATTTTCATCTTACCATTTTGAAGATAAGGATGATGATTTAAGTTTTTTAATAAGAGTAAAATATATCAATATATGTAATATATTTATTCAATTATTTCATAATGGATTAATTTTTTTTAGGAGATAGTATATGAAATAAATTGAAAATATTCTCTTAAGAATTATACCTCTTTTTTGGACAAGCACATTTTCTATAACCCTTAGGACCTATATGGTTTGTATTATATAGAATATTATTCCTATATAAAGTGTGACGATTTTTTAGTATGGTATTTAGATAGTTATTTACCCATAAAAATGTTTCATGATGTCTGAGCAACATAAGTGAGGATGATCCCTATTATTATTAATGGGGGAACACATAGTATTTCTTAAAGTATTAATTAATATAAATGTATTTTCTTGAAAAAATGGATCCTAATGGATATTAAAATAATATAATATTTGTATTATTGTATATAATATTATAAAATAATTTTATGTGTTTTTATGATTTCACCCTTATCTCATAGTTTTATCCCATATGAGCATTTTGGACAATTACCTAGAAATAGATGTTTGCTACATTATTTGTGTACATGGAGTAATAATAAATTTAAAATAGAACCAAAATTTTCCATAGTTGAAATTATAAACCATATAACATTCAATTGGTTGATGAATGAATTTTTTTAATTTTAAATATTTTATTAAATTATTATTCAATATATAATATTATTAATGTCATTTTTAGATCTATTTACATAATATGAATATAAAATGAAAATGATAAAATTAGAATTAAAATAGAAACAATGAAAGATATATAATATAACATATTAGCCAATAAAATGTTTGGGACACTACAATTCACCCAAATAATATTACATTATAAGATCATAATGTCCTTTAGTTGAGTTATTTACTTCCTGCACAAAAATTATGTTGGCATTACGAATGTATAATTTTAATAATATAATCCCTAAAATTTAAATATATATTAAAATAAGTAAAATAATTATATTTAATTCAAAAAACTACTCATCTAATTTTAATATAAACTCATTTATTTTTAATGAAAACATATCTAACACGTTTCTTTTACTTTTCTGGCATTATGCAAGAATATAAAAATGGATAAATTTATTCTCATATAACTGTATAGTTTTAAAAACCAAATAAAAATAATAATTTATACCCAATATTATCTATTAATGTTTTACAAATACTTTTAATTCTCAATTACTATCATTAAGATACTAAATTTGTCTTTTTTATTGTTTCAAAAGAACTTCTTCAGCACTGAAAATCATTTTCATAAATATCATGTCATAAATTATAATTCATATGTTTTAATTTATTCAAATATGATATATTTATTATATTATATTGAATTATTAATTTTTCATTTTTTATTTATTTCCTTCTAACGTATTAAAAACACATTATTTCATCAATGATTCATTTTTTTACAATTCACAAAAAATATTCTTCATCAAAGAAATATCTAAAATTTATGAAAGGATAAATTTGAATTTTTTAATAAAAAACATATTATAATTATATTAAATTTAATTACATTAAATTTAATAAATTAAATTTTTCTAAACCCAATAAAATGCAATGGAAAAAAGATTTATGAGAATTGCATTTTTAAGGTAAAAAATGAACTCTTAAGAAATCATGTATATTAAAAATTACACATTAAATTATTTTAATAATTATAAAACAATTTTAACATACTAAATTTAAATTAAATTAAAATAATAATGGTATATTAAAATTAAAATGAATGAAAGTTTTACAAATACCATACTAAAAATTTAATTTTTCACAATTCATAGAAAAATCAATTTTAAAGAAAAATACAAAATTTTCACCATAATCATATTTATTATACATATTAACTAATTATATAAGGTTTATCAAATATATTTTAAAAAAATATTCAAAATTTAATTACATAATTTAATCAAAAATAGAAAAAAATCATACAAAAAGGCATTTTCGAATAGTCAAATGACTTTAATAAAAATTGTATTATTATTTCCTATGAATTAATAAATTAATTTTTATTGAGTAATAAATTTATAAATATATTTTATTATGTGGTAAATCGTATTCCAAAATTCTAATTTAATGGGATTCTTATAACCATAACATATCAATATTAATATTTTAGGTTTTGTTTAAGCTTGGTATTGTATTTTTTATATACTATTGATAATTTTCTTCATTTAAAATATTTAGAAGATATAATAAAACAAAAAAAATTTGATTTGAGAGGAAATTCATTAAATCTAACTTTTTCCAATTCAAAATTTATTTCCATTATAGATACAATATCACCATTCTCATCCTCTTATCCATCCTCGCCATTAGATATTCCATTTTTTTAATCGGAATGATAATAAATCAATTTATTTTAATTACCTTACATTCCTCTTGATTTTAATTTGATTCCATATTCCTTTAAAATAATCTATAGATCATCTATATAAAATAATTAAAAATAATTTTCTTTTGTAGATCAATATTTGGGATTTTAAAAAGGTAGGGAAAATATCAATAACATATTTATAATATCTAGGACCATTATTTCATCACCAATTCATCAATTTTGTCACATATCTTTAGTTATCCAGTTGGTGAAATTGATAACCATTTTTCATTGTGTATATTCCAAATCATCCAACTTATTATGCATGACTTGATGATTTGAATGCATCACATTTATTCTACCTCCATAAAAATGGGTCATTTTTTATGAAATGATCTTATAACCTATTAAAATGATTTATTTTTGATTGATTTAATTTTTAAAATATATTCTCATGGAATTATGAGCCTTGCTGACAACATTGTGAATCTTTATATCCGCTTAAGTCAAGGATATTTCTAAAAAATACTATAATATATCCCATTATGTAACACCCTCATGTTTTAGTAACAATTATTCATTATGTTAAATAAAATTTGAATATATTTTTCAAATGATATTTATAATTACTATATTTTGTGAAATTTTTCCTTCAAATAGATTTTATATATCCAAATATTTTAGTTACATTGAACAAAATGGTTTAACAAACTGTAGTATACAATTACCATCCATCCATATTTTTTTTTTGAATTCTCAAATGACACTTTTGAAGGGAAAAGTGTCAACCCGCTACAAGTCCAACCAGATACAAAACCCGCCCACTGCAAAAACCAAAGAACCAACCAGATTCATCCCGCCCCTGAAAAAACCAAAGAACCACACCCATTAATGTTTTCCGCATTTCAAAATTCAAATTTAAATAGGAGATCACCACCAAACGCGGGAAAAGCTACATGCACCCCGTCGCTGCCTATCACCGTCAAAGTAATCCACCACCCGAGACATCTCGCCGAAATCATCGCAGAAAAACACACCATGAGCCACCCGAGGACTGAAATCTTGTATGCCTCATCAATTGCATCACCCCTATCAATCTGTTCACCATCATTATCAGTAATGTGAGAAACTAACTCCCATGTCGTCGTCGCCTTATCATCGCCGAAGCTGGAAACCGGAGCAACCGAAAACTCATCAACAATGAAAAACTCCACTGTCTGCGCATCACCGTCATCGAACAACCGAGCTAGAGGCTCATTCCTTGGAGAACCGATGACTTCTTGAATGCCACCTTCCAATGCTCTGATTAACCATTTCACCCGACCGACCTGGAGAGGAGAAAAGGAACTCAGGGCCATGTATAAGGACTTGGCCTTAAACATTACATAATATTGAATTAAACGAACAATTCACATTGAGGATATTTTCAAGTTTAGAGTTTAACTGTTAATTCTCAAAATATTAAAAGGTATACATTTCTAAACATATTTCCATTTTTTTCATAAAATAAAAACTATTAAAAATACACATGTCTAGTTCCATGTTTTAGATAACATGACTTTTCCGTGATCCCATCCTTGACCCTATTCATCTTTAAGTCCTGTGAAAACATTTAAAAACTTGGGATGATCATAAAAGGCTTAGTAAGGGTTATAAAACAAAGAATGAAATAATTTGTTCATAAATACATATAAAACATAAAATCTTCAACATACCTCGTGGAATCATAAGATTTATGGAAGATATGTAGAAATAATAAATCATATTGGTAACTATTGGCATCCATATCAAACTTACATTGTAGCTATAATAGGTACATAGGGAGTTACTTTGGAATACCCATCACAGTATATTCCCTAAATCTCTTAGGAGAAACATTCACATTTACCTCCATCACGTTACCCAATGCATTGGAGAGCTATCTCGGGCTCACCCGCCCTAGGTTTATCACGGAACCGGCCGTATACGAAAACAATTCCCAATAACCATAACATAATCATAACATATAACACATGTAAAAAAGAAATATAACATTTCCAAATTCCAATATATCAAATCCATATATTGAAATAAACAATGTTTTATCAAATCATTTTCAAAACCATTTAAAAACTGATTTTTGAATCAAAGTTCCCCATAACACTTTGATGCTTTTAAAATAATTATCATTTGAAAACATTAATGTCCATATAAATAAATCCTAAAACCCATTTTGAAAAAAGGGACATTAATGATAATTATTTAGAAGAATAAATCTTTAAAACATTTAAAACGATGTTTTAGTTAAATAGTTTTTTTAACAAAAAGGAGAGATGCTTGAATACAAATAATTTAGGAATAAAATATAATCAAAAATTTATAATATCATGAGAATAAAGGTATTCATAATATATTATTCCAAAGTACAGTATATACACCACATAAGAGTGAATTGGTTCATTACAACAATGAAGTCTCGATGGAAATGTAAATTGAGATGAAATCCCTAACAAAGATGGTATCCTTAAATTAAGGAAAAATCAATCACATAATTATGTGTGAAAAATGTAAATACACCCAATATAAGTGGATATTATGTGTAAAACAATAAGAGTTCATTCACACATATTCATAGGATGACATATTCCAGAAGTACAAGTTTAATGAAATGAATTGAAATTGGTTTAAGAAGTTCCCTTGTAAAAAATGGACAGCCTAACCACGTCTCTTTAAAATTCAGAAAATTATTTTATGAGATAAAAAGGGTACCTCAACACTTGTACATAATTTTTAAATCAATAAGAATATATAATAACATATCCCAACATAATAAGATGTAAATTAAAATACATAACAAAAATAAGTCTTTTAAAAAGAGGAAGGTGAAAGGTTCCCTTACCGATTTGGTAACGTACAAAACATATGCCACATGAAGAAGGATCTTAAAATGAATATTTAAATACTCATAAATGAAATTATATTAAAAAATAGTACAATAATTGGCAGTAAAAACACCACACAAAAGGAAATAGTGGCAAATATAGCATGAATCTCACGAGAATAAAAAGTGAGATGAAAAACTCTTACTTCATTGTAATCAAATCGAGTCGTATGAACAAAAGTTAATGACCACAAAATTAATCACAGAGTTCCATGAATATAATGATAATCATGATAATATATATCAAATTGAAGTACACAATACGCCACATGCAATTAATAAGTGGCGAACAATGGAAATCTCACAGAATTAAAAGTGAGATAAGAAATTCCCATACAAAAATTCGGCACCCTAACGACGCCACAAAAAAATTATTCAAATGAATTGATGAGATTAATACATGGTCTCTCATCATATGAAAATAACAATTAAATTATGCTGAATATAAAAGAACATCCTCTTACATAAGAACATGGAGCATAAATGAAATGACATAAAAGATAGTACTTGAAAAGAAAGAGAGAGGTCAGATCCCTTACCTCGTGTCCAGCTTGACTCGATCATTCTTTAATATGCTAAATAAAAATCTAATGTTAATTTCTACTTTCTCAAGAACCTTTTATAAGTTTAATATTCCATTTATATCACTTATTACCATGTTATAAAAATTATGTAATCATTTAAGTTAATAACGTTCATTTTGTCGATATTTGGTACTTGAGTCAAAATGAACACCTTATATTTACATGTTCTCCATGTGGTCAATATTTCATTATATCCAGAATTATATTCATGATTTGGATATCATATATATCATATATATCCATTATATACATGTTTTTATAATAGTACATAACATTTAGAGGTAAGAAATGAAATGCACCGTTCATGGAGACGGTAAGTCGTACGTACGCATGAATGGTACTTTCATTTCTATTTATTATTTTAATGGAAATAAAACATAATGATACATAGTTATATTATAATTCAAGTATAATATAATATATAATATTGTTAACTCCATCCATTATACATCTCACATAAGGCATTAACGAATCAAATCACTTTGAGGGGGCGGTAGTCCGCACTTCCTCAAATGAGATTATCGTATTTACCCACTATGGAAACCATAAAAAAATTCTATAAATGGGAAGTAAATAAGAATAAGGAAGTAATATATATCATATATAAATACAGTTCTATCATAATGGCCACCATGAGAGGCGGTAAGATGTAATTGAACAATCATCATTTCGTGAGGCCTTAGTTTTCCATCCACAGAAACATTATGTTCTTCATCATTTATATGGAGGTGTGTGTAAGGGTAGTTATTATCCTTCTACTCAAAACATAATAGTATATTGAGGATACTGGTTTTATTAAAAAATAAAAGAAATAAAAAGATTTTAGGGGTTGGAGAAGTAAAATAAAAGAAAACAATTTAAGAGAAACTGTTACCTTTAATTTGGGTAACTCACTTTGGATTGAACCAAATGACTTATTGAAATGCCTTCTTCTTAATTTAAGGCTTCTAGGAGGAGGAGAGGGATGTAGAGAGATTAATTGAGTAGAGTTTGGACGAGACAAATGGCTTTAGATGTGTGAGTAATTGGATAGAAATGGTCTCCCTTTATAAGGAAGAGGAGGGGATCTTTAGGAAAGTGTGAAAACATTATTTTATTATATAATTATTTTCGGTTTCTAATTGTCCAAAAATCATTAAGGTAAAAGCTAAGATGACTCATAATAGAAATAAAATCATCCAATCAGAATTGGACATTTTTTGGATAATATTGTAATAATTATAATCTTATTTATTTTAATCCTTGTTTAATAAGGTAAATATTGCATCATTATTGTGTCATAGATAATTTAATTTATTTGATGTCCAAAAATTAAAAACAAATAATATCTTTTAGGAAATATTTTTATCCTTCCAATGAATATTTATAGTTCAAAAAAGTAATTATATAACACCATATATAAATTAATTACTAAAAGATTTTTGATAATGTCAATTTTTTCTTTACATTAAATTAATTAATCTAAGTTGTCATTTTCACTCCCATGTGGATCAATGGGGTCCCAAAATAGACCCAAAGATGCCCATGGTCGTAAATGACTCAACCAATATGGTTTGGACAAGTTTTAAGGTAATTTTGAATTATTATAATAACTGTTTAACCTTGAATTACCCTATTTACCTTTAACTGCGGTAAATAAAAGTCAAAAGTTACGATTCACCAAAAATTATTTTCATCTTATTGAACCACATTTTACTTATTTATAACAACCATTTCTGTTATATTTTTGAAATTCAATTCACATAAGTGGTAAAATTTTATTTAAATGAACATGTTAGTTTTTTTAACTACCACTAAGTGGTTTCATTATTCATCAAAATTGATGTTTTTCTGAAAAATACCAAAAAAATCAGCCTATTCTATATTTGATATTCCGAATTCAAAATTGGTGTCTACTTTTCCAAATTAAAAACATATAAGTGGAATTAATTAATTTTAAATTTATTTCCCATTGTTAAAACAAATAGCGTGTTTTTAAGAAATAATAACTATCAAAAGATTGATACTTGTTTATGTCCAATTTCAAAGTGAAATTAATTATAATGACCAACATTGGATTAAATGGTAAAAATATTTTTTAATTTCACTTTAAAACCAATTAAAAGATAATATAACCATATAAATAAATTATATAAAAAGGCACTTTTGAATTAAAATACAATATTTTTCACTATTCATTAAAAAATGAAATTTTTCTGAAAAATTCCAAAAATTTAAACAAAGTAAATTTTTATATCCCCATTATAAAGAAGTATTTTATTTGGTCATATATAATTTATTAAAGTGACCAAAACTATATTTAAAAAGGGTTCTCCATTAAAATGTGGTAAATCATCCTTTTAATGTAAATTATGCTTAAAATTAGATTCATTCACATTTTAAGCCTCTAAATTTTATCAGATAAATGTAAATACATTTAACAAAAATGTATAATAATATTGTAGTTATTTTTGTGCATTCCCTCCAATACAACGGCTATAAGTTAACTACCATTTAAAATAATAATTTTATATTATTAGTGTGCAACGTAAGATTTCAATGAAACCCGTTGTTGCGTATCGGGTACGCTATCGAACATAGAAACCCATTTAAAGTAAAATTAATATTTAATTCACAAATATTAATAAATATTAAATATGTCTTATTATTCATTTATCTGGGATGTTACATCCTTCCCCCATTTTGGGAATTGTGTCCTCGCAATTTTAAAACTCGGCTTGGAAACTTCATTAAAAGCCCCACATTGGAAAAAGAGTCAGTAAAACTATCACTTTAAAATAAATAAAGAGAAGTACAAAGGTTACCCAAGACAAAATATACTAGGATTAAATGAAAAAATGGACATGGAGGATAAAAAAAACATCATGTTTCGATGGAGAGTGATAGAAAACATGTTTACGAGAAAGTTAACCACCAGAAATTCACAAACCTGTGATGGGTTAAACAGTCATTGATCTCCCAGTAGGAAAAGTTAACAGACAAGGTTTTTTTATGTTACTTTTAATTGTGTAATTTATTTTTTATCTTAACTAAAAATATAAGGAAACACAATTACTTTTCATTTATACTTTTATCCTTCAATAGATTTCTAACACAAACTCATATTTCCTCCATACGATGAGTATTCAGGATGACTTGTTTACATTAATGGTGCTATAATCAACTTAGAAAGAATCAAATAATCCAAAAAAGATGAACTATATATTTCCCTTGTCATTAGATATTAACTAAAACCAAAATTTTTGTACATGATCCGATAATCCCCAAAAAGGAAAAACTTTTACATAAATAGAAACTAGTCTTAATCTCCAAAATTTGTCTTAACGAAACCCAATGTTCAACAAAGACCATTCAATAAACAGTTATTCTTAAAATTATTCAAAGTAATCCAAACTAAGATTGAAACCCAAATATATGAATCATTTAATCACATAGTCTTCCAAGGTAAATCTTACCATTTATCTCTAAATTACACCAGTTACTCATAAAGACTCATATTGAAAATTAATTAACCTAATCACATATTCTCCATGATAGGTTATTCATTTTCAAAATTATATCAAATCATTATGTGTCCATAATAAAAAAATAGATTCTTCCAAACTAAAATTTCAACCATTATTCCACAATTTGAATCCCATAGTATTCTATCTTCCTTAGGCATATAGTGTTTCCTCCAAAAGAGAGAATGTAATCCACAACAACCTTTTATCACTTAATCACTAAATCATTTTAAAATACTAAGTATATCCATTTGATAAAACATAATTTCTATAAAAAAACTTATTCTTGTTACATTAAAAAAATTTACTAAAATTATAAGTCATACTAACAAAGGAATTCAAGTAGGCTAGTGGTAGGCGATACTCCCTTGTCGCCCTTCGGTTGTGGGTTCAATTCCAGCACCCTTACCGGATGCGACAGGTTGTCACCCATCCTATGGGTTGTACTTTTTATAAAACTCAAAAATTACCCTA